>CM055118.1:383410325-384057597 GCA_029206835.1 Rana muscosa
CACTCGAATTTGGCGCGAACGGCCCAAATCGTTCGTTGTTCGCCGAACGCTGCGAACAGCCGATGTTCGACTCGAACACCGAGCTCATCCCTAGTGGCAGCAACCTGCACCAGGTCGATCCCTGCATGGTCCCCTGACTGTACCCCTACCACCGCAGATACCGGTTCCCTGTCTCTCCAGGGTTTCAATAAATCCACGTGATAGATTTGGTAGGGTTTTCTTTTCCCTGGCTGGTGTATCTTGTAGTTCACCTCACCTACTTTCTCTACTACCTCAAATGGGCCTTGCCACTTGGCCAAGAATTTGCTCTCCACCGTGGGTATTATAACAGCCACCCGGTCTCCTACTTGAAACTGTCTAATTTTAACCGACCGGTTATACACTCTTCTTTCGGCATCCTGAGCCTTCTGCATGTGCTCTCTCACCAGCGGCATCACCTTAGCCACCCTCTCTCGCATTTGAGAGATATGTTCTACCACGGTTTTATGTGGTGAGGACTCACTTTCCCATGTTTCCTTTACTAGGTCGAGCAACCCCCCGGGCCTTCGTCCATACACTAGCTCAAACGGCGAGAAGCCCGTGGATGCTTGTGGAACCTCCCGGCTGGCAAACAACAAGGCAGGGAGTAACATATCCCAATCCTTTCCTTCTTTTTGTCCGCTCTTTTCAACATGGACTTTAGAGTTTTATTAAATCTCTCGACTAGGCCATCGGTCTGCGGATGATAAACGAACGTCTGCAACTGCTTAATCTGAAACAGTTTGCATATGTCCGCCTTGACATAAAAGGGGTGCCTTGGTCCGTCAGTATCTCTTTGGGGAACCCAGTCCGTGAGAACATTTGAAACAACTCCCGGGAAATGGCCTTAGAGGAAGCTTTCCTCAAAGGGATTGCTTCTGGATACCTAGTTGCGTAATCTAGTATGACCAATATGTATTGGTGCCCCCTTGCCGACTTTACCAGGGGTCCCACCAGATCCATAGCGATCCACTTGAATGGGACCTCAATCATTGGCAAGGGTACTAGAGGGTTTCTATAGTGGGGCACCGGGGCAGTTAACTGGCAAATGGGACAAGATGCACAATATTTTTTAACCTCGGCCTTCACTCCTGGCCTCTGTTTTCTCTGCCCCCAGGTGTCCTCCTAGTGCATCGTTGTGGGCTAGATCAAGGAGCATCCGCCGATATAGTTGGGGAACCAGCAACTGCTCTACAGTTTCCCCTCGGCTCTCAGCTACTCGATATACCAAGTCCCCCTTCAATGCAAAATGAGGAAACCTATGATCTGCCCCTGGCATTTGTAAGACCCCATCAATAACAGAAACCTGCTCTCGAGCATTGATCAAGGTAGGATCCTGTAATTGGGCGGTGCCAAAGGCACCCCTGGATACATCTAGGTCTGGATGCACTGGCCTCAAGGATGTTTCCCCCTCATCCTCCTCAGCCGGAGAGAGCTCCTCATCTTCCTCCCCCAGCATGACTTGTAATGGGAAAACTTCCCCCCCTCAGAGATCAACTCGGTTTTAAGACCTGGAACAGAAACATTATCACCCAAATTAGTATTCTCTGTAACTTCATTATCAGTGACGGGTATCTCCATATTAGAGGGGTGTTTTGTGGGGGTTTCAGGCCTGGATCCCTCAGACTCTGTCCCTTCCAGGCCCAGTGTCCCCAGTACTCCGGGCAGCCCCATCTGTACCTGGTTCCATAGTTCAAGAAATAGTGGACAGTCCCGCCCTACTATGATGTCATGTATTAAGCTTTTCACCACCCCAACCTCTTGTGTAACTGAAATATGGCCATATGAAACCGTTACCGGGACCAGGGGGTACTCCCTGGTGTCCCCATGGATACACACTACCTGTAGAGTCTTATTCACTGGGCCGAGTCTCCCGAGCACCCTGGCATGTACCAGTGTTATCATGCTGCCGGAGTCCAGTAGCGCCTTGGCAGGAAGGTGGTTCACCCACACTTCACACTCGAACCGTCCTTCAGCCAGATCAAGATGAGTGGCACACACAAGGAGCTTCTCCGACCGGTCCCACAGTCCATAGGCTCCTCCTGCAGCGGGCACTGTGCCCGGGTATGCCCCCAGGACCAACATCGCCAACACTGTAGGTCCCCCATCCGTGGGACATGAACCAACCTTCGTGGTTCTGCGGAGGATGATGCAGGTTTGCGGGTTCCAACGTCAGGCAGGGCTTCTCTCCTAGGTGCTGTGGCTGGTCTGGTTGCCCTTGATGTGGGTTCCCGACGCTTGGCAGGCCCAAGCAGGTCCTCTACCACTGTGTACCTTTCGACCAACTCAACCAGCTGGTCAGCAGTTGCAGGGTCTCCGTGGCTTACCCAGCACTGTAGGTCATCTGGCAGGGACCAATCCATCACCACCCGTTCCACCATTTGTGGGCCTGACAATTTTTCCAGCTGCAGCCATTTTTTCACCAGCTGCACTAGTTCGTGCATTTGGGACCTAGGTGGTCGGTCAGGTTTGCACCCTCTGAGCCCGGACGGCTGTGGTCACTCCCAGGCGGGCCAGGATCTCTGCCTTCAGCCGTTCATAGTCACTGATGTGCTCAGATGGGAGGTCAAAATAGGCCTTTTGCGGGTCACCGGTGAGGAAAGGGGAGATAATGCCAGCCCATTGGTCACGGGGCCACCCCTCTCTCTCCGCTATCCTTTCAAAGGTGGTGAGAAAGGCCTCTACATCATCGCTGGGTGTTAGTTTTTGTGAGAAATGGGTGGCTCTCACGGACACTTGGTTGCCAGCGGCAACGACCGCTTGCTCTCATCCCTGAGCCAGCCGCTGTACTGCCTCCTGCAAGGCAGCCACCTGTGCTTGAGTGGACTCCTGCTGGGCCGTAAACTAGGTAGTTAGCAGCAGTGTGCTTTCCTCATGGCGACGGTTTGCCTCTGCTAAAGCTTGCTGTTGGGTCGCAATGGCTTGCTGCTGGGTCGCAGTGGCTTGTGCCAAAGCCTTGATGACCTCCTCCATGCCCTTGTCTGCTGTTTGCAATGTCTGAGCTGACTTCACCCAAGACATGCCATAAGCCCACTGTTTCTTTAAATGTCAGTTTGTTTTTAAACGGTTTTTGCAGCTGCAAATGCACTTTGCCCGCATTTTCCACCAGTTGTGAACTTTTGGGGATTATAGCTCCACGGGACTAAGTGCATAAACCGTTGACTTTTAAACAGAAAGGCTTTTATTTGTGAATAAAGCAAAAATAACGCTTAATTCAGCACACAGAAAAATATAAACCAAAGTCCACTTATCTTCCAGCATAAATCAAAGTCCTGCTTGTCTTCAGCACAAAATAAACCAAAGGAAAGACACATACAGTTTTGTAGGGGAACTTCCAGAGCCCTTGCTGAATCTTTCAAAGCTCCCAGCAAACAGACAGCTCCTCACCACAGGTGCAATCCTCATACTCCTTCCACACCACCTCTAGCATTACTTCCTGTTTTATGAGCTGTCTTCCTGGAAGCCCTTAACCACCTGTGTGCTGACTCCCAGTGGTCAGGAGTGGAGGCTCTATCCCACCCGAATGTCACTTTAGAGCCTCCGAAATTCCGGGCCCCAAATACCTCTCTATTAAGACAAAGAGGACTGCGAGCCAGTCCTCTCTGGACTATTTATTTTGCCAGGAATTCCTCAACCATTGGGTGACCTCCTGAACACTATTACCACTCGTTAAATGGACCATAACCCAAATATTGGTGCTACATAGCACCCGTCCAGGACCCAACCTTGGCGTCCTGTACAATATATATATATATATATATATATATATTGTGACAGCAGGAAGGTAAAGTCACCTGGTTGCATCCAGGGGGGTAGATATATTTCGCCCAGATTCAGGCTTTACGCCGACTTATACAACTAGGTGGAGAGTTGTATAAGCCCAGCTGAGGCTAGTGGGCTCATGGATGACTCATACCTCTAGGGAGAGTGTGGGGCGTCGTGCAGACAGGGAGTTGATGAGACCAGCTGAAGCTTGTCAGCTCATTTAGGCCTCTATAAGAACTCCCAGATTCATTAGGTGTTTGCTCATGCCTGGAACCAGACCTGTGTGGACTGTCTAGGGAGAGTGAACCCCTGTGCGGTGAGACAAAGCCTGTGTGGCTATTTGCTTGGACATTTAAAACCAGGGACTTAGGGACTAGGACAGCACTAGGCTGATCCCAGTTGTTAGTTAGGAAACCTGCATGTTTAGTCAGAGGTCAAGTTGACCAGGATTTATTTTATTTATGTTTCTTTTGCTTTGCTGTGTTTTGTCACTGTAAATAGAAAATAAACCGCACCTTTTTGATTTTGAAAACCACAACCTCCGTTTGCTGGGCCTGTTTTTGTGTGGGGAGCCCATCCCAGGGGTCACACACACCCGCTGCCGAGCTAACCCCCTCACAGTTGGTGGAGAACCAGTGGCAGTTTTTTTTTAAGCCAGCATGGAGGAGATACTGAAGCAGCTGGCTCTAGCAAATGCCAATCAACAGCAGACAAATGCAGGTTTGCAAAAGAGCCTTGCAGCTCATCAACAGAGCCTTGCAGCTCAACAACAGAACTTCGCAGCCCAGCAGCAAGCTCATCAACAGAGCCTTGCAGCCCAGCAGCAGACAAACGCAACTTTGCAACAGAGTCTGGAGGCTCAGCAACAAGCCCAGCAGCAATCTGAGGCCCGCTTCATAGACCTGTTGCAGAAGCAAGAGCAGAGACTACAACAACAGATGGAAGCAGTAATGCAGCAACGTCCGCAGACCAGTGAGGAAAGCCGTCCCACTAATACCACGTCCTTTGGGGTGAGTCGTTTATTGACAAAAATGACTGGAGAGGATGATCCAGAGGTATTTTTGACCACATTTGAAAGGACCGCTGAAAGAGAAAAGTGGCCTGAGGAGCAGTGGGCTGGACTGGTGGCTCCTCTGTTAACTGGTGAATCGCAGAAAGCTTACTATGACCTAGAGCCTAACCAAGCAAAAGACTATGTGATGCTAAAAGCTGAAATATTGGCAAGGCTGGGTGTCACCCAGGCTGTCCGGGCTCAGCGTGTGCATAACTGGACTTTCCAGCTTGGAAAACCCCCCAGGTCTCAAATGTATGATCTCATTCACCTGAGCAGAAAGTGGCTACAGCCAGAGACTTTGTCCGCACCAAAGATTGTGGAACGTGTTGTAATGGATCGGTTTTTGAGAGCTCTTCCTACTGCCATCCAAAAGTGGGTAAGCCATGGAGACCCAGAGACGGCCGATGGTCTTGTGGATCGTGTGGAGAAATACTTGGCTACAGAGAACCTGACGGCCTCTTCCAGAGACACTCGGACTTTCCACCCTAAGACCAGACCATCCCCAGGGGCGGATAAGAGGATTCCAAGGGGTGAGGGTGGAGAGAGTGAGAGGGTGGGAGCTCTACCCCAAGTTTGGCGAGAACAGCCTGGGAAATCAGCGGCTCAAGAGGCGGCAAGAAGGATCGTTTGCTACCGCTGCCGGCAAGCGGGACATATTGCAGCCAATTGCCCGGTTGTGGAGGAACCCATGCAGTGTGACTTTCTGACGGGCAGACGTCAGTCGCTGTGTGCGACAGTCGCATGCACTGCCATTCGAGGAACTGAGAAACATTTATGCAAAATGTGTGTTAATGGTAGAAATGTTGTGGTATTGCTGGATTCAGGTAGCCTTGTGACCCTGATAAAGGCTGAGTTAGTTAAAACAGAGGTCTTTGGGAATAGCAAGGTAGCTGTTATTTGTGTGCATGGGGACACCCGAGAGTATCCAGTGACTACAGTGTGTTTCGAGACCCCCAAAGGTACCCTCTCTCATCCAGTGGGCTTAGTATCTCAGTTACCGCATGACGCCATTGTGGGAAGGGATTTTCCGAAGTTCTGGGAACTGTGGGATGATCCTGAGCCCCCCACTGGTGCCCCTATGTACCAGGAATGTGATAGCCAGAACTCCCCTGAGAGTGGTGAGGACTCTCCGGAATTTCCCTTATCAGTATTGGCAGGGGAGACTCAAGAAACTGGAGAGGAGCCCACCTCCTCAGACGAAAACCTACCGTCTGTGGAGTTTTCTGATCTTGAGGTTCACAGGGAAAACTTTGCCACAGAACAGTTGAAAGACCCCGCCCTAATAAAGGCACGGGAAAACGTAGTGAAAATAGATGGCGAGTTAGTGAACCCAGATAATACCTGCACTTACCCATACTTCAGCGTAGAGAAGGACCTACTGTATCGGGTGGCAAAAAGGGCAGAAGAAACCGTTGAGCAGCTTGTGGTGCCCAAACCTTACAGGAAGTTGGTGTTGGAGTTGGCCCATGGGCACATTCTTGGAGGTCATCTGGGGACAGAGAAAACCCGAGAGAGGGTATTACAGAGATTCTATTGGCCGGGGGTGATGAAGGACATAGAAAATTATTGTTCCTCCTGCCCTGTGTGTCAGAGGTCGGCCCCGATGCCACATTTCCGTAGCCCGCTGGTCCCTCTACCCATCATTGAGGTCCCGTTTGAGAGGATCGCCATGGATTTGGTAGGGCCTATAATCAAGTCCGCTAGGGGGCACCAGTACATATTAGTTATAATGGACTATGCCACCCGTTATCCAGAAGCGATCCCTCTCCGAAATACCTCGGCCAAAACCATAGCCAAAGAGCTATCTCTTGTGTTTAGCCGGGTGGGTATTTGTAAAGAACTGCTTACGGACCAAGGTACACACTTTATGTCCCGGGTTATGAAGGAGCTGTGTAAATTGTTCAAAGTGACGCAATTACGTACATCTGTGTATCACCCCCAAACCGATGGGCTGGTTGAAAGATTCAACAAAACCCTAAAACAAATGTTGAAGAAAGTGGTGGATAGAGATGGAAAGGATTGGGACTGTCTACTTCCTTATCTGATGTTTGCTATTAGGGAGGTGCCCCAATCTTCTACGGGATTCTCCCCCTTTGAGTTACTGTATGGGAGACACCCAAGAGGGCTGTTGGATATTGCCAAGGAAACTTGGGAAAGTGAGAGTTCTCCCCACAGGAGTGTGATTGAGCATGTCGCCCTGATGCAAGACCGAATTGCACAGGTAATGCCCATCGTGAAGGAACATTTGGCCCAAGCGCAGTTAGCACAGCAGAGAGTGTACAACCGTGGAGCCAAGACCCGTACCTTTTCCCCGGGGGATAGGATACTGGTACTTGTCCCTACGGTTGAAAGTAAATTCCTTGCCAAATGGCAAGGCCCCTATGAGATAATGGAAAAAGTGAGCGAAGTGAATTACAAGGTCAGACAACCAGGAAGGCGAAAGCCCGAACAGATCTATCACGTTAATCTGTTGAAAGCCTGGAGGGATAGAGAGTCCCTAGTCGCAGACACTTGGTCACCAGCTCAAACTGGTTGCGTGATTCCTGAGGTTGGAATAGCAGCCACCTTGTCACAACCCCAACAACAGGAGGTTAAGGAGTTTGTGCTTCGCAACAAGGAGGTATTCTCTGAGCTGCCGGGACAAACATCTGGGGTAGAGCATGACATCATTACCCCGCCCGGTGAAAGGGTGAAGTTAAAACCCTATCGGATCCCAGAGGCCCGACGGGAGGCAATACGGGAGGAAGTACAGAAAATGCTGAACTTAGGGGTGATAGAGGAGTCCCAAAGTGATTGGTCTAGTCCCATTGTGTTGGTGCCTAAACCGGATGGGAGCTGGCGATTTTGTAACGATTTTCGTCAGTTGAACAAAGTTACAAAATTTGACACCTACCCCATGCCACGTATAGATGAGTTGATCGACCGGCTGGGAACAGCCCGATACATGACGACTCTTGACCTCACAAAAGGGTATTGGCAAATCCCCCTGGCCAAGTCGGCCAAAGAGAAAACCGCATTTGTAACCCCAGACGGGGCGTTCCAATATAAAAGAATGCCGTTCGGGTTACAGAATGCGCCGGCCACATTCCAGCGGAAAATGGACCAGATGCTGAGGCCCCATCGGAAGTATGCTGCGGCTTACCTGGATGACGTAATTGTCCATAGCACAGATTGGGCCTCACATCTGCCAAAAGTGCAAGCAGTCCTGGACTCTGTTCGGGAAGCGGGGTTTACGGCTAACCCCAAGAAGTGTACCATTGGGCAGGAGGAGGCCAAATATCTTGGGTACACCATTGGGAGGGGAGTAATAAAACCCCAACTCAACAAAGTCGAGGCCATCCAGAGTTGGCCACGTCCCAACAGCAAGAAGCAGGTACGAGCCTTTCTGGGAATCGCTGGGTATTATCGGCGATTCATTCCCCACTTTGCTTCTAAGGCTGTGCCCCTAACCAACCTGACGAAGGGGAAAGGGTCGGTCATGATTAAATGGACCCCCGAGGCTGAGGCAGCATTCCAATTCTTGAAACAAGCCTTATGTAGCCAGCCAGTGTTGTACTCACCCGACTTCTCTAAAGACTTTGTCGTACAAAGTGATGCGTCAGATGTGGGGTTAGGAGCAGTATTGTCCCAGGTCTGGAACGGGGAAGAGCACCCAGTCATTTACCTCAGCAGGAAGTTGAAGTCCCATGAGGTAAATTACGCCACCGTTGAAAAGGAGTGTTTAGCGGTGAAGTGGGCTCTAGATTCCCTTCGGTACTACCTGCTAGGTAGGCACTTTGACATGGTTACGGATCACGCTCCGTTAAAGTGGATGGCTCAAAACAAGGAAACAAATAGAAGAGTGAATAGGTGGTTCCTGGCCCTCCAGGAATTCAACTTCACAGTAAAGCATCGCCCTGGCGTTCAAATGGGGAATGTGGATGCTTTGTCTCGAGTACATGAATGCCTGATTGCTGGTGTTCCAACCCCAAGGTTAAAACAAGAGGGGGGGGTATGTGACAGCAGGAAGGTAAAGTCACCTGGTTGCATCCAGGGGGGTAGATATATTTCGCCCAGATTCAGGCTTTACGCCGACTTATACAACTAGGTGGAGAGTTGTATAAGCCCAGCTGAGGCTAGTGGGCTCATGGATGACTCATACCTCTAGGGAGAGTGTGGGGCGTCGTGCAGACAGGGAGTTGATGAGACCAGCTGAAGCTTGTCAGCTCATTTAGGCCTCTATAAGAACTCCCAGATTCATTAGGTGTTTGCTCATGCCTGGAACCAGACCTGTGTGGACTGTCTAGGGAGAGTGAACCCCTGTGCGGTGAGACAAAGCCTGTGTGGCTATTTGCTTGGACATTTAAAACCAGGGACTTAGGGACTAGGACAGCACTAGGCTGATCCCAGTTGTTAGTTAGGAAACCTGCATGTTTAGTCAGAGGTCAAGTTGACCAGGATTTATTTTATTTATGTTTCTTTTGCTTTGCTGTGTTTTGTCACTGTAAATAGAAAATAAACCGCACCTTTTTGATTTTGAAAACCACAACCTCCGTTTGCTGGGCCTGTTTTTGTGTGGGGAGCCCATCCCAGGGGTCACACACACCCGCTGCCGAGCTAACCCCCTCACAATATATATAATTTTTTTTTTTTTTTAATGCTTTATTTTTACTTTTTATAAAAGAAAATGGAGGGAGGGCAGTGAACTGTGTCAGTGTTTTTTTTTTCTATTTTAGTTTTTACTTTTACAATTTTACCTTTTTAAATATTTATTAATTTTTTTTATTATTATTATTTTATTTTTTTAATCTGCATTTTTTTAATCGGCCCTGGGGGGGGCTTTGGCAAGATATCAGGGGTCTAAAAAGAACCCTGAAATCTCCCCTTTGAGACAGAGAAAGGGAATGAGGACAAAGACTCCCCAGCCCCTTTCTCTGTGGCCTCAGCTGCACTGAAAATGAATGGACAGGAGACAGAGGCTCCTCTTCATGCAAAAACGGAGACATCGTAAATACAGATTAGTCTGCTGAGTTATGGATGGAGTTATGGATGGACAGTCAGTGATCACTGACTCTGCGCATTCAGAAAAGAAAGGAGCCGGTAAATTATGGATTTACAGGCTCCTTCCTCTGCTCTACATCCTGACAGATCTGGGGGGGGGGGAGGAGGACAGAGGGGGACTGGAGGAGCACAGAGGACATGGTGGGGGACCGGAGGGGCAGGGAGGACATGGTGGGGGACCGGAGGGGCAGGGAGGACATGGTGGGGGACCGGAGGGGCAGGGAGGACATGGTAGGAGACCGGAGGGGCAGGGAGGACATGGTAGGGGACCGGAGGGGCAGGGAGGACATGGTGGGGGACCGGAGGGGCAGGGAGGACATGGTAGGAGACCGGAGGGGCAGGGAGGACATGGTGGGGGACCGGAGGGGCAGGGAGGACATGGTGGGGGACCAGAGGAGAATGCCCAGACCAACTTTCAGCTTTCAGCGCTGTCACTCTTTGAATGACAATTGTGCGGTCATACAACACTGTACACAAACTACATTTTTATCATTTTTTTCACACAAATAGAGCTTAATTTTGGTAGTATTTAATCACCACTGGGTTGTTTGGTCTTTTTTTGTTTCTTTAGCAAAAAAAATAAAAAATTCATAGTTTGTTATAAAATTTTGCAAACAGGTAATTTTTGTTCTTCACTGATGGGCGATGATGAAGCTGCACTGATGGGCGATGATTCGTAGTGTAGTGATGTAGAAGTAGGAGGATGATGATTATTCATTAATTATTTCTATAATGCAAGTAATTTCCGCAGCAACCCAGTTCTTCCAGAGAGATCCATTTATTCCCAACACAGAAGAAAGTTCACAAGATATCATGGCAACAGATGACAAAATCCAACAGAGTAAATATTACAATGAACAGCGGCCTTCAGAGTCCCATTCCTCCCAGTATATATTACCGACCATAGAGACACTACAATCCAGCATAATATGTACCTCAGGAGCTTCCATGCCGTCGATAATGTGTGTTATAATCTAGAGCTGAGCTCTCATCCTGATGGAGAAAGAATGGAAGAAAGAATGACGCCTTCTTACCAAATTGCACTAACAACCCCCTATGGACCTTTTACTATTCTTTTCATGTCTGGTCACAAAATATCTACATTTTACAATCCCATGTAGGTGACTCCTCTGGCCCTTTTGATATATAAAATGGAACTTGCCTGCCAGCTGTGTTAGGCCATAAATCATAACCTACAGTACACACCTATCTACACATTAAAAAGACTGTGTCCTACATAAATTATGCAACAGGCTGCACTGATGGGCACTGATAGGCGGCACTGATGGGCACTAATGAGGATGCACAGACAATGCTGCACCAATAGGTGGCACTGATAGGCACTGAGAGGTGGCACTGATAGATATCACTGATAGATGATACTGATGATGAATCACTGATGGGCACTGATAGGTGGCACTGATGGGCACTGATTAGCATCACTGGTGGGCACTGTTGGGACGGATATCCCTGTAACAGAAGCCTGTTATTGGCTTTCTTCTTTTCTCCTCACGCTATCAGTCTGAGGAGAAAAAAAAGACAATAACCTGCTTGTGTTTTCTTCCATGATCAGCTTTCATTGACTGACAGCTGATCACGTGGTAAAGGGTCACTGTAATTGGCCCTTTACTCCCATCTGTGATCAGCCGAGTCCGAAGGGCTTGACGATCACAGAGTGCACTGCCCGCACGCCGCATGGGGCGCCCTAGCAGTGCGATCACGGGAGGATGTCTATGGACAACCTCCCGGCATTGGATGCCCACGATGTAGCTGTCTTTCGGCTATAGCGCAGGCAGAAAGTGGTTAATATAGTTAAAGAGAAATATATCATCGACAAACAGGAATGGAGCAATATCATCCCAGTGGAGAGGGAAATTTACTCTAAGTTAGAATTCTATCAAATATTAGCAGTATATACAGGTCCTTCTCAAAAAATTAGCATATTGTGATAAAGTTCATTATTTTCTGTAATGTACTGATAAACATTAGACTTTCATATATTTTAGATTCATTACACACAACTGAAGTAGTTCAAGCCTTTTCTTGTTTTAATATTGATGATTTTGGCATACAGCTCATGAAAACCCAAAAATCCTATCTCAAAAAATTAGCATATCATGAAAAGGTTCTCTAAACGAGCTATTAACCTAATCATCTGAATCAACTAATTAACTCTAAACACCTGCAAAAGATTCCTGAGGCTTTTAAAAACTCCCAGCCTGGTTCATTACTCAAAACCGCAATCATGGGTAAGACTGCCGACCTGACTGCTGTCCAGAAGGCCATCATTGACACCCTCAAGCAAGAGGGTAAGACACAGAAAGAAATTTCTGAACGAATAGGCTGTTCCCAGAGTGCTGTATCAAGGCACCTCAGTGGGAAGTCTGTGGGAAGGAAAAAGTGTGGCAGAAAACACTGCACAACGAGAAGAGGTGACCGGACCCTGAAGAAGATTGTGGAGAAGGACCGATTCCAGACCTTGGAGGACCTGCGGAAGCAGTGGACTGAGTCTGGAGTAGAAACATCCAGAGCCACCGTGAACAGGCGTGTGCAGGAAATGGGCTACAGGTGCCGCATTCCCCAGGTCAAGCCACTTTTGAACCAGAAACAGCGGCAGAAGCGCCTGACCTGGGCTACAGAGAAGCAGCACTGGACTGTTGCTCAGTGGTCCAAAGTACTTTTTTTGGATGAAAGCAAATTTTGCATGTCATTCGGAAATCAAGGTGCCAGAGTCTGGAGGAAGACTGGGGAGAGGGAAATGCCAAAATGCCTGAAGTCCAGTGTCAAGTACCCACAGTCAGTGATGGTCTGGGGTGCCATGTCAGCTGCTGGTGTTGGTCCACTGTGTTTTATCAAGGGCAGGGTCAATGCAGCTAGCTATCAGGAGATTTTGGAGCACTTCATGCTTCCATCTGCTGAAAAGCTTTATGGAGATGAAGAGTTCATTTTTCAGCACGACCTGGCACCTGCTCACAGTGCCAAAACCACTGGTAAATGGTTTACTGACCATGGTATTACTGTGCTCAATTGGCCTGCCAACTCTCCTGACCTGAACCCCATAGAGAATCTGTGGGATATTGGGAAGAGAAAGTTGAGAGACGCAAGACCCAACACTCTGGATGAGCTTAAGGCCGCTATCGAAGCATCCTGGGCCTCCATAACACCTCAGCAGTGCCACAGGCTGGTTGCCTCCATGCCACGCCGCATTGAAGCAGTCATTTCTGCAAAAGGATTCCCGACCAAGTATTGAGTGCATAACTGAACATAATTATTTGAAGGTTGACTTTTTTTGTATTAAAAACACTTTTCTTTTATTGGTCGGATGAAATATGCTAATTTTTTGAGATAGGATTTTTGGGTTTTCATGAGCTGTATGCCAAAATCATCAATATTAAAACAAGAAAAGGCTTGAACTACTTCAGTTGTGTGTAATGAATCTAAAATATATGAAAGTCTAATGTTTATCAGTACATTACAGAAAATAATGAACTTTATCACAATATGCTAATTTTTTGAGAAGGACCTGTATATCTTTTAACTAGTTAGACCAAAGGGGCCAATCTGCCTGGGCAACCCAGAGGCGTCCTTGGCTTGATGCAAACATACATTTATTAACAGCGTGAGCGTGAGAACTTCAGAGAAGGAAAGACTAGACTTATGCCGCGTACACACGATCGATTTTTCTGATGAAAAAAGACTGATGGACTTTTTTCATCGGACAAACCGATCGTGTGTGGCATCCATCGGTCTTTTTTTCATTGGTATCAAAAAAATAGAACATGTTTTAAATTTTACCGATGGGAAAAAAAACAATAGCAAATTCTGATCGTCTGTGGGGAACTCCATCAGAGAAAAATCCACGCATGCTCAGACTAAATTACTAGACGGGAGCGCTCGTTCTGGTAAAAGTAGCGTTCGTAATGGACAGAGCACATTCGTCATGCTGCAAATTTTTGCATCGTTAAATGTAGCGCTTTCTTTTCTTCTTTCTAAACGGTTTTACCTAAAAAAATATTTGTTGCGAATATTCACACAGAGTTCGGACAAAATTATTTCTTTGAGATCTCATGAATCTTCGTATTTTATTTTAAAGGCAGGTCTCCAAAAATTTTTTTTTTTTTTGGGTTGTTTTGAATCAAGATCTCCTAATTTTTTTCTGGCCTTTTAATATTTTATAGTGATGTCCCTATTTTTATATGGTCAAGTTATCACAACAACATTATTATCTCATGTTTTTTTTTTCCCTCAAGGAGGTTTGTGTTGGTGTCCCTTGTTAATTACACATTGTATTTATGAAATGTACCTTCCTACTCACAAGAAAAACACATAGGCAACTATTTTAATTAAATCAAATATCCATTTATTCTGGAAAACATATAAAGATGAAGGGCAACAATTGAGAAATTAGTGGAATATATGCAGACTTTGGACCCCAAAGGCAGACATGAAGGCAAATAAAATCAATAACATGAGGAGTCCCTCGAATTGGGATCACAATCTGGTCCCCGAATCGCATAAATCAGGAGCAGCAGCAGATGTCATACATGTCCCCAAGCTGTGGTACTCCAAAAAACTGCGTCTTCTGGCAGAGCAGCTTGAAGCCAGGGAATCAAGCCGCATACACACGGCCCGAGAATCTCGTCAGGAAAAAACACGTTGTTTTTCCTGACGAGATTCTTGAACAAGAATCTTGTCCTGGCCGAGTGTACACACTTACGATTCAAAAAAAGCAAAGTTCTTTTGAATGGCACGAACGCAGTGACGTCATCGACTACGACGAGCGTGCGCTCGTCACATTCGATGCCGTCGCTGCCATCTTGCTACACCCTACCTATGCCTAGGAAGCTACCGCGCATGCATCAAAGTCATTTTGAGCATGCGCGGGTTTCCACGGCGACAGGTAAGTATACACACTCTCGGGTTTCTCGTCGGGAAACAGGCCGACGAGAATCCCGATGAGAAAATAGAGAGCAGGTTCTTTATTTTTCTCGTCGAGATTCTGGCCAGTTTTCCTGACGAGAAATCTGAAAGCCTCGTACACACGGCCGGTTTTCTCGGCAAGAAAGCTCTCCCGGCAGTTTTCTTGACGTTTCTTGATGAGAAAACTGGCTGTGTGTACGAGGCTTCACTTTCTGGTCTTGCTTGTAGCCTTCCCTCCACGCTTCCCTGCAGTGTTCCCTCCACGCTTCCCTGGAGCGTTCCTTCCACAGCTCCCTCCACGCCTCCTTGCAGGCTGTGGCTCTGGTGGTGGGAATGTGGCAGGAGGAGGAGGAGAAGGATGGGCCAGATCGTAAAGGTGTGTGGCCTGTGTCAGCTGGCCCCTCCCCGCCCTGTGAAGGGCCGTAGATATAATCTCCTCACAGAGGGCACGTTGGCCCTCCTCCACTTTAAGGAGTCTATCGGCCACATAGCACCCATAGGACTCGACTGGGTTGAGGGGGGCCCTCATGATCTCTGCTGCTTCCCTTATTATTTTCAGGGATTCCTCCTCCACCCGAGTCATCCTCCTGGGCCTTTTCGTCTCACCTGGAGGGGAAGCACCTGTGACTGTGTGCTGCCACTTGGCCCTGCCTACTCCTGGCTGCCACTCACCCCTGCCTCCTCCTGGCTGCCACTCACCCCTGCCTCCTCCTGGGTGCCACACTCCAGAGGCTCCTCCTCCTGGCTGACCTTATCCTGTGTATAAAAAAGGGACATAGTTTGAGTTTTTGGTTCACCAATCACACACAATTTACAGCTCATGACTGTTGCAAATTAAATGTTAATAAATAGAAAAGACTGTCATTCTGACCCCAGCATTTTTCATTCTTGTCCCAAACAATTCTGCCCACTATATTTTTTCTTTTTTTTTTTTCTTTTTGAATACTAACATCTAGTTCCCAACAATTATTCTAGGACAATAAATATGTTGAAAAATACTATACCTGACTATAGATGTGAAGATCCGGCTCTTCGAGGTCAGCCAGCTCCTCGGCACCCTCTGCAGGGGTGGAGGGAAGGGTGGAGGGAACGCTGGAGGGAAGGGTGGAGGGAAGGCTTGAAAGTGATTCCCTGGCTTCAATCTGGTTGTCCAGAAATTGCAGGTGTTTGTAATACCACAGCTTGGGGACATGCACTTGGTCTGCTGCTGCTCCTGATCTCCGGGATTCACGGACTTGTTTGTATTGTTTTTTTGTAGCTGTTCCTCTTATTATTGATTTTAGTGTTAATCATGTTATAGTCTGCCTCTGGGATCCAGGTCTTCATATATTCCGCTAATTTGACAATTGTTGCCCTCCTAACATAACGATTGTGGTATAATGGGTTTTTAAGCTCCCATAAATTGGTGAGCTCTCTATATTTGTCTATGAATGCTCGGAATATGACAGGATCTTTTAATCTCTGCATATTTTCTGCAAGATAAAACACAAGACAAAAACACTAGGTCAGCCTAAACTGTCCTAATATTATCCCAATCTAGCCCTTTAAAAACATGAATCAGTATATGCCACTGATGCCCCAACTTAAATTTTTACCTTCGTCAGTGACGTTCGTATCTTCCGGTCCTCCTTACTCCGCGCACACAACGTCCTTAAGACACATACGTGTTATCATTATATTCCCTGCGCGTGCATGAAACTCCGCCCACGTCGGACGCCCCTGACGTTCCCGCCCCTGACATTCCCGCCCCTGACGTTCTTCCTCGGATATTCCCCGCCCCTTCTCATTCGACGCCCAGTGGGAGACGACATGGCGGTGACACAGCAGGTGCGGGTTTTTTTAACTTCCGATGAGGAAAGCCCGGAGCCAGAAACGTCCCAATCCAGGACAAGATACAAGGCCAGTAATATGTCCTTTGCTGAGATGGTGGAGATGGTGGACATCTTGCGGAGTAGAGATTACAATGGGAGGCATGGGCCATACAACACCCATAATCTCAGGAAGTCCAAAATAATGGGCAAAGTGGCGAGGAGTCTGTATCATAAATTTTGGGGTCCGGAGATCCAAGGAGCAGCTCGGTAAAAGGTGGTCTGACCTGAAGCTGAGGGAGCCGGAGCAGTACAGGAAGATCAAAAGAATGCTAGTAAAAAGTCTGTTTTTCTCCTGTGTTATTAATAATTTGATTAATATACTCGCATGTTTTGCTCCATGTGCTTTGATTGACTGGTTGGATATTTTAAAGTGGCCACTTTCAGGGTAGTGGCCAAAGTATAATCACTCGTAGTAAACATCAAACCTCCTCAAAATTTGATATTTTGCGCAGATACAGGTAAACCACATTTGGTCATGCCTATTTCTATTAAAACAACGTTTATAAACATTGTTGTCTAGATGATGTGTTTTGAACTAGAATGTGAAATGCAAACTTTATTCAGTGTAAAAGAGAGGACACTCAGCAGCTGTTTCCACAGCTGTACTCTGGAGCACCTGTGTGGGACACCAGAACAAGCTTTTTAGGGTGTCCCACACAGGTGCTAGAGTGGATACTTTGGGGGTGTCTCCATGTGTCAAAAAAGGTCAGAATTCCATTTTAGAAATACATTTTAAAACATGTCTTCAGCTTGTAACTCTGCCAAAAAAGGCAATTGTACCCCACTTCCAAGCAATGCTTCATATTCCTATTTCTGCCCTCATATATCTGTGTGCTAAGTATACCTTTTGTGTCATTCTCATAGGGGAGCGGAGACTTGGAGCACACCATTTTGAGGAGGCCAGGAACCCCACACCTCGGAAAGAACAGAGGGAACCCCAACCTCAGAAAGAAGGGGACCAGAGAGAACCCAAACCTCAGGATGTGGAGGAAGGAGAGGTAGAGGAAGGAGAGGTGGAGGAAGGAGAGGTGGAGGAAGAAGAGGTGGAGGAAGAAGAGGTGGAGGAAGGGTGCGAGATTTTCACCACAACAGGTCAGTGCCATACACCACAGATTCAGGGAATAGATGCATGCATGCATGCATATTATTAAGACATGCCTTTTTTTAATTTTTTAGGTGATGTGCTGCTTGTGGAAGATCAATCTCCTCCTTTCTCCAGTGGGAGCGCACAAATCATAATACAGGATCTCATGGTTATGAGTCGAGAAATCGACGTTATAAGGCAGAAACTGTATCGTTTTGACCAACAAATGAAAAACATGATTGATGTTTTGGGGAGAGTATAAAGGTGCTTTTCTTGCCACCATTTCAAGTTTTTTTGGCCTAAGTTGGTAAATTTTTGTGTGATTTAACAAGCCATTTTTGGAAGATGCACACAGTGTGTCAACATGTGCTATCTCCCACCAGGGCAAATCAAAGGTCGTGTTTTTAGGGTGCAACCCCTTCCTCGCAACTCAAGTAGGTGAGAGGAAGGGTTTGCACCCCCAAAACACGTCCATTGATCCCCCATGATAGGAGATAGCACATGTTGACATTTGGCATGGGATCAGGAGGAAAATCCCCATTCTGACGCACAATTTGTGTGCATCTTCCAAATTTGCCTTGTTCAGGGGTGACATCACCCCATCTCATGAAGGCAACAGCAACACATTTTTGAAATACTATATAATGTCTGATATTGCCTTCAGTTTTTCTATAAGGTTGAACTTTGTAAGTTCCATTGTTTTGATAATATATTTTTTTTTTTAACATGCAAGTTTATGCAAAACCAAAACCCAACAATTTTTTGTTTGGGGGGAAAACACTGTTTAGAATGTCCCCAAAAACTTTATAACGCACAAGTTGTGCACAGAGTAAAAATATTTTTTCTACTCAACAATGTGTGGCTTCTTCTTTCTATGCTCAATACCATTTTGAAAAATATGTTCTTGTTTACCGTGACAATTGTGGTTATTTACTAAAGACAGAGCCACTTGGCACTACAAGTGTATTATGAGAACCTGGGAGACAGATTCAAGAAACACAAGCAATAATGAGAAATCAAGTTTTTTACAGATTTGACTTTTTTTTTTTTTTCAAAGTTTAAAAATCAGAGATTGTCTGGCATAGCAATGGCCCCCCTACCCGTAAATGTGTGTCCAGGAGAGGGAATATCTTAAACAGCCTTAACCCCTTTTCAGACTTGGGGTGCCGTTACATTGGTTGGCAGCGGTGGGATTTTCCCTCCAGTTACTGGGACACTCCAAACCATCACAGTGAATGACCAGCTATGCAGCCTGCAGGAAAGCCACGCTGAAAGACTTACTGGAGAGCCGTGGAGGGACCAGTGGGACAAAGAACAAGGCCACCTTGATCAGGGAGCTAGCCGAGATGGACCAGAAGGATGCGGTGGGTCAGGTGGTGTTACCCGGAGATGTGCTCATTCTGCAAGCACAGACAGGGGACGGCTTGCTGTCTCTGACATCTTCGTCTCCTTCCTCTGGTCGGGTGCGGGTGGTGTGCGGCCCGGGACTTGCTCGGCATGGAGACAACCTGCGGGTCACTAAGTGCGGAGTGATGAAGCAGAGGGAGCCGGCGGTGTACTGGGTGGACTCCCAGCAGAAGAGGAGTCAGTCTATTTTGGAAAGATACAGAGCGTTTGTCTCGTACTTTGGAAGGATTAATCCTATGGGAAGTGGTCGACTGACAGTGGAGGATCGGTGGCGAATGTGTGTCCAGGAGAGGGAATCTCTTAAATGGCGTTAACCCCTTTCATACTTGGGGTGCCGTTACAGTAATCAACATATTTATCCTGCACTTCACGGCACTTTGGGGGGCCAAGCCAATACGGCCAGTATCCAGGCCCGTCAGGGCATTGTCTACAAGTTCGGCCTTTGGCCCAACAGAACTCAGATAAGTGGGTGCATTTCTGCGTAGATAGTTGTGCAGTATGCAGCAGGTAAAAACAATATGATTGATCTTGTATTCGGCCATATGTATCGATGTAATGAAAAGGCAGAACCAGCTGGCCATTATCCCAAAGGCATTCTCAACAACCCTTCGGGCTCTGGCCAGCCGGTAATTAAAAACCCTCCTCTCCGGGGGGAGGGTCCTCTGGGGGAATGACCTCATCAGGTGTGGTCCTAGACTGAAAGCTTCATCCGCGATAAAAACAAAAGGAAGGCCCTCAACGATCTCCTCATCATGTGGTAGTGCCAGGCCACCACTCTGGAGATGTCGGGCAAATTTCGTCTGTGCGAAGACTCCCCCATCCGACATCCGGCCATTCTTCCCCACGTCCACATACATAAACTCATATAGTGTGCCGACACCACCGCCATTAACACAATACTATTAAAACCTTTATAGTTAAAAAAGTATGACCCCAAACGGGGTGGTGGCACTATGCGGACGTGCTTCCCATCTATCGCCCCTCCGCAGTTAGGAAAGTCCCACCGCTGGGCAAACTGGGATGCCACAGTCTGCCATTCCTGTGGCGATGAAGGAAACTGTGGAGTCAAACAAGAAAAATAATTTAGGACTTTTGCACATAACATTGCAAGCAGATTACACAAAAACATTCTTGGCCAACATCAGTATAACATTTTTTTTATGAGTATTTATAGACAAAAATAGAAGGCACAATTATCACATTCCTCACCCCCTCTGATGACTCATTGGACACATTTTAGGGGGGGAGGGGTTCTAGCTGAGTTTGGGCCCTCAAAAAAAGCCTCTACCACTCTGCCTGAATGTAATGAGAAGCAAAACATTTGGTCACATTTTAGGGGTGGGGGGGGGTAAAGCAATACAATGGAGCTGACAAAATACATTGTTAAGTGACTAGGCTAGGTGTGTTTGGGCCCAGGATAGCATGCTTGAGAGGTTAGTGAAGGCAAATATGCATGTAAGCCAAAAAAAGCTTACAGAATGCATGAGGACAAAGGGGACATTCACAGCATATTACAATCATGGGAATTATGAAAGAAATAAAATACATTAGCAAGCATTATATACATAGAATGTGATGTTAAAGGATAAAACTTACCCTCATATAGTCCTTCTGCATAACTTGTATGATAGCAGAAGAGGTTTCTGGTATAATGATCCCCAGAGCCTGGGGGGAGATGCCTGTCGTGAACTACATGTCCTGCAGACTTCTCTCAGTCGCCAGGTATCGCAATGTGGTGATGAGCCTCTGCTTGGCAGTGATGGCCTGGCGCATCACAGTGTCCTGCCTGGTGATATAAGGGGACACCAAATCCAACAGACGGTGAAAAACAGGGTCCGTCATCCAGAGATAATTCCTGTAGTCGTCAGAATTATTCTCCCGCAGCAGAGGCATATGAGAGAATTGGTCCCGCTGGAGCAACCAATTCTTGGTCCATGAACTCCTCCTCACCCTGTTCATGGACTGAGTTTGGGTCAAAGTATTAACCGCAACACCAAGCGCATATGCAGCACAAGCTCTACGATGAGAACGTACTTCCAACATGGCTAGAAACCGGTCGGCTGGTCAGAACGAACTTAAACAGAACGCACTGAGGAACAGCAAGGCCTGTGAAGATTGACCTGAAAAACCAGAAAACGAGCGGACAAGAACGCACTGAAAAATAGATATGACCTGACTACACGCACAGAAAGACCGATACGAACCCACAAGCACAAACTGAACACCAGAAAACGATCTGAAAAGCACGGAGACTGAAAAGCGCAAATCGGCTAACACCAAACTTTTACTAACGTGCAGTAACACGAAATCTGCAAAAGCAGCCCAAAGGGTGGCGCCATTGGATTTGAACTTCCCATTTATAGTGCCGTCGTACGTGTTGTACGTCACGGCATTTTGGACGGTCTGAATTTTGTCTGATGGTGTGTAGGCAAGACTGATGGAAGTCATCTTCATCGGAATTCCGACGGAAAATTCCATTGGATTTTATTTCATCGGAAATCCGATCGTGTGTACAGGGCATAAGGTGATACTCAAAGGAGAGTGGTCCGACCCAAGTGATCAGGTAGATGTGAGAATTAAAAAAAATGTGTCCACTGGTTGGTGAGGAAAAGGTCTGTTCTAGAGTATGAGTTATGACAAGGAGAGAAGAAAGTGAAGTCACATTCTGATGCATGTTGGTATCTCCATATCTCTTGCAGTTGCTATTTTTTAGTTTTAGTTGAGGATTTAGGGAGAGATTGTGACGTCTGGATGGGACAGAAGAGTCCATGTTGATATCCGGTCTCCACACCAAACCAGGACCCACTTTTGAACTGCATCAATTTTCTTTTTGAGTTTCCTAATGCCGTGTACACAGGCTCGGAATTTCTGGCAACAAAGCCGTGTTTTGTTTTCCGTCGGATATTGGCTCAAACTTGTCTTGCACATACACGGTCACACAAATGTTGCTCAGAAATTCCGATGGTCAAGAACGCGGAGACGTACAACACTACGACGAGTCGAGAAAAATGAAGTACAATGATTCCGAGCATGCGTTGAATTGATTCCGAGCATGTGTGTGTCGGAAATGGCTACACGTGGTCGGAATTTCCGACAAGAACTTTTCTTGTTGGAAAAATAGAGAACCTGCTCTCATGCCGCGTACACACGACCGTTTTTAATGTCATTGAAAAAAACAGCATTTTTCTCGACGTGATTCTTCTCAAGCCTGCCTTGCCTACACACTATCGTGGAAAAAAATGCTCGAGTAAAGCGTGGTGACGTACAGCACGTACGACGGCACTATAAAGGGGAAGTTCCATTCGGATGGCGCCACCCTTCATGTTAGTAAAGTTTGTTGAGCGACGATTCGCGCTTTTCAGCCTCGTGCTTTTCAGTCCGTTACAGCGTGACGAATGTGCTATCTCCATTACGAACGCTAATTTTACCAGAACGAGCGCTCCCGTCTCATACTTGATTCTGAGAATGCGCATTTTTTTTCACGTCGTTAAAGCCTACACACGGCCGTTTTTCATGACGAGAAAAACGACGAGGTGAAAAACTACGTGAAAAATTAGAGCATGTTCCAATTTTTTCATGGCCGTTTTTCACGTCGTGAAAAATGCTCTGAAGCCCACACACCATCATTTTTAATGACCATTTTAAAAAAAAAAAACATTTTTTTCGTCATTAAAAACGGTCGTGTGTACGCGGCATCAATCATTTGTTGTCGGAAATTCCGACAGCAAATGTCCGATGGAGCCTACACACGGTCGGAATATCCGACCAAAAGCTCACATCGAACATTTGTTGATGGAGATTCCGATCGCGTGTACGCGGCATTAGAAAGCGTATTTGATGAATGTTTGGTGCGTATACATTGACTAAGGTATACAAGGAATTGTTAATAGAGCATACAAGGATGATGAATCTTCCAGCTTGGTCCTGACCACTGTGATGGAGTTGAAAGGAGAGGGTAAATTTAATCGCCACCAAAATGCCTCTTGTTTTTGTGTCTGCGCTCGCTGTAAAAATGTGTGGGAACTGGATATGGGAACATAAAGGAGGAGATGAAGCTTTACCGTGTGTCTCCTGTACCCATAGAATGTCGCAGTGGGATTCTGCAGCCAGTTTCCAAAGAGAAGACCGTTTAACTGGAATTTTTGTTTTTTTAATTCTTGTAATCTTTATAGATCATCCAGATCTGCATATTGTATAAACACACAAATTGCTGTTATATTCCCAGGAGAAGCACATCGTTCCCTTCATATCACTTATCCTATGAATACAGTACAAGTCACAGCCCAGCCTCCCCCTGTGTAGGAGGAAGTGACCCTCCCAACTGTATTCTTCTCCAAGACTTTCACTTTCATTTCTTTTCCTCGTCTGCTGTCAGCGATGGCGTCTGCTGATCTGAGAGCCGAGCTGGAATGTTCCGTCTGTCTGAACATTTATACAGATCCTGTAAACCTGAGATGTGGTCACAACTTCTGCCGGGTCTGTATTGATCGTGTGCTGGATACACAGGGGGGGTCTGGAGGTTATTCCTGTCCTGAATGCAGAGAGAAGTTTCCGGATCGTCCTGCACTGCACAGGAACATAACACTACGTAACATAGTGGAGAATTTCCTGTCTCCTCAGCCAGATCAGGAGGAGTCCGGGGTCTTCTGTACTCACTGTGTGGATTATCCTGTACCTGCTGTTAGATCCTGTCTACACTGTGAGGTTTCTCTGTGTAATAAACACCTGAGAGCCCACAAAAAGTCCCCAGAACACATCTTATGTGACCCCACCTTGTCCATGGAGAGCAGGAAATGCTCCGTCCATAAGAAGATCCTGGAGTATTACTGCACTGAGGATGACACCT
Source organism: Rana muscosa (assembly GCA_029206835.1). NCBI lineage: Eukaryota > Metazoa > Chordata > Amphibia > Anura > Ranidae > Rana > Rana muscosa. The sequence goes on from CM055118.1 coordinate 383,434,331, forward strand.
GTATCTGTGTGTCCTGTTGTATGATTGGAGAACATCGAGGACACCAGATGAAGTCACTGGATGAGGCTTCTGGGAAGAAGAAGGAGACACTGAGGAATGTTCTGCAGAAACTTCTGACAAAGAGAGAGGAGACAGAGGAAAGAGTCCAGAGTCTGCAGGAACACAGGAGGAAAGTAGAAGAAGAAGCAGCTGGTGACACTGAGAGAGTCACTGTCCTGTTTAGAGATCTCAGGAGACGTCTGGAAGACCTGGAGAAGAGAGTCCTGAGGGAAATCTCCGGGAGGGCAGAGCGGATCTCCATCTCCATCCGGGATCTGGAAATAAAGAAGGAGGAGCTGTCCAGGAAGTTGCGTCACATTGAGGAGCTGTGTAACGTGACGGATCCACTGACTGTCTTACAGGAATCAGACACAGGTGACTTGTGTGATACTGAGGATGGAGATAATGAGGACAGAGAGAGACATGAGAAGCTCCTCCATGATGGAGGGGGTCTGGATATGGCTGGGATATCACACACATTACACACATTATCTGATCTAATAAATGTAGACTTCTATATACAGGGAGCTGCAGACATATTACTGGATGGAAACACAGCTCATAATCTTCTCCAGATATCAGATGACAGGAAAACTGTATCCAGGTCACATAGAAACCAGAATCACCCAGAAACTCCAGAGAGATTTCAGGATTATTCTCAGGTGTTGAGCAGTCGGAGTTTCTCCTCAGGGAGACATTACTGGGAAGTGGATATCGGGGGATCAGATGACTGGAGAGTCGGGATGTGTTACCCCAGTTTAGAGAGGGGAGGGGAGGAGTCAGGGATTGGAAATAATGAAAAGTCCTGGTGTTTGGACAGGGAAGATAATGAATATGAGGTAATACATGACAGTAAAGAGACCTCCTTACCCACCAATATCTCCAGTAACAGAGTCAGGATATATCTGGATTATAAGGCCGGTCAGATCTCCTTTTATGATCTGTGTGACCCGATCCGACACCTCCACACCTTCACCACCCCCTTCACTGAGCCCCTCCATGCTGGGATATTTGTAGCAAGAGGTTGTATAAAGATATGTGGGGGAAATGGGAGATGTGAGAACTCCTCCCACAGACTGATGACATCATAGTATAGGGGGGTCAGATCGGTTAAATATTCATCCAATGGGGCAGACGGTGGGGACTCCAGTCAGTGTCTCTTTTATTGTAGTTTGGGGTACAGTACAAATCAGGGTGCAGGTTACAGAAATAGGAGGCCGTGCTACAAAATCATGCTGATCTGCAATGTAATAGAGGAAATAAATGAGTAGAATAGAAGAAGTCAGTTTATACTGTAGTTGTGAGATGTTTTTTGGTTTGTTGATGTACAAAGTAAAATAATTGTGTGACGGGGTGTACCCCTCTCAGGAGGACTGACCCCCCAGAAATGTGGAGGAGGGGAGATAAAGTTTAGGGTTAGAGTGAGAAAAGAGAAGAAAACTGAACCCTCTGTCATATATCTCCTCTATACAGGGTCGGGGGGTCTGATCTCTGCAGTGCTCTATGTCGCCCCCTGGAAATTTACACCAGAACATGTCCAATCTCAATCCAATCAGAGTTCATTGTGACATCATCAAACCCCAATAGAACTTTTTAGCTTAAAGAATATGTAAACCCAACACTTCATATCCCTGATATATGGCTGCTGTACCATGTACTTGTATGAAGAAGTCTCCTGTTATCTTTGTATTGCTTCCTTAATGTGAAATCCCTGGTGATCCTGCCAGTCCCTCTGCTTTCCTATTAAAAACTGATCTCACTAAGCAGGAGAACACAGCATGGTCAGTTCTCTAGCTGTGCTGGGAACTCAGCCTGCTCTCCTCCAATGATAAGACATGTCCTGACACCCCCTTGTACAACCATTCACTGGCAAGCTCAGTGTGCTGCTGTTTCTCCTCCCCCCAGCTCTTATGCAGATGGGAACAGAGAGAATGTGATTACTTATAAAAAAGGGAAAATAATAATTATAATGTTTTTTTTTATATCTATACACAAATGTTTTACCTTTCATTTATATTTTAAACAGACTGGGTTGTTTTACAAGGTGAGGGTTTATTAGCTAAATATGTTCCAGGGGCATGAAACCAAAAACTCTGCAAAGTTTTCCAGTTGTTTTTTACAACCGAAGTAGAATAGCCTGTCCCCTGTAAACATGCTGCAGAGAAGGACTCTTGCTGTCTGTGTGGAAGCAGTGGTCTCTCTGCATTTTTCCGACATGCCCACTGCTGAGTCAGAGCCAGAGCTTTACTGATTGGAGAGTTCTAGCTCTGACTCATCAGAGGGTGTGTCCAATCTCTGCAGGGAGACCACTGCTTCCTCACAGATGGGTAGGGTCCCTGGCAGGGGACAAGTGTTCCTACTCAAGTCTGTTTTTATTTCTAATTGATTTTATGTATCTTTATATGAATAAGTATATTAATAAAATAATTGGTAGAGTCATTCTAGATGAAGGTCAGTGTCATATTGGGATAGGACATATAATAATGTTGTGGTGACTAAGGCCTATAGAGGAGGCTGAAACGCGTCAGGTTTTAGGAATTGTCTCATTTTTATGGTTTGATGGAATAAATGAAGATATCAATTTTTAATGCCAAGACGTCCCGGTGCCGGATTTTTACTCTTCATTGGATTTTGGAGGTTCAGTGCTACGTGAGTCCGGGCACAGATGTCATCATCTCATCCTGTCTATTCTTATGGGATTTTGTGGTTGTAGCACTTCCTTTGTTGCTCTGGACATTGTATTATGGGGGAGGGGGGGAGGAAGGTTTTATCCAATCACAGGCCTTTCTGTAAGGAAAAGTGTGTGGCTTGTTCAATATCCAATAGCTGAGTATATCCAGTCCGTCCTTCAGTGCATACCCAAGTGTATACGGGGGACTCTCCACACATCTCCATACATTTCTCTTTTTATGTATTTTTATTGTTTCTCATTTTCCACTTTCTTTTCTTAAAATAAAAAATAAAGTCACAAGTAACACTCAATGGTCTAGATGAGTAATGCAGCAATAAATGACAATTGTGAACCGACCTTTATTAATGACAAGTCATTTGTTGGCAATTTAAAGGGTTTTTTTTTCTTTATAAATATCACTTTTACTGTAGCACATCTTATAGCGAGAAAGAAAAAAAAATTGCATAGCGCCCCCCCCCCCCCCCAAAAAAAATAAAAATCCATGCCAGGTCCTATAGGTAAGGTATGGATTTTTAATTTCAATAATTTTTTATTGATTTTATGTTCACAGAAACACAGTACGTTCCAGAAATGAAAAGGAAACGTTTAGTACATATGGTTTAAGGAAGTATAAAATTTGGCCAACATGGCCTAACAAACAGTGAGATAACATGTCACTCGTTCTTAGGAAACAGCATAGATTATGCATTTGAGTTTGCAAAAGAGCATTTCGTCAGCAAACAACGCCAACTCTATTATATTTCAAGTCAGCATGGTAAACATGTTAATGGGTCAGAGAGGAGTTTGGGTTTATTGCCCGCTCTCAGCTAGAAATGGAGAGGAGGATGAGAGGACGTTCCCCCAGCCACCCCTAAAGGGATCATGCTGTGGGTGGGGGACCCCCCTACTCCTCGACTCCTTTAATATTCGACCCTGGTCTCCACTCAGGAGAGTAATAAGTGAGGATGTGTTGTTTAGATATATTAGAACATCAAAAACGGGTAACTATTGGTAAGTTCAGAACTGAAACTTGATTGGTAGGAACAGAATTGAAGTGAGCTCAGGTAGAATCGAGAGTAAGAGTTCCAGTGAAACATACCTCTGGTATAGCTGTTCCATGCACATCTAATAAGTATGAAAGGAGTCAGGATCGGCTTTGACATGTATACGTTGACAAAAGTCAGGGGGGAGAAAAATAATTAAATAAAGAATAGGAGGGGAAAGGGTGCAAGGAGAAGGGGACGAGAAGAGATGTGGGGAGAAGAGGGATTCAGTAGGGTCATTCAGAGCAACATCATTTAAAGGGGGTCGAAGCCTTAACGAAGGGGGATATTACAAAATTTTGGCCCAGGGTTGGTATGGATTTTTAGGGGATACCGCACACAAAAATAAAAAAAATCACATAGTCCCCTTAAAAATCTATACCAGACCCCTAACTCGATCTTGCTGCCTGTCTCGCCAGGAAAAGGTAGGATGAGCGGGCCAACCCTCTAAACCATACAAGACCACATGCCCTCAGTGTGGGTGGGTGCCTTGCCAGCCATTGTCCCTCAAGCACCTTCTCCCCCATGTTGATGTGTACAAGGGTCCCATTTCCAACAACCCAGGCCCAGGGGTTGTGGGGGGTCTAGGGGTGGTGGGCTTTTCAGAAACTGATAGCCCTCTTTAAAAATAAGGGGGTCTCAAGATACCGCCCCTTTATTTCTTTGCACCCCTTATTTCATTGCACCCCCTTTATTTCATAGTACCCCAGCTGATTCACAAAAAGAAAAATGTAACCTAAAAATAGACACCCAAACATTTTTTTAAAATTGCTGTCATTGTAGAGTCACTTCTGTGATTTTTACCTATAGGTAAGACTATAATAAGGAAAGAGATGGTTGTCACTCAGGATGACATCTCCAAATTTTTATTTTTTAATTAAGTAAACATGTACAATGCTGTAAAAACAGCCTACGCATTTAGGACGTTAGTCCTTAGTCATGGGCATTCTATAGTAAGTCTATAATAAGGCTTACCTATAGGTACAGTAAAATCTCCCAAACGTGCACCCTTTAGGAGATATTTCCTCAGGCAGCAGCCGGTGACGTCACTGCCACACGCACACTGGGATCTGAATGGACTGTACTGTCTACTTAGAAATGTGGCGAAGCCAGCAAACCCAGAAGGAAGACCGGAAGAAGATGGAAGCGCCTACAAGGGAGACAGCGCACCACTGGAGGGCTTCATTTTCAGGCATACTAACAAGTTATGACTTAAACTGCCAGAGGGCCCATTTTTTATGGGGTGTGGGGGGGCGGGGTTTACTACCACTTTAATTATTGTCATTGAATCACCAAAATTAACCCCTTTACAAAAATGCGGCCCCACTAGACTGGGCTTTTTTCTGCGGGGCCACATGTTTGTGTATCTCCCTTTGTGCTGGAAGCATGGTTCACGGTGCACTCCCAACACAGAGACCGGAGTCTCACAGAGAGCCCCGGGCCCCGTACTAGTGATTGGGACTCGGAACACCCGATTCGGGGTCACCTGATCGCTGTGAAAGCATCTGATTGGCTACTACAGTGATCAGTCACTGTGAAGCCTGCCCCATGTGTGAATGGAGGAGAGAGATACATTGTATCTCTCTCTTCCGATGCAAAAAGAAAAAAAAAAAGTGTATGTCATTTTTTTTATAAAAATAAAAGCATAATAAAAAGTAAAATAAAAAAAAATAAAAACTAGATCAAGGTTTGATCTAGGTCAGTGTCTGTGTTTGTTTATGGGTCAAGGTCAAAAGGTCAAAGTCAGTGTTTTTTGAACAGGTATTTTTTTTTTAAATTAGTATCAGTGTCAGTTCATTTCTAAAAGCTAAATGTGTTTTAGGTAGGATTAAAAAAAAATGCACTATTGTTTCTGGGCTGCACTACGGGTACAAACAACAACTAACATACTCATATGTAGTATCACTGCAATCATCAGGAGCAGGAGAATTTTTTTATTTTGGGTTTATCTTTGGTGGAAGGTTATGGTAGTAGCAACAAATATACAGCTACATTTAAAAATATGTTTTTTTTTTTTTTTTACTATTTTGGGACAGTTTTCTTTGATAATAAATAAAAATCGGGAGATATCCATTACCATTTACCACTAAATGAAAGCCCAACTTGTCCTAAAAAATACACGGTATAATCCACCCGGATGCACAAAGTAGTTTTGATGATATGTACGATTTTACTAACACATGTCAAAGCTGCAAAATTGTGCTTAGGCATTAAGATTTGTTTCACCCTTAGACACAAAGGTCTTAAAAACCCAATGGATCCAGTACACACAACCCATCCCAGCAGTACTGATCACTGAATGACGGAGCTGTCATCCTGTATATAGAGGAAGAGGCAGGGATAGTAGTGATATTTTTAACGAAATATGGAAATGGTCGTATTTGGTCGGTGTCATTGCCCACATACGGCCAGTCACCATTTTTGGGCAGTGTTGTCCGTTAACCAGGAGGCCCCCGGATCCCATTCCTCCCTATGTGAATGATTAGAGGTACATAGTACCCCTACTCATTCACCAAAAAATGTTAAAGTTAATAAAAATACAACAGCAGTTTTTGACAAGTCCTTTATTTAGAAAAAACATTAAAAAAAAGACCCAAAGGAAAAAAAAAAAAAAGTTGCCCGCAGAACACGACCAAGGACACAGCTAAATGACAGGTAAACATAGGGGCCGGGGTTATCCAGTGATGTAACCAGATTACCCCAACCCCATGTCTACCTCTCATTGGGCTAGTGTCAATATGGGGTGGGGTCACCTTTTGATTTTTTCAACCGATCCAAATTCAAATTGTTCTGAAAATTTGGAATTTGTTGTAAAATGAAAATACAGAACAAAACGAATTTCAACATAATTTGTTACAATTGTATTTGGCGATTCGGATACATCCGACTCTCCGAATAACCAAAATTTTATCTGAATTTATATTAGGACCAAAACAAATTGCACATGTCTATTTATTAGACTCTTCTGTACTGGAGCCTATGGAGCTGCTGCTTTCTATGACTTCAGGCTCCGATACGTCTTCATCCATAAATATGCCAAACTGATCAAACCAATCCGGGTGGCGTTGTCAGTAGCGAGGGGGGAATGTCCGTCCTCCCTGGAGGCTGTTATTCCACTGCCGTGGTCCCTGGAGGAAATCCCAGCACCACCCAATGCAAACATCTGGCCTCAGAAAAGGCCACGCCATCCAGATGACTCTTACCTCCTGGAAGGCGAAGATCCCCTAGGTGGCAAGCTAACTCTGCTGGCCAAGTTGCAAAGACTATCTGAAGCACACATGCACCTTCCCGTATGTCCCTGAGCAGTTGGTTTGGCAATTGGAGGAGGGAAGGTTTCTCTGGGAAAAGTTAAGACTACAGAAATACCTCTAAGAATTCCAGTAGCAGAACAAATTTATCAAAGCCCGGTTAAATCAGATATATCAAGAATGGAACATTGGGCATCATAATTACATTGACCGGGTCAAGCTGGTTAAAGTGGAACTTCTGCTTATTTGTCTATTCCCCCCTCCGGTGCCACAATTGGCACATTTCGGGGGGAGGGGGGACAGTATACCTGTCTTTGACAATTATCCTGTTCCCACTTCCGGGAGTCCGCGCCGCAGCCCATCACGTCACCACGGGGCTCCCTCCTCCTCTCCCTGTCGCCGGGCCAGTAGGAGAGAGGAGCGGGGCCTTGCGCATGCGCAGTAGGGTTCCCGGCGTGAAGCCGTAAGGCTACACTGCCGGGTCCCCTTACCCGCAATGGCGGCGGCAGCACCCGACAGCTGACAGAAACATCAGCTGATGTGCCGAAATAACAGGACTCCAGGACAGGTAAGTGTACGATTATTAAAAGCCAACAGCTGCAGTAGGTGTAGCTGCTGGCTTTACATTTTTTTATATGTTTTTTTTTTTTTGGGGGTCACAGATATGGTTTATCCGCCAGACATCATCATAAGTATTATTATGCTGTGTTGCCTCCCTGGTTGCATGCTTCACGTAAAGTCCGAAACCAAATTTCTTTCTCAGTTTCCTCAGTTCCAATATATATTCTTCTACATATTTTCAGTAAAAAAAATCACAATAAGCATATAGTGATTGGTTTGCGCAAAAGTTATCGCGTCTACAAACTATGGTAAAGATTTATGGCATTTTTACTAGTAATGGCGGTGATCTGCGATTTTTAGCGGTACTGCGACATTGCGCGGAAAGATCGGACACTTTTGACACATTTTTGAGAGCATTGACATTTATACAGCGATCAGTGCTATAAAAATGCACTGATTAATGTGTATATGACACTGGCAGGGAAGGGGTTAACACAAGAGGTGATCAAGGGGCTAAATGTGTGTTCCCTCACTGTGTTCTAACTGTGGGGGGCTGGGACTTGACTGGGGGAGGAGACATAGTAGGATTTTTAAAACAGCTTACCTGAAAAATCCTTTTCTTGGAGTACATCACGGGACACAGAGCAGCATAGTCATTACTATGTGGGTTATATAGAATTACCTTCAGGTGCTGGCACTGGCAACTTCCAAAACAGGAAGTACCCTCCCCTATATAAGCCCCTCCCATCCGGGAGTACCTCAGTTTTGTAGCAAAGCAATACGTGTCCCCAAAAGAGGGGTGGGAGCTCTGTGTCCCGTGATGTACTCCAAGAAAAGGATTTTACAGGTAAGCTGTTTTAAAAATCCTACTTTCTTGTTCATACATCACGGGACACAGAGCAGCATAGTCATTACTATGTGGGACGTCCCAAAGCAATGCCACATGAGGGGGGGATACACCATACATAAGCTGAGCGCTATCAGGCATGAGGATCTTTTGCGGCCTGCAACACACTGCGCCCAAAAGGCGACATCCTCCTGACTTCTAACGTCCACCTGGTAGAACCTAGTAAACGTGTGTACTGAAGACCATGTTGCGGCCTTACAAATTTGCGCCAGGGAGGCCTGGTGATGCACTGCCCATGAAGTTCCAACTGCTCTCGTGTCGTGCGCCCTAACTTTGAACGGAGGCGGTCTACTTCTCAAGCCATAGGCTTGTATTATGACCTGTCGAATCCACTTGGCTAAAGTAGATTTTGATGCTGCCTGACCCTTTCTGGGGCCTTCCGGCAGAACAAACAAAGTATCCGTTCTGCGAATCTGAGCAGTGGCTTTTAGATAAGCTTTAACTGCTCTTACTACATCCAAAGAATGCAATAACTTTTCCTCTACCGAGCTTGGTTTGGGGAAAAAAGAAGGAAGAACCACATCCTGGTTCAAGTGAAACCTCGATACCACCTTAGGAAGAAAGGCTGGGTGAGGACGTAATACTACTCTGTCCTTATGGATAACCAGATATGGCTCTTTACAGGACATGGCGGCTAATTCCGACACTCTTCTAGCCGAGCATATGGCTACTAAAAATATCAATTTCCTGGTGAGTAGAACCAAGGAAATGTGCGCAAAGGTTCAAATGGCTGCTTCTGCAGAACCGACAGAACCAAATTTAGATCCCATGGGCATATGGGAGCTTTAATCGGTGGAATAATACGAGTCACACCTTGCATAAAGGATTTGACAAGTGAATGCATAGCCAGGGGCCTTTGAAATAGTATTGACAAGGCCGAAACCTGGCCCTTGATAGTACTTAAGGCAAACTTCCTGTCTACAGCCCACTGCAGGAAGTCCAGAATTCTGCCTATAACGTACTTACGTGGATGCCATTTTCTGGCCTCGCACCAAGTGATGTACGCCTTCCAAACTCTATAGTAGATCTGCCTGGATACAGGCTTCCTGGCATTGATTATAGTTGATACCACAGAGTTAGAGAGACCTCTCTTCTTTAGGATGTGGGATTCAATAGCCAGGCCGTTAAACTTAGAGTTAGTAAGGAAGGGTGGTATATCGGTCCTTGCGAAAGCAGGTCCGGACGACGTGGAAGGGTCCAAGGACTCCCCACAGACATTTTGATGATCTCCGCGTACCAGGCCCTTCGGGGCCACGCTGGAGCCACCAGGATCACCGGCTTCTTCTCCAACCTGACTCTGCGAAGGAGTCGAGGCAACAATTGTAGCGGAGGGAATGCATATATCAGTCTGAACTGATCCCAAGGGAACACCAGAGCATCCGAGCCGCAAGCGAGGGGATCCCTTGTCCGGGAGACAAATCTGTCCACCTTTGCGTTGAATCTGGATGCTAGCAGATCTACATCCGGTGTTCCCCACCGCTGACATATTGCTCGGAAGACCTCGGGATGAAGGGACCATTCCCCTGGGCATAACTGTTGGCGACTCAGAAAGTCCGCCTTCCAATTCTCCACCCCTGGAATGAAGACAGCTGATATACATGGGACATGCTTTTCTGCCCATTCCAGGATGTGACTTACTTCCCTCTGGGCTGCACAACTCCTGGTGCCTCCCTGATGATTGATATATGCCACTGCTGTGGCATTGTCTGATTGAATTCTGACAGGGGACCCTTGGAGTCTGGATGTCCAGGCTACTAGGGCGTACCGGGCTGCTCGTATCTCTAAGAGATTGATGGGCAGGGTTTTTACTACATTTGACCATCTGCCCTGGAGAGACCATTGCTCCAGTACTGCCCCCCAGCCTATAAGGCTGGCATCTGTAGTGACCACCTTCCAAGATATCGGGCTGAAGGGTTTTCCCTTCTGGAGATTCTGGGGGATCAACCACCAGCAGAGACTCTTCCGAACGGAAGGGGACAAAGCCATCGGGAAGTCTAGAGCCTGAACGTTTCCGTTCCAGGCTGACAATATGGCCCTTTGTAAATTCCTTGAGTGGAATTGGGCGAATGGCACAGCTTCGAATGATGCTACCATCTTTCCTAGCAGCCTCATGCACAGGCGTATGGACGGCTGTCTTTTTGCACAAAGCAGACGGACCAAGGCCCTCAAAGAGGATACCTTGTCTAGAGGTAAGAAAATCTTCCTCTGGTCTGAATCCAGCCGTAGCCCTAGATATACCAGGTTTTTCACTGGCTGTAGGGCTGACTTGTCCAGGTTGATGACCCAACCGTGAGACTCTAGATACTTGATTGTATCGACAATTACCACTTCTAGCTTGGCAACTGAGTGGTCCATCAACAACAGGTCGTCTAGGTATGCCATTATCGTTACCCCCCGTGTTATTAGATCGGCCAACAGTGGGGCCAGAATTTTTGTGAACACTCGTGGTGCTGTGGCCAGACCGAATGGTAAGGCTCTGAACTGAAAATGGCGCCCTTCTACTGCAAAGCGTAGGAATTTTTGATGACCTGGAAAGATGGGAACATGCAAGTAAGCATCTTTGATGTCGATCGAGGCTAACCATTCCTCCCCTTGTAGGTCAGCGGTGACCGATCGGATCGACTCCATCCGGAAAGACCGGACGTTTAGAAATTTGTTTAGACTCTTTAGGTCCAATATGGGTCTTATGTCCCCGTTTGGCTTCGGGACTGTGAAAAGGTTTGAGTAGAAACCCAACCCCCACTCTTCCATAGGAACCTCCATAATTACTCCTTGGAGCAATAGTTGTTCTAACGCCAATAGGAGAGACCCTCTTTTCAGAGGGTCTCTTGGCATGCCTGACCACATAAAATGGGACGGAGGAGACTCTTTTAACTCCAACTTGTATCCCAGAGTTACTGCGGAGAGCACCCATCTGTCTTTGATCGTCTCCCGCCAGGTCTCTGCGAACAACTGAAGTCTTCCCCCCACCCGTTTGAGTGGGGGCAGCCCTTCATAGGCTTGACTTGGAGGCTGGTTTAGTACCTCTTCGGATCCAGGGCTTTTTATTACCCTGTGGCTGTCCCTGATTTTTACCTCCTGAGTTTGACCGAGGAGGCCGTCGGAACTGCTTAGTAGCAGACGTCGCAGGGATAGGAGAGGTAGTCCTCTTAAAAGATGGACCCCTAGACCTCTTTTTACTCGGTAAGAGAGTACTTTTACCACTGGAAATCTTCTGGATATACTTATCCAGGTCTTCGCCAAAAAGGCGTTCCCCATGAAATGGGAAGCTAACTAAGAGCTTCTTACAGGGAGCTTCAGCAGACCAGTTTTTGAGCCACAGAAGCCTACGCATATGTACCAAAGACAGCGTGAGGCGGGAGGCCTGATGGATAGAATCCTTGATGGCGTCAACCGCAAAGCATAATGCTCTAGGCAGATCAGCCAGAGCCTGGGCCTGCTGGTCTGGCAAATCCCTCAGGACCATTTTCATTTGATCCTTTAAAGCTTGGCAGACCCCAATAGCTGCCACTGCTGGCTGTGTAACAGCCCCTGCTGTGGAAAAAGCAGATTTTAATAAAGATTCCAATTTTTTATCCACTGGATCTTTGAACATTTGAACATTATCTACTGGACATGTCAGTGATTTGTTCACAGAAGAGATGGCTGCATCCACCGTAGGAACATTCCATCTCTGGGTGAACTTTTCCTCCATGGGATAGATCACCGGAAACCTTTTAGGCGGAACAAATAGTTTATCAGGATGTTCCCAGTCCTGGTATATAAGTCCTTCCAATAATGGATGTATTGGAAAGGAGCAATTAACCTGGGGAGCTTTTAGCGACCCCAATGAGGAGACAGCAGTAGTTGATGGTTCAACAAGAGGCATTTTAAATGCAGATCGAACCATGTCAGTTAGGGTCTGGACCCACAATCTTTCAGTCTGTGATGCTGAAAATGGTTCATCTACTGTGGATTCCTCAAAAACAGAGCTAACCTCCTCCTGATCCCCTTCAGGTAGGTCGGTCCCTTCCTGGGACTGTTGCTCTGCCAACAGGCACTCTAATGGAGGTGATGGAGATCTGGCACGCTTTCTTTCCTGTAGAGAAGAAGCGATCAATGCAGCCAATCTCTGCTCCAATCCCTCCAGAGTTGAGGAAAAAACCTCCTCTGTTATATATGCAGGAGCAGGTGGACTGAGGACAGCCACAGTACCTGGCACTCCCGGGGGTTCCTTATGGGTATTAACCTCTGATTTCTCAGGGGAGGAGGGTGCAGATGACTGCTCCAGATCCTCAGAGCCCGATGGAGACCCCCTACACTTCCTGAGAGGTATATCTCGGAGTTTTTTAGGCGGCATATTCCTTAGTTCAAAGCTGAGGTATTCCAGCCGCAATACACCCCTTACTGAAATAGTCTAATGCAATTTGCTGCTATGTACATCAGTGGGTGTCTACTAATGCGTCTTTCTGGGGATGCCTGTATCAACCGCCCGCTGTAAGCCCCTATACCATGCTACCAGCTCCTTTTCATGCTCTGTGTCCATAGCAAGCAGCGTGGACTGAGTCCTTTTATCTTGCTGGGACGCCCGCACATGCGCAGAAGCGCTGGGCGCACAGAGCGCGTCATCCGCCAGGCTCCGCCCCCTTTTTTGAAGCTAAACCTTATAAAAGGAAAGCATGTGTGCGCGCGCGCATGCGTGCACGTGTGCGCTCTTGGCGCCATGTAGGGAGAGGAGCCAGGGTCCCTGTTTCACCAGGACTCGGGGATGGAAGGAAACTACTTGGCAGCATGACAGAGGAATGCAGCTTCCCTGATAGAGAGCTCACTCATCTGCCTGGACTTTCACCATGGAAGGAATAGTCCCAAGAAAAAAGACGTTCCACAGCGGCCTCTAGTGGACAAACACAGGTACCGCACCTTTGTCTTTTTTTTTTTTTTTTTTAAAACCTCCTTTATGAAAAAACATTTCCAGGTTTACAGTTTTTTAAAACTTCCCTTATGAAAAAACATTTCTAGGATTTCTTAGGCATATACAGCTATTAGCGGGAATACCCTTTAGGTAACAGGCAGAAAGACATATTAGGCTTGGGGGTCCCCTCAATAGAACCAAGTTCCTGAGGGGCCCCCACTTACCTTTTCCCCGCCGCAGGACTTTGTTTGGTCCACAGAAGCCCAAACTTCACCTCTCACGGCAGGCATTGTACTAGACCTTCAGGGACCGGGTTCCCAAGGATTCCACTCCCCTGGACCTGTATAGCACCCTGCACAGATAGCCTCTTGGTTTTGGGTATGACCAGAGCTCTGGATCCCAGGGTCCAGCCCTCCTAAGAGAGGCATTACAGGCAAAACCCTGCTCTTCTCTGCAAGGCCCGGGTACCGACCGTTTAGCTATGAAGCTTTTTTGGTCGGATCCGGAATAGCTTGCTAAGGCCCAGAGAACCTGTACACAAGCCCAGATGAATACATGTTAACCTTGGCCAACACCTTAGACACTGGCAAAAAACTGAGGTACTCCCGGATGGGAGGGGCTTATATAGGGGAGGGTACTTCCTGTTTTGGAAGTTGCCAGTGCCAGCACCTGAAGGTAATTCTATATAACCCACATAGAAATGACTATGCTGCTCTGTGTCCCGTGATGTATGAACAAGAAATCATTGTACCTACTTAGTAGGAACAAACAATATGTCTCCTCTCCCCTGACAGAACAGGGATTTGTGTGTTTACACACACAAATCCCCGTGCTGGCTCTCGTGCACGTGATCGCGTGTGGCCGGTGGCGATCGCCGGGCCACATGCATCAGGTCCCCTGTCGTGCAGCGGCGCTCGCACGTCCTCTGGTGGTTCTTAAAGGGAAACCCCTAGGGGGTTTTGCGCAGCGGTTCCATTGTGCCGCAGTAAAAGTGCACGAGCCGGTCGGGCACTGGTTAAAGTACATAAGGGGTGTGAAGTGCACGGTATTACAGTGCCAGGCAAGCACATGAAGGAAGAATAAGACCGTTACTAAGTGCAACCAAGTTTACAACGTAGAGTTACAAGCAACCAGTGGAGGTGTGGTACCTCAGTTAGGTGGGGTATCCTCTGGTAGTGAGGGGAAGCCTCCCTCCCTAGTGGTCCATCTCCCAGGACAACCAGGAGACCATTATGGAAGCCCTTACCCTGACCAACAGGTATGGTACATGATGAGTCAACATAAGACATACATTGGACCCACGCTAGGTGTCCAGCAGGGTTTCATTCTGTTACTGGGATGGGGTAAAAGAGATACACTGACTGGTGGGTGCAGTGTGGATCAGCCCGCTGGCCCTAATACACCACAAGTACAGGACTGAAAGTAGAACAAGGGGACAACTCTTGTAAAAGAGATTCAGCTTCATACTACTTGCAGTGTCAGCTCATCTCTAAGCCATGAGACTGCCTTAATGATGAACTGTGCACATGACCGCAGTTCCTGTCTGGCCCCGGGCATTGGTGAGTGCGCCTTCGGGCAACAGTACCCCTGGTGCATGGGCATGCTAGGCCCTGCCCCTAACACGGCATAGTCAAAGTATCAGTCACAATCTGAGCTCCACCACCATCTCTCATCTTTCCTCCCCTTCATACCTGTGCTCAGATCCCAATACCTCAGGGGTCCACCTATTGCAACCCTGCCACATGCTGCAGAGGGCCTGTGTGGCCCCCCTGTACACCTGGATAGAAGGAGCAGGGAGGGTGGCTGCATATTGAAGAACTGAACTCCCCATTTTCCTCCTGAATGTTCGCAGGAGGGGAGAGGAGGAGATGCTGGCATTCAGCAGCTGCAGGAGAAAAATGGAGAGATTGGTTGGTGTATATGCAGCCGCCCCCACCGCTCCTTCTATCCAGCTTCTGTCTGCTGCCCTGTGTGCTTTCCAGTCCCCCTGTGCTCTCCTTGCCCCCCCCTCATCCCCCGCAGCTCTGCCGGGTTCCCCCTCCTCTCTCCAGGGGGATCTGTCAGGATGGAGAGCGGGGAAGGAATGTGTCATTTACTGGCTCTTTCTTTTACTGAATACAGAGTCAGTGATCCGTAGGGATCATTCATAACTGAACCATAGTAAACTGTGTTAAGCTTCAGTGTATGAATGAACAGGAAGCCTCTGTACAAAGCTATTCCTGTCCATTCATTCTGTGCAGCTAAGGATTTAAAGATGGAGATTGTAACGACACCCCAATACGAAAGGGGTTAAAGCCGTTTATGATATGCCATTCCCGAACTCCAAGGCAGCCACCAGACATTCCAACCAGCCGAATAAGACCCCATACAAATAATTCTCCCCCCACAAATGAGACAACGCTCTGTGTTGAGGTTCCAAAACAGGGAATGAATCCTTATTGCAAGCACATGCTAACACACTTCTCTTCAAAACACTTCCCTCCCATCCTTCGGAAACAGGGCGGGTTAAACTGTCCAATGGCAATGGTGATACAGGTCAGGTGTGTTCAAACTTCTCCTTCAGAAAACAGTCTTAGCAGGAGGGGTTGCTGGAGTGATCCCCCCCCCCCTTTCCTCACAGCAAGACACTTAAACATCCCATAATAGGCAGCCAGACTGTCTACCAAGCTCCAATCCACATCACCAAAAACAACAATGAAAAGGTCTTTAGAAGTTATTCTGGATTCATTTACATTACACAGGCAGCCAGGTGGTTGGAGGTGATGACATTAGCATCTCTCAATTAACCTGTTGTGTTCAGAATCAACAACCAGTAAATAGTTCTTTACAGATATCCTGGGGAATATTGTGGATTAATATTACAGACCCATTTTAAAGCAATCCAAGACATATTCTCAATGTCCATTATTTTCTGGCTCATACTTTCTAAGAACTTCTGGGTTCCACGGGCCCACCCGTTACATCTCTCTCCTTTCGGCAGGAGACTAACACAGGAGGAGACCCCAGACCTGTTGACTCTGAAGTTAGTCCATAGTTCCATTCCTCTAATGCCTGGACAACCCATCAGCATTGCCATTTTGCTTACCGGGTCAGTAGCTGATGGTGAAGTTGTAAGGTTGCAGGGCGAATAATGGAATTCAGTTCTGGAACAGTCACTTGCTTTGCTCTCTCAATGGCTCCCAAAACTTGTTGCTGATGCTCTTGGGAGAGGTAAGGCAAAACCTGGGCACAAATCCCATTTAACCTTTTGACAATTTCAGCCTGTTTGTGCATTTTAATGTTCAAGCCATGGGACATCTCATAATACATGACGTAGTGTCGTTGCATCTCCGATTTCTCACTGGCCAGCTTGTCACATTCCAATTTTAGACTGTGATATTGTGCCTGATCTAAGGTACATGTCGGGGAAGATAGTCTTATCCGGGTCTCGGCAGCAAGCGGGTCGGTTCCAGCAGCACGGGTCTGGGCACAGGTAGTCACTGGGTTGGCTTCAGCTGGGCCCATCGGGGCGTAAGCAGAAACGAGGGTGGCCAAATCATTCCCCAGTAGTACATCCGCTGGCAAATCCTTCATAACCCCCACATTCATGTGTCCCGAACCAACCCTCCAATCCAGGTGAACATGGGCAACGGGTAGCCGGAAGACGGTGTCTCGAACTACTCTTACGGCTACAGTGTCTCCGGTATGTTGGCTCTCTGGGATGAGGTTCTTCTGTAGTAGGGTCATGGTGGCGCCAGTATCACGTAGGCCATTGGCTACCTTTCCATTGACCCAGACAGTCTGCCTGTGTTGCTGCCGGTTGTCCCGGTTAGCTGCTTGTATTGGATCAGCCTCATGCAGGACGCCCCAATGTTCTTCCTCCTCAACGCAGTGGGCCGCAGACATGGATGTGTGGGGGTTCCCCCTTGCTGGCTGTCTCCATGACTGGGACTGCCTGGCTGGATTTAACAGACAGTCTGGCTTTTTGTGCCCTAGCTGTTTACACCCGAAACACCTGATGGGTTGTGAGTAGCCCTGGGAGTTGAAACTGGGCTGCTGAGAATAAGTGGCCGCTGGAGGTGGTGCTGATCGATAATCCACCCAAGCTGTTGTCTTGACCACAGGGTTATCCAGTTTGCGGGCGTCTGTGTATTCGTCCGCCAGGCAAGGTGAAAGGTTTTCGGTCCCAGACCCACTCTCTGGCTTCCAGGGACAGTTTGTCAAAGAAGTGCTCCAGCAGGAACACCTGCTGCACCTCTTCCCTGGATTCTGCTTGGCATCCAGCGACCCACTGGTATGCCGTGCGGTGTAGGCGGCATGCCCACTCGGTATATGAGTCTCCAGTCTGCTTGCTCGTCTCTCAGAACTGCCTCCGGTATGCCTCCGGTGTGTCGGCATACCTGGCCAAAAGTGCTTCTTTTACAAGTCCATAGTTCACAATATCCTCGTCTGGGATGGCCCTGAACGCTTCACTGGCCCGGCCGGACAATTTCTCAGACAATATGGTAACCAATTCCTCTGTGGGCACCCGATGTAGGGCACATTGCCGTTCAAAATCGGCAAGGTACCCATCAATCTCCCCTTCAGTTTCAATGAAATTTTTAAAAGCAGCAAAATGTATCTTTCTCCTTTCAGTTGGTGCTGCTCTGACTTCTGCTGCTGTAGAACGTCTTTGCTGTAGCCAATTTGCGTCCACAGCCGCTATAACTCGGTCTATGATCTCCGCTGTAGGGTTAGGACCATAATGTGCTAGTCTTATGTTAACAGCCCAATCAAAACTTGCCTCTTCGGGTGTCCTGTCTGTTACGCTGGGCCTTTCGGTTATGTTGGGTCTTTCAGCTCCATCCATTTTGACTAGTTCTGTGATCATGTCCCCTTTCTTACGGTGGTTGGCCGGTCAACCCTGGTTCTCCAGTAAGTCCTTGAGGGAAGAGATCTTTAGCCGTCCCTACTGTGCTTCCATTGTCCTGTGTCCTCTTGTAGCTGTCCTTTATAGCCTGTGGGAATCAACCCGCTGCTTGCCACCAATTGTAACGACACCCCAATACCAAAGGGGTTAAAGCTGTTTATGATATGCCATTCCCGAACTCCAAGGCAGCCACCAGACACTCCAACCAGCTGAATTAGACCACATACAAATAATTCTCCGCCCAGAAACGAGACAAAGCTCTGTGATGAGGTTCCAAAACAGGGAATGCATCTTTATTGCAAGCACATGGTAACACACTTCTCTTCAAAACACTTCCCTCCCATCCTTGGGAAACAGGGCGGGTTAAACTGTCCAATGGTGATACAGGTCAGGTGTGATCAAACTTCTACTTCAGTAAACAGTCTTAGCAGGAGGGGTTGCTGGAGTTATTCCCTCCCCCCCCCCTTTCTCACAGAAAAACACTTAAACATCCCATAATAGGCAGCCAGACTGTCTACCAAGCTCCAATCCACATCACCACAAACAACAATGAAAAGGTCTTTAGAAGTTATTCTGGATTCATTTACATTACACAGGCAGCCAGGTGGTTGGAGGTGATGACATTAGCATCTCTCAATTAACCTGTTGTGTTCAGAATCAAACAACCAGTAAATAGTCCTTTACAGATATCCTGGGGAATATTGTGGATTAATATTACAGACCCATTTTAAAGCAATCCCAGACATATTCTCAATGTCCATTATTTTCTGGCTCATACTTTCTAAGAACTTCTGGGTTCCACGGGCCCATCCGTTACAGAGTTGGAGGGCTGTGTCCACAATCTCCTTTCTCTGTCTCAAAGGTGGAACATCAGAAGTCTATTTGGGCCCCTGATATCTCACCATGGACCCCCAACGGGGCTTCTAAAAAATTATAAAACATATTAAAAAAATAATATTGTAAAAAATTTAAAATTGCAAAAAAAAATCTAAAATAGTTTTTAATAATAATTATAAAATATAAATAAATAACTGACACCAGTGGAGGGTCACAAAAGTCGAACAGGCCCCCGTGTTCCACCGGGCTCTGAAGGAAGGGCCCCGACCAGGGCTCAGGGGGGCCCTTCATGGCTTCTTGCACTGGGGCCCTGAAGGTCCAAGTTATGCCTCTGCAGTAGCTTATACATATTTAACCACTTCAGCCTCAGAAGGATTTACCCCCTTAAAGACCAGGCCATTTTTTGCAATAATGCACTGCGTCGCTTTAACTGACAATTGCACGCTCATGGAACGTTGCACCCAAACAAAATTGACGTCCTTTTTTTCCCCACAAATAGAGATTTGTTTTGTGGTATTTGATCACCTCTGCGGTTTTTATTTTTTGCGCTATAAACAAAAAAAGACCGACAATTTTGAAAAAAAAAAAAAACAATATTTTTTACTTTTTGCCATGATGAATTTTGACACTTTTTTGGGACCAGTGACATTTATACAGCGATCAGAGCTATAAATAGCCACGGATTAATGTATAAATGACACTGGCAGAAAAGCGATTAACTCTAGGGGGCGATCAAGGAGTTAAATGTGTCCTATGGAGGTGTTTCTAACTGTGGGGGGAGGGGACTGATTGGGAGTAGAGAGAGATCCCTGTTCCTAATCACTAGGAACAGACAATCGCTCTCTCCTCCTCTGACAGAACGGGGATCTGTCTGTTTACATTGACAGATCCCCGTTCTGGCTCTCCGTAGAGCGATGAGGGTGGCGCGCATCGGCTCTGGCGACGTGACGCGGGCGGGAGCGCACGCCTGTTATTACTCTTAAAGAGACTAAAGTACAGCTATGGTGAGTTGCGCAGCTGTGCCAACCTGCCGCTGTATAATGAGGACGGCTGGTCGACAAGCAGATAAACCCATCAGGTGCTAAAGGGGTGTGTCCACAAATTCTGGATGAACCCTCTGCACACTGCTAGATACCATTCCTAGCAAACCTATTAGCTCTCCTACAACTTGTGTCTATCTGCCCCATATTGGCTCTATACCCACCGGAGTGTTTACATTTCACACAGAAAATATTCAATGCATTATGGTGACCTGATGTACAGAACACCCCCAGACATGTCATTTCCTGCCGCTGTGATTGGCTCACTGAATATCTCACATTTGCACACAAGTACAGTATTAGGCATCCCCTTTCTTTTTGTTGGAATACTTTCAAATGATTAAATAATTCCAAAAGGATGCAAACACAGCAACTGTCCTCAGTAGAACACTGACATTGCACCAGGTGGTTATAATGAGTCCAGACCCTCCCACTCAGGAATCAGTCTGGAAAGGACATGGTGGAACACACAGCTTTTTCTTCAGAACAAAAATAAAAGGAATCTGCAACAAAGTTATTTTTTTTAATTGTTGTAATCTTTATATATCATCCAGATAGCAAACCATCTGTGTGCTGTATATTGTATAAATACAAAAATGTCTGTTATATTCCCAGGAGATGAACATTGTCCTACAGGAGATGTTTTTATTATCTGTGTCCCTTCATATAACTAATCCTATGACTACAGTACAAGTCACAGCCCAGCCTCACCCTGTGTAGAGGAATGTGACCCTCCCAACTGCATTCTTCTCCGGTGTCAGAGAATTTCATTTCATTTCCTCGTCTGCTGTCAGCGATGGCGTCTGGTGATCTGAGAGCTGAGCTGGAATGTTCCGTCTGTCTGAACATTTATACAGATCCTGTAATGCTGAGATGTGGACACAACTTCTGCCGGGTCTGTATTGATCATGTGCTGGATACACAGGGGGGGTCTGGAGGATATTCCTGTCCTGAATGCAGAGAGAAGTTTCCGGATCGTCCTGCACTGCAGAGGAACATAACACTACGTAACATAGTGGAGAATTTCCTGTCTGCTCAGCCAGATCAGGAGGAGTCCGGGGTCTTCTGTACTCACTGTGTGGACTCTCCTGTACCTGCTGTTAGATCCTGTCTACACTGTGAGGTTTCTCTGTGTGATAAACACCTGAGAGTCCACAAAAAGTCCCCAGAACACAACTTATGTGACCCCACCTTGTCCCTGGAGAGCAGGAAATGCTCCGTCCATAAGAAGATCCTGGAGTATTATTGCACTGAGGATGATACCTGTATCTGTGTGTCCTGCACTTTGGCCGGAGAACATCGAGGACACCAGGTGGAGACACTGGATGAGGCTTCTGAGAAGAAGAAGGAGACACTGAGGAATGTTCTGCAGAATCTTCTGACAAAGAAAGAGGAGACGGAGGAAAGAGTCCAGAGTCTGCAGGAACACAGGAGGAAAGTAGAAGAAGAAGCAGCTGGTGACACCGAGAGAGTCACTGTCCTGTTTAGAGATCTCAGGAGACGTCTGGAAGACCTGGAGAAGAGAGTCCTGAGGGAAATCTCCGGGAGGGCAGAGCGGATCTCCATCTCCATCCAGGATCTGGAAATAAAGAAGGAGGAGCTGTCCAGGAAGTTGTGTCACATTGAGGAGCTGCGTAACGTGACGGATCCACTGACTGTCTTACAGGAATCAGACACAGGTGACTTGTGTGATACTGAGGATGGAGATAATGAGGACAGAGAGAGACATGAGAAGCTCCTCCATGATGGAGGGGGTCTGGATATGGCTGGGATATCACACACATTACACACATTATCTGGTATAATAAGAGGGGTCAATGTATCCTTCTATATACAGGGAGCTGCAGACATATTACTGGATGGAAACACAGCTCATAATATTCTCCAGATATCAGATGACAGGAAAACTGTATCCTGGTCAGATAGAAACCATAAGTGCCCCAAAACACCAGAGAGATTTCAGTATTGGTCTCAGGTGTTGAGCAGTCGGAGTTTCTCCTCAGGGAGACATTACTGGGAAGTGGATGTCGGGAGATCAGAGAACTGGAGAGTCGGGATGTGTTACCCCAGTATAGAGAGGAGAGGGGAGGAGTCACTGATTGGAAGGAATAACAAGTCCTGGGGTTTGGACAGGGAATATGGTGAATATGGGGTGATACATGATAGTAATAAGATCCTCTTACCCTCCAAACTCTCCAGTAACAGAGTCAGGATATATCTGGATTATGAGGCCGGGCGGATCTCCTTTTATGATCTGTGTGACCCGATCCGACACCTCCACACCTTCACCACCACCTTCACTGAGCCCCTCCATGCTGGGATATGTGTAGGGAAAGGATGTATAAAGATATGTGGGGGGAAACGGGAGGTGTGAGAACTCCTCCCACAGACTGATGACATCATAGTAAGGGAGGGTCAGATCAGGTAAATATTCATCCAATGGGGCAGATGGTGGGGACTCCAGTCAGTGTCTCTTTTATTGTAGTTTGGGGTACAGTACAAATCAGGGTGCAGGTTACAGAAATAGGAGGTCGTGCTACAAAATCATGCTGATCTGCAATGTAATAGAGGAAATAAATGAGTAGAATAGAAGAAGTCAGTTTATACTGTAGGTGGGAGATGCTTTTTTTTTGGTTTGTTGATGTACAAAGTAAAATGATTGTGTGACGGGGTGTACCCTTCTCAGGAGGACTGAACCCCCAGAAATGTGGAGGAGGGGAGATAAAGTTTAGGGTTAGAGTGAGATAAGAGAAGAAAACTGAACCCTCTGTCATATATCTCCTCTATACAGGGTCAGGGGGTCTGAGCTCTGCAGTGCTCTACGTCGCCCCCTGGAAATTTACACCAGAACATGTCCCATCTCAATCCAATCAGAGTTCTTGAACTCTGTGATGTCATTAAATCCCAATAGAACTTTCAGCTTAACCCCTTGGTGCCAGCTCCTCCCAGTCCTTTAAGGGGTTTAGGGTGCCCAGGAGGTGGGGCGGGGCTTATGATTATGTGATTGCTGTGATTGGCTGTCACGGGGATCACAGGATTGGAAAGCTCCCAATCACAAGCAGCGATCGGGAGCTTTCTGTTTGCCACCAGAAATGTGCCGGCACTGGGCGCACGCTCTCGGCACAGCTGTTTTTACAATATTGCACGCAAATATGCAGCTGCTCGGTGCCAAGGCCCGCCCTCTGAGAGGCCGCATATTTCCATACTGTCGGCGCCAACAGAGTAAATCTGATAAATACATTCCAAGGGCATCAAACCAAAAACTGTGCAAAGTTGTTTTTTTTTTTTTTTAGAAAGCAGCCACAGCCTGAGTAGAAAAGCCTTCCCCCTGCCAAAATGCTTCAAAGAAGAACCCTTGCTCTCTGTGTGGAAGCAGCTGTCTCTCTGCAGAGGTCCAACATGTCCATTGCTGAGTCACAACTAGTCACAGCCAATTAGCAGGGAGTATGAGCTTTACGATTTGGAGAGATCTAGATCTGACTAAACAGAGGGTTGTCAGATCTCTGCAGGGAGACCACTGCTTCCACACGCGGCAAGGGTTCCTGGCAGGGGGCTGGTGTTTCTACTCAAGTTTGATTTAATTTTGAATTAATTTTATGTACATTTTTATGAATATTTGGGGCGCACTAATACAGGAGGTGTGTTACTGGCCAGATCACCAGGTGAAAACAGAGGGGAAGAAAGAAAAAAAAAAAGAAAAGTAATACAGCCACCACATCTAATGATTGGTGAGCTGCAATATATGACATTTTTGTTTTCGGGGTTATTATACTTATACTTATCTTTAATTGGTAGAGTAATTCTAGAAGCAGGTTGGTGTCATATTGGGATAGGACTTACATTATTGTTTTGTTCACATACTACACTATATTACCAAAAGTATTGGGACGCCTGCCTTTACACACACATGAACTTTAATGGCATCCCAGTCTTAGTCCGTAGGGTTCAATATTGAGTTGGCCCACCCTTTGCAGCTATAACAGCTTCAACTCTTCTGGGAAGGCTGTCCACAAGGTTTAGGAGGGTGTCTATGGGATTGTTTGACCATTTTTCCAGAAGAACGTTTGTGAGGTCAGGCACTGATGTTGTATGAGAAGGCCTGGCTTGCAGCCTCCAATCTAATTTATCCCAAAGGTGTTCTATCGGGTTGAAGTCAGGACTCTGTGTAGGCCAGTCAAGTTCCTCCACCCCAAACTCGCTCATCCATGTCTTTATGAACCTTGATTTGTGCACTGGTGTGTAGTCATGCTGGAACAGGAAGGTGCCTGACCTCACAAACGTTCTTCTGGAAGAATGGTCAAACATTCCCATAGACACCCTCCTAAACCTTGTGGACAGCCTTCCCAGAAGAGTTGAAGGTGTTATAGCTGCAAAGGGTGGGCCAACTCAATATTGAACCCTACGGACTAAGACTGGGATGTCATTAAAGTTCATGTGTGTGTAAAGGCAGGCGTCCCAATACTTTTGGTAATATAGTGTATGTATTGGGGGGGTGGGGGAAGGTTTTATCCAATCACAGGCCTGTCTGTAGGTAAAAGTGTGTGGCTTGTTCGATGTCTAATAGTCTAATAGCTGCATATATCCAGATGGATCTTCAGTGCATACTCAAGTGTTTATGGGGGGCTCTCCACACACATTCTATGAATTCCTTTTTTTCTGTATTTCTATCATTTGTAATTTTCCACTTTTTTGTTAAAAAAAAGAAAAAAAATTAACTAGAAACTCTCAAAGGTCTAAATCAGTGGTCCCCAACCTCCTCGGCACCAGGGACCAGGTTCTGGAAGATGACCCCCCTTCAGAATGGGGGGCGGCCTGTCACTGTCACTTCGGTTGGGGACGTGCCGCCTGTTACCTGAAGTCATCTCACCGGCCTTACCAGTACTCTATGATGGTGAGGATCCTGTCCCTGGCCCGGATCTCCTCCCCTGTCTCCTCATCTCTGCTCCGCTTCTTCCCAAGGTGACCAGAGAGGGGAGGGAGTACTGGTGCTGGGAGAAGGGGAGTGGGCACCCTCTGGTGTTTGGAGGGTGGCATTGTAAGTTCTGCGGGCTCACTCTACCCACTGCCACCCCCCACACGCCCCACACACCCCACACACGCGGCCATAGCAGGCCACAGGCAGGCACCGGAGTTGAGGACCTCTGATCTAAATGAATAATGCAGCAATATAGGAATTGGCCTTTATTTATGCCATGTAATTTACA
Source organism: Rana muscosa (assembly GCA_029206835.1). NCBI lineage: Eukaryota > Metazoa > Chordata > Amphibia > Anura > Ranidae > Rana > Rana muscosa. The sequence goes on from CM055118.1 coordinate 383,459,660, forward strand.
GACAATTAAAACTGTTTCATATTTTTCTTTATAAATGTAATTTTTGTTAAGGCACATCCTATAGCAATAAAAAAAAAGGAAAAAAACAATTGTGTGTTTGATTCCGGTATGGATTTCTAAGGGGATACCCCATAAAAAAAAAGTGTGAGGTCCCCAGGAAGTCCATATCAGACCATTTGGGTCTGGTGTGGTTTATAAAAGGGATCCTCACACAGAAAAATAATAAAAAATGCACAAAGCCCCCTAAAAATCCATCCAGTGAGGGGATGAACTTAATCATAATAGAGGGGTGGATAAAAAGCTAACTTGAAGGAACATTGTTTGAGTTTCATGGAACCCCGGAGTACCTGGATTGACTTCTCTAGCTCATCCAGACTTCAACCTGTAGGTGGGGTTCAGCGTGGTGCTGGGGCAATAACACACTCAGTCCCAATGGGATGAAAGAACTTGTATTGGAATAATGCAAAAGACAGTTTACAAGTAACCCGATGGGAAGGCAGTCCAGTCTGGAACACTGACAGTTCCAACAGTGTCTAGAGAAGCCGGATTCAGCCAAACTGACAGCGCCTTTTAGGAGGTGCAGACTGCAGCCCGGCTGTCTTGTGCCCAAGCAAGAAGATGTCCAGAGAAGTTGGGAGCCCTATTCTTTCTCTCCTGCTTTCACTCCTGCCGCTAGTTCTGTCTCTAGCAGGCTGGGTGTCAGGAAAGATTTTGTAAAAGACCTGGTATACATGGCAATATTCAGTATGGCCGCACTAATTTGCACATAGCAAATTTATACAGAGGATGCACTGTTTTATAGATTATCTTGTTCAATCGCACCAAGGTCCCAATGTTGAAATATAGAAAGGAAGCCCTTAGGAGGCAGAGTGTGTGGGACTTTGAAGGTGCTAATTGAAAATGTTTGGCAGAATCGATCATACAAAAAGGAGAAATACCAGAGGAGTAGTATAAAAATATTTGTATTTAATAGAACATTATCACAGTATAAAAACAGTAAGGAAAAAAGATACAAAACAATGTATTTGTTCCTTATACGTCACATATTGTTATAGTCCTACATGTTTTGCATAATTAATGCTTCTTCAGGGACGTATATGGACTGTAGTTTATCTAAAAAAATATATTTAAGACAAGGAAAAGTACAATGAGATTTATTACATTATTCAATATATTTACGGAAAATCAAAGTTTATCATGATCAAAAAAAAATCATAAATACAAAAGTTCATTGATTATAAATAATTGAAAACAGGTGTTTTAATACCTCTATGCTTCTATGGATCCTTGTGCTAACAGACGGGTACCACCTATGGGGAGGGGTTTGTGTACCCGTGGATGAGGCTGGCAGGTTATTCTCCACCCTTAGGTGGTACCCGTCTGTTAGCACGAGGATCCATAGAAGCATAGAGGTATTAAAACAAGAAGCATTAATTATGCGAAACATGTAGGACTATAACAATATGTGACGTATAAGGAACAAATACATTGTTTTGTATCTTTTTTCCTTACTGTTTTTATACTGTGATAATGTTCTATTAAATACAAATATTTTTATACTACTCCTCTGGTATTTCTCCTTTTGTATGATTGATTCTGCCAAACATTTTCAATTAGCACCTTCAAAGTCCCACACACTCTGCCTCCTAAGGGCTTCCTTTCTATATTTCACTAATTTGCACATGCGCATTAGAGAGCGGAACGCAGTGGTGCACCTTTGCAAAGCGCACTAATTGCCGGTGTCCACTGGTATATAAAATAACAGCAGCTTCTCTCACAAATTGCTAGATTAACGTCAGCCTTTGTATCCTGTGTTCCTGTGCCTTCTGCTTCTGCTTGATTACCTGTTACTTACCCCGGCTTACCCCTGACTTCTTCTGGCTTCTCTCCTGGCTCTGACCCCGGCTTGCTCCATGGACCTGCTCCTGCCTTGTTCCTGATTGATATCCTGTGTTTGAACCTGGCTTGATCTCGACCATGCTTCTGCCCCAGCTTCTGATTGACCTCCAGTATTTTATCCTCAGCCTGGCTTCTGACTTTGCTTCCTGCTCTACCCTTCAGTCAAGATCCGCCAGCGCTTCAAGAGAATCATATGCTTTGGCTACTTCTCTGTTTTTGGGTGTCCTTCCACCTGGAACCATCAGGCATCTTCACCTTCAGGCAACCTGTGCATCTGTGGGTATAGCACCCTCTGTTACCACCTTTAGGGGAACTCTGCACTTAGCCACAAGAGGGGCCCTCTCATCACCTCAGCCTCCAGTCAGGTACTTCACACTGGGTACCTGTCCCTACTCTACCAACTCTCAAAATATGTGCTAAACCTGGGAGCCAGGTCCTTAACCTGCCAGGAGGGCGTCCATGTATGTCCTCCTGTGCGTGAGCTGCCTGTGCACCCCCCGCATGGCGCGCTCTGTGATCACTGAGTTAATGAGACTCAGCTGAACACAGATCAGAGTAAGGGGCCAATCCCGGCCCCTCACCACATGATCAGCTGTCAGCCAATGACAGCTGATCATATGATGTAAACGGAAGATCGTTAATAGTTTTTTTTCCTCATGCTGACAATGTGAGGAGAAAAAAAAAGCAGATTACCAGCTTCTGTCAGAGGGACATTGGTCCCGCACACAGAGAGCAACTGCCGCCTCATCTTAGCCCACCAGTGTCACCTGCCCATGCCCACCAGTGCCACCTGCCAGTGCATATCAGTGCTGCCTATCAGTGCCACCTATTAGTGCCCATCAGTGCAGCCTCATCATCAGTGCCACCTATCAGTGCTGCCTATCAGTGTAGCCTACCAGTGCCTATCAGTTCTATCTACCAGTGCCACCTATTAGTGCCCATCAGTGCAGCCTCATCATCAGTGCAGCCTTTTTACCGCACATCAATGAAGGAGAAAAATTACCTGTTTGCAAAATTTTATAACAACTATAAAACTTTTATTTTTTCTAAATGTAAGGTATTTTTTCATTTTTTTAGCAAAAACAAAAAAAAAACAGCAGTGATTATATACTACCAAAAGAAAGCTTAATTTGTGTGAAAAAAAAAAAAATATAAAAATGTAATTTGGGTACAGTGTTTCCCGACCGCGCAATTGTCATTCAAAGAGTGACAGCACTGAAAGGTGAAAAGTGGCCTGGGCCGGAAGGAGGTTTAAGTGCCCGGTGAGCAAGTGGTTAAAAAGGCTCTACCTGACCCAAGATGGTTGCAGAGTCACATGGTGTGGCAGTATCCAATAGGACAGCTTCCCCAGTGACCCAGGAAACCATAGAGGAACCATGTTTCTCTTGACTTCCTCTCCAACTGCAGTGCCACTGCGGAAGAGCGCCACCTGCAGTGGTGAAAGCAGACTGCACCTGCCTACAAGCCCTTCCTCTGACTTCCTATGATCTGCTACTACTGCCAATTAAGAAAATAATGGGCCGGCTTTCTATGTGTTACCCGCCTTCTTTTCATCTTCTTTTTCTCTCTTTTCTCTACACTCTTTTTTTCCCCTATTCTTTCTTAATCTTTAACTACTTGAGGTGATAGGCACTCCTTTTGCTAGCGGTTATGTTTGCCGCCTCCCCCAAAAAAATGACTCCCCCAAAAATTACCGCCACTGGGCCTTACATGCATGGATGAGATCTCCAATGTACTCAATTCTGCAAACCCTGTAGTGGGGCAGACAAAACTGTTCAAAGATTGTCTGGTTGAGTATAAGTGTACAAGAAGAAAAAAAAGAAAGGGGGGGGGAAGGAAATTAGCGAGTGTGTATAATGAGAGAGAAGGGGAAAAAATAAATAAAAAATTATATATATAAAAAAAAAAACAACAACAGAAGCAAGTCACCTCCAAAACGTCTGTCTTTGTGTCCCGTAATATTGTCCAGAGAAGGCAGGAACATCCTCTGCTTTAGACATCTTGTGCATCAGGTGAAAGAGATAATTATCTGGTATTCTAATCCAAGACACAGAGAGAATGGGAGAGGGGGAAAAGAACTGGTAAGAGAGGGGAAAGGGTAGGTAACTGATGGGGAGAAGATCCAAACAAGGAAATACCACTCCAGGTGAGCAATCACTACAGCCTGGATGTGCTGGGTGCAAACCACCGCTCGCCACCGGTGATCAAATGAGAAGAAAAGAACGGCTGCACACCAAAGGAACGTTCCAACGATTTTATTCCAAAATAGCAATAGACAGCCAACAAGACAAAGTGCCCGAACCCATGAGGTGACGCGTTTCACACTGACTTCAGTGCTTCTTCAAACCTGAAGCACTGAAGAACTTAAAGAAGCACTGAGGTCAGTGTGAAACGCGTCACCTCCTGAGTTTTGGCACTCTGTTGGCTGTCAATTCCTATTTTGGAATAAAATTGTTTGAACGTTCCTTTGGTGTGCAGCTGTTCTTTTCTTCTCAAACTGATGGGGAGCACAGGATCTTTTGTGGCTTCACTAATGTGGATACCATTGGCCTTCGTCTCATTGGTCTTTTTGTTCTAATCTTTGACCCTTCACTTTCTGTATGTGTATTTGTGTTTAGATACTTAATAAACCTTATTAAAAAAATGATGCCAGACCTTTAACCCAATCATGCAGCCTGGTTTGCCAGGAAAGGTAGGGGTGAGCATGTATTCTGAACCATACCAGGCCATGTGCCACTAACACGGGGGGTACCTTGCCAGAGGGAATATCCAAGGCAATGCACCTTGTCACCATGTTGATGGAGTACAAGGGCCTCATCCCCACAACCCTGGCCCGGCCCGGTGGTTGTGGGGGTTTGAGGGTGGGGGGGCTTATTCCAATCTGAAAGCCTCCTTCAAAAATAAGGGGACCTCCTGGTGTCACCCCCTACATGACTGAGTAATGGTTACATAGTACCCCTACTCATTCACAAACCTATAACTAAAGACACTTAAACACTTGACGAGTCATTTATTAAAAACAAAAAATTCCCGTACCAAAAAAGTCCCTCATTGTAAATGCATCATTAATTATTGTCTATCATATCCCACTGCCCTTGGAAAACAAATCGAAAACAATTTGAATTTGAAAACATTTAAAAATCTAAATTTGAGAAGAGTTATGGCCTCCGATGTGGCTGTAGGTTACATAGACCAGCCGGCTCTGAAGGTTGGGTTAGAGTTAGGATTTCTGACACCAGCACAAAATCCCAATTGCAACAAGTCCAGACACAACATGACTGACATGGGCCTCGGTCTATATAACTGTTCTGGTCAGTCCCTGGGTAGTTTTTAAGGCCAGGACATACAATTTGTTATTTGCAAGCAGCTCATCATACATACCATCAAAGGGAATATCTCCCCACAAGTAATATTTTGGATCTCATGAAAGATGGAACTATTCCCTCTGGTCCTTAAAATGAGCATTGATCTCAGTGTCGTGCCCCAAGAGTTAAAAATATTTTTTTTTATTGTGTGCCCCCATTCTGGCAGGATCATGTAACCACAAGCCCAGGGGATCCTGTGTGCCCATAACACTAAACTGAACAGAATTCTTGACATTTCCTACTTTCCTGTATCTAATATTACACCGTTCTGTTCCAAACACTGCAAATTATCTTCACTAAATGTCCTGAATGGTGAACCAAAGAGAACATTCATCACGACAAAGTCCATGAGAAGATCTAGTTTTCTGCACAGCGTACAGCGAGCTTGTTGGACATTTTCCTTTTCTTTTCCACCCAAACAGCTTTGGATCTGTAGACGTCCATCATCTCTTTTATCAGTGGTGTTAAAATAGATGTAACCCCGATCACTTCCATCTAAAGAATCAACAATGTATAATGTGCATACTAGAGGTGACACAATGTGGATTGTGAGCAATAAACAAATAATAAATGAGAACTAATACTAAAAAAGTTCAAGGAAGCCAGAAGGCTTCAAAATAGTGATGTGAGAAAAAGTCCATGTGAATTAAACACAATAAAGGAGAATTCTTCCCATAGGATGGCACAGGGTACAAGGAAATCAAGTTGTCTGCTGTGACTCTCACACTCTTCACAAAGTGAACAAAAATGAGGTACTCTTACCAGATCAGGTGGACTCATCTGTTGTACAACAGTGGGTCATGCGAGCTTGTGATCCCAGATGGTCTGGATCAATGTTAGAAGGATCAATCTTGGAATGTTGGTCCGGAAGGCTGGAATATGAAGTTCACACTCCTCCAAGGTAAAAGGCTGCTATCTGTCCTCTCACATCTTCATCATCCACAGGGAGATCTGTGCTGTGTGCTGGACAGCAGATGAGTCCACCCGATTTGGTAAGAGTACCTCATTTGATTGTCATCACTTGAAAGGCTTTTTCATTGTGGTTTCCTTCACATGCTTGTGTGTAGTTTTTAATTTGTTTTTTAACCACTTCCGGACCGCTGCACGCCGAAATACGTTGGCTGTTTGAAGAGGGATATCTCTGTTATGGCAGCAGCTAGCTACCATAACCCCGGTATCCTCTTCTTCAGCCGGCAGTCCGGTTTCCGATAATGGTGGTCTCTGTGGCGAGATCACTGCTATCGGCGGCGGCAGAGGGCCTCCGCCTCTCCCGCTGCTCTCCCATGCCCTCTGCCGCTATCAGGTGTGTACTTACCGAGGCCGAGATGCTGAGAGCGGCTCACCCTTGCGACTCAGTGCACTCTGCCCCCTGGAGGTGAGACAGGGAGCGGATGGCACAAAGAGGCAATGGCTACCAGCAGGTGCAGGAATCTTGCTGGAAGGTCTGGTAGTGCCGGGTTGGCTGAAGGTAGAACACAGCCGGTACACAGGTTCAGGCAGGAGCTAGCGGCAGATAGCACAGTCCAGGTTAAGGCTAGCGGGAGAAAGCAAAAGTCCAGATCAGGGCTAACAGCGGGTTCACAAGTCCAGATCAGAGCTAGCAGCGGATCAGGGCAGGAGGTGTGAGAAGATCCATGGTGCAGGCAGGAGGTCAGGGGCAGGAGACAGACAGCAGATCCAGAGTACAGGCCGAAGGTCAATCACAGGAGAAGGCAGAAGTCCAAAAGCAGGCCAGAGAGTCAAATCCAGGAGGAGTTCAAGGGTAGTCAAGCCGGTCCGGGTCACAAACAGGAGATCAGGTAGTATTTAGCAGAACTTGGTACACAGGAAGCTGACAAACCAGCAACTTGCTCATGCATCTAAGCTTCTTTAAATAGGCCCGCCTGGATTCCAATTGGTGCACCAACGCGCATGCGCGCGTGGCGTTGCAACGGCGCGCGCAACCGTGAATGCTGAAGCGCCGTCCCGCGCACGTGCATGCGCCGCATCGCTGTCCCGCGCATGCGCATTGGATGCTGACTGGCGCTGCTGGAAGGGAGATTTCCCTGACAGTCCCTGCCCCCCTAGGGGCGGACTCCGGACGCCCAAACTGGCCATCAATTCAGGGTGCTCTTGGTGAAAGGCTCGAATTAAGCGGGGAGCATGCAAGTTCCTAGAAGGCTCTCAAGAATTGTCTTCCGGGGGGTACCCCTTCCATTTTACCAAGTATTGCAGCTGTCTGCCTTTCTTCCTGCAGCCCATAACAGACTCCACCTCGTATTCCTCTTCTCCATCTACCTCAACTGGTGGGGGAGGCGGCTCGTCTCTCCCAGGGAAGGAGCTGGAGATAACTGGCTTCAACAGGGATGTATGGAACACAGGGTGAATCCGGTAGGAATCCGGCAATGCCAATTCAAAGGCCACAGGGTTGATTGCCCGTTTGACTTTGAAAGGCCCGATGAACTTTGGCCCCAATTTCCGTGAGGGGATGGGCAGTCTAAGATTGGTGGAGGAGAGCCAAACTTCCTCCCCAACTTTGAAAACTGGGTCCTCTTTCCTTCCCCTGTCGTAATATTTTTTGTAGGACTCCTAGGCGTTCTGCATCAGTGCTCGGAGTTTCTGGAAATTCAACTGGACAGAGGTTATCTGATCCTGGACCGCGGGGACAGAACTTTCGGGGATGTTTTCGGGGAGAAAGGAAGGGTGGAAGCCAAAGTTGGCCCAGAAGGGGGTCTGACTGGTAGTGGAATGGACTGAGTTGTTGTAGGCAAATTCTGCGTAAGTTAGTAGGGACGACCAGTTGTCCTGGGAAGAGGAGCAGAAGCAGCAGAGGTACTGTTCCAAGGTTTGATTTGTTCTCTCTGTCTGGCCGTTGCTCTGAGGGTGGTATGCTGATGAGAGGCAGACTTTGACTTCCAAGGACTTGCAGAGTTCCTTCCAAAACTTGGACGTGAACTGGATGCCCCTGTCTGAGGTGATGCTTTTTGGTACCCCATGGAGCCTGATTATCTCCTTAAAAAAGACCTTGGCGGTATCCGCGGCAGAGGGTGTCCCGATCATTGGTAAAAAGTGCGCCATTTTGGAAAGACGGTCGATAACGACCAGAATCATGGTAAATCCTCCAGAGGGAGGCAGGTCAACGATGAAATCCATGGACACATCTGCCCATGGACATTCAGGGACAGGTAAGGGTTCGAGGAGACCCCAGCTCTTGGTGTTTGGTCCCTTACTGCGTTGGCACTGGGTGCATGAAGTGACGTAAGACTTGCAATCTTTCCTCCAGCCTGGCCACCAGAGGGAGCGGGAGATCAGTTCCGTTGTTTTACGTGCTCCGAAGTGGCCAGCTAGCTTATGGTCATGGAAAGTCCTCAAGACCAGTGGCCTTGCTTCCAGAGGGCCAAAGACTTTGTCCCGGGACCAGAACAGATTATCACGTTTCTCCAGAGAAGAAATTACTTGGTCGGAGCAGTGCCTGGAAGCGGCTTCAATAGTGGTTAGTAGGTCAGCCTGAGGGACCAGTAAGAAGTTCTGTGCAGACAGGATGGTACTTGGTTGTATTGTGGGGGGATTTTCAGGGAACGTTCTTGAGAGCGCATCTGCTTTCCCGTTCTTGGAGCCGGGCCTATAGGAGATATGGAAGTTGAACCGGGTAAAGAAGAGAGGCCAACGAGCCTGCCTGGGTCGTAGTCGTTTAGCTGTTCTTAAATATTCTAGGTTTTTATGATCCGTGAATATCATGATAGGGTGGACTGCTCCTTCCAGAAGGTATCTCCACTCTTCCAAAGCAAATTTAATGGCCAGTAATTCTCTGTCCCCTACGTCGTAATTCCGTTCTGGAAGAGTTAATTTCCGGGAGGCAAAGGCTACCGGGTGTAGAAGGGCCTTGAGGCCCTGCCTTTGGGAGAGAATGGCCCCTGTGGCTGTTTCGGAAGCATCCACCTCTAGGGTGAATGGCAGGAGAGGGTCCGGGTGTTGCAACACTGGTGCTGAGGTGAAAGCATCCTTTAAGAGAGGGAAGGCTTCCTGGGCTTCTGGTGGGTTAGTTGGGTCATTGGGGCCACGATAGAGGAAAACCCCACGATAAACCTCCTATAGAAGTTAGCAAAGCCTACGAACCGTTGCACCCCCTTTTTGTCCGTTGGAGCTGGCCATTCCTGGATAGCCTTGACCTTTTGTGGATCCATTGCGACCCCATCGATAGAAATGATGAACCCGAGAAATTGCACAGTGGTCTTTTCAAAGTCGCATTTCTCGGCCTTAAGATAAAGTTTGTGCTCCCTAAGGATGGTGAGGACCATTGCGACATGGGTCCGATGTAGTTCGATGGAAGCGGAGAAAATAAGAATGTCGTCCAGGTATACCACCTGAAGTCGTCAAGATGTTTTCAGAAGATATCGTTGCCCAGATGTTGGAAGGTGGCAGGAGCATTGCAAAGCCCGAATGGCATGACTAAGTACTCATAATGCCCGAACCGGGATCTGAAGGCGGTTTTCCACTCGTCTCCTGCCCTGATGCGGACGAGATTGTAGGCCCCCCGAAGATCCAGTTTGGAAAAGATCCGAGCAGATCGGAAACGTTGGAACAGCTCCGGGATAAGGGGCAGCGGGAATCTGTTTTTGATAGTTATTTTATTTAATTCCCAGTAGTCGATGCAGGGCCTCAAGGAACCGTCTTTTTTTTCTACAAAGAAGATCCCTGCACCGGCTGGAGAGGAAGAAGGGCGGATGAATTTCTTCTCCAAGTTTTCGTCAATATAGGCCTTGAGGGCCTTCAACTCGGTCTCGGACAGAGGGAAGATTCGACCAAACGGGATTTCTGAACCAGGCAGGAGATCAATGGGACAGTCGTATGGCCGATGAGGTGGTAAACGGTCGGCCTGCTGTTTATCAAAGACATCCCGGAACTCCAAGTATACAGGAGGGACATGTTGCAGGTTGTCAGGGTTAGCAGTCAAAGTAGCACAAGTGGTAGAGGCTGAGGTCAGGCAGTTCTGGGAACAGTAAGGTGATGTGAAGCTGATCTCCTTTTTAGCCCAATTGATAAGGGGCTCGTGAGCCTGCAGCCAGGGCAACCCCAAGATAATGGGGAACATTGGAGAGGGGATGAGGTCCAACCGGAGGAATTCTTGATGGCCTGAGTCAGTGGTGGCAAGGATGGGTTTAGTCTCTTGTGTAATTAGTCCTGAACGGGGCAGGAACCCATCTGCCAGGTGTTTCTGAAGACAGTGGTCTTTGGGTTGCAGAGGAAAATGAAGTCTTGAGGCGAGTGTGGAATCCAGAAAGCAGCTGCAAGCTCCAGAGTCAATGATTGGCGGGAGTCGGGTTGCCCCTCCCGGCAGCTGTAGGGAGACAAAAAGAACAACATAAGCCTGGGGGATGCCAGATACTTGGTAATTCAAGGTGTCTTTAGGAGAGGACTTACTGGGTCTCACTGGGCAGCTGTGCAAGAAGTGGCTGGTACCCCCACAGTAGAAACATAAATTGGCTTGGCGCCTGCGCTGCCTTTCTTCGGGAGTCAGAGAAGGCCGAACCAACCCGAGCTGCATGGGTTCTGGTTCTGGGAGAGATGATGCTGCAGGAGCAGGAGCAGGTGGATAGAGAGGAGCAGGTCGGGCTGGAGTCCAGCTGGGATGGGTAAGCTGAAAGCGTTCTGAGCGCCGCTCTCGTAGGCGCCTGTCAAGCTGGGTGGCAGACTGAATCAGGGCCTCCAAAGAGGTGGGGGTTTCCATCCTGGCCAGCTCATCTTTGAGGGCTTCGGACAGTCCTTGGCGGTACTGGTATCTGAGAGCTGCCTCATTCCAGCCGGTGTCGGCAGACCATTTCCTAAACTCGGCTGTGTAATCCTCCACTGGTCTTCTCCCTTGGGACAGACTGTGGAGAGCTGATTCTGCTGTAGCCGAACGTTGGGGATCGTCGTACAGTTGCGCCATACTCTCAAATTGTCCAGCCACATTGCTCTTTTGGGACTATGTTCTTCTTCTGGTGAGGCGAGGGCCAGGGTGGTTACTGAGAGGGAGTTTGCTTTGAGAACCTCCGAATTTCAGAGTTACATCTCACTGAGGTTTGTCAACCACGGCTATGGAACTGTTGCCCAGTTACTGTATGAATCAGGGGCGGATCCAGGGGGGGGGCAATGTGGAAATTGCCCCCCCCCAAGAAATTTGTTGCGGGTGAGAGCACGCGGCTTTGCAGGCGGGCGGCTGAGAGAGCGGGGGGGCTCCGAGGGCATGCTGAGCAGTTGGGTGGGTAAGGGGGCAGGCGGCTCTTCGGGTGCATGAGGGAGCGGGAGGGGCGGCTCGGTAGGTGAGTGGGCGGCTGGCCAATCAGCGAGCCACCAGGGGTGCAGAGAGATGACATCATCTTTTTTTTTATCCATGTAATGTATATAGAACATCCAGATGACAAACCATCTGTGTGCTGTATATTGTATAAATACGAAAATGGCTGTTATTTCCATGAGAGATGAACATTGTCCTACAGGAGATGTTTTTATCATCTGTGTCCCTTCATATAACTAATCCTAAGAATACAGTACAAGTCACAGCCCAGCCTCACCCTGTGTAGGAGGACGTGACCCTCCCAACTGTATTCTTATCCGGTGTCTTTTACTTTCACTTCCCTCTTTTGTCGTCAGCGATGGCGTCTGCAGACCTGAGAGCCAGGGATGAGCCGAACACCCCCCTGTTCGGTTCGCACCAGAACCTGCGAACAGACAAAATGTTCGTGTAAACTTTAGAACCCTATTAAATACAATGGACTCGAACGTTCGAAATCTAAAGTGTTAATTATAAAGGCTAATATGCAAGTTATTGTCCTAAAAAGTGTTTGGGGACCTGGGTCCTGCCCCAGGGGACATGTATCAATGCAAAAAGAAGTTTTAAAAACGGCCGTTTTTTCGGGAGCAGTGATTTTAATAATGCTTAAAATGAAAAAATAAAAGTGAAATATTCCTTTAAATTTCGTACCTGGGGGGTGTGTATGATATGCATGTGAAGTGGCGCATGTTTCCCGTGCTTAGAACTGTCCCTGCAAAAAATGACATTTTTGAAAGAAAAAAATGCATTTAAAACTGACTCGCGGCTATTAATGAATTGTCGGCTCCCGGCAATACATACAAAAGTCATTGATAAAAAAAAAAGCGTGGGGGTTCCCCAGAATTCAATTACCAGGCCCTTCAGGTCTGGAATGGATATTAAGGGGAACCCCGCCGCAAATTAAAAAAAAAATTGACGTGGGGTTCCCCCAAATATCCATTCCAGGCCCTTCAGATCTGGCATGGATTTTAAGGGGAACTCCACCCCAAATTTAAAAAAAAAATGGCGTGGAGTCCCCCTAAAAATCCATACCAGACCCCTTATCCGAGCACGCAACCTGGCCGGCCGCAGGGGAAAAGGGGGGGGGACGAGAGAGCGGCCCCCCCTCCCTCCTGAACCGTACCAAGCCACATGCCCTCAACATGGGGAGAATGTCCCCATGTTGATGGGGACAAGGGCCTCATCCCCACAACTCTTGCCCGGTGGTTGTGGGGGTCTGCGGGCGGGGGGCTTATCAGAATCTGGAAGACCCCTTTAACAAAGGGGACCCCCAGATCCCGGCCCCCCCCATGTGAATTGGTAAGGGGTACATTGTACCCCTACCATTTCACGAAGAAAGCGTAAAAAAATGTTTAAAAAAAACACACAAACACCTTGAAAAAGTCCTTTATTAAAAAAAACAAAAACAAAAACATTCCAGCGGTGAAATCCAGTGTCCCGCGGCGATCCCGATGTCCAGCGCTGTCCTTCATTGGTTGTGCCTGAGCGGACCTGATGGGGAACTCCCTCGCAGTATTTTAAATGTATAGACCCGCCCCTTCTAAAGTTCCCCATCAGGTCCGCTCAGCGGACCAGATGCGGAACATGAGAAGGGGCGGGTCTATACATGTATTACCAAAGTGAGAGCAGTTCCCCATCAGGTCCGCCCCCTCGGTATGTCGGACCCGCCTACGTCATTGGCTTGAGCGGGGAACTTCCTTCACTATGTAAATTTAAATTACACAGTGAAGGAAGTTCCCCGCTCAAGCCAATGACGTAGGCGGGTCCGACATACCGAGGGGGCGGACCTGATGGGGAACTGCTCTCACTTTGGTAATACATGTATAGACCCGCCCCTTCTCATGTTCCGCATCTGGTCCGCTGAGCGGACCTGATGGGGAACTTTAGAAGGGGCGGGTCTATACATTTAAAATACTGAGAGGGAGTTCCCCATCAGGTCCGCTCAGGCACAACCAATGAAGGACAGCGCTGGACATCGGGATCGCCGCGGGACACTGGATTTCACCGCTGGAATGTTTTATTTTTATTTTTTTAAATAAAGGACTTTTTCAAGGTGTTTGTGTGTTTTTTTAAACATTTTTTTACGCTTTCTTCGTGAAATGGTAGGGGTACAATGTACCCCTTACCAATTCACATAGGGGGGGGGCCGGGATCTGGGGGTCCCCTTTGTTAAAGGGGTCTTCCAGATTCCGATAAGCCCCCCGCCCGCAGACCCCCACAACCACCGGGCAAGGGTTGTGGGGATGAGGCCCTTGTCCCCATCAACATGGGGACATCCTCCCCATGTTGAGGGCATGTGGCTTGGTACGGTTCAGGAGGGAGGGGGGGCCGCTCTCTCGTCCCCCTATTTTCCCCTGCGGCCGGCCAGGTTGCTTGCTCGGATAAGGGGTCTGGTATGGATTTTTAGGGGGACTCCACGCCATTTTTTTTTTAAATTTGGGGTGGAGTTCCCCTTAAAATCCATGCCAGATCTGAAGGGCCTGGAATGGATATTTGGGGGAACCCCACGTCAATTTTTTTTTACATTTGCGGCGGGGTTCCCCTTAATATCCATTCCAGACCTGAAGGGCCTGGTAATTGAATTCTGGGGAACCCCCACGCTTTTTTTTTTTTTTTTTATCAATGACTTTTGTATGTATTGCCGGGAGCCGACAATTCATTAATAGCCGCGAGTCAGTTTTAAATGCATTTTTTTCTTTCAAAAATGACATTTTTTGCAGGGACAGTTCTAAGCACGGGAAACATGCGCCACTTTACATGCATATCATACACACCCCCCAGGTATGAAATTTAAAGGAATATTTCACTTTTATTTTTTCATTTTAAGCATTATTAAAATCACTGCTCCCGAAAAAACGGCCGTTTTTAAAACTTCTTTTTGCATTGATACATGTCCCCTGGGGCAGGACCCCGGTTCCCAAACACTTTTTAGGACAATAACTTGCATATAAGCCTTTATAATTAGCACTTTAGATTTCTCCCATAGATTTTTCGAATTTGCCGCGAACACCCCAATTTGTTCGCTGTTCGGCGAACGGGCGAACAGGCAATGTTCGAGTCGAACATGAGTTTGACTCGAACTCGAAGCTCATCCCTACTGAGAGCTGAGCTGGAATGTTCCGTCTGTCTGAGCATTTATACAGATCCTGTAATGCTGAGATGTGGACACAACTTCTGCCGGGTCTGTATTGATCATGTGCTGGATACACAGGGGGGGTCTGGAGGATATTCCTGTCCTGAATGCAGAGAGAAGTTTCAGGATCGTCCTGCACTGCAGAGGAACATAACACTACGTAACATAGTGGAGAATTTCCTGTCTGCTCAGCCAGATCAGGAGGAGTCCGGGGTCTTCTGTACTCACTGTGTGGACTCTCCTGTACCTGCTGTTAGATCTTGTCTGCTCCGTGAGGTTTCTCTGTGTGATAAACACCTGAGAGTCCACAAAAAGTCCTCAGAACACATCTTATGTGACCCCACCTTGTCCATGGAGAGCAGGAAATGCTCCGTCCATTAGGAAGTTTTGAGGTATTACTGCACTGAGGATGGTACCTGTATCTGTGTGTCCTGCTCTTTGGCCGGAGAACATCGAGGACACCAGGTGGAGACCCTGGATGAGGCTTCTGAGAAGAAGAAGGAGACACTGAGGAATGTTCTGCAGAAACTTCTGACAAAGAGAGAGGAGACGGAGGAAAGAGTCCAGAGTCTGCAGGAACACAGGAGGAAAGTAGAAGAAGAAGCAGATGGTGACACCGAGAGAGTCACTGTC
This sequence comes from Rana muscosa, assembly GCA_029206835.1. Taxonomy (NCBI): domain Eukaryota; kingdom Metazoa; phylum Chordata; class Amphibia; order Anura; family Ranidae; genus Rana; species Rana muscosa. Next base: position 383,474,982 of record CM055118.1, read on the forward strand.
CTGTTTAGAGATCTCAGGAGACGTCTGGAAGACCTGGAGAAGAGAGTCCTGAGGGAAATCTCCGGGAGGGCAGAGCGGATCTCCATCTCCATCCGGGATCTGGAAATAAAGAAGGAGGAGCTGTCCAGGAAGTTGCGTCACATTGAGGAGCTGTGTAACGTGACGGATCCACTGACTGTCTTACAGGAATCAGACACAGGTGACTTGTGTGATACTGAGGATGGAGATAATGAGGACAGAGAGAGACATGAGAAGCTCCTCCATGATGGAGGGGGTCTGGATATGGCTGGGATATCACACACATTACACACATTATCTGATATAATAACAGAGGTAAATGTAGACTTCTATATACAGGGAGCTGCAGACATATTACTGGATGTAAACACAGCTCATAATAATCTCCATATATCAGATGACAGGAAAACTGTATCCAGGTCACATAGAAACCAGAATCATCCAGAAACACCAGAGAGATTTCAGTATTGTCATCAGGTGTTGAGCAGTCGGAGTTTCTCCTCAGGGAGACATTACTGGGAAGTGGATGTCGGGGGATCAGAGAACTGTAGAGTCGGGATGTGTTACCCCAGTATAGAGAGGGGAGGGGAGGAGTCAGGGATTGGAAAGAATAACAAGTCCTGGGGATTGGACAGAATTTATAATCAGTATTGTGTGATACATGACAGTAAAGAGATCCTCTTACCCACCAATATCTCCAGTAACAGAGTCAGAATATATCTGGATTATGAGGCCGGGCGGATCTCCTTTTATGATCGGTGTGACCCGATCCGACACCTCCACACCTTCACCACCACCTTCACTGAGCCCCTCCATACTGGGATATTTGTATAGGAAGGTTGTATAAAGATATGTGGGGGGAGGGTGGAGATGTGAGAACTCCTCCCACAGACTGATGACATCATAGTAAGGGAGGGTCAGATCAGTTAAATATTCATCCAATGGGGCAGATGGTGGGGACTCCAGTCAGTGTCTCTTTTATTGTAGTTTGGGGTACAGTACAAATCAGGGTGCAGGTTACAGAAATAGGAGGCCGTGCTACAAAATCATGCTGATCTGCAATGTAATAGAGGAAATAAATGAGTAGAATAGAAGAAGTCAGTTTATACTGTAGGTGTTTTTTTTTGGTTTCTTGATGTACAAAGTAAAATGATTGTGTGACGGGGTGTACCCCTCTCAGGAGGACTGAACCCCCAGAAATGTGGGGGAGGGGAGATAAAGTTTAGGGTTAGAGTGAGATAAGAGAAGAAAACTGAACCCTCTGTCATATATCTCCTCTATACAGGGTCGGGGGGTCTGAGCTCTGCAGTGCTCTATGTCGCCCCCTGGAAATTTACACCAGAACATGTCCAATCTCACTCCAATCAGAGTTCTTGAACTCAGTGATGTCATTAAATCCCGATAGAACTTTCAGCTTAACCCCTTGGTGCCAGCTCCTCCCAGTCCTTTAAGGGGTTTAGGGTGCCCGGGAGGTGGGGCGGGGCTTATGATCACGTGACCGCTGTGATTGGCTGTCACAGGATTGGAAAGCTCCCGATCACAAGCAGCGATCGGGAGCTTCCTGTTTGCCACCAGAAATGTGCCGGCACTGGGCGCACGCTCTCGGCACAGCTGTTTTTGTAATATTGCACGCAAATATGCAGCCGCTCGGTGCCAAGGCCCGCCCTCTGAGAGGACGCATATTTCCATACTGTCGGCGCCAACAGAGTAAATCTGATAAATACATTCCAAGGGCTTCAAACCAAAAACTGTGCAAAGTTGTTTTTTTTTTTTTTTAAAGCAGCCACAGCCTGAGTAGAAAAGCCTTCCCCCTGCCAAAATACTTCAAAGAAGAACACTTTCTCTCTGTGTGGAAGCAGCTGTCTCTCTGCAGAGGTCCAACATGCTCATTGCTGAGTCACAACTAGTCGAGAGCCAATTAGCAGGGAGTATGAGCTTTACGAATTAGAGAGATCTAGATCTGACTCAACAGAGGGTGTGTCAGATCTCTGCAGGGAGGCCACTGCTTCCCTACGCGGCAAGGGTTCCTGGCAGGGGGTGGTGTTTCTACTCAAGTTTGATTTAATTTTGAATTTAATTTTATGTACATTTTTATGAATATTTGGGGTGCTCTAATACAGGAGGTGTGTTACTGGCCAGATCACCAGGTGAAAACAGAGGGGAAAAAAGCCTAAAAAAAAAGAAAAGTAATACAGACACCACATCTAATGATTGGTGAGCTGCAATATATGACATTTTTGGTTTCGGGGTTATTATACTTATACTTATCTTTAATTGGTAGAGTAATTCTAGAAGCAGGTTGGTGTCATATTGGGATAGGACTTACATTAATGTTTTGGTCACATACTACACTATATTACCAAAAGTATTGGGACGCCTGTCTTTACACACACATGAACTGTAATGGCATCCCAGTGGACGGCCTTCCCAGAAGAGGTGAAGCTGTTATAGCTGCAAAGGGTGGGCCAACTCAATATTGAACCCTACAGACTAAGACTGGGATGGCATTAAAGTTCATGTGTGTGTAAAGGCAGGTGTCCCAATACTTTTGGTAATATAGTGTATGTATTAAGGGGTGGGGGGAGGTTTTATCCAATCACAGGCCTGTCTGTAAGGAAAAGGGTGTGGCTTGTTCGATGTCTTATATCCAGATTGATCCTCAGTGCATACCCAAATGTTTATGGGGGGCTCTCCACACACAACTAATAATCTCCTCTTTTTTGGTATAATTTTTTGTAAAATTGTCTATAATTTTTAATTTTCCACTTTTTTGTTTTGAAAATAAAAAACAAATTAACAAGAAACTCTCAATGGTGTAAATCAGCGATACCCAACCTCCCCGGCACCAGGGACCAGGTTCCTGGAAGACAGAAATAGGGGGCAGCCTGTCACTTCAGGGGGTTGGGGGTTGGGGCCGTGCCGCCTGTTACCTGAAGTCATCTCACCGGCCTTACCAGTACTCTATGATGGTGAGGATCCTGTCCCTGGCCCGGATCTCCTCCCCTGTCTCCTCATCTCTGCTCCTCTTCTTCCCAAGGTGACCAGAGAGGGGAGGGAGTACTGGTGCTGGGAGAAGGGGAGTGGCACCCTCTGGTGGTTGGAGGGTGGCATTGCATGCTGTGCGGGCTCACTCTACCCACTGCCCCCACCTCCCCCCACGTGGTGCGGCCCCAACAGGCCACAGACCGGCACCAGAGTTGGGGACCTCGGGTATAAAAGAATAATACAGAAATATAGGACATTTGTGAATTGGCCTTCATTTATGTCTTGTAATTTGCTGACAATATAACCCGTATCAGATTTTTCTTTATGAAAGTCATTTTTGTTCATTTTTGATAAAATAAAATAAAGAAAAGAATTCCATGTGTGATTCCGGTATGGATTTCTCATCTTTCCTCCCGTTCATCCCTCTTCTCAGATCCCAATATCTTATACATCTAGAAATCCCATCGGGTGCTAAAGGGGCGTGGCCACAAATTCTGGAGGAACCCTCTGCACACCGCTAGATATCTTTTCTATCCTACAACTTGTGTCTATCTCCCATTTTGGCTCTATACCCACCGGAGTATTTATATTTTACACAGCAAATATTCAATGTATTATGGTGACCTGATGTACGGAACACCCCCTGACATGTCATTTCCTGCCGCTGTGATTGGCTCCCTGAATATCTCACATTTGTACACAAGTTCAGTATTAGGGATCCCCTTTCTTTTTTTATTGGAATACTTTCAAAGGGTTACATTTTTCCAAAAGGATGCAAACACAGCAACTGTCCTCAGTAGAACACTGACATTGCACCAGGTGGTTATAATTAGTACTAGGGTTGCACTGATACCACTTTTTTAAGACCGAGTACAAGTACTGAGATTTTTTATTCAAGTACTCGCCAATACCGATTATCAGTACTTTTTTTATGTCACGTGACAATGGACTGTGTCAGTAGTTTTTTTTTTTTAAATACAATTTTATTTTTTACAATTAATTTTTTTATTATTTTTTACAATTTATATAGGAAGGCCAGTATGCTGGCCTGAAATTATGGGAGGAGTTCGAGGGGTACATAAACAGACCATCCACGATGGTCAGTGTCGGCTCTAATGCGCGATATTTTGTCGTCATCAGCCGACGCCGTACGACTCGCAACGCCCGTCTAGTCGCTTCGTACCTTCCAGCTTTGCTCGCAGTTGATCGTATCCCCGCTCGCTGTCGCAGGTAGGACCGGCCGTTACCATTCGTACGAATCGTAGCGCCGGTACACGTTTTCTTCCTTTACAATCCCACGGTTCATAACCCCGTGTTTTCGTCTGCATCGTATGTTTACCGGCTAGCCCAGTTGTCTTTTCGAACCCTGTCGCACGCTCGTTACCACCGGTAACGGCCCGCCTAGACACTACGTCTCACAGAGCTGTTGTACGAATTATTCGCAGCTCGCAAGTCTCTTGCCTCAGTCGCACATCCGATATCCAGTCGTCGGACTGGTATCCCACACTGCACTTCCTTATCCCTAGTCACTGATGCCCTACACCTCCTACGATACTCTCCCTTCACCTTACTGATGCCCCACACCTCCTACTACTCACACCATACACCGAACAGTCCGGTCCGGCTCTGGTCGCTAACAATCGGCACTACAGGTCGAACCCTCTGCAAATCACAAGCCCCTTCAACTTCGAAACACCGAACAGCCGTCCGAGTCCAACCGTATCTCCGGCGCTATGATTCGGACCCGGCAAAACAAACCCCGCCTTGCACCCGCTATCAGCCCGAATACAGGCAGTATCGGCTCGGAGATTCGGATCTCTGGCATCCACGATTAATTCGAGCATAGTCGCACGTCCGGCTCATCGGCTCGGATCTACAAACGTCAAAACTTCCAACCGTTCCGAACCCAGTTGCAGCATCGGCTCAACTTTCGGACCCACGGCACACCCCATCGATCCGAGTCCAGTCACAGCGCCGACTCATCCGTCTCGGATCTTTAGTAACGAATCATTCTACCCGATCCGCACGCAGTCGTAATGTCACCCCTTGACATTCGGCTCTGGCATTTACAAATGGTCCGAGCCCCGGCTCTCCGGCACCTGACTTTCTGATCCGTACTCAGTCGTAGCTTCGGCTCGAGGTTCGAATCACCCGCTAAACACGTCCGATCCAAGCACAGTCGCGCCACCGGCTCTAATAGCTCGGACCCGCACCATCGACACTTCCGACCGATCCGAATCCAGTCGTAACGTCGGCTCCATGTTTCGGACCCTTTACAATCCCAGTCGATATAAAAGGAAAATGCAACTTTCTTCATGCATTACATATGCACCTTACTTTAATTACTCCAGGTTCTCTTCGGACGGTCACCCCTACATACTTACAGTTTTCAAACTTTCCTTCTTTCGCCTCACAGCAAGGCTACTTCTCCTCGCAATCGCTGTGAGCGTCCGACAAGTGGTTCAAAATCAGCCACTCTTCATCTCCAGTAGCAACACGGCTACTCACCTTTTTCTCTATCACTTTCCCCACACAGGTCAATTACGGTAAGCTACACTTGGTCCACCCTACTCCAGGTTCGGACATTATCCTCTCCAGGTAAAAAAATAAATAAATAAATAATAACAAAAAAAAAAAAAAGGGGGAAATATATCAATTATACATATATAGATGCATGTCTCCGTGTCACCCTTGTCTCAGGTTTCCGGTCGACCCACGTCTCGACCTCAACCAGACTCCATCCATCAGCGCACCAGACAGGTGCGTAAAACAATGCAAGGCCCCTCCTTGCTTTCTTCTCACACTCTTTCACGACATATGTTCCTTCACATACACAATTTCGACCGCTTGAGAGGCGTTAGTGACTGTCACATACTTCTGCGCATTACACTCTGTTTTCGAAGAGCGATCCGAGATCCTTCACCACACAGACAAGGTCGCTTAACATCCACCTTGCTGGCAGTGCAAGGGTGAGCAGATCGTCCACACGTCAACCACTACAGATCGAAACATTCTTACTTAGCGTACCAGACTTCTACTACCCACCCCAGCACGCCCTGGGGGCTCTGGTTCATCAGTCTGTGCCGAGCACAGACGGCACCTGAGCTATCGGTGACCTAGCCAGTCACCTCCTGGCTCACCTCAGTTGCCACGCATTCTTTTGAGTTTTCTAAAAATTCACTCAACAGCGCTCGTACGCAAACTAAACTGTCATCTACGCCTTTCGCTCCTTGCCCTGTCCTCACTGTTTTCCTTTTTCATTCTCGCTACCTAATACTTCCCTATCCCCTCCATCTGGCATCTTATTCTAAAACATATGCATTCCCCTTCTCTTAGCCGACAACATGTCGCAGGCCGACAGCGAGGACTTCGCCTCCGCCCCACCATCACCCCTCGCGGGCACACCAGACGGCTCTACGCAGTCCCTCAGGGCATGGACCATCCCCAGGCTTACGGCCAAACTCCGCCGTAGAGGCATCCCTTATCCTGCCACTGCCAGGAAAGCCGAACTGTTTCAGCTGTTGTTCCCACCGCCAGCGGCTGCCCCATCTGATTCCCAGGCATCTCTACAGTCCATATCCTCCGCCATCTCCCAGCTCCATGGCTTAGTGGCTTCACTTGCTACATCACTTACCGATGTCCAGCTAAGAGTAGGGGTCCTGGAAACTCATCCAACTTTGCCACCAGCAACCCTGGTCCCCACGGCTGTAGCAGTACCCACACTCACAGGTACCCCAGGCAGTAGCACCACCATCCTCCCTTCTCACCTTGTCCCAGCGGGCATCAGGAAGGACATCCTGGACGGCAAGGACGTTAACTTAGCGTCTCTGCTCATTTCCGTCCAGGACATGACAGAGAATAAATCGTACTCCTGGGGGGACGTCTCTGTTGTCCTGAAGGCCAAGGATCCTAGGCTCAACCGTAAGCTCTCGGTCACTGAATTTGTATTGGCCTTCGGGATGTTCAGAGATGTGCTCTGCTCAGCCAACCCCGACAGGAGGGAGGAACTCGACCTGTATCTCCATGCGATAGTCGACCTAGGCCACAAATATGGTGGGTATGCCTTTTATGACTATCATCGTTCCTTTTCTGCAAAATCTGCAGCCAGGTTGACCCAGTTCCAGCTCGTCACAGACTGGAGCACCGTTGATACGGAATTGTTCTGCCGCCACTTCGCGGGCCTCCGCTCTCCGCTCTGCTCCATCTGCCAATCTGCCACCCACACGGCGAATTGGTGCTCGGAGTCGAGTGGCAGACGCCCCCCCAGCTTCCCTTCCACCTCCAATGCGCTCCTTGCAAACATGCAGTCATCCCAGGCCGACAGGCTTGGACGTCCGGTTCGAGCATTGGGTTAAGGGTTACTTCTACCCCAACTGCAGACTTCTACATATCTGCCTCCTGTGCCGGAAAGCCCATCCAAGAAGCGCCTGCAGCATCAAGCAGCTGGGTCCGGCCTGACTAGGCCGCGTACACGTCGGGTGGCTCAGCTTCTACCTATCTGATCACCCGACCCCGTCCCTTACAGCCTTTCTAGTACAGGGCTTCACCACAGGATTCCATACCGGACTTATCGCCCTTCCCGACTCCACCTACGAGTGCAGGAATCTGCTCTCGGCAGCCTCAGACGAGGAAGCTATCTCCGCCCTCCTACAGGTCGAGTTGGACCGGGGGTACATGATTGGCCCCTTTTCGCAATCACCCTTTACCACCTGGAGAGTCAGCCCTATTGGACTTGTCAAGGGCAAGTTCTCTAATAAATTACGCTTAATTTACGACTTGTCCGCGCCTCATTCCTCCAACATTCCTAGTTTAAACTCCCTTATACCATCTGAGGAGTTTTCTCTCAAATACTCCTCTGTCGATTTAGCCATCCAGTCAATTATCAAGGCAGGGGTCGGGGCTTGGCTTTCTAAAGCTGACATCTCAGATGCCTTTAAGTTACTGCCCATCGAGCCGAACCTGTGGAGGTGGCACGGCCTCAAATGGAAAGGTCTTTATTATTTCGCTACAAAGCTGACCTTCGGCTCCAAAAGCAGTCCCTGGCTCTTCGATACCTTTGCTCAAGCCCTTTCCTGGATTCTTGCACACCAGGCTCACTGTCAGCAGGTCATCCACTACTTAGATGACTTCCTCCTCATAGAGTCACCTAGCAGGCCTCCAGTAGACCTAGCAAGCCTTAGAGAGGTCTTTAGGAATCTCAACGTTCCAATAGCAGAGAACAAAGTCGAAGGCCCAGCACAGCTTATCACCTTCCTGGGAGTCAATCTGGATACTCGCACCATGCAGGCCAGCCTGCCCCTTGATAAACTGACCCGCATCAGGTCAGCCGTCCACACCTTTACTATCTCACGACAGTGCACCAAGAGACAGCTGCAATCCTTGCTGGGAATGCTCAATTTCGCTATGAGGATCATCCCCCAAGGGCGTTCCTTCATCTCACGACTATTAGTTTTCCTTTCCCAGGCACAAGATCCCGACCAAACCGTTAAACTAGACTCACCCGCGGTAGCAGACCTGTACATGTGGGATCAGTTCCTCGAGAACTGGAATGGCAGGTCCATGTTCATTCCCTCAGCGTCCTCGTCCTCTCCTCAAGTAGTCACCGACGCAGCTGCTTCCACAGGTTTCGCTGCTATTTTTGGCCATCATTGGTTCGCCGGGCCATGGCCACCAGAAATACTCGCCATTCCCGGTTTCAGTCAATCCTCTTCCCTCTTTGAGATCTACCCCATAGTCGCTGCAGCTCGAGTATGGGGCAGCACCTGGGCCGGTCAGACCGTCACCTTCTTTACAGACAACCAAGCCACGGCCGCTATCATTAATAAAGGCAGGTCCAGATCATTGGCCATCATGTCCTTCCTGCGCAGGCTGGTACTATTATCCCTTCAACACCAATTCAATGTCCTCTGTGTCCACATCCCCGGTCATAGCAATTCCTCAGCCGACGCACTGTCACGGTCTAACTATACCATGTTCTTTTCGCAGGAGCCCGGAGCCGATCCAACCATGTCACACGTCCCACACTGGTCTCAACTGACCCTGGATTGAGTCAGCACCTCCAGGGTGCAACCTCCCTGATCAACTCGTCTTTGTCTCCCAACACGCTGAAAGCTTATCGCTCCACCTGGAAGACCTACAACAGGTTCCTAGCCGCTAACCCCGGGGCGCTCTCTGGGAATCTCAGCCATATCCTGGCTTTCATTTCACACTGCCACACCCAGCTCAAACTGTCGTATAATACTGTCAGGTTGTACTTGGCCGGCATCCAGCACTTCGTGTCCCTTCAAAATCCGACCACGCCATCCTTGTTCGCCACCCATGCGGTCAAAGCCATATTACGCGGCATCCAAAGGCAGCAACCACACACCAGTACCAGTCGCCTACCGGTGACCAGCTCCATATTCCGAAGCATGTCCTCGATCCTCACACGCGCTCCCTTCGGCATACGGCCTAGCCTGGTCATACAGGCCGCCATATACCTGACCTTCTATGGCTTCCTCCGGCCCAGTGAGTTCACTGTCACTAGCCCTAACTGCCAGATACTCCGTAGACACCAACTGACTCACCACCAGGATCACTTCGTCCTGCAACTAACAGTGTCGAAAACCCATCAGACTGGTCCCGGGGTTGACATTAGGCTTTTCCGGACGCACAACGCCTGGTGCCCCGTGGACGTCTTAGATCGTCTGCTTACCTTACTGTCCGACCTGCCCGCGGACAGCCCACTCCTGCCTTTTCCTTCTGAACCCCTGAGCGGGAACCAGTTCATTGCCCATGTTAGGACACTGCTAATTACCTTGGGCCTTGACCCTAGACGATACTCCGGACATTCCTTCCGTATCGGAGCCGCCTCCGCAGCATCACAGAACGGAGTCCCGGACCACGTCATCAAGACGATGGGCCGGTGGAAATCCATGTGCTTCGCTCGTTATGTACCCGATCCTCAGACGGAGGTAGCACGAGCCTTCAGCAGTCTCGCTTTGTAGTCATCTACCTTCATAAATAAAACGGTTCCTCCCTAAACTTGTGTGACTTTTGGCCCCTTCTTTGGCATACCATACACCAGGCCAGGCCACACTTCAGGTCTTATTTTTGTTGTTAGTCTTGTGGCGTGTTTATGTGATTCATATCTCTTATGACAGAGGGCTCCGACCATAAATAGGAAGGCCAGTATGCTGGCCTGAAATTATGGGAGGAGTTCGAGGGGTACATAAAGAGACCATCCACGATGGTCAGTGTCGGCTCTAATGCGCGATACCCACCCACCCATACCCCTTTTTAGGGCACTTCCCTTCAAACAATTCTCAACAGAATTATTCATTACTTCTATTTCAGGTATGGCCCCTTCTTTGGCATACCATACACCAGGCCAGGCCACACTTGAGGTCTTATTTGTGTCGTTAGTCTTGTGGCGTGTTTATGTGATTCATATCTCTTATGACAGAGGGCTCCGACCATAAATATATATATATATATATATATATATATATATATATATATATATATATATATATATTTGTTATTTTTTTTTTTTTACAATGCTTTCTTTTTATTTTTTATAAAAGAAAATGGAGGAGGGGGGCAATGGACTGTGTCAGTGTTGTTTTTCTATTTTATTTTTTATTTTTACAATTGTACCTTTTAAATATTTATTACTTTTTTTTTAATTATTATTATTATTACATTTTTTTAATTGGCATTTTTTTAATCCGCCCTGGGGGTTGGGGGGGGCTTTGGTGAGATATCAGGGGTCTAAAATTACCCCTGAAATCTCCCCTTTGGGACAGAGAAAGGGAATGAGGACACAGACTCCCCAGCCCCTTTCTCTGTGGCCTCAGCTGCACCGAAAATGAATGGACAGAAGACAGAGGCTCCTCTTCATGCAAAAACTGAGACATCGTAAATACAGATTAGTCTGCTGAGTTATGAATGGACAGTCAGTGATCACTGACTCTGCGCATTCAGAAAAGGAAGAAGCCAGTAAATTATGGATTTACTGTCTCCTTCCTCCGCTCTACATCCTGACAGATCCGGGGGGGGGGGAGGAGGACAGAGGGGGACTGGAGGAGCACAGAGAACATGCTGGGGGACCGGAGGGGCAGGGAGGACATGGTGGGGGACCGGAGGGGCAGGGAGGACATGGTGGGGGACCGGAGGGGCACAGAGAACATGGTGGGGGACCGGAGGGGCAGGGAGGACATGGTGGGGGACCGGAGGGGCACAGAGAATATGGTGGGGGACCGGAGGGGCAGGGAGGACATGGTGGGGGACCGGAGGGGCAGGGAGGACATGGTGGGGGACCGGAGGGGCAGGGAGGACATGGTGGGGGACCAGAGGAGAATGCCCAGGCCAACTTTCATCTTTCAGCGCTGTCACTCTTTGAATGACAATTGTGCGGTCATACAACACTGTACCCAAACTACATTTTTATCATTTTTTTCACACAAATAGAGCTTAATCTTGGTAGTATTTAATCACCACTGGGTTCTTTTTTTTTTTGCTAAAGAAACAAAAAAAGACCACATTTTTTTTCATAGTTTGTTATAAAGTTTTGCAAACAGGTAATTTTTCTTCTTCACTGATGGGCGATGATGAAGCTGCACTGATGGGCGATGATGAAGCTGCACTGATGGGCGATGATGAAGCTGCACTGATGGGCACTGATAGGCTGCACTGATGGGCGGTGATGAAGCTGCACTGATGGGCACTGATAGGCTGCACTGATGGGTGATGATGAAGCTGCACTGATGGGCACTGATAGGCTGCACTGATGGGCTCTGATTCGCAGTGTAGTGATGTAGAAGTAGGAGGATGATGATTATTCATTAATTATTTCTATAATGCGAGTCATTTCCGCAGCAACCCAGTTCTTCCAGAGAGATCCATTTATTGAGTCCCAACACAGAAGAAAGTTCACAAGATTTCATGGCAACAGATGACAAAATCCAACAGAGTAAATATTACAATGAACAGCGGCCTTCAGAGTCTCATTCCTCCCAGTATATATTACCGACCATAGAGACACTACAATCCAGCATAATATGTACCTCAGGAGCTTCCATGCCGTCGATAATGTGTGTTATAATCTAGAGCTGAGCTCTCATCCTGATGGAGAAAGAATGGAAGAAAGAATGACGTCTTCTTACCAAATTGTACTAACAACCCCCTATGGACCTTTTACTATTCTTTTCATGTCTGGTCACAAAATATCTACATTTTACAATCCCATGTAGGGAACTCCTCCGGCCCTTTTGATCTGTAAAATACAACTTGCCTGCCAGCTGTGTTAGGCCATAAATCCTAACCTACAGCACACACCTATCTACACATTAATAAGACTGTGTCCTACATAAATTATGCAACAGGCTGCACTGATGGGCACTGATAGGCGCTGATGGGCACTAATGAGGATGCACAGATAAGGCTGCACCAATAGGTGGCACTGATAGGCACTGAGAAGTGGCACTGATAGATATCACTGATAGATGACACTGATGATGAATCACTGATGGGCACTGATAGATGGCACAGGTGAGCACTGATTAGCAGCACAGGTGGGCGCTGATTAGTAGACATGTGCAAAAGGAAAAAATTTGTTTTGTTTCGTTTCGTTTTAATTCGTTAATTAATTAATTTAGTTTAGTTAGATTCGTTAAATTTGTTAAATTCGTTTTCGGATTTCGTTTTGTTTTCGACCGAATTCGAAAATCGGTCGCATTCGAAAATATTTCAACCGAATTCGAAACTTTTTCTACCAGATTCGAAATTATTTCAACATGATTCGAAATTATTTCAACCGCATTTGAAACTATTTCAACCGGATTCGAAAATATTTTGCGACCCGACTTTGGGTCCACGTATCTCAGGGTCACTTAGTAATAGAAACCCCAAATTTGGAGATATTATAGTGCTAGTTCTACTGTGTTTGGGGTTTCTAGCTACAAGTGGCCCCGAGATATGTGGCCCAAAATTCGGGTCGCAAAATGTCATTCTCTGCTGCAGAAAAGTGTTTGACATTTTGCGACCCGATTTTGGGTCCACGTTTCTCGGGGTCACTTAGTGATAGAAACCCCAAAATTGGTATGCAAACACAGGAGAACTAGCACTACAACATCCCTAAATTTGGGGTTTCTATCGCCAACTAACCCCGAGATACGTGGACCCAAAGTCGGGTCGCAAAATATTTTTGAATCCGGTTGAAATAGTTTCAAATGCGGTTGAAATAGTTTTAAATGTGGTTGAAATAATTTCGAATCATGTTGATACTATTTAAAGCAGATTCGAAAATATTTTGCGACCCGACTTTGAAAAAAAAATGAAATTGATTCTAACAGTCTGCAGGAGATCTGCAAAAAAAAAGAAGTGAAATGGCTGTTAATAGTCTACAGGAGATCTGCTAAAAAAATAAAATAAATGCTAATAGTCTGCAGGAGATCTTATGTAAAAATTAGTAATCTGCAAAAAAAATTAAACATGAAATAGATAGTATCTATATTCTATTCTATTGTTTTTCTAGTGTATTCTCTATTTCTATTCTAATCTATTCTATCCAAAGTTAAAATTAATTAATTACATTTTTTTTAATTCCTACTGTTCGAAATTAAAATGTATTCTATTCGAAATTTGAATTTCATAAGATGGTTGCATATTCTTTCTATTTTATTCTATTAAATTATATTTTTTTTCTATTCTGTTCTAATCTTTTCTATTTGAATTATAAATTTTGAAAGATGGTTAGTTACTTACTTATATACATCTGTCACATAAAAAAAAGATGTGAAATGGCTGTCATGGATGTCGATCGCAAGGCAAGTACATATGCTGTATGTCATTGTCCGAGTGCCACGTGACCGGCCACGAGTGCCACGTGACCAAGTTGTGGATTGTCCACTTGCCACGTCACCTGCCACAAGTTATGGGGTTCCTAGCACCAAGTGACCCCCAGATATGGGCGATCTGTCAAGTGCTTTTCTGCAGCAGAGAATTAAATTTTGTGACCCGACTTTGAGGCCACGTATCTCGGGGCCACTTATAGCTAGAAATCCCAAAATATTTGGTATGCAAACACATTACAACTGGCACTACAATAACCCCAAATTTGGGGTTTCTATCACCAAGTAACCCCGTTGTAATGCTAGTTCTACTGTGTTTGCATACCAAATTTGGGGTTTCTAGCTATAAGTGGCCCCGAGATACGTGGCCCCAAAGTCGGGTCACAAAATGTCATTCTCTGCTGCAGAAAAGTACTTGACATATCGCCCATATCTGGGGGTCACTTGGTGCTAGGAACCCCATAACTTGTGGCAGGTGACGTGGCAAGTGGACAATCCACAACTTGGTCACGTGGAAGGTCACCTGACACTCGTGGCCGTTCACGTGGCACTCGTGGCAGGTCACGTGGCACTCGTGGCAGGTCACGTGACACTCGTGGCCGTTCACGTGGCACTCGTGGCCGGTCACGTGGCACTCGTGGCCGGTCACGTGGCACTCGTGGCAGGTGTTGTGGCAAGTGGACAATGACATACAGCATATGTACTTGCCTTGCGATCGACATCCATGACAGCCATTTCACATCTTTTTTTTTATGTGACAGATGTATATAAGTAAGTAAATAACCTTCTTCCAAAATTTATAATTCAAATAGAAAAGATTAGAACAGAATAGAAAAAAAATATAATTTAGAAGAATAAAATAGAAAGAATATACAACCATCTTCTGAAATTCGAATTTCGAATAGAATAAATTTGAATTTCGAATAGTATGAATTCAAATTTTTTAATTAATTAATTAATTTTAACTTTGGATAGAAAAGATTATAATAAAATAGAAAATAGACTAGAAAAACAATAACCCCAAATTTGGGGTTTCTATCACCAAGTAACCCCGAGATACATGGACCCAAATTCGGGTCACAAAATATTTTCGAATCCGGTTGAAATAGTTTCAAATGCAGTTGAAATAATTTCGAATCATGTTGATGCTATTTCAACCGGATTCGAAAATATTTTGCGACCCGAATTTGGGTCCATGTATTTTGGGGTTACTTAGTGATAGAAACCCAAAATTTGGAGATGTTGTAGTGCTAGTTCTACTGTGTTTGCATACCAAATTTGGGGTTTCTAGCTACAAGTGGCCCCGAGATATGTGGCCCCAAAATCGGGTCGCAAAATGTCATTCTCTGCTCAAGTAAAGTGCTTGACATTTTGCGACCCGACTTTGGGTCCACGTATCTCGAGGTCACTTAGTTATAGAAACCCCATATTTGGTATGCAAACACAGAAGAACTAGCACTACAACATCTCCAAATTTGGGGTTTCTATCACCAAGTAACCCCGAGATACATGGACCCAAAGTCGGGTCAAAAATATTTTTAGATTCGAAAAAATTCGGATTCGGTTAAATTTGTTAGTATTGTAATTTGGTAATTCGGATGCATCCGAATGTCCGAATAATGAAAAATTTGTCCGAATTTCGATTCGGAACGAAACGAAATGCACATGTCTACTGATTAGTAGCACTGGTGGGCACTGATTAGCAGCACTGGTGGGCACTGTTGGGACGGATATCCCTGTAACAGAAACCTGTTGTTGGCTTTCTTCTTTTCTCTACGCTATCAGTCTGAGGAGAAAAAAAAGACGATAACCTGCTTGTGTTTACTTCCATGATCAGCTTTCATTGACTGACAGCTGATCACATGGTAAAGGGTCACTGTGATTGGCCCTTTACCCTGATCTGTGATCAGCCGAGTCCGAAGGGCTTGACGATCACAAAGTGCTTTGCCCGCACGCCGCATGGGGCTCCCTAGCAGTGCGATCACGGGAGGATATCTATGGAGAATCTCCCGGCATTAGAAGCCCACGATGTAGCTGTCTTTTAGCTATAGTGTGGGCAGAAAGTGGTTAATATAGTTAAAGAGAAATATATCATCGAGAAACAGGAATGGAGCAATATCATCCCAGTGGAGAGGGAAATATACTCTCAGTTAGAATTCTATCAATTATTAGCAGTATATATATCTCTTAAATAGTTAGACCAAAGGGGCCACTCTGCCTGGGCAGCCCAGCGGCGTCCTTGGCTTGATGCAAACATACAATTATTAACAGCGCGAGTGTGAGAACTTCAGAGCAGGACTTATGCCGTGTACACACGATCGGTTTTTCTGATGAAAAAAGACCGACGGACTGAATCCATCGATTGGACTTTTTTCATCGGACAAACCGATTGTTTATGGGCCCCATCGGTCTTTTTTCCATCGGTATCAAAAAATAGAACATGTTTTAAATTCTACCGATGGAAAAAAAAACGATAGCAAATTCCGATCGTCTGTGGGGAACTCCATCAGAGAAAAATCCACGCATGCTCAGACTAAATTACAAGACGGGAGCGCTCGTTCTGGTAAAAGTAGCGTTCGTAATGGACATAGCACATTCGTCATGCTGTAAATTTTTGCATCGTTAAATGTAGCGCTTTCTTTTCTTCTTTCTAAGCGGTTTTACCTAAAAAAATATTTGTTGCGAATATTCACACAGAGTTCGGACAAAATTATTTCTTTGAGATCTCATGAATCTTCGTATTTTATTTTAAAGGCAGGTCTCCCAAAAATTATTATTTTTTTTTGGTTGTTTTGAATCAAGATCTCCTAATTTTTCTCTGGCCTTTTAATATTTTATAGTGATGTCCCTATTTTTATATGGTCAAGTTATCACAACAACCTTTCTTATCTCAGGTTTTTTTTTCCCCTCAAGGAGGTTGGTGTTGGTGTCCCTTGTTATTTACACATTGTATTTATAAAATGTACCTTCCTACTCACAAGAAAAACACATAGGCAACTATTTTAATTAAATCAAATATCCATTTATTCTGGAAAACATATAAAGATGAAGGGCAACAATTGAGAAATTAGTGGAATATATGCAGATTTTGGACCCCAAAGGCAGACATGAAGGCAAATAAAATCAATAACATGAGGAGTCCCTCGAATTGGGATCACAATCTGGTCCCCGAATCGCAGAAATCAGGAGCAGCAGCAGATGTCATACATGTCCCCAAACTGTGGTACTCCAAAAAACTGGGTCTTCTGGCAGAGCAGCTTGAAGCCAGGGAATCAAGCCGCCTACACACGGCCGAGAATCTTGTCAGGAAAAAACACGTCATTTTCCCTGACGAGATTCTTGAATAAGAATCTTGTCCTGGCCGAGTGTACACACGTACGATTCAAAAAAAGTGACGTTCTTTTGAATGGCACGAACGCGGTGACGTCATCGACTACGACAAGCGTGCGCTCGTCACATTCGATGCCGTCGCCGCCATCTTGCTACACCCTACCTATGCCTAGGAAGCTACCGCGCATGCATCAAAGTCATTTTGAGCATGCGCGGGTTTCCATGGCTACAGGTAAGTGTACACACTCTCGGGTTTCTCGTCGGGAGACAGGCCGACGAGAATCCCGGCGAGAAAATAGAGAGCAGGTTCTCTATTTTTCTCGTCGAGATTCTGGCCAGTTTTCCTGATGAGAAACCTGAAAGCCTCGTACACACTTTCTGGTCTTGCTTGTAGCCTTCCCTCCACGCTTCCCTGCAGTGTTCCCTTCACGCTTCCCTGCAGCATTCCTTCCACAGCTCCCTCCACGTCCCCTTGCAGGCTGTGACTCTGGTGGTGGGAATGTGGCAGGAGGAGGAGGAGAAGGAGGAGAAGGATGGGCCAGATCGCAAAGGTGTGTGGCCTGTGTCAGCTGGCCCCTCCCCGCCCTGTGAAGGGCCGTAGATATAATCTCCTCACAGAGGGCACGTTGGCCCTCCTCCACTTTAAGGAGTCTATCGGCCACATAGCACCCATAGGACTCGACTGGGTTGAGGGGGGCCCTCATGATCTCTGCTGCTTCCCTTATTATTTTCAGGGATTCCTCCTCCACCCGAGTCATCCACCTGGGCCTTTTCCGTCTCACCTGGAGGGGAAGCACCTGTGACTGTGTGCTGCCACTTGGCCCTGCCTCCTCCTGGCTGCCACTCACCCCTGCCTCCTCCTGGCTGCCACTCACCCCTGCCTCCTCCTGGCTGCCACTCACCCCTGCCTCCTCCTGGGTGCCACTCACCCCTGCCTCCTCCTGGGTGCCACACTCCAGAGGCTCCTCCTCCTGGCTGACCTTATCCTGTGTATAAAAAAGGGACATAGTTTGAGTTTTTGGTTCATCAATCACACACAATTTACAGCTCATGACTGTTGCAAATTAAATGTTAATAAATAGAAAAGACTCTCATTCTGACCCCAGCATTTTTCATTCTTGTCCCAAACAATCATGCCCACTATATATATATTTTTTTTCTTTTTGAATAATAACATCTAGTTCCCAACAATTATTCTAGGACAATAAATATGTTGAAAAATACTATACATGACTATAGATGTGAAGACCTGGCTCTTCGAGGTCAGCTAGCTCCTCTGCACCCTCTGCAGGGGTGGAGGGAAGGGTGGAGGGAACGCTGGAGGGAAGGGTGGAGGGAACACTGGAGGGAAGAGTGCAGGGAACGCTGGAGGGAAGGGTGGAGGGAACGCTGGAGGGAAGGGTGGAGGGAACGCTGGAGGGAAGGGTGGAGGGAACGCCGGAGGGAACGCTGGAGGGAAGGGTGGAGGGAACGCTGGAGGGAAGGGTGGAGGGAACACTGGAGGGAAGGGTGGAGGGAAGGCTTGAAAGTGATTCCCTGGCTTCAATCTGGTCATCCAGAAATCACAGGTGTTTGTAATACCACAGCTTGGTGACATGCACTTGGTCTGCTGCTGCTCCTGATCTCCGGGATTCGCGGACTTGTTTGTATTGTTTTTTGTAGGTGTTCCTCATATTATTGATTTTAGTGTTAATCATGTTATAGTCTGCCTCTGGGATCCAGGTCTTCATATATTCTGCTAATTTGACAATTGTTGCCCTCCTAACATCACGATTGTGGTATAATGGGTTTTTAAGCTCCCATAAATTGGTGATCTCTCTATATTTGTCTATTAATGCTCGGAATATGACAGGATCTTTGAATCTCTGCATATTTTCTGCAAGATAAAACACAAGACAAAAACACTAGGGTCAGCCTGTCCTAATATTATCCCAATCTAGCCCTTTAAAAACATGAATCAGTATAGGCCACTGATGCCCCAACTTTAATTTTTACCTTTGTCAGTGACGTTCGGAACTTCCGGTCCTCCTTACTCCCCGCACACAACGTCGTTAAGACACATGCGTATTATCATTATATTCCCTGCGCATGCGTGAAACTCAACCCACGTCGGACGCCCCTGATGTTCCCGCCCCTGACGTTCTTCCTCGGATATTCCCCGCCCCTTCTCGTTCGACGCCCAGTGGGAGACGACATGGCAGTGACACAGCAGATGCGGGTTGTTTTAACTTCCGACGAGGAAAGCCCAGAGCCGGAAACGTCCCAATCCAGGACAAGATACAAGGCCAGTAATATGTCCTTTGCTGAGATGGCGGAGATGGTGGACATCTTGCGGAGTAGAGATTACGATGGGAGGCATGGGCCATACAACACCCCTAATCTCAGGAAGTCCAAAATAATGGGCAAAGTGGTGAGGAGTCTGTATCATAAATTTGGGGTCTGGAGATCCAAGGAGCAGCTCGGTAAAAGGTGGTCTGACCTGAAGCTGAGGGAGCCGGAGCAGTACAGGAAGATCAAAAGAATGCTAGTAAAAAGTATGTTTTTCTCCTGTGTTATTAATAATTTGATTAATATACTTGCATGTTTTGCTCCATGTGCTTTGATTGACTGGTTGGATATTTTAAAGTGGCCACTTTCAGGGTAGTGGCCAAAGTATAATCGCTCGTAGTAAACATCAAACCACCTCAAAATTAGATATTTTGCGCAGATACAGGTAAATCACATTTGGTCATGCCTATTTCTATTAAAATAACATTGATAAACATTGCTGTATAGATGATGTGTTTTGAACTAGAATGTGAAATGCAAACTTTATTCAGTGTAAAGGAGAGGACACTCAGCAGCTGTTTCCACAGCTGTACTCTGGAGCACCTGTGTGGGACACCAGAACAAGCTTTTTAGGGTGTCCCACACAGGTGCTAGAGTGGATACTTTGGGGGTGTCTCCATGTGTGTAACTTGGTCAAAAAAGGTCAGAATTCCATTTTAGAAATACATTTTAAAACATGTCTTCAGCTTGTAACTCTGCCAAAAAAGGCAATTGTACCCCACTTCCAAGCAATGTTTCATATTCCTATTTCTGACCTCAAATATCTGTGTGCTAAGTATACCTTTTGTGTCATTCTCATAGGGGAGCAGAGACTTGGAGCACACCATTTTGAGGAGGCCAGGAACCCCACACCTCGGAAATAACAGAGGGAACCCCAACCCCAGAAAGAAGGGGACCAGAGAGAACCCAAACCTCAGGATGTGGAGGAAGGAGAAGTAGAGGAAGGAGAGGTGGAGGAAGAAGAGGTGGAGGAAGAAGAGGTGGACAAAGGAGATGTGGAGGAAGTGTGCGAGATTTTCACCACAACAGGTCAGTGCCATACACCACAGATTTAGGGAATAGATGCATGCATGCATGCATGCATATTTTTAAGACATGCGTTTGTTTTTGTTTTTTTTAGGTGATGTGCTGCTTGTGGAAGATCAATCTCCTCCTTTCTCCAGTGGGAGCGCACAAATCATAATACAGGATCTCATGGTTATGAGTCGAGAAATCCACGTTATAACACACAAACTGTATCGTTTTGACCAACAAATTAAAAACATGATTGATGTTTTGGGGAGAGTATAAAGATGTTTTTCTTGTCACCATTTCAAGTTTTTTTGGCTTAAGTTGGTAAATTTTTGTGTGACTTAACAAGCCAAATTTGGAAGATGCACACAGTGGGGGTTATTTGCGAAAGGCAAATCCACTTTGCAAAGTGCACTTGAAATTGCACTGAAAGTGCACTTGGAAGTGCAGTCGCTGTAGATCCAAAGGGGACATGCAAGGAAGATAAAAAACAGCATTTTAGCTTGCACATGATTAGATGATAAAATCAGCAGAGCTTCCCCTCATTTCAGATATTCCCCTCAGATTTACAGCGACTGCACTTCCAGTGCAATTTCAAGTGCACTTTGCACTTGTATTTTGCACTTGTAGTGCAAAGTGGATTTGCCTTTCGTAAATAACCCCCAGTGTGTCAACATGTGCTATCTCCCATCAGGGCAAATCAATGGACGTGTTTTGAGGGGGCAACCCCTTCCTCGCAACTCAAGTAGGTGAGAGGAAGGGTTTGGATCCCCAAAACACGTCCATTGATCCCCCATAATAGGAGATAGCACATGTTGACATTTGGCATGGGATCAGGAGGAAAATCCCCATTCTGACGCACAATTTGTGTGCATCTTCCAAACTTGGCTTGTTCAGGGGTGACATCACCCCATCTCATGAAGGCAACAGCAACACATTTTTGAAATACTATATAATGTCTGATATTGCCTTCAGTTTTTCTATAAGGTTGAACTTTGTAAGTTCCATTGTTTTTATAATATATTTTTTTTTTTAACATGCGTGTTTATGCAAAACCAAAACCCAACAATTTTTTGTTTGGGGGGGAAAACACTGTTTAGAATGTCCCCAAAAACTTTATAACGCACAAGTTGTGCACAGAGTAAAAATATTTTTCTACTCAACAATGTGTGGCTCAATACCATTTTGAAAAATATGTTCTTGTTTACTGTGACAATTGTGGTTATTTACTAAAGACAGAGCCACTTGGCACTACAAGTGTATTATGAGAACCTGGGAGACAGATTCAAGAAACACAAGCAATAATTAGAAATCAAGTTTTTTACAGATTTTACTTTTTTTATTTTTCAAAGTTAAAAAAATCAGAGATTGTCTGGAATAGCAATGGCCCCCCTACCCGTAAAGTAATCAACATATTTATCCCGCACTTCACGGGCACTTTGGGGGGCCAAGCCAATACGGCCAGTATACAGGCCCGTCAGGGCATTGTCTACAAGTCCGGCCTCTGGCCCAACAGAATTCAGATACGTGGGTGCATTTCTGCGTAAATAGTTGTGCAGTATGCAGCAGGTAAAAACAATATGATTGATCTTGGATTCCGCCATATGTATCGATGTAATGAAAAGGCAGAACCGGCTGGCCATTATCCCAAAGGCATTCTCAAAACCCTTCGGGCTCTGGCCAGCCGGTAATTAAAAACCCTCCTCTCCGGGGTGAGGGTCCTCTGGGGGAATGGCCTCATCAGGTGTGGTCCCAGACTGAAAGCTTCATCTGCGATAAAAACAAAAGGAAGTCAACTGAGAGGCACGATCGCCCATGTTTGGTGGGAATGCCCTAGAATCAGGCCCTTTTGGAGAAAGATATTAAATCTCATTAAAAGAGTCACTGGATGCAAGATTCCCAGGTCTCCAGAATCCATTTTACTGAATGCTCATATTCCCAAGATCTCCAAACACAATCGTAAACTGAACCATTTTATTCTGTTAGGAGCCAAAATTACACTAGCCAAGGCATGGAAGCTCCCAAGCGTCTCAACTAAAGTAGCGATTAGGAAAGTGTCTTGGATCATGGCCCAGGAAAAACTTGCCAGTGTGCTCAATGATTCAATATGTAAATTTGAGATGGTATGGGAACCTTGGGCTCAGTTCTTGGGTATTTCCCTTGCTCCAGGAGTACTTCCCAATCAAAGCCTGGATCAAATTAGCAAATGAGGAACCTCGCTTCCCATCCCTCCCTCCACCTCAACATTTCCTACGTTATTTCTTCTCCTTCTACTCTTTGATTACTTTTCCTTTCCTCTTTCAGGGTAACTAATCATTATTATTGGTACACTACTTGAGGTCCTCTTAGGAGAAAGTTAGCCTCGTTTAAGGGCTCCTCCCTGGTTGGGGGGGGTCCCCATCCTTCGGCACAGCTTGTTCCCTTTTGGGGTGCCGGAGGGTTGGGGGTTCTCAGTGCCTTCCCTACTCCGGGTGTGGGGGGCTTCAGAAGAAAATTCAGGACCCCAGGTTTTGATGACAATGTTAGGACGGGAGATGGTTAACCTGCAATTAAACTTAGTACGTTGGGTGATCTTATGATTACTTATTTAATAGATCAGTTTTAGGATAACTTATCATTTAAATTTTTTTGTACTATTATTGTTTGGTCTTGAATCCCGCCCCTGTTACTTTATAGAAACTTGTACCATATGTCTTGTTATCGTGAGTGTTATTCTGTACTTTATTGTTTGAAAATAAAATACTTTGAAAGCAAAACAAAAGGAAGGCCCTCAACCATCTCCTCATCATGTGGTAGTGCCAGGCCACCACTCTGGAGATGTCGGGCAAATTTTGTCTGTGCAAAGACTTCCCCATCCGACATCCGGCCATTCTTCCCCACGTCCACATACATAAACTCATATAGTGTGCCGACACCACCGCCATTAACACAATACTTGTGACAGCGGGGTCACTTTGGACACAGGGTGAGCCAGGAAACCATGGACATTAAGAATATGGCTTGGATTGCTTGAAATTGAAATAGTAATATTAGTCCACAATATGTACTGGTTGTTTTATTCTGAACTCAACAGGTTTATTGAGAGACGTGTTACCTGCCAGTTGTGATGTAAATGAATCTAGAAGGGCGTCTGAAGACCCTTTTAGTGTGAATAGGGATAATTAACTCTATACTTGTGTGTATTGTACTCAGACAGACAGGCTACAAATCCTTTCATTGTGAGATGTGTATTGAAGGTCGTCATGTTTCTATTGTGTAAAGTCTTTTGAACTGAAAGAGGATTAGAACCTGTTGTCTCCTAACAGACGTCAAAATAATGTGTATTGAGTCTTGTTATGTTGTGGGTGGAGCTGGACCATTGTTCATTCAGGTTAATGCAGTATTGGATGTGTATAAAAGTTACAATGCTTTTTTCAATAAAGTTAGTCTATCCTGGAAAGATACAGAGTGCGTCTCGTTCTTTCAGAAGGATTCATTCCTATGGGAAATGGTCGCCTGACTGTGAAGAATCGGTAGTGGAGCATGTTCTGAGAGAGGGAAGATCTGAACTTACCCCCTTTCGTATTTGGGGTGTCGTTACATTGGTTGGCAGCAGCGGGATTTTCCCTCCAGTTACTGGGACACTCCAAACCACCACAGTGAATGACCAGCTATGCAGCCTGCAGGAAAGACACGCTGAAAGACTTACTTGAGAGCCGTGGAGGGACCAGTGGGACAAAGAACAAGGCCACCCTGATCAGTGAACTAGCCAAGATGGATCAGAGGGATGGTGATGCAGGACCCCGGTCAGTTGAAGACTTGTTTCAGCATCGAGTTTGACAGCGCTTGGCATTTTATGGTGCTAACCCATCAGAGACCGCCATACAGGAAGCCATTAGAGGCATCCAGCTGCAGGATGCGCAACAAAAGAGAGAACGAGAGCGACAAGAGAGAGAACGAGAGCGACAAGAGAAAGAAATAGAGCGACAAGAAAGAGAACTAGAGCAGCAACATGAGCAGAGAATGGCGGAAATACGGCAATCGGAGACAACACCTAAAGAAGCAGCACCAACTGAAAGGAGAGGAGAGATACAGATACCAGCCGACATGGAAAAGGAATTCAGAGGGAGGTTGCGAGAGATGCAGATACAGCATAGAGGACCAGTATCAGAGGAGGTCCTGCTGGGATGGTCTGATTCAATCCGCTGCGAACTCTGGAAGAAAGCGCTGGCTCTCAAGCAGCAACACCAGGGAAAAGTTCTCCCCTCCATCCATGTAAGGTACTGGTCGCAGTATGAAGTACGAATGCTGTTATTGGGGGAACTATCGAAGCAGGAGTGGACAGCGGGGTTAAGCAGGCTGATCCGGGCAGAGATGCGGTTGGACGAGAGCTACAGAGCCCTCCAGTGGTATGTAGCCCAAGTGTGCCAGTGGTCAGCAGATGACAGCCCCACGGAAGGCTTTGACTATAATGGCCTGGGATTGTTGTATTGGAGGCTGTCCGAGGACCCTGACTTTGGGAGTGATCGGGAGTGGCGTTTGGAGGAAATAATGGAGCACAGAGAGCAAAGACTGAATGTCTCGGAAGGGCACTGGGCACAGGAAGATTTGGAGTTTCTGGCCGTTCAGGAATGGGAGCTGGAGATTGCCTACAAACAGCTGCTAGACTCTGCTCAGCAGCAGGGTGGGGGCTACCTTTGCCTGGGACTATCAGGAAATACCAGTTGACAACTATGAAATCCTGACTGAAGAATCGACAGTGGAAAATCTGGAGATTGCCATCTCTAAAGCCGAAGTGGATGATATGGAGTTCAAGGGAGCTAGCCTGGCTGAAGAATCGGCAGTGGAAAATCTGAAGATTGCCATCCCTAAAGCTGAAGTGGATGATATGGAGTTCCAGGGAGCTAGGGCAGTTGGCTCATCTCCCCAGCCACAGATTACAGAAGGTATGGACTTAAGGGACTGTTCAGAGGATGTTAGGGATTATGCATCGCCTGCCCAAGTACTGGCAGCAGGACAGAGTACTGCAGACCCGGCTCTACACTCGTGGCAGTTTTGGAGGCCCTAGGTGAGAAGGTGATGGTTCCTCTTTCCCAGGGGATTTCAGAGATGCAGGGAGGAGAAGCAGCCCTTTTCCCTCCCCAACAGTCAGCCAGAGCAGATGGTGTGGAGTCCCCAGCAGAAGTGCTGGCAACAGGGCAGAGTGATAGCAACCTCTGCCCAGCACCGGAAACAACTGTGGAGTTCCAGGGAGCCGGGGCAATTGGCCCATCCCTCCAGCAACAAGCTGAGGTGGTAAAGCTTTTACCCCCAGCTGAATCACTGGCAGCAGGGCAGAATGCTAATGGCCGCTGCACACAACTGCCACTTGAGCGGATATCGGTGGATAGGACTGCGGTCTCCACCCACAGCAACCCAGCACAAGAGCTGGCAACAGAGCAGAGTGCCGCGGGCCTCTGCTCTCAACTAACAGAAGAGGGAGTTCCTGTGGTACCGGATGGGACTTCGGTCCTCACTGACACAACCCCAGAAAATGGTGTGACACTAAGACAGGAGGATGTCAGCCTTGCTTTGCAAGCACTGGGGGATTTTCACCTACCACAAGTGGAGGGGACTTCAGTCTCCACTTGTATACCCCAGGGATGCTGGGCAGTCGGCCCAGATCCCCAACAGCATGACGGACTGAGCCCAGTCACCCTGTCTTCTCCCCAGTGGCGGGTATGTTCTCTGAGAGAGGCAGAGGTTGGCTGGGTAAGTAATGCTCTGTTTGGAGCAATTTATTTGGGGTACTGTGTGGATACCGGCATTAGAAGAATGGACCTATGGACTAACTTCGGAGTCAACCCGTCTGGGGTCACCTCCTGTGTTAGTCTCCTGCCGAAAGGGGAGATGTGTGACAGGGGGGTTACTTTGGACACAGGGTGAGCCAGGAAACCATGGACAAAAAGAATAAGGCTTGGATTGCTTGAAATTGAAAAAGTAATATTAGTCCACAATATGTACTGGTTGTTTTATTCTGAACTCAACAGGTTAATTGAGAGATGTGTTACCTGCCAGTTGTGATGTAAATGAATCTAGAAGGGCGTCTGAAGACCCTTTTAGTGTGAATAGGGATAATTAACTCTATACTTGTGTGTATTGTACTCAGACAGACAGGCTACAAATCCTTTCATTGTGAGATGTGTATTGAAGGTCGTCATGTTTCTATTGTGTAAAGTCTTTTGAACTGAAAGGGGATTAGAACCTGTTGTCTCCTAACAGACGTCAAAATAATGTGTATTGAGTCTTGTTATGTTGTGGGTGGAGCTGGACCATTGTTCATTCAGGTTAATGCAGTATTGGATGTGTATAAAAGTTACAATGCTTTTTTCAATAAAGTCAGTCTATCCTGGAAAGATACAGAGTGCGTCTCGTTCTTTCGGAAGGATTCATTCCTATGGGAAATGGTCGCCTGACTGTGAAGAATCGGTAGTGGAGAATGTTCTGAGAGAGGGAAGATCTGAACTTACCCCCTTTCGTATTTGGGGTGTCCATGAGGTGTCCATGTCCATGAAGAGTCCATGTTGATATCCGGTCTCCACACCAAACCAGGACCCACTTTTGAACTGCATCAATTTTCTTTTTGAGTTTCCTAATGCCGTGTACACAGGCTCGGAATTTCTGGCATCAAAGCCGTGTTTTGTTTTCCGTCGGATGTTGGCTCAAACTTGTCTTGCACATACACGGTCACACAAATGTTGCTCAGAAATTCCGATGGTCAAGAACGCGGAGACGTACAACACTACGACGAGTCGAGAAAAATGAAGTACAATGATTCCGAGCATGCGTTGAATTGATTCCGAGCATGTGTGTGTCGGAAATGGCTACACGCGGTCGGAATTTCCGACAAGAACTTTTCTTGTTGGAAAAATAGAGAACCTGCTCTCATGTCGTGTACACACGACCGTTTTTAATGTCCTTGAGAAAAAACAAAATTTTTCTCGACTTGATTCTTTTCAAGCCTGCCTTGTCTACACACTATCGTGGAAAAAAATGCTCGAGTAAAGCGCGGTGACGTACAACACGTACGACGGCACTATAAAGGGGAAGTTCCATTCGGATGGCGCCACCCTTCATGTTAGTAAAGTTTGTTGAGCGACGATTCGCGCTTTTTAGCCTCGTGCTTTTCAGTCCGTTACAGCGTGACGAATGTGCTATCTCCATTACGAACGCTAGTTTTACCAGAACGAGCGCTCCCGTCTCATACTTGATTCTGAGCATGCGCATTTTTTTCACGTCGTTAAAGCCTGCACACGGCCGTTTTTCATGATGAGAAAAACGACGAGGTGAAAAACGACGTGAAAAATTAGAGCATGTTCCAATTTTTTCATGCCCGTTTTTCACGTCCTGAAAAATGCTCTGAAGCCCACACACCATAATTTTTAATGACCATTTAAAAAAAAAAACATTTTTCTCGTCATTAAAAACGGTCGTGTGTACGCGGCATCAATCATTTGTTGTCGGAAATTCCGACAGCAAATGTCCGATGGAGCCTACACACGGTCGGAATATCCGACCAAAAGCTCACATCGAACATTTGTTGATGGAGATTCCGATCGCGTGTACGCGGCATTAGAAAGCGTATTTGATGAATGTTTGGTGCGTATACATTGACTAAGGTATACAAGGAATTGTTAATAGAGCATACAAGGATGATGAATCTTCCAGCTTGGTCCTGACCACTGTGATGGAGTTGAAAGGAGAGGGTAAATTTAATCGCCACCAAAATGCCTCTTGTTTTTGTGTCTGCGCTCGCTGTAAAAATGTGTGGGAACTGGATATGGGAACATAAAGGAGGAGATGAAGCTTTACCGTGTGTCTCCTGTACCCATAGAATGTCGCAGTGGGATTCTGCAGCCAGTTTCCAAAGAGAAGACCGTTTAACTGGAATTTTTGTTTTTTTAATTCTTGTAATCTTTATAGATCATCCAGATCTGCATATTGTATAAAAACACAAATTGCTGTTATATTCCCAGGAGAAGCACATCGTTCCCTTCATATCACTTATCCTATGAATACAGTACAAGTCACAGCCCAGCCTCCCCCTGTGTAGGAGGAAGTGACCCTCCCAACTGTATTCTTCTCCAAGACTTTCACTTTCATTTCTTTTCCTCGTCTGCTGTCAGCGATGGCGTCTGCTGATCTGAGAGCCGAGCTGGAATGTTCCGTCTGTCTGAACATTTATACAGATCCTGTAAACCTGAGATGTGGTCACAACTTCTGTCGGGTCTGTATTGATCGTGTGCTGGATACACAGGGGGGGTCTGGAGGATATTCCTGTCCTGAATGTAGAGAGAAGTTTCCGGATCGTCCTGCACTGCACAGGAACATAACACTACGTAACATAGCAGAGAATTTCCTGTCTGCTCAGCCAGATGAGGAGGAGTCCGGGGTCTTCTGTCCTCACTGTGTGGACTCTCCTGAACCTGCTGTTAGATCCTGTCTACACTGTGAGGTTTCTCTGTGTGATAAACACCTGAGAGCCCACAAAAAGTCCCCAGAA
Source organism: Rana muscosa (assembly GCA_029206835.1). Lineage (NCBI taxonomy): Eukaryota > Metazoa > Chordata > Amphibia > Anura > Ranidae > Rana > Rana muscosa. The sequence continues at coordinate 383,504,007 of CM055118.1, forward strand.
CACATCTTATGTGACCCCACCTTGTCCATGGAGAGCAGGAAATGCTCCGTCCATAAGAAGATCCTGGAGTATTACTGCACTGAGGATGAGACCTGTATCTGTGTGTCCTGTTGTATGATTGGAGGACATGTAGGACATGAGATGGAGTCACTGGATGGGGCTTCTGAGAAGAAGAAGGAGACACTGAGGAATGTTCTGCAGAAACTTCTGACAAAGAGAGAGGAGACGGAGGAAAGAGTCCAGAGTCTGCAGGAACAAAGGAGGAAAGTAGAAGAAGAAGCAGCTGGTGACACCGAGAGAGTCACTGTCCTGTTTAGAGATCTCAGGAGACGTCTGGAAGACCTGGAGAAGAGAGTCCTGAGGGAAATCTCCGGGAGGGCAGAGCGGATCTCCATCTCCATCCGGGATCTGGAAATAAAGAAGGAGGAGCTGTCCAGGAAGTTGCGTCACATTGAGGAGCTGTGTAACGTGACGGATCCACTGACTGTCTTACAGGAATCAGACACAGGTGACTTGTGTGATACTGAGGATGGAGATAATGAGGACAGAGAGAGACATGAGAAGCTCCTCCATGATGGAGGGGGTCTGGATGTGGCTGGGATATCACACACATTACACACATTATCTGATATAATAACAGAGGTAAATGTAGACTTCTATATACAGGGAGCTGCAGACATATTACTGGATGGAAACACAGCTGGTAATTGTCTCCATATATCAGATGACAGGAAAACTGTATCCAGGTCAGATAGATACCAGAATCATCCAGAAACACCAGAGAGATTTCAGTATTCTCCTCAGGTGTTGAGCAGTCTGAGTTTCTCCTCAGGGAGACATTACTGGGAAGTGGATGTCGGGGGATCAGAGAGCTGGAGAGTCGGGATGTGTTACCCCAGTATAGAGAGGAGAGGGGGGGAGTCACTGATTGGAAGGAATAACAAGTCCTGGGGTTTGGACAGGGAATATGGTGAATATGGGGTGACACATGACAATAATAAGACCCCCTTACCCACCAATATCTCCAGTAACAGAGTCAGGATATATCTGGATTATGAGGCCGGGAGGATCTCCTTTTATGATCTGTGTGACCCGATCCGACACCTTCACACCTTCACCACCCCCTTCACTGAGCCCCTCCATGCTGGGTTATATGTATATAAAGGTTATATAAAGATATGTGGGGGGGGGGAACAGGAGATGTGAGAACTCCTCCCACAGACTGATGACATCATAGTAAGGGAGGATCAGATCGGTTAAATATTCATCCAATGAGGCAGATGGTGGGGACTCCAGTCAGTGTCTCTTTTATTGTAGTTTGGGGTACAGTACAAATCAGGGTGCAGGTTACAGAAATAGGAGGCCGTGCTACAAAATCATGCTGATCTGCAATGTAATAGAGGAAATAAATGAGTAGAATAGAAGAAGTCAGTTTATACTGGAGGTGTGAGATGATGTTTTTTTGGGTTGTTGATGTACAAAGTAAAATTATTGTGTGACGGGGTGTACCCCTCTCAGGAGGACTGAACCCCCAGAAATGTGGAGGAGGAGAGATAAAGTTTAGGGTTAGAGTGAGAAAAGAGAAGAAAACTGAACCCTCTGTCATCTATCTCCTCTATACAGGGTCGGGGGGTCTGAGCTCTGCAGTGCTCTATGTCGCCCCCTGGAAATTTACACCAGAACATGTCCAATCTCACTCCAATCAGAGTTCTTGAACTCTGTGATGTCATTAAACCCCAATAGAACTTTCAGCTTAACCACTTGGCGCCAGCTCCTCCCAGTCCTTTTAAAGGGTTTAGGGTGCCCGGGAGGTGGGGCGGGGCTTATGATCATGTGACTGCTGTGATTGGCTGTCACGGGAGGTCACAGGATTGGAAAGCTCCCAATCACAAGCAGCGATCGGGAGCTTTCTGTTTGCCACCAGAAATGTGCCGGCACTGGGCGCACGCTCTCGGCACAGCTGTTTTTACAATATTACACGCAAATATGCAGCCGCTCGGTGCCAAGGCCCGCCCTCTGAGGGGACGCATATTTCCATACTGTCGGCGCCAACAGAGTAAATCTGATAAATACATTCCAAGGGCTTCAAACCAAAAACTGTGCAAAGTTGTTGTTTTTTTTTTTTTTTTTTTAAAGCAGCCACAGCCTGAGTAGAAAAGCCTTCCCCCTGCCAAAATGCTTCAAAGAAGAACACTTTCTCTCTGTGTGGAAGCAGCTGTCTCTCTGCAGAGGTCCAACATGCCCATTGCTGAGTCACAACTAGTCCCAGCCAATTAGTAGGGAGTATGAGCTTTACGAATTGGAGAGATCTAGATCTGACTCAACAGAGGGTGTGTCAGGTCTCTGCAGGGAGACCACTGCTTCCACACGCGGCAAGGGTTCCTGGCAGGGGGCTGGTGTTTCTACTCAAGTTTGATTTCATTTTGAATTCATTTTATGTAAATTTTTATGAATAATTGGAGTGCTCTAATACAGGAGGTGTGTTACTGGCCAGGTGAAAATCAGGTGAAAAAAATAAAAAATAAAAAAAGTAATGCAGTCACCATATCTAATAATTGGTGAGCTGCAATATATGACATTTTTGGTTTCGGGGTTATTATACTTATACTTATCTTTAATTGGTAGAGTAATTCTAGAAGCAGGTTGGTGTCATATTGGGATAGGACTTACCGTATTTATCTGCGTATAACACGCAGCGGCGTATAACACGCACCTCAAGTTTAGGAGGGAATTTTAGGGAAAAAAACTTTTAGGAGGGAAGTTTAAGGAAAAAAAAAAACTTACATTTAAATGCAGCCTTACCAGTGTCCGTTGCAGCCTTGTCAGCAGTGTCCATTGCAGCCTTTGCCCAGTGTCCAGTGCAGCCTTTGCCCAGTGCAGCTTTGCTCAGTGTCCAGTGCAGCCTTTGCCCAGTGTCCAGTGCAGCTTTGTCCAGTGCAGCCTTTGCCCAGTGTAGCTTTGCCCAGTGTCCAGTGCAGCCTTTGCTAAGTGCAGCCTTGCCCCAGTTTTCAAAATTGGCGCCGCCGAGATCGCCGCAGAGACTAGGCGGAGTGGGGCGAACGCCGCCGAGAACGCAGGGAACGCAGAGACGCAGGGACTGGGCGGAGCCGCCGCCGAGATACACATAGCCGAGTGTACTCGGCTATACTCGGCTTTTCTCGGCTCCGCTCACAGTCACGCCGAGTCCCGCCCTATGATGGACATATCACAGGTCCAATGGCGGGACTGGGCGTGACTGTGAGCAGAGCCGAGAAAAGCCGAGTATAGCCGAGTACACTCGGCTATGTGTATCTCGGCGGCGATCGCTGCGCTCCGCTCAGTCAGCGGAGATCGCCGGGATCAGTGGGTATCGGCGTATAACACGCACCCACGATTTTCCCCTGATTTTAAGGGGAAAAAAGTGCGTGTTATACGCCGATAAATACGGTACATTAATGTTTTGGTCACATACAGGGGGTCCCCGGGTTACGAACAAGATAAGGACTGTAGGTTTGTTCTTAAGTCGAATTTGTTTGTAAGTCGGGACAGTACCTTTTTTAAGTGCTCCACATAGGCAGATGATATGAGCTCATGCTGGGACACAGGGATGTACTGTACATTCTATCCCTGTGTTCCAGCATGAGCTCATGTCATCTGCCTATGTGGAGCTCTCATTCAATGGTGTGTGGTACAAGTACTGTACTGTACGGGGCATATACTGTAGTAGTGGGCACAGAACAGTACAGTATGTAATCTCACCAGCTTTTTAGGGCCCTTCTGATGCAGTCCTGTACTGTATGTGGGGCGTGGAGAACATCTGAAGTCCAGTGAGGGTGGTTGGCTGGGAGTACCAGGCAGGGAAGGCCCAGAGCGCTGAGAGACAGGCAGAAGGATGTAAAGATGCTGGGCTCCAGGACACCTCAACCAGCCCACACAGGCAGTCTCCGCTGGGCAGGGAGATGGGTGGCTGGTGAGGCAGGTGAGAGCAGCAGTGTCCGCACATCCGAGTCCAGGCCAGGCCGGCCGTGGTGCACCTCTGCTGGGGCAGCAGCACAGGAAAGGCCAGGGATATGCAGGCTTCACTAGGCCGCACTAGGCCGGACCAGGCCGCAATACAGGCACAGGACACAGCAGGGTATGGAGAGGAACAGGTAGGCATGTAATTAGGTTGTTTTTCAGTGTTTATGTGCGCGGATGGCTAAGGATGGAGTGCAGGACCCCGTTCGTAAGTTGGAGTCGTTCACAACTCGGATGTTCGTAACTCGGGGACCCCCTGTACTACACTATATTACCAAAAGTATTGGGACGCCTGCCTTTACACGCTCATAAACTGTAATGGCATCACAGTCTTAGTCCGTAGGGTTCAATATTGAGTTGGCCCCGCCCTTTTCAGCTATAACAGCTTCAACTCTTCTGGGAAGGCCGTCCACAAGGTTTAGGAGGGTGTCTATGGAAATGTTTGACCATTCTTCCAGAAGAACGTTTGTGAGGTCAGGCACTGATGCTGGATGAGAAGGTCTGGCTATCATTCTCTGATCTAATTCATCCAAAAGGTGTTCTATCAGGTGCAGGCCAGTCAAGTTCCTCCACCCCAAACTCGCTCACCCATGTCTTTGTGCAGTGATCCAAATCATTTGGTGGAGGGGGGATTATGGTGTGGGGGGAGGGGGGATTATGGTGGGGGGTTGCTTTTCAGGAGTTGGGTTGGCCCATTAGTTCCAGTGAAGGGAACTCTGAAGGCGTCAGCATACCAAGACATTTTGGACAATTTCATGCTCCCAACTTTGTGGGAACAGTTTGGAGATGACCCCTTCCTGTTCCAACATGACTGCGCGCCAGTGCACAAAGCAAGGTCCATAAAGACATGGATGAGCGAGTTTGGGATGGAGGAACTTGACTGGCCTGCACAGAGTCCTGACCTCAACCCGATAGAACACCTTTGGGATGAATAAGAGCGGAGGCTGTGAGCCAGGCCTTCTCATCCAACATCAGTGCCTGACCGCACAAATGCTCTTCTGGAAGAATGGTCAAACACTCCCATAGACACACTCCTAAACCTTGTGGACGGCCTTCCCAGAAGAGTTGAAGGTGTTATATCTGCAAAGGGGGGGGCAACTCCATATTGAACCCTACGGACTAAGACTGGGATGCCATTACAGTTCATGTGTGTGTAAAGGCAGACGTCCCAATACTTTTGGTAATATAGTGTATGTATTAAGAGGGGGGGGTGGGGGGAGGTTTTATCCAATCACAGGCCTGTCTGTAAGGAAAAGGGTGTGGCTTGTTGGATGTCTTATATCCAGATTGATCCTCAGTGGATACCCAAATGTTTATGGGGGGCTCTCCACACACAACCAATAATCTCCTCGTTTTCTGTACTTCTATCATTTGTCATTTTCCACTTTTTTTGTTTTGAAAAAAAATAAAAATAAAAAATCACAAGAACCTCTCATGCCTCGTACACACCCCCAGTTTTCCCCCCAGAATTCCTCTCAGGCCTGCCTTGCATACACACGGCCACACAAAAGTCCGGCCAACTTTTGTCTGCCAAGAACGCGGTGACGTAAAAGACTTACGACAAGCCGACAAAATGAAGTTCTATGCTGATGAGCATGCGTCTAATTGTTTCTGAGCATGTGCGTTTTTTTTTCCCCGTCGGAAAAGCATACAGACGAACGGTTTTACCCGCTAGGATTTTTTTTTTTACAGCAGTTTTCCTGTGGGAAAAAGTCCGATGGAGCGTACACACGGTGGGGAATCCCGGCCAAAAGCTCTCATCGCAGTTTTTCCGACGGGAAAACCGGTCGTGTGTACGAGGCATCAATGGTGTAAATCAGCGATCCCCAACCTCCCCGGCACCAGGGACCAGGTTCCTGGAAGACAGAAATGGGGGGCAGCCTGTCACTTCAGGGGGTTGGGGGTTGGGGCCGTGCCGCCTGTTACCTGAAGTCATCTCACCGGCCTTACCAGTACTCTATGATGGTGAGGATCCTGTCCCTGGCCCGGATCTCCTCCCCTGTCTCCTCATCTCTGCTCCTCTTCTTCCCAAGGTGACCAGAGAGGGGAGGGGAGTACTGGTGTTGGGAGAAGGGGAGTGGCACCCTCTGGTGGTTGGAGGGTGGCATTGCATGCTGTGCGGGCTCACTCTACCCGCTGCCCACCCCCTCCCCCCACGTGGTGCGGCCCCAACAGGCCACAGACCGGCACCGGAGTTGGGGACCTCGGGTATAAAAGAATAATACAGAAATATAGGACATTTGTGAATTGGTCTTTATTTATGTCTTGTAATTTGCTGACAATATAACCCGTATCAGATTTTTCTTTATGAAAGTCATTTTTGTTCATTTTTCATAAAATAAAATAAAGAAAAGAATTCCATGTGTGATTCCGGTATGGATTTCTCATCTTTCCTCCCCTTCATCCCTCTTCTCAGATCCCAATATCTTATACATCTAGAAATCCCATCGGGTGCTAAAGGGGCGTGGCCACAAATTCTGGAGGAACCCTCTGCACACCGCTAGATATCTTTTCTATCCTACAACTTGTGTCTATCTCCCATATTGGCTCTATACCCACCGGAGTATTTATATTTTACACAGCAAATATTCAATGCATTATGGTGACCTGATGTACGGAACACCCCCAGACATGTCATTTCCTGCCGCTGTGATTGGCTCCCTGAATATCTCACATTTGTACACAAGTTCAGTATTAGGGATCCCCTTTCTTTTTGTTGGAATACTTTCAAAGGGTTACATTTTTCCAAAAGCATGCAAACACAGCAACTGTCCTCAGTAGAACACTGACATTGCACCAGGTGGTTATAATTAGTACTAGGGTTGCATTGATACCACTTTTTTTAAGAGTACTTGCCGATACTTTTTTTATGTCATGTGACAGTGGACTGTGTCAATATATTTTTTATTTCAAACTTTTTTGTTTATTGTTTTTTTTTACAAATAGTTTTTTTTTTAAATGTTTTACTATTTTTTACAATATATATATATATATATATATACTGTATATATATATATATATATATATATATATATATATATATATATTTTTTAATGCTTTATTTATGTATTTTTTTTGTTGGCGGGGGGGGGGGGGGGTGTTGGAGGGTGGAGTGGATGGGGTCAGTGTTTTTATTTTATTTTTTACAATTGTATCTTTTAAATATTTATTACATTTTTTTTATTTATTATTATTATTATTATTATTATTATTATTATTTTATTTTTATCAGCCCTAATGGGGGGGGGGGGGCACTGATTCGTAGTGTAGTGATGTAGAAGTAGGAGGATGATGATTATTCATTAATTATTTCTATAATGCGAGTCATTTCCGCAGCAACCCAGTTCTTCCAGAGAGATCCATTTATTGAGTCCCAACACAGAAGAAAGTTCACAAGATTTCATGGCAACAGATGACAAAATCCAACAGAGTAAATATTACAATGAACAGCGGCCTTCAGAGTCCCATTCCTCCCAGTATATATTACCGACCATAGAGACACTACAATCCAGCATAATATGTACCTCAGGAGCTTCCATGCCGTCCATAATGTGTGTTATAATCTAGAGCTGAGATCTCATCCTGATGGAGAAAGAATGGAAGAAAGAATGACGCCTTCTTACCAAATTGCACTAACAACCCCCTATGGACCTTTTACTATTCTTTTCATGTCTGGTCACAAAATATCTACATTTTACAATCCCATGTAGGGAACTCCTCCGGCCCTTTTGATATGTAAAATGCAACTTGCCTGCCAGCTGTGTTAGGCCATAAATCATAACCTACAGTACACACCTATCTACACATTAAAATGACTGTGTTCTACATAAATTATGCAACAGGCTGCACTGAAGGGCACTGATAGGTGGCACTGAGGGGCACTGATAGGTGGCACTGGTGGGCACTGATAGGCGGCACTGATGGGCACTGATAGGCTGCACTGAAGGGCACTGATAGGCGGCACTGATGGGCTCTGATAGGCGGCACTGATGGGCACTGATAGGCGGCACTGATGGGCACTGATAGGCGGCACTGATGGGCTCTGATAGGCGGCACTGATGGGCTCTGATAGGCGGCACTGATGGGCACTGATAGGCGGCACTGATGGGCACTGATAGGCGGCACTGATGGGCTCTGATAGGCGGCACTGATGGGCACTGATAGGCTGCACTGATGGGCACTGATAGGCTGCACTGATGGGCACTGATAGGCGACACTGAGGCCTCATGCACACTGGACATTTTTGGATGTTTTTACAACGGCTGTTTTTGGCAGTAGACTTTTTTTTCTACAGTCATTAAACTCTCCATCATGATATCCTGTGTCTCCATGCACACATAATAGGCTGTTATCAGCAGTTTTGGGCAGTGGCGTTTTCGAGCAGTAAAAAAAAACAAAAAACAAGTGGGTTCGCTCTAACGCTGATAAACGTCGATAAACGCTAAAAAAAACGTCGCTCACCAGCGTTTAACGTTTTTGATCCATTGAAAAAAAATAAAAAAATTTTTAAAAAAAAGAACACACCAAAAAAACGCTAACGCGGAAAAACGCTAGTAAACGCTAAAAAACGCTAAAAAACGCTATTGCAAAAACGTTAAAAAGCTGAAAAAAATCTGAAAAAAGTTGAAAAACTCACTGCAAAGCTACTGATGTTTTTATAACGTTATTTTAATGTCCAGTGTGCATGAGGCCTGAAGGGCACTGATAGGCAGCACTGATAGGTGCCACTGGTGGGCTCTGATAGGCGGCACTGAAGGGCACTAAGAGGTTTCACTGATAGGCAGCACTGATGGGCACTGATAGGCAACACTGATAGGGGACACTAATGATGAGGCACTGATGGGCACTGACTAGCAGCGCTGACTAGCAGCACTGGTGGGCACTAATTAGTAGCACTGGTGGGCACTGTTGGGAACGATGTCCCTATAACAGAAGCCAGTTATCGGCTTTCTTCTTTTCTCCTCACGCTATCAGTGTGAGGGGAAAAGTTACGATAACCTGCTTGTGTTTACTTCGGTGATCCACGGACCACGGTTATGGAACGCTCTACCCACGGACATCTGCATGGAAGAAAACCATCGGGCCTTCAGGAAAAAACTTAAGACCCACCTCTTCTGATGGATCAGGACGACACTGGATGCAAGCGCCTTGAGGCGATTTAGTTCGCATGTGTATATAAGTTACTCACTCACTCAGCTGTCATTGGCTGAAAGCTGATCACGTGGTAAATGGCCGCTGTGATTGGCCGTTTACCCCAATCTGTGATCAGCCGAGTCTAAAAAGCTAGACGATCACAGAGTGTTCCGCCCACGCAGCATTGGAAGCGCTCCTGGCATTGGAAGCCCGCGATGTAGCCGTCTTGTGGCCAGGGCCGCTGATAAGCCAGTACAACTGGCCCTGTTGCACCAGGCCTCGCCACCAGGGGGGGCCCGGACAATCTGAACAGAGTGCTAAAAAAATAAGTATTTCTCCAACTCCTCCACTCCTCCCCGATCCTCTCTCAGCAGCTGTTCAGCTGCTCTCAATGAGCACTCACTCCGGGCTAAACATCTCAGAGGCGGAGCCTGACTGTGAGATCCTGTAGTTTGAGTGGGTGGGAGGGGGTGTGGCCAGCTTCGAGGATGATCGTTCCTGGCTTCTTCTGGTGTGCAGACATGAGCTGCGTTATGGTGGCAATGGACCCGGATTCTCAGGGGACTGCAGGTTATCCCAGTCATATTAACTGCAATGTAAAGTCTAATGTCTGCTTTTTCATGTAGCACAGCTGTCCTGACTGTGAGAAATTGGGTTTTCAACTGCACTGCCCAATTCCTCACAGAAGTGCTGCATGGAAAAGGAAATGCCATCAATGTCAGCAAACCCCACTTTTTATTACTTCTGTCTAAATTTTTAGATCACATGATCACCCCATGCCTGGAGCTGAATCACACAGGAACGCCCTGTGCAATTCACATGCGGGTCTGTGCAGTGCAATTTCAAGCTCATTCATTTTGAGTGTGTAGCGCCCTCCTCCTGTTGGGTAGACGCTATATGTTAAATTGAGTTATCTAAGCTGTAGTTTATCTCAGAAGAATTATGCTAAATTGTTGGCTCTGTTTCAGTCTAGCGGGGTTGCGCGTTTTCCACCTGACAGTAGGTGTCGCTGTCACCACAGGTCAGGGTTGGAAATGCAGCAGGCTGGGTGTATTGGGTATTACTTTCTCAGAAGTGGCTCAGGGGGCGTGGTCAACCTGCTGTGCATTCTGGGGAGGGATACTTAAGACACAGAGACCGCTCTATCGGGGTTGGTTTCCGGATCCTGACCTGAGGGCCCTCCTGGCCTCAGGGATGTACGAGCCATTTTCGGCCTCGGGGCCTGCTGGCCCGAGGCTCTGCAACTGAGAAGTAGGCCCAGAAGTTGCTGGGGCCTACTAGTCCAGGGATGGTCCTACGCGGTCTTGCCTGCCGGAAGAAGTGGAACAATTGGGGACTCAATTGAAGGACGCATGCTGGTCAGTTTGTCTCGCGGTGCTGCCGGACGGCTGAAAGATTCTGGCACCGTGAGCCGTGTGTACTATTGAAGGAACTTTTGCAAAGTGTCAGTGTGGTTACACGATCTTGTGGCGGAAGATTGTGGAACGACTGTATGGCACTCATCAAGTCTGTGGCAGATACTTTGAACGAGCTTCGCACCGGTTGCTAGGCCGGTGAGAATAGGCCTATCCGGTGGTTGCTAAATCCAGCGTGGAACTGATTTATCCTCTGGATCTAAGATTGTGCCCGTGATCCGCAAAGCAAGGTGCCTGAACCTTCCCTATTCCTCTATCCCTCTGTTGGAACTGGTAAAATAAAGCCTCTTGAAGAAAACGTAACCAAGTGTTGGTGTGTCCCTGACACGAGTGCGGTGAACAGGAAAGGTAACGGTAGGCTCAAAACTTTTAACCAGCAGCTCCTACGGGGGTAGTGCTACAAATGGGCTAAAATTGCAATGCACCAAAAGGAGTGTATGCACTGCAACCAGATCAGACGGCGATCCAGGGCTGGCAGGTGCAGGGGAACACACTACAACCTGCGACCTGCATTTGAGGTGTCATTAACTTTTTATTGACACCTGCTGCAGATCGCAAAATCAGTGCGTTTTGCATGCAGGTTGAATTGTACCGGAATCTACAGCACATTCCTTCACAATTCAGATGCAGGCATGGTGTGAACAGGCCCTTAGACATAATATTACTTCTCATTAAAATTTTAACAAAAAAGTTTTTTTTTTTTTAAGTGGGCTTAGCTGACATAAATAGCATCTCTTTTTTCATGTAGCTCTGTATGACTGGGAGAAATTGGACAGTGCAGTTTTGAACGCAGCACAGTGTCATCTAGACTCTAATTAACCACGACCTTTTAAGCCATGCCAAATAATTAAAGGGGTTGTAAAGGTTCGTTTTTTATTTTCTAAATAGGTTCCTTTAAGCTAGTGCATTGTTGGTTCACTTACCTTTTCCTTAGATTTCCCTTCTAAATATTTTTTTTTCTTTGTTTTCTTTGTCTGAATTTCTCACTTCCTGTTCCTCCCCAGTAGGGATGAGCTCGGTGTTCGAGTCGAACATACGTTCGACTCGAACATCGGCTGTTCGATCGTTCGATGAAGATCGAACGATTTGGGCCGTTCGCGCCAAATTCGAGAGACGCGAACGAACCACAATACACTGCGCCATTGCAGTGTAATCCCGGCGCTGTGATTGGCCAAGCATGCACTGTGACACTGCATGCTTGGCCAATCACAGCGCCGGCAGCGAGGAGAGAAATGATTGGCCACAGGCAGGATGCCTGTGGCCAATTATAGCTGAGGGGGTTTAGTACATGCCCCACACTATAAAAGGCCGCCAGCGCGGCGGCCTCGTGTAGTGTGTCCGGGAGCAGGGAAAGTGAAGGATAGGCAGGGACAGTGTCAATTGTCAAATCTATTATTTGCTAAACCTTGTGTGTAGGGACAGAGAAGGATAGGCAGGGAGAGTGTCAGTGTCATATTCTTTGCTAAACCTTGTGTGTAGGGACAGAGAAGGATAGGCAGGGAGAGTGTCAGTGTCATATTCTTTGCTAAACCTTGTGTGTAGGGACAGAGAAGGATAGGCAGGGAAAGTGTCAGTCTCATATACTTTGATAAACCTTGTATGCAGGGAGAGAGAAGGATAGGTAGGGGACAGTGTCAGTGTCATTGTTGCTAAGCCTCCTGCACATTTTACACCTGAAGTTAGCCTGTATTGCTGCTTTTTCCTGGTGTGTTACACCAACAGGATTTTGCGGCACTTACAGTGGGCGGAGTGTGCCTCCTGACCATATTACACCTTAACTTAGCCTGTATTGCTGCTTTTTCCTGGTGTGTTACACCAACAGGATTTTGTGGCACTTACAGTGGGCGGAGTGTGCCTCCTCCTGACCATATTACACCTGAACTTAGCCTGTATTGCTGCTTTTTCCTGGTGTGTTACACCAACAGGATTTTGCGGCACTTACAGCGGGCAGAGTGTGCCTCCTGACCATATTACACCTTAACTTAGCCTGTATTGCCGCTTTTTCCTGGTGTGTTACACCAACAGGATTTTGTGGCACTTACAGTGGGCGGAGTGTGCCTCCTCCTGACCATATTACACCTGAACTTAGCCTGTATTGCTGTTTTTTCCTGGTGTGTTACACCAACAGGATTTTGCGGCACTTACAGCGGGCGGAGTGTGCCTCCTGACCATATTACACCTGAACTTAGCCTGTATTGCTGCTTTTTTTCCTGGTGTGTTACACCAACAGGATTTTGCAGCACTTACAGCGGGCAGAGTGTGCCTCCTGACCATATTACACCTGAACTTAGCCTGTATTGCTGCTTTTTCCTGGTGTGTTACACCAACAGGATTTTGCGGCACTTACAGCGGGCGGAGTGTGCCTCCTGACCATATTACACCTGAACTTAGCCTGTATTGCTGTTTTTTCCTGGTGTGTTATACCAACAGGATTTTGCGGCACTTACAGCGGGCGGAGTGTGCCTCCTGATCATATTACACCTGAACTTAGCCTGTATTGCTGCTTTTTCCTGGTGTGTTACACCAACAGGATTTTGCAGCACTTACAGCGGACGGAGTGTGCCTCCTGACCATATTACACCTGAACTTAGCCTGTATTGCTGCTTTTTCCTGGTGTGTTACACCAACAGGATTTTGCGGCACTTACAGCGGGCGGAGTGTGCCTCCTGACCATATTACACCTGAACTTAGCCTGTATTGCTGCTTTTTCCTGGTGTGTTACACCAACAGGATTTTGCGGCACTTACAGCGGGCGGAGTGTGCCTCCTGATCATATTACACCTGAACTTAGCCTGTATTGCTGCTTTTTCCTGGTGTGTTACACCAACAGGATTTTGCGGCACTTACAGCGGGCGGAGTGTGCCTCCTGACCATATTACACCTGAACTTAGCCTGTATTGCTGCTTTTTCCTGGTGTGTTACACAAACAGGATTTTGCGGCACTTACAGCGGGCGGAGTGTGCCTCCTGACCATATTACACCTTAACTTAGCCTGTATTGCTGCTTTTTCCTGGTGTGTTACACCAACAGGATTTTGCAGCACTTACAGCGGGCGGAGTGTGCCTCCTGACCATATTACACCTGAACTTAGCCTGTATTGCTGCTTTTTCCTGGTGTGTTACACCAACAGGATTTTGCGGCACTTACAGCGGGCGGAGTGTGCCTCCTGACCATATTACACCTGAACTTAGCCTGTATTGCTGCTTTTTCCTGGTGTGTTACACCAACAGGATTTTGCGGCACTTACAGCGGGCGGAGTGTGCCTCCTGACCATATTACACCTGAACTTAGCCTGTATTGCTGCTTTTTCCTGGTGTGTTACACCAACAGGATTTTGCGGCACTTACAGCGGGCGGAGTGTGCCTCCTGACCATATTACACCTGAACTTAGCCTGTATTGCTGTTTTTTCCTGGTGTGTTACACCAACAGGATTTTGCGGCACTTACAGCGGGCGGAGTGTGCCTCCTGACCATATTACACCTGAACTTAGCCTGTATTGCTGTTTTTTCCTGGTGTGTTACACCAACAGGATTATGCGGCACTTACAGCGTGCAGAGTGTGCCTCCTGACCATATTACACCTGAACTTAGCCTGTATTGCTGTTTTTTCCTGGTGTGTTACACCAACAGGATTTTGCGGCACTTACAGTGGGCGGAGTGTGCCTCCTGACCATATTACACCTGAACTTAGCCTGTATTGCTGCTTTTCCCTGGTGTGTTACACCAACAGGATTTTGCGGCACTTACAGCGGGCGGAGTGTGCCTCCTCCTGATCATATTACACCTGAACTTAGCCTGTATTGCTGCTTTTTCCTGGTGTGTTACACCAACAGGATTTTGCAGCACTTACAGCGGGCGGAGTGTGCCTCCTGACCATATTACACCTGAACTTAGCCTGTATTGCTGCTTTTTCCTGGTGTGTTACACCAACAGGATTTTGCGGCACTTACAGCGGGCGGAGTGTGCCTCCTGACCATATTACACCTGAACTTAGCCTGTATTGCTGCTTTTTCCTGGTGTGTTACACCAACAGGATTATGCGGCACTTACAGCGGGCGGAGTGTGCCTCCTGACCATATTACACCTGAACTTAGCCTGTATTGCTGTTTTTTCCTGGTGTGTTACACCAACAGGATTTTGCGGCACTTACAGCGGGCGGAGTGTGCCTCCTGACCATATTACACCTGAACTTAGCCTGTATTGCTGCTTTTTCCTGGTGTGTTACACCAACAGGATTTTGCAGCACTTACAGCGGGCGGAGTGTGCCTCCTGACCATATTACACCTGAACTTAGCCTGTATTGCTGCTTTTTCCTGGTGTGTTACACCAACAGGATTTTGCGGCACTTACAGCGGCGGAGTGTGCCTCCTGACCATATTACACCTGAACTTAGCCTGTATTGCTGTTTTTTCCTGGTGTGTTACACCAACAGGATTTTGCGGCACTTACAGCGGGCAGAGTGTGCCTCCTGACCATATTACACCTGAACTTAGCCTGTATTGCTGCTTTTTCCTGGTGTGTTACACCAACAGGATTTTGCAGCACTTACAGCGGGCGGAGTGTGCCTCCTGACCATATTACACCTGAACTTAGCCTGTATTGCTGTTTTTTCCTTGTGTGTTACACTAACAGGCATTTGCAGCACTTACAGCGGGCGGAGTGTGCTTCCTGCAAAATAAACACCTGAAGCTACCCCTTATTGCTGGTTTTCCCATCTCCCTGCAGGCCATTAGAATGTCTGGAAGGCAAACAAGGAGAGGCAGACAGTCAGGAGCCAATAAAAGAGGGCAAGCAGGCTCTGTGTCTGGGGGCAACAGTGCTGGTCGTGGACGCGGTGCATTGTCATCAGCACATGGCCATGAGACACGCTTGTCCTTCTTTTCGGCAGCTGGACATGTTGAGCCACATCATGCCGAAGACTTGGTAGAGGGATGACCAAGCCCTCCTCATCCTCCTCATCCTCTCTCACCCAGTCTCAGGGTACTGGCAAAGCAGCTGCCAAAGCGTCCTCTTCCCTGGTATCAATGTCATCATCAGTCACTCCTTCCCTAGACCCACCATGTCCCTCTCCTGAGGAGTCCCCCGAGCTGTTTGAGCACAGTGTTGGGTACATGCTCCAGGAGGATGCCCAGCGTTTCGAAGGGTCTGATGATGATACCCAGCTAGAGGAAGGCAGTAGCGGGAGAGCAGAGAGAGGGGATGCTCAAGAAGGACACCAATCGGGCAGTCATGCTCCAGCAGCTGCAGCATACTGCCAGATTGGCTCCAGTGATGAGGAGGGAGGGGATGATGAGGTCACTGACTCCACGTGGGTGCCTAATAGGAGAGAGGAGGAGGAGGAGGATGAGGAGGAGGCACATCTCCAACGAGGTAGGATGCCCTTGGGGGGCCAGCGTAAGGGCAGCACACCGACGGAATCACACCGCAGAGCTCCGCCTGTGCAGGGCGCTGCCTCTGCCCGTTATTCAAAAAGTTCTTTGGTGTGGGCCTTTTTTGAGGCGAGTGCATCAGATCGCACAGCTGCTGTTTGCAACATATGTCTCAAGCGTATATCGCGTGGCCAAAACATCAGCCGCTTGGGCACCACATGCTTGACCAGACATATGTTGACCTGCCATGCAGCTCGTTGGCAAGCCTACCTTAAAGACCCACACCAAAGAACAAAGTGGACCTCTCCTTGCACCGCATCAGCTGGGATCTCCAACCCCACTATACCTTCAGTCCTCTCTGAAACCTGCACTGAGAGGAATGAAGGTGTAGAATTAGGTGTGTCACAGCCAAGTACTTGTCGGCACTCTGCTAGCAGTACACCGACGTTCGATTCTAGCAGGCAAATTTCCCTGCCCCAGCTGCTGGACCGTCGAAAGAAGTTCACTCCCAGCCATCCACATGCCCAGCGGTTGAATGCTAGCTTGGCTAAATTGCTAGCGCTTCAACTGCTGCCTTTTCAGTTGGTAGACTCGGCCCCCTTCCGTGAGTTTGTGCAATGTGCGGTTCCTCAGTGGCAGGTTCCCAAACGCCACTTTTTCTCACGGAAGGCGATTCCGGCTCTCTACCGACATGTGGAAGGCAATGTCTTGGCCTCACTGGACAGGGCGGTCAGTGGTAAGGTGCATATTACCGCTGACTCATGGTCCAGCAGGCATGGACAGGGACGTTACCTTTCTTTCACGGCCCATTGGGTCACTCTTTTGGCAGCTGGGAAGGATGCAGGACAAGGTGCAGTAGTGTTGGAGGTTGTTCCGCCGCCACGCCTCCAAAATGCTACTACTGGTTGTGACACACCTCTCTCCTCCACCCCCTCCTCTTCTTCTTCCTCCATGGCCTCTTCCTGTGCTTTGTCCTCGGAACCAGCGGTGCTCCGTAGGCGTTCAAGGGGCTACGCAAGTACGCAGGCAAAAAGATGCCATGCCGTGCTTGCGCTGGTGTGTTTGGGGGACAGGAGCCACACTGGGGCAGAGGTCCTGTCTGCTCTGCAGGGGCAGGCCGAGAGGTGGTTGACGCCACGCCAGCTTAAGCCAGGAATGGTGGTTTGCGACAATGGCACCAACCTCCTCTCCGCCCTCCGACAGGGACAACTGACCCATGTGCCCTGTGTGGCTCACGTCCTTAACCTGGTGGTGCAGCGGTTCTTGGGCAGGTACCCGGGCTTACAGGATGTCCTGAGGCAGGCCAGGAAAGTCTGTGTGCATTTCCGCAGATCTTATAATGCCAGTGCTCGCCTGGCTGAGCTGCAAAAGGAGTTGAACCTGCCCAAGAACCGCCTTATATGTGACATGCCCACCAGGTGGAACTCAACGTTGGCCATGCTGCAGCGGCTGCACACGCAGCAGAGGGCCATCAATGAGTACCTGTGCGACTACGGCACCAGGACAGGGTCAGGGGAGCTTGTTTTTTTTTCACCACGCCAGTGGGGCATGATCAGGGATGCATGCACTGTCCTGGCACCATTTGAGGAGGCCACGAGGATGGTGAGCAGTGACAGTGCATGCATCAGTGACACTGTACCTCTTGTCCACCTGTTGGAGCACACGCTGCGTGGAATAATGGACAGGGCACTTGAGGCAGAACAGAGGCAGGAAGAGGAGGACTTCCTTGCTTCTCAAGGCCCCCTTTACCCAGACAGTGTTCCTTCTGTCCCACCCATCGCACAGGAAGAGGAGGAGGAGGAGGAGGATTGTGTCAGCATGGAGGTGGAGCCTGGCACTCAGCATCATCTACAGCAGTCTTTTAGGGATGATTTACAGTCCCAAGAAACCCGTGGACTTGTACATGGCTGGGAGGAGGTGGCTGCGGATCATGTCGTCCTTAGTGACCCAGAGGACTCCGGACTGAATGCCTTAGCTAACCTACGCTGCATGGCCTCCCTGATCCTGCAAAGTCTGCGGAAGGATCCTCGTATTCTTCGGATCAAGGAGAGGGACCATTACTGGCTGGCCACTCTCCTTGATCCACGGTACAAGGGTAAGGTTGCGGACCTTATCTTACCGTCGCAGAGGGAGCAGAGGATGAGACAACTCCGGGAGGCCTTGCAGAAAGGTCTGTGCAACGCGTTCCCAGAGACTGGGAGGTTACAAACTCCTGGTCCTGGACAACGAGTTGCTGAGGCTTCGGTCAGTCAAAGAAGGAGCGGTGGGGAAGGTGGCCGTCTGACCGATGCGTTCAGACAATTCTTTAGTCCGCAGCCCCAAAGTATGATCGGTTCCAGCAACCATCGCCAGCGTCTGATATACATGGTGCAGGAATACCTAGGGGCAAGGTCAGACTTGGACACCTTCCCCACCGAAAATCTTCTGGCTTACTGGGTCTTGAGGATGGATCACTGGCCAGAGCTTGCACAGTATGCAATTGAGCTACTGGCCTGTCCTGCATCCAGCGTTCTTTCAGAACGCACATTCAGTGCTGCTGGAGGATTTGTCACGGATCACAGGGTGCGCCTGTCCACCGACTCGGTTGATTGACTGACTTTCATAAAGATGAACCAGTCTTGGATCACCACCAGCTACCACACACCTGAAGCTGATATAACAGACTAATTTATTTTCAAATGTCACATCCCTTCAAGACTGATGCTGATGCTGAGTGACTGTGCTGTTATGTTGACTGGCTATCCTCCTCCTCCTCAATGATCCGATTGATGATGATAGCTTGGAAGAACATTTTTGTTTCTGGGTGCGGCCACCAGTGCCTAAGGCCCAATTTTTCAGCCCCTGTTTAACAGGGGCATGTAATTACAATTTTTTTTTTATCATTCAAAGTTTTTATTAAAAGAAAGAATAAAAACAATACAGAAGCGCACTTATCAAAGGACTCAGATGCAACTGCAGACATTGCGATCGAAACAATACATTGTGGCAAACAGTCAATGTCAATGTTTAGCTGAAGACTGCTGTCAGGTTATAGTCACGGGCGTGAGTCATGACTGACAAAGAGAAAGGTGAATGAATAGTGAAGAAAAAAGCTTTTACACGTTATTACTACCAGTCTTCTGAGCAAACTTCATAGAAAGTAATGTTAATCTGTACATAGTCGAAAAGTAGGAACGCAACAGTGTCTTCTAGTTAGAAGGGATAAAAGAGCAATATCAACCTGTACTTTCTGAGCAAACATTATTGCAACATCCGCTATCTCAATTGAAGCAGTGTTTAGATTTAAGAAAAGGAAAAGAGAAAGTAGGGGGTAAACAAATCAAAGCAGGGGGGGGGAAGAGGAGAGAAGGGGAGAGAGAAAAAAAAAAAAAATGTGGGAGTATTACGTTTATTACGAAGGGTAGACGGATTGGTCTCAAAAGGCGGTCAGCTTCTAAGGGCCAGCCGCAGGAAGGGTTATTGTAACGAACAGTCTTAGGAGGGCGTGTTCCTACCCTCATGTGAAAATTCCCGAGAATATTTAAAATCAAACCACGGTAGCCAGATGTCGTGGAACTTCTTCACATTATCACCATCCTGGGCCAGGGTGTCTTCCATGGTGGCTATTTCCCCTACTTTAATTAGCCATTCAGAAATGGATGGGACTCGAGACGAGTTCCAATACAAGGGAATTAGGGACTTGGCCGCATTCAAAAGGTGTTTTGTCAGGGAATGTTTGTATCTCTTAAGTGAAAAACTGGAAATATGAAGCAGGCAACATGCAGCATCTAAATTTAACTTAGTTTCAGTGATCTGTTTAATCAGTGTCCGCACTTCTGACCAATAGCTGGTGATCAGTGCACAATGCCACCAAATGTGAGCCAACGTACCCCTTTCCTTTTGACATCTCCAACATATCTCAGGTTTTTGGCTATCCCATCTGTGCAGTCTTACAGGCGTGTGATACCACCGTGTCAGTAACTTATAGCTGGTTTCCTGTAAGTTAGTACTTATGGAGCATTTGTGTGCCAAGATGCTTGCATATTTCCATTGTTTATCCGATATCTCCGTGTTTAGGTCTCGGGACCACTCTCTCCTATGTACACTCTCCCCCACATCTCCCCGGTTTTGCAACCAGGAATATGCTAGAGAGGTGGCCTTAAATACTGGGGTTTTGTTATGACAGGCCTCTTCCATCTCGGTCAGAGGTCTGTAAAGATCTGGAGAGTTTCTAAACTTACCCAAGTAACTTCGGATCTGAAAATAAGTCCACTGTTTTAGGTGGGGTAAGTCGCAATCAGTCCTAAGGGATGTCCAGTTTCTAACCTTAGTACCTAGAAAGCATTCACCCATTTGTAAGGAGATACCAGTCGTTGCTGAATGGAGCGTGGGGTTATGAATACCCGGGGAGAAGTCAGGGTTGTCTTTCAGCGGGGTCAGAGGGCTGGGGATCGTGGTGATATTTGTCCCCTTCTTTTTAACTAGTGTTCTCAGAATGTCTAATGTATTATGTGTGATCGGGCAGCATTTTTGACTGGAGAAAAGGCCCGACCCTGGGATCCATGGTGAGTGCATGAGCGGGAACGCGCTCAAGCTCGCTTCCAACTTAACCCAATCTTTCGTGTCGTCGTGACAGTGCCAATCGATGACCCTAGCTATATGTGCTGCGTAATAATAGTTTTTAAAATTCGGTAGATTAATCCCACCTGCTTCTTTAGGCATCATCAGAGTAGTTAATTTCACCCTTGGTTTCTTGTGGAGCCATAAAAATTTCAGAATGATGGAGTTTAGTGCTTTAAAGAATTTCGGAGGGATCTTGGTCGGTATGGTGCGCATCAGGTATAGAAATTTAGGCAGGACCACCATCTTGATGATGGCCACGCGACCAAACCATGAAAAGGTGCCTAGATGCCAGTTATTGAGATCTGTTTCGCAGGTTTTGAGCATGGGGGAGTAATTCACCTCGTAAATAGACTGTAGTTGTGGGGTCAGCCATGTTCCTAAGTACCGGAGGGCGATGGGATCCCACTGAAATGTGGAGTTGGCCTTAGTCAGGGAAAGTACAGCTTCTGGGAGTGAAATATTGAGTGCTTCAGATTTTGAATAATTTATCTTTAAGTTTGCTAAATAGCCAAATTGGGCGAATTCTTTTAAGAGACTGGGGACGGTCAGTGTTGGGTCGGTCAGGAAGAATAAAAGATCATCAGCATATGCTGCCGTTTTAAACTCCCTATCCTGAATCTGGAACCCGTGGACCGTCGGGTTATTCTGGATCGTCCTTATGAAAGGTTCCAATGAAAGAATAAACAACAGGGGTGACAATGGGCATCCCTGTCTGGTGCCATTAGAGATGTATACTTTTTTAGATAGAGTACCATTTATTTTTAGGTATGCAGAGGGGTTCCTATATAATGCTGAAATCCACGACAGCATGTGCGGACCCAGGCCTACTCGGGCACACACTGCCAACATGAAGTCCCATGCCACCCGATCGAAGGCCTTCTCCGCATCAGTGGAGAGGAGAAAGCCTTCGATCCTCCGCACCTTCGTTGCATGAATCAGAAGCAACGCTTTGGTAACGTTATCCTTTGCTTCCCTGCCAGGTATGAAGCCCACCTGCTCCAGATCAACTAGCCCTGGCAGAAGTGGGCCCAACCTCAAGGCCAGTACCTTTGCGAACAACTTCACGTCCAAATTCAACAGGGAAATGGGCCTATAGTTAGCACATTCACCGGGGTCTTTTCCTGGTTTCGGAATCACTGTTATGTGTGCGGTCAGGAAGTCAGGAGTGATTTCCTTGGGCCCAGACAGGGAGTTCAGAGCCTCTTTCAGAGGATCCGTTAGGGTGTCTATAAAGGTCTTATAGTAGATTGCCGAGTACCCATCCGGTCCAGGGCTTTTGCCAGTTTTGAGCTGTTTGATAGCTTGTCTGAGCTCCAAGAAGGAAATTGGGGATTCCAGTGAAATAGAGTCAAGCTCTGAAATAGCTGGAAGACCACTTTTAACTAAATAGTCTTGGATAATCTGTGTCCTGTCTCCTTCCATATGTGGCTGTTTATGTTGGGGGGGTAAGTTGTAGAGTTTAGAATAGAAACTATGAAAATGTCCCGCAATCGCCTCTGATGCAACCTCTAGTTTCCCCGCTGAGTTTCTAATACCGGCAATATTGTTGAAGGAAGCATGATCCTTCAAGGCTCTGGCCAGCACTCTGCCCGTCTTATTCCCAGATTCGTAGTAAAATTTTTTTTTTTTAAAATAGCATGCGCTTCGCTCTAGAGTTAAGCAACAACTGTAATTCCCGCCTAGTCTCTAACAGCCGAGTAGCAGAGTCTATCGACAAAGTTTGCTTGTGTTGGGTCTCTAAGGAATTGATCGTCGTAATCAGAGTCTGAATGGTGGCCTCCCTTTCTTTCTTGCGCTTAGAACCCATCGCAATCAACATCCCTCTAATAGTGCATTTGTGAGCCTCCCATACAATCAAAGGATCCATCCCTGGGGTGATATTAGTTTTAAAAAAGTTTGTCAGTTCAGCTGAGATTTTCGGTAGTAGATCTGGGTCAGTTAATAGCGAGGCGTTCAGGCGCCAAGAGGGTTGTTGTGTGGTCAGACGTGACATGTCTAGCGAAAGGGATACAGGGGAATGATCAGAGATCGTCTGAAGACCTATATGTGCCCCCGAAACCCTGGGAAGATCCCTCTGTGTTATGAACAGATAGTCCAATCTGGCATATCTTGAATGGGGAACAGAAAAGTGGGTGTAATCGCGGCCGTCCGGGTCAAGGAAGCGCCAAGTGTCTATCAATTGTAAGGATTGCAATAGCGATTTAAACTTCTTGAGGATCTTATAAGAGATACATGTCTTGCCATTGGACGTATCCAAGAGGGGATTCAGAGGCACATTAAAATCCCCCCCAAGAATCGTGCAACCAGCTGCAAACCCCTTGAGTTCCCTGACTATTTTCTGACAGAATTTAACATGTTCCTTATTTGGAAAGTACACGTTTGCAAGTGTTACAGGTGTGCCTGCATATGTCCCCTTCAGGAATATAAATCTACCTTGCGTATCACAGAGTTGTTCAGACAACTCAAAAGAGGCGTCTCTACTGATCAGTATGGAAACCCCTTTGGACTTAGATTCATCATTCGTGGCGTGGATTGCTCTAGTAAAATATGAATCTGTGAGTCTCGGTATCTGGCGTGTTTTGAAATGGGTCTCCTGAAGAAATACAAAATGGGGCCTACCTTTCTTTAGTTCCTTCATAATAGTGGAGCGGCGTTCTGGGATGTTTAGGCCCCTGATGTTATGCGATATCACCGTGGGGCGTCGCCCCAGGGAAGAGTACGCCATGAGGGGGGTCAAAAGGAGGTGTCCCTAGGAGCACTCTGCAATAAATCAAAATGAAGACTATACCGTAGGAATTAGTATCCGTGTTTGAAAACTAAGACAACAATCCAACAACACTTCTAAAAAAGACTTTTTGGGGAGAGAAAAAAAAAAGGGGGGGGGGGAGGGGGGAAAGAGAGAAGGGAGAAATAAAGATTTATGAAGAAACAGAAGGTCAAAGAGAAAGACACAATAAGAAGATGGCGTAGAAATCGTCCCACTTCCTGAGCGGTCAAAACCCCCCCCCAGGAAGGGATAGTTGCCAATTTATAGTAGAGATCCCTGCTTCCCAAAAGGGGGAGCAAGGAGCTCTCTGTGGGGTCGTTGGGAGACACACGACCCGACGACAGCCCACCCAAAGGAGCGATGCCAAGGGAGACCCGAGAAAATGAAAGGGTCCTCCCAGTCATCGCCCACACAACCAAGTTAGAGAAAACATATTAAACATTTCAATGTATTGTACACCCGACCATGGTGTAACTAAATTTTCTTAGGCAAGAAATGAACAAAAAACAATAAACACTAAACAACCGTTCACAGAAAAGGGAGCCTCCGGGATAAGTGTAGTTGTAAACCCCTTCTGACCCGCTGAGCAAAGACTGATAGGCATATATATTATCAAAGTACATGCGTATCCCCATTAGCGGAAAAAGGAGGACCAGGTGCACCCAGAATCTTCCACGATAAGTCTGCAAGGGAGTTGAAGCAATCAATAGAGGTTGGAAGATCTGGGCATCGCAGATGCGAACCCCTTAGGGAGCAAGGCTACATCTCTTGGGATGAGAAGGCAAACCTTGCGGCTGACAAAATTAAAAAAAAAAAAAAAAAGGTCAAATTCCGACAATCCATTCAATGGGGCCGATCCTGGAGGTTGATTAGGTATAATGGCTGTATAAAGTCGCAAACAGTCCTCAGTATTCCAGATCGATCTGTGCGTCAGGAAAGGATTCCAGCCTGGATTCAAGTTAGGGAGGCGGAGACTATTCACCCCGGAGGGCCCAATTCAGACAGTAATTACCAACATGGCAACAGGGGTGAGGTGAGTAATGGTAGCAGATCAAAGCGTGAACAGAGGTCTCACCACAAGTGGAAAGGTAAAGCAATTAGCATGAACATGGAGTAGGGGAGTACCAACAATGCTGCGGAGTGTCACTCTGCGTTTCGGTCCCTGGAAGGCCCCGCATGTCTGCCCGGTGTGTCGGGTCTGCTGCTCCCACCTCGCCCCTTCTTAGCTTTCTTAGAGAGTCTGGTGTCAGGTGACATGAAGGGAGAGGCGGGAGGGCTCCTCTCCAGAGGAGTGTGTAAAAATTCCGCATACCATTCAGGGAGGGCTACATGTTCCATATCTAGCGATTCACAAAACTCAGGAAGGTCTGCTGGAGAACGTAGAATATGCAAGTGACCATTGTAAGATACAGTCAAAGCGAACGGAAAGCGCCACAAATATTTCAGGTCCCTCTCTCTTAAACGGTCCAACAAGGGACGTAGGGCCCGTCTGTTTCTCAGAGTTATCTGGGACAGGTCCTGAAACAACATTATTGTCGCACCATTAAAAATGATCCTGTCATTTCTCCGCGCTTTGCGCATAATATCCTCTTTAAGGCCAAAGCTCTGCAGGCAACATATGATGTCTCTTGGGGGTGCTGAATCAGAACTTCTGGGTCTAAGAGCCCTATGTGCCCGTACAAAGTCTATCTCCATATCTTCCTGGCGTTCTAATAGACTATTGAACACTCTCCTGAGGGCGGGACAATCTGTTCGTGCTCGACAGATTCGGGGATCCCCCGCACCCTAATGTTGCACCTCCTGCCCCTATTGTCCAAATCCTCTATATGTCGATTCATGTCAATGAAATGCTGCGTTTGGGCCTGAGTGGTAAGCTCTAACCTGTATATGGCCTTGTCCCTGCGTTGACCTGCGTGCTCCACCGCCGCCATTTTTTCATTAATGACTATCATGCTCGTTTTCAAATCCGTGATAGCCGCTGAGAAAGTTGCTTTGATGTCCGCGGCTATCACAGACATATCTGCTAACGTTAAGGGGTGGTCTGGTGCAGGCTTCCCCCTGTTAGAGTCTACAGGCGCCGGTAGGGAGTCCTCACTGTCGTCTTCCTCGTGTTGCGGCGGCGCCATCTTGGATCTCGGAGATCCGTTGCGGCCTGACTGTTGTGTTTTAAAGATGTCCGCTATGTTTTTCGCAGCGGACGATCCGGTGTTGCGGCGCAGGTGGGAGCGGGGAGTTGAGTATAGCCTTCTGCCTGGCATCTGAGAGCCTGTGGTCGGGTGTAGAGCTTCTAATGGTCGCGTGGACTGAGGAGCTCCTCTAGTGTGCTGCCATCCTCGCCGCGCGCCAGGCCACGCCCCGTAATTACAATTTTTTTATGCAATGCTTTGCAGCAGGGCTCATTCCTGCACTCCAACTACAGTATCTGGGAGAGGTTGTAGTGTCGTGGGACCAGCACCAGTGCCTAAGGCCCAATTTTTCAGCCCCTGTTTAACAGGGGCGTGTAATTACAATTTTTGATGCAATACTTTGCAACAGGGCTCATTGCTGTGCTCCAAGTACAGTATCTGTGAGGGGTTGCAGTGTTGTGGCACCAGTGCCTAAGGCCCAATTTTTCAGCCCCTGTTTAACAGGGGCGTGTAATTACAATTTTTGATGCAATACTTTGCAACAGGGCTCATTGCTGTTCTCCAAGTACAGTATCTGTGAGGGGTTGCAGTGTTGTGGCACCAGTGCCTAAGGCCCAATTTTTCAGCCCCTGTTTAACAGGGGCGTGTAATTACAATTTTTGATGCAATACTTTGCAACAGGGCTCATTGCTGTGCTCCAAGTACAGTATCTGTGAGGGGTTGCAGTGTTGTGGCACCAGTGCCTAAGGCCCAATTTTTCAGCCCCTGTTTAACAGGGGCGTGTAATTACAATTTTTGATGCAATACTTTGCAACAGGGCTCATTGCTGTGCTCCAAGTACAGTATCTGTGAGGGGTTGCAGTGTTGTGGCACCAGTGCCTAAGGCCCAATTTTTCTGCCCCTGTTTAACAGGGGCATGCAATTATAATTCTTTATCTAATAATTCACAGCAGGGCCCATTCCTGCGCCCACCAAGAGTAACTGTGAGGCCTTACAGTGTTGTGTCAACACCACCACCACCACCACCACCAAAGGCCCAATTTTTCAGCCCCTGTTCAACAGGGGCATGCAATTACAATTCTTTATCTAATAATTCACAGCAGAGCCCATTCACGCGCCCACCAAGAGTAACTGTGAGGGCTTACAGTGTTGTGCCAACACCAACACCTAAGGGGCCAATTTCTGCAGAGTATATACGGCAGGTCCCTACTTTCAAACATCCAACTTACAAACGACTCCTGCTTGCAAACGGTAGAAGACAACAGGAAGTGAGAGGAAATCTACCCCTAGGAAGGAAAATTCTCTCCTGTAAGAATTAATATGGGAGAAAGGTGTCTCCTCTCTACTGATGCTTTATCACCAATCCTTGTTTCAATAAAAACACCACATTTCAAAAACAGTTGTCATTGGGACGGAAAGTGAGGTGAAATGTTCTGAACAGGGACACAGACAGCAAAA
This sequence comes from Rana muscosa, assembly GCA_029206835.1. Classification (NCBI taxonomy): domain Eukaryota; kingdom Metazoa; phylum Chordata; class Amphibia; order Anura; family Ranidae; genus Rana; species Rana muscosa. Next base: position 383,530,873 of record CM055118.1, read on the forward strand.
CAAATGTTACAGGGGTGATAACCCTTCCCTATGTTTTCCAAAAAGCTTAAAAAAGCTTTTATTTTTTGACTGGAGCTACACTTAAACAATGTACCTGTTCAAAATTACAAACAGATTCTACATAAGAACAAACCTACAGTCCCTGTCTTGTATGCACCGCCTGTATACGGCTGTTCAGAGTATAAAGGGACTTTTTTATTTTGTGTGCGGGGTTACCCTTAATATCCATACAAGACCCAAAGGGGCTGGTAATGGGCTGGGGTGGGGGGGGGGGTTTGATGGGGTAGCTATGTCATTTTTCTTAAAGATTTTCATCCATATTACCGGGACCAGACATTACATTAAAGCCGCAAGCAGTTTTAAATGGCTTTTTTTTCCCTTTAGAAATGTAATTTTGTGCAGGGACAGTTCTAAACACGGGAAACACGTGGCACTTCACAGGCATACTTTAGACACCCCCCAGGTACAATATTTAAAGGAATATTTGACTTTTTTTTTTTCACTTTATGCATCATTAAAATGAATACTCCCGAAAAACGGCCGTTTTTAAAACTTCTTTTTGCATTGATACATGTCCCCTGGGGCAGAACCCGGGTTCCCAAACCCTTTTTAGGACAATAACTTGCATAATAGTCGTTATAATTAGCACTTTAGAATTCGAACGTTCGCATCCATTGTATTTAATAGGGTTCTAACGTTCGTGCAAACTTTCGGTCCGTTCGCGGGTTCTGGTGCGAACCAAACCCGGGGGTGTTCAGCTCATCACTAATCCCCAGTAAGCTGTTCTGGATGACTCCACACCACTCGGATGATGGTGTGAAGTTTAGTGAGGAGAAAAAGGAAGTGAGAAATTCAGACAAAGAAAACAAACATTTAGAAGGTAAATCAAAGGAAAAGGTAAGTGAAGCAACAATGCACTAGCTTAAAGGAACCTATTTAGAAAATAAAAAACGAACCTTTACAACCCCTTTAAGTGTAATTTACACCACGTCTGTTTTTCAGCTCTGTGTGGTGCATATTTTTAAAATAGCTTTTATGAGCATACCCTAGCCTGTCTGTATACCCTAGCCTCTCTGTATAGGGGCGGGGCCAGGGGTGGGGCTGAAGGGGGCCCCGTCAGGTAGGCCGCACGGGGCCCCATGATTTCTATCAGCGGCCCTGCTTGTGGCTATAGTTCAGACAGAAAGTGGTTGATATATTTAACCACTTCAATACCGGGCTTTTTGTACCACTTCAATACCAGGCCTATTCTAGCACTTCTCTTCTACATGTACAAATCATCATTCTTTTCCTAGAAAATTACTCAGAACCCCCAAACATTATATATGTTTTTTTATCAGACACCCTAGGGAATAAAATGACGGTCATTGCAACATTTTTTCTTGCACGATATTTGCGCAATAATTTTTCAAACGCCTTTTTAAAAAAAAAAAATGGTTTCATGAATTAAAAAATAACAAAACAGTAAAGTTAGCCCAATTTTTGGGGAAAATATGAAAGATGATATTACGCCGAGTAAATAGATACCTAACATGTCACGCTTTAAAATTGCGCACACTCATGGAATGGCACCAAACTTCGGTACTTAAAAATCTCTATAGGCGACGATTTCATTTTTTTTACAGGTTACCAGGTTAGAATTACAAAGGAGGTCTAGTGCTAGAATTGTTGCATGCGCTCTAACGCACGCGGCGATACCTCACATGCGTGGTTTGAACGGCGTTTACATATGTGGGCAACTTATGTGTGCATTCGCTTCTGATCGCGAGCTACCGGGGACAGGGGCGTTTTTAAAAAAAAAAATATTATTATTTTATTTTTTTTACTTATTTATTTCTTTTTTTACAATTATTTTACTTTTTTTTTTATCACTTTTATTCCTATTACAAGGAATGTAAACATCCCTTGTAATAGTGAAAAATAATTTTGAATAACCAAAATAGTAGCGCTCAGTGTCTTACAACACAAATCTAAATATAAACCATATACACTCCGTGAGATAGTGCATAAATGTGAATGTTCATAAATATACACCCTGTAAAGAAATGTGCATACAATAAACTCATCAAGTGTCCATAACGTTCATGACAGTGATTTAAAACAATTGATATAAAGTGTTTAACTGAAAATGAGTCCATAAAAAAGTGCACAAAATAAGTCCATAGAAAGTGCATCCAAAAGTGACTTCAAATGAAGATGATGACAAATAAAACTTTCTTGTGTTTTCTTCAAACCTTCACCACACCAATGTGCTCAGTGATTCCACTCCCTAAGGACTTGCACTCACCACAAGAATATGCCTCGCACTCTCATGCTTGGCTAATCAGCTTGATTACCCCCCAGGGTATCACAAACGATTCCAAATTGATGAAATTAGGTCAGTCAAGTCTCCCACATGAAAAAACAAATGCTTCCAATAGTGAAGTATATCAAAACTTTTAATTAAAATAACACAGCACAAGTGACCATCAATGGTTACACTCACATTTAGACAGATCAAATTGGGCACTTCAAAGCAAACATTTCCAAACGCCAGGCAAGTTTATAGTAGGCTGCCGCGATGTATTGCGGTCTCGGCGGACCATATAAGCATGTATGTCTCACCCTCCTTCATGTACGCTTGCCTCTCCACTGCAATCGAATCACCGCAGACTCCCGCCCAAACACCAAACTGTATATTCGACGAGTGGTCGAAAGATCCGAACGCTGCACACCAGGTGACTGTCGTGTAGCTCCTCCCAGACTAGTTTCGTCGTAAGACTTCTTCCAATGGGGTGAGCTACACACACTTACACCTCCCTCTTTATACTCTGACTGGTTACGGTCATATTTCCTGCTGCGCATGTGCGTATTTCCCGTCCCCATGAGCGCAATACATCGGGCATGACCCCCACAATCACAAACATGGAGGACAAGTATAAATAACATACTGCGATCTGCATCTAATCTCTAATTTATATTCGCTGCAGGTACTATTCAGTTTAACCACTTGACCACTGGGCACTTAAACCCCCTTAATAACCAGACCAATTTTCAGCTTTCGGTGCTCTCACATTTTGAATGACAATTACTCAGTCATACAACACTGTACCCATATGAAATTTTTGTCCTTTTTTTCACACAAATAGAGCTTTCTTTTGGTGGTATTTAATCACTGTTGGGTTTTTTATTTTTTGCGCTATAAGAGAAAAAAGACTGAAAATTTAGTAAAAAAATGATTTTTTTTTCGTTTCTGTTATAAAATTTTGCAAATTACTATTTTTTCTTCATAAATTTTGGCCAAAATTTATACTGCTACATATCTTTGGTAAAAATAAGTACAAATTGGTGTATATTATTTGGTCTTTGTGAAAGTTATAGAGTCCACAAGCTATGGTGCCAATATCTGAAAATTGATCACACCTGAAGTACTGACGGCCTATCTCATTTCTTGAGACCCTAACATGCCAGAAAAGTACAAATACCCCCCAAATGACCCCTTTTTGGAAAGAAGACATTCCAAGGTATTCAGAAAGAGGCATTGTGAGTTTTTTGAAGTTGTCATTTTTTCCCACAATTCTTTGCAAAATCAAGATTTTTTTTTTCTCTTTTTTTTTTCACAAAATTGTCATATTAGCAGGTTATTTCTCACACACAGCATATGCATTCCACAAATTACACCCCAAAACACACTCTGCTATTACTCCCGAGTATGGCGATACCACATGTGTGAGACTTTTACACAGCGTGGCCACATACAGAGGCCCAACATGCAGGGAGCACCTTCAGGCGTTCTGGAGCACCCAGGCCAATTCTGACATTTCTCTCCTACATGTAAAAATCATCATTTATTTGCTAGAAAATTACATAGAACCCCAAAACATTATATATGTTTTTTTAGCAAAGACCTTAGAGAATATAATGGTGGTTGTTGCAACTTTTTATCTCGCACGATATTTGCGCAGCAATTTTTTTAACGCGTTTTTTACGGAAAAAAAATGTTTTGTGCTTAAAAAAAAAAAAAAACAGTAAAGTTAGCCCAATGTTTTTGCATAATGTGAAAGATGAAGTTACGCCGAGTAAATAGATACCTAACATGTCGCCCTTAAAAATTGCACACACTCGTGGAATGGCGCCAAACTTCGCTACTTAAAAAATCCCCATAGGCGACGCTTTAAATATTTTTACTGGTTACATGTTTTGAGTTACAGAGGAGGTCTAGGGCCAAAATGATTGCTCTCGCTCTAACGTTCGCAGAGATACCTCACATGTGTGGTTTGAAAACCGTTTTCATATGTGGGCGGGACTTACGTATGCGTTCGCTTCTGTATGCGAGCTCATGGGGACAGGGGCGCTTTAAAAAAAAAAAAAAATTTTATTCTTCATTTTACTTTATTTATTTTAGTTTGACATGTTTTTCCGCCCTAAACATTTTTTTGATCACTTTTATACCTATTACAAGGAACGTAAACATCCCTTGTAATAGGAATATGGCATGACAGGTCCTCTTTACAGTGAGATATGGGGGGGGGGGTGTCAATAAGACCCCACATCTCACCTCTAGGCTGGGAAGCCTGAAAAAAAAAAAAAAAAAACAACAATCCTGGCTTTGATCGTAGCGGTGAGTCGGTAGAAGCACCGGAGGGCGGCGGGGGGGGGACATCCCCTCTCGCCTCCCGTAAGAATGATCAAGCGGCGGAACAGCCGCTATGATTGTTCTTATGGTGTAGGGAATCGCCGGCTGAAAAAGCCGATATCTGAATGATGCCTGTAGCTGCAGGCATCATTCAGATATCCCCGCACAAAGTCAAGGACGTCATATGACGGCCGGAGGGCGGGAAGTGGTTATTGCAGAGTATTGCCGGGCATTGCGGAGTATTGCCGGGCATTGCGGAGTATTGCCGGGCATTGCGGAGTATTGCCGGGCATTGCGGAGTATTGCAGGGCATTGCGGAGTATTGCGGTGTATGGCAGGGTATTGCGGTGTATGGCAGGGTATTGTGGAGGGTATTGCACAGGGTATTGTGGAGGGTATTGCAGAGTATTGTGGAGGGTATTGCAGAGTATTGTGGAGGGTATTGCAGAGTATTGTGCAGGGTATTGCAGAGTATTGTGCAGGGTATTGCAGAGTATTGTGCAGGGTATTGCAGAGTATTGTGCAGGGTATTGCAGAGTATTTTGCAGAGTATTGCGCAGGGTATTGCAGAGTATTTTGCAGGGTATTGCAGAGTATTTTGCAGGGTATTGCAGAGTATTGTGCAGGGTATTGCAGAGTATTGTGCAGGGTATTGCAGAGTATTGTGCAGGGTATTGCAGAGTATTGTGCAGGGTATTGCAGAGTATTGCACCAGGGTATTGCAGAGTATTTCGCAGGGTATTGCAGAGTATTTCGCAGGGTATTGCAGAGTATTTCGCAGGGTATTGCAGAGTATTGCACCAGGGTATTGCAGAGTATTGCACCAGGGTATTGCAGAGTATTGCAGAGTATTGCACCAGGGTATTTTGCAGAGTATTGGCAGGGTGTATTGCAGAGTATTGGCAGGGTATAGCACAGGGATGGCTGAGCAGGGATGGTTGGATGGCTGGATCTGTGACTGCAATTGTCACAGATCCAGCCCACAGTGCTGCTGCTGCCATCCGCTCCCTCCCCCTCCCCTCTCACACTGTACCGATCGGTACAGAGAGGGGAGGGAGGAACCGGCGTCATCAAATGACGCCGGTCTGTTTACAAGTGATTGCTCCGTCATTTGACGGAGCGATCACGAGAGAAAACGGCCGCTATCACCGGCGATTTACCGCGATTCGTGATCCGCCGGGTCCTCTGGACCCGGCGGTCACGGAGTTTCCCGTGTGCGCGCCCCAGGGGGCGCGCGGGAGCGCGATTCTGGGAGGACGTTATATAACGTCCTCCCAGAGTTAAGCAACCACCCTGCCGCCGTTATTTGTTGGCAGGTGGTTGTTAAGTGGTTAAATGTTGTGTATATCAAACACCAATAAGTGTCACTTCTATAATAAACAATAAAAAAACGTTTTATACTCAAAATTGGCGCCAGAGTACTCAGCACCTTTGAATATATATGGAATTAAAACAGGAGAATATTATATTAGAATAATATATGCGGAAAAATTTGAATAATATATGCGAAAAGATCAATTGTAACTATCGTTCACCAGATATCAGAGAATTAAGTCACAAAGTAGACTAATATAACAACCTCACATGTTAGTGTGAGGCTGATCAAGATATGAAGGTTAACTAAAATCCCAACTAAAAATACATGTACTGTATTTATTGGCGTATAACACTCACTTTTTTACCCTGAAAATAGAGGGTAAACAGTGCCTGCGTGTTATACGCAGGGGCTGTGGAAAGTTTTTTTCCTGAAACTTCCCTCTTAAAGTTAGGGTGCGTGTTATACGCCTGTGCGTGTTATACGCCGATAAATACGGTATATAATGAAAATTAATTTACATGTATAGTAAAATATATATCTGTACGACTAAAACTATTCTATTATATAGACTATAATAGATCAATGTCCACCTTGTCTCAATTTACATGTGTGTGCATGCATAGACACACCACATGCATCCCCATAAATGCACACTATGGACACACATCATTGTATAAGAGAAAATGTTTCTAAAAAAAATCTAAAAATTACTGATAAAACAGTTTAAATCGAGTTCGATATTTAGCCCTCTCGGATGGAGGCTCCTTAAAAGAAAAATCCATTTGGTTTCTCTCTGAGAGAGCTCCCTAACTCGATTCGAACCTCTCCAAGCAGGGTGTGTGCAGTCAATACCACAAAACTGTAAAAGGGTAGGGTCCTGACTATGCTTTTCTTTGAAGTGTAGGGAGACACTATGATATCGAAATCCTTTTTTAATGTTAGCCAGGTGTTCCGATATACGCACTCGCAAGAGTCGTTTAGTTCTGCCCACATAATACAACCCACATGGGCACCATAGTAAATAAACCACAAAGGATGAATTGCATGTGATGAACTGTTCAATCTCAAAAACATCACCATCCTTATTCGTAAAACTAGTGGTTCCTCTGTTGTCCGTTTTCACTGTCCTACAACAGATGCATTTACGACATAAATAAAAACCTTTAAAGTTTTTATTCAGATCTAGGCGTTTGGGTGGATCAAGAATTTTTTGTACCACCCGATCGCCAAAATTTGGTGCCCTCCTATAGATGAACTTGGGGTTTTCTGATAAAATTTCGCATAGATGTCTGTCTCTGCACACAATGTGCCAATATTTGCGAAAAATCTCCTCTACCTCTTTATACTGATAATGAAAATCAGAAATAAAACCTAGCTGAAATGATTTATTAGTGACACCATCCTCCTTCTTCTTCAAACATTGTGTCCTAGGAATTTGTGCTACCTCACTAATGATATTCTTAGTGAGCAGCAGGAAATACGACCGTAACCAATCACGGTCGGAGTATAAAGAGGGAGGTGTAAGTGTGTGTAGCTCACCCCATTGGAAGAAGTCTTACGACGAAACTAGTCTGGGAGGAGCTACACGACAGTCACCTGGTGTGCAGCGTTCGGATCTTTCGACCACTCGTCGAATATACAGTTTGGTGTTTGGGCGGGAGTCTGCGGTGATTCGATTGCAGTGGAGAGGCAAGCGTACATGAAGGAGGGTGAGACATACATGCTTATATGGTCTGCCGAGACCGCAATACATCGCGGCAGCCTACTATAAACTTGCCTGGCGTTTGGAAATGTTTGCTTTGAAGTGCCCAATTTGATCTGTCTAAATGTGAGTGTAACCATTGATGGTCACTTGTGCTGTGTTATTTTAATTAAAAGTTTTGATATACTTCACTATTGGAAGCATTTGTTTTTTCATGTGGGAGACTTGACTGACCTAATTTCATCAATTTGGAATCGTTTGTGATACCCTGGGGGGTAATCAAGCTGATTAGCCAAGCATGAGAGTGCGAGGCATATTCTTGTGGTGAGTGCAAGTCCTTAGGGAGTGGAATCACTGAGCACATTGGTGTGGTGAAGGTTTGAAGAAAACACAAGAAAGTTTTATTTGTCATCATCTTCATTTGAAGTCACTTTTGGATGCACTTTCTATGGACTTATTTTGTGCACTTTTTTATGGACTCATTTTCAGTTAAACACTTTTTTATATCAATTGTTTTAAATCACTGTAATGAACGTTATGGACACTTGATGAGTTTATTGTATGCACATTTCTTTACAGGGTGTATATTTATGAACATTCGCATTTATGCACTATCTCACGTAGTGTATATGGTTTATATTTAGATTTGTGTTGTAAGACACTGAGCGCTACTATTTTGGTTATTCAAAATTATTTTTCACTTTTTATTTTTTAAAGTAGCAGCTGATAGGGTAATTCAGTCTGAATTTATCAGACGTTTCTCCAAGGCGCAGTGGAGTGTGTTAAGGAAAGGGGGCGGTTTATTCTTTAGTACACTGTTATTTTTATCCCTTGTAATAGGAATGTGTGTGACAGGTTCTCTTTATGGAGAGATGCGGGGTCAATAAGACTCCACATCTCTCCTCCAGGCTGGAAAGCATGATATCAGTGAAAAAATGTTTCACTGATCTCATACTTACAGCCGCAATGGCAGCTTTGTTTACATTTGAGGCCCGGGCGTGACATCATCACATCACGCCCGGGCCTCAGACGATCATAGAGATGACTGGTGACCATCTGGTCACCAGTCATCTCTATGCTCATCACGTGACCCACCACCGACGCCGGAAGATTCGCTTCGGGTCCCCGATCGCACGGGGGAGCCCGGAGAAGCACCGGATGGCGGCGGGAGGGGGGGGGTTGTCCCCTCCCGCCGCCTATAAGAACGATCAAGCGGTGGAACCGCCGCTATGAACGTTCTTATGGTTCACAGAATCGCTGGCCCAAGAAAAAGATATCTGAATGATGCCTCTAGCTGCAGGCATCATTCAGATATCCCCCTACAAAGCTGAGGACGTCATATGACGTCCACCCAGGATGGGAGATCCCATCTGTGGACGTCATTTGACTATGGCTGGGTAGGGAAGTGGTTAAAGAGAAATATATCATCGACAAACAGGAATGAAGCAATATCATCCCAGTGGAGAGGGAAATATACTCTCAGTTAGAATTCTATCAAATATTAGCAACACATATATCTCTTTAAACTATTTTGGATTTTGGCTTCTGACTGACAACAGGTACAGTATATATCCACTCTCCCCATTCACCTCTCCTATCCCCTCTCTGTGTGGATTCTTTGCTGTGTATTTGGTTTTATATTTGTACCTACCCTCTCCCCCTTTTTCCCAAAGTCCTAATTTTATTTGACTATGGATCGCTATGTATTTTGTATTCAAAATGACTCCTAGGTAATGCTTAGAGGTTGTATGCCCATACAATTCTATATGAGTTTTCAAAAAATATAAATAAACATGATTTTCCCAGTCGCTTGACTTCATATTTTTGTACTTTACTGCCATGTGCTTCATTTAAAGTCCCACTACCCGTTCTCCCCCTTTTTAACAAAAAATATCTTTCAACTAGTTAGACCAAAGGGGCCAATCTGCCTGGGCAACCCAGAGGCATCCTTGGCTTGATGCAAACATACATTTATTAACACTACGCATCTGAGTGAGTGTGAGAACTTCAGAGCCGGAAGGACTAGACTTAGAGAGCCAGTTGTGGGTGATGAGCAGTTTAGCGGATAACATATCTGGACATCTATAGTCAGAGGGGAATTTTATCAATACCTACATTTGGAATGGTGAGTTCTGGTGAAGGGCTGATGGTGAATTGTGTGACCTCCTGAACAAGATGGAAGATCTGGTCATCTCCAAACTCTGAATAAAGTTATTTAAGAAAAAAAAAGATGGAAGATCTCAGACCAATACAGCGGCAGAATGTTACATGACCAGAAAATGTTTAAAAAAAGTACCCTTTGAACCACATCCTCTCCAACACAGGGGTGGGGCAGAGGGGTCAATTACATTAAGTATGTGAGGCGTTCTGTAGCAATGGAAAGAGATTTTGTAAGTTCCCAAATGTTAGCCGATTTGGAGGCTTTGAGTGGAGAGTTTAAAGCTGCCTCCCATTGTACTTCTGTAAATGTGATAGCAAGCTCTGGTTCCCATTTACTCTGGGAGGGGGATTTGGTAAATTTTGCTTTATCCTGAAGGATTTGGTAAACAAGAGATATGCCATTGACGTGGGATTTTTCTGCTGACCAGAACTGCCCAATGTTAGGGGAATTTAGTAAGCAGTGTGTAACTGTGAGGTACTGAAAATACTCATTAGCAGGTAGATTAAAATTACATAGTTGGTTACATAGTTCAGGGCCATCTTTAATATTGACTGGACCCTGGGCAAACATTTTCTTGCCCCCCCCCCCCCATGTAATTTCACTCTCCACCCCAACATCCCAAAAAACAAACAAACACAGGCAGGCTCAAGGGGCAGTTGTTTTGGGTCCCAAAACAATGACTGGGCCTGGAGCAGCTGCCTCTTTTGCTCTGTGTTAAAAAGGGCCCTGACATAGTTACATAGTTGGTAAAGTTGAATAAAGACAACAGTCCATCCAGTTCAACCTGTGTTGTTGTTGTGTGTGTGTAGAAAAATCATTTCCCATATCCCTGTATATTGTTTCGCTAAGATGCACATCCAAGAGTATTTTAAAACTATTCATACTTCCTGCCGACACCACCGATTGTGGAAGAGAGTTCAACATCCTTACCACCCTGACAGAGAAAAAAAAAAACCTACACAGCTTAAGGTAAATCGTTTTGGAGTGATGGAAAGGGCTTGAGTACCCCATCAGAGTATAGATCAGACACCAAAGTAATACCTTTCCTAATCCAGGTCTGAATATTAATATACAAGAAAAGAGGTTTCAGAGGAAAGCTCACAGGCACCGCATCCCATTAATTGGACATAGGGAACAGGAGAATTGCTCCCATCGGGAGCTGGGATTTTTGAAATAACTCAATGTTTACAAATAAACATTAAAATAAAAATTATTCAATTGGTTAGAAATATGAAAACGTATGTTATAATATAAACACATATAGACACCAATATATCTTAAAATTACTTCTGGAGAATGACCAACATGATCGACAATTGATGGTGTTTCTGGGGTGACAATCCCGACATGTTTCACCAATAAATTCGGCTTCCTCAGGGGATCTTCATTATCACACCTACATCAATAAAAGGTATAGTCGTCATTGTACATAAGTGGATTCTAATCAGTTTAATTAACCTGAACATTCAAATGAAGGTACAGTGCCTTGCGAAAGTATTCGGCCCCCTTGAACTTTTCATCCTTTTGCCACATTTCAGGCTTCAAACATAAAGATATAAATTTTAATTTTTGTGAAGAATCACCAACAAATGGGACACAATTGTGAAGTGGAACGAAATCTATTGGATTTTTGAAACTTTTTTAACTAAGAAAAAAATGAAAAGTGGGGCGTGCAAAATTATTCGGCCCCCTTGCGTTAATACTTTGTAGAGCCACCTTTTGCTGCGATAACAGCTGCAAGTCGCTTGGGGTATGTCTCTATCAGTTTTGCACATCGAGAGACTGAAATTCTTGCCCATTCTTCCTTGCAAAACAGCTCGAGCTCAGTAAGTTGGATGGAGAGCGTTTGTGAACAGCAGTTTTCAGCTCTTTCCACAGATTCTCGATTGGATTCAGGTCTGGACTTTGACTTGGCCATTCTAACACCTGGATACGTTTATTTGTGAACCATTCCTTTGTAGATTTTGCTGTATGTTTGGGATCATTGTCTTGTTGGAAGATAAATCTCCGTCCCAGTCTCAGGTCTTTTGCAGACTCCAACAGGTTTTCATCCAGAATGGTCCTGTATTTGGCTGCATCCATCTTCCCCTCAATTTTAACCATCTTCCCTGTCCCTGCTGAAGAAAAGCAGGCCCAAACCATGATGCTGCCACCACCATGTTTGACAGTGGGGATGGTGTGTTGAGGGTGATGAGCTGTGTTGCTTTTACGCCAAACATATCGTTTTGCATTGTGGCCAAAAAGTTCGATTTTGGTTTCATCGGACCAGAGCACCTTCTTCCACATGTTTGGTGTGTCTCCCAGGTGGCATGTGGCAAACTTTAGACAAGACTTTTTATGGATATCTTTGAGAAATGGCTTTCTTCTTGCCACTCTTCCATAAAGGGCAGATTTGTGCAGTGTACGACTGATTGTTGTCCTGTGGACAGACTCTGCCACCTCAGTTGTAGTTCTCTGCAGTTCATCCAGAGTGATCATGGGCCTCTTGGCTGCATCTCTGATCAGTCTTCTCCTTGTCTGAGCTGAAAGTTTAGAGGAACAGCCAGGTCTTGGTAGATTTGCAGTGGTCTGATACTCCTTCCATTTCAAAATGATCGCTTGCACAGTGCTCCTTGGGATGTTTAAAGCTTGGGAAATCTTTTTGTATCCAAATCCGGCTTTAAACTTCTCCACAACAGTATTACGGACCTGCCTGGTGTGTTCCTTGGTCTTCATGATGCTCTCTGCGCTTTCAACAGAACCCTGAGACTATCACAGAGCAGGTGCATTTATACAGAGACTTGATTACACACAGGTGGATTCTATTTATCACCATCAGTCATTTAGGACAACATTGGATCATTCAGAGATCCTCGCTGAACTTCTGGAGTGAGTTTACTGCACTGAAAGTAAAGGGGCCGAATAATTTTGCACGCACCACTTTTCAGTTTTTTATTTGCTAAAAAAGTTTAAAATATCCAATAGATTTCGTTCCACTTCACAATTGTGTCCCACTTGTTGGTGATTCTTCACAAAAAATTCAAATTTTATATCTTTATGTTTGAAGCCTGAAATGTGGCAAAAGGATGAAAAGTTCAAGGGGGCCGAATACTTTCGCAAGGCACTGTATATAGAGCATGCATATTGAGGTGTATAGACATTCCACAATGTCAGGTATTAAATGTGCATTGATCCATTACAGAAATACATATAAAAGATTGGCGGGGGGCTTTCGTACCACTGTACACTATAGATGTATATGATCATCCAGATAGAAGCTTATATTAGAAGTAAGATCCAATGATCCACGTTTGAACCAATTCTATATGCAAACAGAGAAGGAGACCCATCAGGTGGTCGTGGGATGAGGTATTCATGTGCTGGCCGCAGGAGGGAGAACTCAGATCCTAGTTCACTACAAACAATGTATTTCATAAGTATTCCAAATAGTAAACCAATATGTCTATCCCCCAATTACCCCAACACTATGATTGATGTGGGTAATAACATGTTGGGTTCAATAGCAAAAGTTTTGGGTATTACAGTAGCAGTGGGATGATGTTGATCATATATGAAAACACTGTAAACTACATGTAAAACAATGTGCTGAAATAGCAGATAAATACCAGTAAATTGGCTCCGCCAGAGAAATATTCAATCCCCAGATCCACCAAAAGGGGCCATCAGGGGGAAGAAAGAGGCAAAAAAATCCCCTAAGAAATCCGGAGAAGAAACACACAAAAGTGTATTAAATGCAAAATAGGAAGAGCGTTAGCGCTGCCTAATAGAGATCATCCCTGGTAGGTTCTCACCTTAACTGCTGATGCACACTGGCTTGTGTGTGTGTCCCAGCTTCCCCGCCAATCAAATAAACCGGTGGGGATAACCGGCATGCTTATACCTTTATTGGTGTTAATAAAGGTATGATAGCTAGAGGAAGTGGCAACAGAATCTGGAAAATGCCTTTCGCTGTGTTGAGTGGCAGGTGAAGGAATGTTTAAGTGAGGCCACTATAGTAGGGGATAGAGAAAGGTCTCTATTATGTAATTGAAGAGTGCTGATTAGCCAGTTGTAATGGTCTTGATCTGGAATTCGGAGAGACTTGATTTCCCTCAATATGCTTTGTGAATTGGGCGTAAACAATGTTTTTAGCTGTGTCAGAAGTGCGGCATAATAGAAGTCTTTAAGGCCAGGAAGACCCATGCCTCCAAATGATTTGCGTTTGATGACTTTGATATGAGATCATCTTGCTCATTTGCCCTGCCATATAAAGGGTCTCAATACTGATTGAAGTTTCCTAAAATACGTTGCAGGTATTGGGATGATTAGAAAATGATCGAGGTATAACAATTGTGGGAGTTTGAGCATCTTGAAAGCAGCTAACCTACCTGTCCGGGAAAGAGTGAATTTGGAGAGGTGAGATAGTTCTGATTGAAGGGATTGTGGGAAGGGGACGTAGTTTTCCTGAAAAAGGAATTTGGGGTTAGTTGAAACTTGTACACCAAGGTATGTTATGGAATATTTATCCCAGGTATAGGGGAAATGATCATTGGGGTTGGATTGAACATTAGGAGGTATGTTGAGGCCTAGTACATATAATTTGGAGTCATTAACTTTGTAATATGATACAGAGCTAAATTCTGACAGTGTTGATTGGACCACTTCCAAGGAAGGTAATGGGGAGGTTAACATGAGGATAACATTGTCTTCAAACAGGTTACCGTATATACTCGAGTATAAGCCGACCCGAGTATAAGCCGAGGTACCTAATATTACCCCAATAAACTGGGAAAACTTATTGACTCGAGTATAAGCCTAGGGAGGGAAATGTGCCCATTGCCACCTCACTGTGCCACCTCACTGTGCCCATTGCCACCTTACTGTGCCCATCCTCACTGTGTCCATTGCAGCCTCCCTGTGCCTGAGTGTACCTGAAAATCTTCTTATACTGCGGCCGGCGTCCATTGTTTAAATATCGCGCCTTTCTCCTGGTCCCTTCCGTGATAGGCGTTTCCAGCAAACACTGTGTTGAGTGTTTCGCCTATCACGGAGATCCTCTCATTCTCGGACTCTGTTTCTCAGTAGGCACTGTGTTCTGTGTTCCGCCAATCACGAACGTCTTTTCATCCTTGGACAAGAGAACGTCCATGATAGGCGGAATACTGAACACAGAGTCCGAGAATGAGAGGACCTCCGTAATAGGCAGAACACTTAACACAGTGTTTGCTGGAAAGGCCTATCACGGAAGGGACCAGGAGAAAGCCACAATATTTAAACAATGGACGCCGGCCGCAGTATAAGAACGTTTTCAGGTACTGACTCAAATATAAGCCGAGGGGTGTACTTCCAGGCCTAAAAAAAGGGCTGAAAAACTTGGCTTATACTCGAGTATATACGGTAATTTTATGTTCCTTGTGGCAAATTTTGAACCCTGAGATGTTTAAGTAGGAGCAGAGTTTTTGAGCCAGGGGATCCATGAGAAGGTTAAAGTTTAGTGGGGATAGAGGGCACCCCTGACGTGTTCCATTAGAGATAGGAAAGGATGTGGAAAGCAATGCTGAACAGAAAACTTGGGCCGATGGATTGGTGTACAATGCCATGATCGCAGACAAGATGTGGCCATTAAATCCAAATTTCTGCAGAGTCTTCATTAGATAGGACCAATGAACCCTGTCAAATGCCTTCTCTGCGTTCTAAGGATAGAAGCAGAGAAGGCATTTTCTGACAATTAGCATGATGGATAATATTGATCAGGCCTCAGCTATTTGCCTCCTTTGGTAAACCCAGACTTATCTGGATGCACAAAAGCAGGTAATATGATAATGATCTTGTTCGCTATTACTTTGGCATAGAGTTGAAGGTCATGGTTGAGAAGGGAAATGGGTCAGAATTCCAAGGGGAAGAAGGATCTTTCCCCGCTTTTGGCAAGGTAATTATTAGAGCTTTTAACATCTCCTCTGGAAAAGAAGAAGAAACTGCAGCAGCATTAAAAAGTGAAGAAAGAGGATCTTCTAGAATAAATGTATATTAGTTTGGAATTTTCGGCAACCAACCCATCGTGGCCTGGTGCTTTGTTAATGCGGAGAGATTTGATAACTTTGACTATTTCTTGGCTCGTGAATGGGGAGTTCAATGCCGCAAGTTGTGAACTGTTCAAACTGGGTATGTGAATAGATTGCAAACATTATTTTACAGGAGAGGGAGAGGGTTGCTTAGTATCGGGATTGTCCTTCAGATTATATAAAGAATGATAGTATGCACTGAATACATTTGCTATGTCTTGGGGGTTCATCAGCTGTTCTTTAGTGAAGGGGTAAGAGAGATAAGGGATGGCCATTTTAGCTTGTTGGCCCTTAGTTTGTTTAGATAAAAGTTTACTTGCTTTATTGCTTTTGGCATATAAGGAAGATCTAAAGTCTTTATGGTTGTACTCAAACTTATCTAATAGCAAGGACCGGAGTTCTAAGCGAAAATGCCATAATCTATTTTTGTCGCTTGCTTGTTTTTTGTTTAGGGAATCTAAGTCTTAGATTTCTTTTAGAAGGCTTTCAATGTGCTGCAATCTCTTCTTGTTTGCGCTGGAACTTTGTTATATACAAATACCACGTATATAGGCTTTATGAGCCACCCATAGTATAACGGGTCTGACACTGAACACTTGTTGGTTTGCGAAGAAGGTCTCCAGATGCGTCTTGAAAACGTTGCTGTAGGGGGATGCTTGAAGAATGTGGGTGTTCATGTGCCATGTGAAGGTAGGTGCCGAGTTAGGAGAGTCCTCTAATGTGATACTCACAGTAGAGTGGTCCGACCAAGTGATAAACTGGATAGGGGAACATAAAGGAGGAGATGAAGCTTTAAAGTGTGTCTCCTGTACCCATAGAATGTCTCAATGGGATTCTGCAGCCAGTTTAACTGGAAAAAAGATTTTTTTTTTTTAATTCTTGTAATCTTTAAAGATCATCCAGATTTGCATATTGTATAAACACAAAAGATGCTGTTATATTCCCAGGAGATGAGTATTGTTCCCTTCATATAACTAATCCTATGAATACAGTACAAGTCACAGCCCAGCCTCCCCCTGTGTAGGAGGACGTGACCCTCCCAACTGCATTCTTCTCAGAGAAGTTCACTTTCATTTCCTCGTCTGCTGTCAGCGATGGCGTTTCCTGATTTGAGAGCCGAGCTGGAATGTTCCGTCTGTCTGAACATTTATACAGATCCTGTAATGCTGAGATGTAGTCACAACTTCTGCTGGGCCTGTATTGATCGTGTGCTGGATACACAGGAGAGGTCTGGAGGATATTCCTGTCCTGAATGCAGAGAGAAGTTTCCGGATCGGCCTGCACTGCAGAGGAACATAACACTACGTAATATAGTGGAGAATTTCCTGTCTGCTCAGCCAGATCAGGAGGAGTCTGGGGTCTTCTGTACTCACTGTGTGGACTCTCCTGTACCTGTTGTTAGATCCTGTCTACACTGTGAGGTTTCTCTGTGTAATAAACACCTGAGAGTCCACAAAAAGTCCCCAGAACACATCTTATGTGACCCCACCTTGTCCATGGAGAGCAAGAAATGCTCCGTCCATAAGGAAGTTTTGAAGTATTCCTGAACTAAAGCTGGCAGATGTGTCTGTATGTCTTGTTATGTGATTGGAGAACATAAAGGACATGAGATGGAGTCACTGGATGAGGCTTCTGAGAAGAAGAAGGAATGTTCTGCAGAATCTTCTGACAAAGAGAAAGGAGACGGAGGAAAGAGTCCAGAGTCTGCAGGAACACAGGAGGAAAGTAGAAGAAGAAGCAGCTGGTGACACCGAGAGAGTCACTGCCCTGTTTAGAGATCTCAGGAGACGTCTGGAAGACCTGGAGAAGAGAGTCCTGAGGGAAATCTCCGGGAGGGCAGAGCGGATCTCCATCTTCATCCGGGATCTGGAAATAAAGAAGGAGGAGCTGTCCAGGAAGTTGCGTCACATTGAGGAGCTGTGTAACGTGACGGATCCACTGACTGTCTTACAGGAATCAGTCACAGGTGACTTGTGTGATACTGAGGATGGAGATAATGAGGACAGAGAGAGACATGAGAAGCTCCTCCATGATGGAGGGGGTCTGGATGTGGCTGGGATATCACACACATTACACACATTATCTGATATAATAACAGAGGGAAATGTAGACTTCTATATACAGGGAGCTGCAGACATATTACTGGATGGAAACACAGCTAATAATTATCTCCATATATCAGATGACAGGAAAACTGTATCCAGGTCATATAGAAACCAGAATCATCCAGAAACACCAGAGAGATTTCAGTATTCTCAGGTGTTGAGCAGTCGGAGTTTCTCCTCAGGGAGACATTACTGGGAAGTGGATGTCGGGAGATCAGAGAGCTGGATAGTCGGGATGTGTTACCCCAGTATACAGAGGGGAGGTGGGGAGTCAGGGATTGGATGGAATAACAAGTCCTGGGGTTTGGACAGGTCTGGTGATCAGTGTTATGTGATACATGACAGTAATAAGACCTCCTTACCCCCCAATCCCTCCAGTAACAGAGTCAGGATAGATCTGGATTATGAGGCCGGGAGGATCTCCTTTTATGATCTGTGTGACCCGATCCGACACCTCCACACCTTCACCACCACCTTCACTGAGCCCCTCCATGCTGGGATATATGTAGGGGGAGGTTGTATAAAGATATGTGAGGGGGAAACAGGAGATGTGAGAGCTCCTCCCACAGACTGATGACATCATAGTAAGGGAGGGTCAGATCAGTTAAATATTCATCCAATGGGGCAGATTTTGGGGACTCCAGTCAGTGTCTCTTTTATTGTAGTTTGGGGTACAGTACAAATAAGGGTGCAGGTTACAGAAATAGGAGGCCGTGCTACAAAATCATGCTGATCTGCAATGTAATAGAGGAAATAAATGAGTAGAATAGAAGAAGTGAGATGATGTTTTTTTTTTGGGTTGTTGATGTACAAAGTAAAATGATTGTGTGACGGGGTGTACCCCTCTCAGGAGGACTGAAACCCCAGAAATGTGGGGAAGGGGAGATAAAGTTTAGGGTTAGAGTGAGAAAAGAGAAGAAAACTGAACCCTCTGTCATATATCTCCTCTATACAGGGTCGGGGGGTCTGAGCTCTGCAGTGCTCTATGTCGCCCCCTGGAAATTTACACCAGAACATGTCCCATCTCACTCCAATCAGAGTTCCTGAACTCTGTGATGTCATTAAATCCCAATAGAACTTTCAGCTTTACCCCTTGGTGCCAGCTCCTCCCAGTCCTTTTAAGGGGTTTAGGGTGCCCGGGAGGTGGGGCGGGGCTTATGATCATGTGACCACTGTGATTGGCTGTCACAGGGGTCACAGGATTGGAAAGCTGCTTGTGATCGGGAGCTTTCTGTTTGCCACCAGAAATGTGCCGGCACTGGGCGCACGCTCTTGGCACAGCTGTTTTTACAATATTGCACGCAAATATGCAGCCTGAAGGGAGGTGTAGAATTGGCGCTAATTACAATTCATGGACTTCCTTGCTCTAGAGCGCAAGTGAATATTTTATATATAAATAGATACATAAATACCCCTATATTATACTAGTGTCATTGGTGCCATAGTGTAAGGCCCGCCCTCTGAGAGGCCGCATATTTCCATACTGTCTGCGCCCACAGAGTTAATCTGATAAATACATTCCAAGGGCTTCAAACCAAAAACTGTGCAATTTTTTTTTTTAGAAAGCAGCCACAGCCTGAGTAGAAAAGCCTTCCCCCTGCCAAAATGCTTCAAAGAAGAACCCTTGCTCTCTGTGTGGAAGCAGCTGTCTCTCTGCAGAGGTCCAACATGCCCATTGCTGAGTCACAACTAGTCACAGCCATTTAGCAGGGAGTATGAGCTTTTTCAAATTAGAGAGATCTAGATCTGACTCAACAGAGGGTGTGTCAGATCTCTGCAGGGAGACCACTGCTTCCACACGTGGCAAGGGTTCCTGGCAGGGGGCTGGTGTTTCTACTCAAGTGTGATTTCATTTTAAATTAATTTTATGTACATTTTTATGAATATTTGGGGCACTCTAATACAGGAGGTGTGTTACTGGCCAGATCACCAGGTGAAAACAGAGGGGAAAAAAAGAAAAAAAAAGAAAAGTAATACAGACACCACATCTAATGATTGGTGAGCTGCAATATATGACATTTTTGGTTTCGGGGTTATTATACTTATACTTATCTTTAATTGGTAGAGTAATTTTAGAAGCAGGTTGGTGTCATATTGGGATAGGACATACATTAATATTTTGGTCACATACTACACTATATTGTCAAAAGTATTGGGACGCCTGCCTTTACACACACATGAACTTTATTGGCATCCCAGTCTTAGTCCGTAGGGTTCAATAGTGAGTTGGCCCACCCTTTGTAGCTATAAAACCTTCAACTCTTCTGGGAAGGCCGTCCACAAGGTTTAGGAGGGTGTCTATGGGATTGTTTGACCATTCTTCCAGAAGAACGTTTGTGAGGTCAGGCACTGATGTTGGATGAGAAGTTCTGGCTCGCAGTCTCCACTCTAATTCATCCCAAAGGTGTTGTAGCGGCCTCACTCTCTCTCTCTCTGTTTTTATCGGTTATTCTGGCTCTGGTCTAGGGGTACCTGGGAGGAGAGAGTGAGGTGTGCTACGGCCCATGTCCTCTAGATTGCAGCAAGGTGAAGGCCAGAACTATTGGATTTTGTGTAGGTGTCCCAGAGTCAAATCCTCTCCTCGGATAGACTCCCCTTTGCTCCTAGTAACCAGAGTTCCACACACTGAGATGGTCCAACTTGTATTTATTCTTCACAATAAATAGTCATACAGCACAGACAGGTTGAGACCCTTCAGCACTTCAGTGTTTGTGGGGGAGAGTAGGCCAAGGCACAGTTCTTTAGATAGAGCTAACTACTGTGGTGTCACCAGTGGTGAATAGTCGCTGCCACCGACTAGGTTGAATAGAAGATGGATTACCTTCGCTAACGTAGCCCCTATCAGGGGAAGGATATCCGTCCAAGAGAGTTACTGGAGGCCTCTCTGTCACCAGCGAATGCTGCGCCGGACTCTTCAGTAGGGATGAGCTCGGTGTTCGACTCGAACATCGGCTGTTCGATCGTTCGACGAAGATCGAACGATTTGCACCATTCGCGCCAAATTCGAGTGACGCGAACGGCCCACAATACACTGCGCCATCGCAGTGCAATCCCGGCGCTGTGATTGGCCAAGCATGTACTGTGACCCCGCATGCTTGGCCAATCACAGCGCCGGCAGCTAGGAGAGCCATAATTGGCCACAGGCAGGTTGCCTGTGGCCAATTATAGCTCAGGGGGTTTAGCACACGCTCCACACTATAAAAGGCCGCCAGCGCGGCGGCCTTGTGTAGTGTGTTACGGCACAGGGAAAGAGAAGGATAGGCAGGGACATGTCAGTGTCATATTCTTTGCTAAACCTTGTGTGTAGGGAGAGAGAAGGATAGGCAGGGAGAGTGTCAGTGTCATATTCTTTGCTAAACCTTGTGTGTAGGGACAGAGAAGGATAGGCAGGGGACAGTGTCAGTGTCATATTCTTTGCTAAACCTTGTGTGCAGGGAGAGAGAAGGATAGGCAGGGAGAGTGTCAGTGTCATATTCTTTGCTAAACCTTGTGTGCAGGGAGAGAGAAGGATAGGCAGGGAGAGTGTCAGTGTCATATTCTTTGCTAAACCTTGTGTGTAGGGAGAGAGAAGGATAGGCATGGACAGTGTCATTGTGCTATTCTTTGCTAAACCTTGTGTGCAGGGAGAGAGAAGGATAGGCAGGGAGAGTGTCAGTGTCATATACTTCAATAAACCTTGTGTGCAGGGAGAGAGAAGGATAGGCAGGGGACAGTGTCATTGTCATATTCTTTGCTAAACCTTGTGTGCAGGGAGAGAGAAGGATAGGCAGGGAGAGTGTCAGTGTCATATTCTTTGCTAAACCTTGTGTGCAGGGAGAGAGAAGGATAGGCAGGGGACAGTGTTAGTGTCATTGTTGCTAAGCCTCCTGCAAAATATACTCCTGAAGCTAGCCCGTATTGCTGTGTTTTCCTGGTGTGTTACACTAACAGGCATTTGCAGTACTTACAGCAGGCGTAGTGTGCTTCCTGCTAAATATACTCCTGAAGCTAGCCCGTATTGCTGTGTTTTCCTGGTGTAAATATAATAATAATAAAAGTAAAAATAATATTGTAAAAAAATGTAAATGCAAAAACTGACACCAGTGGCGGAACTACCAGGGTCACAAAAGTTGAACAGGCCCCCGCGTTCCGCCACCGGGCTCAGAAGGAAGGGCCCCGACCAGGGCTCAGGGGGGCCCTTCATGGTTTCTTGCACTGGGGCCCTGAAGGTCCAAGTTATGCCTGCAGTAGCTTATACATATATAACCTCACCCCCGGAAGGATTTACCCCCTTAATGACCAGGCCGTTTTTTGCGATTCAGCACTGCGTCGCATTAACTGACAATTTCGCGGTCGTGTGATGTGGTACCCAAACAAAATTGATGTTCTTTTTTTCCCACAAATAGAGATTTCTTTGGTATTTTGCGCTATAAACAAAAATAGAGCGACAATTTTGAAAAAAAAAAAAACAATATTTTTTACTTTTTGCTAAAATAAATATCCCCCCCCCCCAAAAAAAAAAATGTATTCCTCAGTTTAGGCCGATACGTATTCTTCTACATATTTTCGGTAAAAAAAATCGCAATAAGCTTATGATGATTGGTTTTGCACAAAAGTTATAGCGTCTACAAAATAGGGGATTTATAGCATTTTTATTATATATAAGTGTAGCGGGTATATACTTTCCCGGGTGTATATTTGAATCTGGCGGAGACACCAGTGGTGTGTTCCCGGAGGCCCACCAGGTGGCGCTGTCACCATGGGCTGAGGGACGGACATCGCTGTGCGGAGCCTCCTTTTTGTCCTCTCTCGGCAGCGGTATGGTGGGGCGGGGAACCCGCCATGCTTGCTGGGAGAGGGTATAAAGGGGCCGGCCATCTTTGTCACGGGGTCGTAGTCCCAGGCATCTTCAGCTTGCGGACGGTGGTTCGTGTCAGTCCTCTGGGCGGCCTAGGCCCAGAGGACCACCGGAGATCGTGTTCCATCCCAGGCACCTTTAGCCTGGGGTGAGGTACTTGGACGGAGGTCCGGAGCTCAGTGCCCAACACTGAGTTCCGCGAGGGAAGGATCCTAAGGTACTCCGGAGATGGATGCCTGAATCCAAGGTGGGTGCAATGGACCGGGGAGAGCTCCTCATCTGAAGACCCGGTGCAGCATACTGCCGGTGACGGGTGAGTCTCTTGTCGGAGACCGTCCGGAAGGAGAATTTCCCTCGTGCGGAGACCATAGCCCACTCTCTAGGAGGAGAGTGGAGGATCGAATTTGTGTCTGGGCCTATTCGCACCCACACCTCCTTTTCTGTTCTATAGCCAAGGGAGTCCATGTTATGTTCTACAATAAAGGTGTGTTGGATTTAAATGGTGTGGGGCTCAATTCCTGGCAGACAAAGTTCACGGTGACTCTTGGAGGGAGGATCCAGATGCACAGCACACACCCGAAGGTAAAAAAAAAAAAAACAACAGAGACATTGCTAATACCACATGCACACCTGTGGTGGAAGCCAGGCGTAGCTAACCCTCTCCCTCCCCTATCATACCCCTAGACCAGAGACATTGCAAGTTAAATTTTAATAGAGGGGAGTGGAGAGAGGGCCCCGCTACATGTGGGGGCTCGTCCAGGATTGTGTTGTGCATCACAGTATTGAACGTGTCTGCTGGAAGAGTTAAACGAATAGGCCAAAGTGCAGCCCTGCTCGTAGTCGTGGACATGACCTCAAGAGGGGAAAGGCCCGTGCAGGAAGAGCGGTGAACGGGGGGAAGCCCAGCCATGTGAAGTAGTACACGTGGGGGCTTCTAATTGCACTGCGCCACCAGACACAACCCCCACCGCTTAGTTCGTGGGCGTGACTCAACCAAAGGAAAGTGAAAAAGCCCACGAACTGGAGCAAAAGGGGAGGAGTCCAATATGTGTGACGGACTACACGTGGGATATTGGCACGAAAACTCTACAGTGTGCGATGGATCAGCAACAGGTCGCCATGTTTGGACACACCTCGTGGATTCCAGTTCACCCTGCCACCACGACATTGACTGCTGCTGCTCCGATAACAGATACGGGGATCCGACTGAAGCCAAGGGGTCGATTCGCCCTGTACTCGTGCATGGACGTTGAGGCCCTGGGTGTGATTTGTCCCGGGTGTTCGGGACTGGTGTGCCTGTTGAAGCCGTTCGAACGCTGTGAGGCCTGTGGGGAGTTCCTGTTCGAGGTGGATCCGGCGGTCGAGAGGCCGAGAACCATCTACCCAGGCCGGGCTTCAGGTACCACCACTCAGAGAGGAGGAATCACTGCTGTGAGAGTCACCCCTGCGCACACTGCAGCAACCGCAGAGGAGGTCGTTAAAACTCAACGGGAGAAATCCGAGGATGCTGACTCGTCGCCACTGTCTCGCAGCGTCCACCACCGAAGAAAAGAACCAGCGTGGTAGCCTCGACCAGCGGTGGTGGTGGACCGTCTCGCACGCTTACGCCAGGCCCGGATGGATCCGTTGACGAGGGTTTCCGGACGTCCCGCTTCAAGAAAGGGCCAAGGTAAGCCGGGCAAAGAGACTTGGTGTGTGGGAGGAGGTGTCGGGAAGGCATGGCCTAGCAAGTCCGCGGAGTGTGCTGGCTCTGTCTCCACAAAGGGCTACATACCCGCGGAAGAGTGTGATAGACATGTGCAAAAGGAAAAAATTTGTTTCGTTTCGTTTCGTTTTAATTCGTTAATTAATTAATTTCGTTTAGTTAGATTCGTTAAATTTGTTAAATTCGTTTTCGGATTTCGTTTCTTTTTCGACCGAATTCGAAAATCGGTTGCATTCAAAAATATTTCAACCGAATTCGAAAATATTTCTACCGGATTCAAAATTATTTCAACATGATTCGAAATTATTTCAACATGATTCGAAATTATTTCAACCGCATTTGAAACTATTTCAACCGGATTCGAAAATATTTCGCGACCCGACTTTGGGTCCACGTATCTCAGGGTCACTTAGTCATAGAAGCCCCAAATTTGGAGATGTTGTAGTGCTATTTCTACTCTGTTTGCATACCAAATGTGGGGTTTCTAGCTACAAGTTGCCCCGAGATATGTGGCCCCAAAGTCGGGTCGCAAAATGTCATTCTCTGCTGCAGAAAAGTGCTTGACATTTTGCGACCCGACTTTGGGTCCATGTATCTCGGTGTCACTTAGTGATAGAAACCCCAAAATTGGTATGCAAACACAGGAGAACTAGCACTACAACATCTCCAAATTTGGGGCTTCTATGACTAAGTGACCCTGAGATACGTGGACCCAAAGTCGGGTCGTGAAATATTTTCAAATCCGGTTGAAATAGTTTCAAATGCGGTTGAAATAATTTCGAATCATGTTGAAATAATTTCGAATCCGGTAGAAATATTTTCGAATTCGGTTGAAATATTTTCGAATGCAACCGATTTTCGAATTTCTATCACCAAGTAACTCCGAGATACGTGGATCCAAATTCAGGTCACAAAATATTTTCGAATCCGGTTAAAATAGTTTCAAATGCGGTTGAAATAATCATGTTGATACTATTTAAACCGTATTCGAAAATATTTTGCGACCCGACTTTGAAAAAAAAAATGAAATTGATTCTAACAGTCTGCAGGAGACAAATGTACAATTGCAGCATCGTACAGTTAAGCTGCTCCGTCTAATCTTCTTAGAACTTTTGACATACACCATAAGCCTTCAATGACAGATTCGACATAGTTTCAAATGCAGTTGAAATAATTTCGAATCATGTTGATACTATTTCAACCGGATTCGAAAATATTTTGCGACCCAAATTTGGGTCCATGTATCTCGGGGTTACTTGGTGATAGAAACCCCAAATTTGGAGATGTTGTAGTGCTAGTTCTACTGTGTTTGCATACCAAATTTGGGGTTTCTAGCTATAAGTGGACCCAAGATACGTGGCCCCAAATTCGGGTCACAAAATGCAATTCTCTGCTGCAGAAAAGTACTTGACATATAGCCCATATCTGGGGGTCACTTGGGGTTAGGAACCCCATAACTTGTGGCAGGTGACGTGGCAAGTGGACAAATAACCATCTTCCAAAATGTAAAATTCAAATAAAAAAGATTAGAACAGAATAGAAAAAATATATAATTTAATAGAATAAAATAGAAAGAATATACAACCTTCTTCTGAAATTCGAATTTAGTAAAGAATAAATTCAAATAGAAAAGATTAGAATAGAAAAACAATAGAATATAATAAAATATAATACATATATATATATATATATATATATATATATATATATGTATATATATATATATATTATATTTTATTCTATTCTGTTCTATTGTTTTTCTAGTCTATTTTCTATTTCTATTCTAATCTTTTCTATTCGAATTCGAATTCATTCTATACGTAATATTTATACATATAACTATCTTCTGAAATTCGAAATTCATACAGAATGAATTCAAATTCGAAAAGAAAAGATTTGAATATAATAACTATAGAAAAGAATAGATTAAAAAAATATAGACGGTCATATTCTATTGTATTTTATTACATTCTATTCAATTCTATTCTATTCTCTACTATTCTTTTATTTCTATTCTATTGTTTTTTTTTTATATTCTATTTTATTGTATTCTTTTTTAAAAAACGATTTATATTTTTTCTAATTCGATTCAAATTTATTTTCGAATTCGAGTCGAAAATATTTCGAATTCGATTCGAAAATATTTCGAATTCGATTCGAATTTCGTCCGCGATTTTTCGATTCGAAAAAATTCGGATTCGGTTAAATTCGTTAGTATTGTAATTCGGTAATTCGGATGCATCCGAATGTCCGAATAATGAAAAATTTGTCAGAATTTCGATTCGGAACGAAACGAAATGCACATGTCTAGAGTGTGACACCTCCGACCGGGAATCGCTCTCGGACCTGGCAGACGATACCGTCATAGACGATCTGTTTGCCGAGAAGGGCTGGGACAAGGTGCCGCTTGCTTCATTCTGCAGGACCCGGAATTCACCCATGTCTACAGGGGAAAGCACACCCCGGGTGGAGGCGTCAGCGCCTGAAGAAGGGTCCCGTCCCCAACTTGTCCCTACATCCCCGGTGCCACCTGCACCTGATGTTGGGGTAAAGAGACTGTTGCTACGAGCACCAATGCCCAGATTGGAGGTGGTCAAAGCGCCTCGTCACCCAGACTCAGTAGTTTTGCCTGGTGAAGGGGACAGTGCTACCATGCCTCCTTTGGCGAGACTACAACGCCTATTTGGCCAAAAGGTTGCAGCGGAGTATGAATGGGAGTACCCCTACTTATCAAAGGACTTGCTCTATGAGGTGGAAGTGTACAGGGAGCGCTGGTACAATGATTTTGTGTGGACCCACCTAAAAGTTCCACACGCCCGCAGGCACCTTGCGTGCTCTCCCAATGCTTCTCAACGTTTTAAAGACTGCAAGGCAGAGTGGATGTTGGGACGACACATCCATGCAGATAAAGTGTTGATTCGACGCAAAGAAGGCGAAGATGTAGAGTATCATCTGGAGACCATGGACCAGCACTTGAAGCCACTGATTCTGCCACATCCCCGCTTTTACCTGTAGGAGAGAGAAAGACCCCGTTCTTATCATGCTGCTGAACTTTCTGGGGCAGTTGTTTTTTTTGGGTGCCCAAAGGAATGAGGAACTGTTCCTGTTTGTTTTTCATCTTCCCGCAAAGAGATCACAGACTCTGGGGTAGATAGGGCCAAAGAGAAGAAGAAAAAGTTCCACGAGTGCAGTACCGCGAGGCTGTCACCAGGTGGCAGTCTTGCGCAACGTTTAAACACTTTTCACACACTCACACTGGAGAAAAAGGGATTTCTTCTTGGAGAAGTTTCTTTTCTTCTCACACGGATATATGTGTCAGGGTTTGTGTGTTAATTTTATTTTTTTTCCCTCTGCAGGAGAGCATTCCAGCAAGATTACAGACTCTGGGTAGGTTCTTAGTCAGAATGGGAGGGAAAAGTATAATGTTGAAATGTGATTTCCAAGTTATATATGTTGTCTTTCACTCCTCTTTTGTTACAGGGGCTCAGACACAATTTCTTCATTAGGATAGTTTTTTTTTTCTAAAGTTTTTGTTTTTAAATTGTTAGTTGGTTTCTGGATTGGATTATGTCAGCCGTTGAGGGCATGATTTACTCCAGACACTGGGGACCAGTGTCAAATCAGCAGGGGGAGAGTGTAGCGGGTATGTACTTTCCCGGGTGTATATTTGAATCTGGCGGTGACACCAGTGGTGTGTTCCCGGAGGCCCACCAGGTGGCGCTGTCACCATGGGCTGAGGGACGGACATCGCTGTGTGCCGAGCCTCCTTTTTGTCCTCTCTCGGCAGCGGTATGGTGGGGCGGGGAACCCGCCATGCTTGCTGGGAGAGGGTATAAAGGGGCCGGCCATCTTTGTCACGGGGTCGTAGTCCCAGGCACCTTCAGCTTGCGGACGGTGGTTCGTGTCAGTCCTCTGGGCGGCCTAGGCCCAGAGGACCACCGGAGATCGTGTTCCATCCCAGGCACCTTTAGCCTGGGGTGAGGTACTTGGACGGCGGTCCGGAGCTCAGTGCCCAACACTGAGTTCCGCGAGGGAAGGATCCTAAGGTACTCCGGAGATGGATGCCTGAATCCAAGGTGGGTGCAATGGACCGGGGAGAGCTCCTCATCTGAAGACCCGGTGCAGCATACTGCCGGTGACGGGTGAGTCTCTTGTCGGAGACCGTCCGGAAGGAGAATTTCCCTCGTGCGGAGACCATAACCCACTCTTTAGGAGGAGAGTGGAGGATCGAATTTGTGTCTGGGCCTATTCGCACCCACACCTCCTTTTCTGTTCTATAGCCAAGGGAGTCCATGTTATGTTCTAAATAAAGGAGTGTTGGACTTAAATGGTGTGGGGCTCAATTCCTGGCAGACGAAGTTCACGGTGACTCTTGGAGGGAGGATCCAGATGCACAGCACAGACCCGAAGGTAAAAAAAAAAAAACAACAGAGACATTGCTAATACCACATGCACACCTGTGGTGGAAGCCAGGCGTAGCTAACCCTCTCCCTCCCCTATCATACCCCTAGACCAGAGACATTGCGAGTTAAATTTTAATAGAGGGGAGTGGAGAGAAGGCCCCGCTACATATATATATATATATTTTTTACTAGTAATGGCGGCGATCTGCGATTTTTAGCGGGACTGCGACATTGCGGCGGAAAGAGCGGACCCTTTTGACACTTTTTTGGGACCAGTGACATTTATACAGCGATCAGAGCTATATATATAAATGTCACTGGAAAGGAAGGGGTTAACATTAGGGGGCGATCAATGGGTTAAGTGTGGGTGTTTCTAACTGTGGGGGGAGGGGACTGATTGGGAGTAGAGAGAGATCCCTGTTCCTAATTACTAGTGTAGCACTGACCCCCGAAGGAGCTGCTGATTAATTTTGGGTCATGCAAACTACCTCCATGGCTCTCGTTGTCAGGGTAAAGAGTTTTCAGAAAAGTCAACGTCCACACAAATGTAAAACCTCAACAGTTAAGCCTCTTACACACGAACGAGTTTCTCGGCAAGAAGCGACAAGAAAACTGCAGAGATAGCTTTCTTGCCGAGAAATTTGTTCGTGTGTATGGTTTCTCGTCAAGAAAACCGACAAGAATCTCGACGAGAAATATAGAGAACCTGCTCTCTATTTTCTCATTGAGATTCTCGTCAGCCTGTTTCTCGACGAGAAAATTGTGTGTGTGTACACTTACCTGTCCTCCGGGAAGCCCGCGCATGTTCGAAATGACTTTGACGCATGCGCGGTAGCTTCCTAGGCATAGATAGGGTGTAGAAAGATGGCGGCGACGGCATCGAATGTGACGAGCGCATGCTCGTTGTAGTCAATGACGTCACCGCGTTTGCTCCATTCAAAGAACTGCGGGTTCTTTGAATCGAGCGTCTGTACACTCGGCCGGGACAAGTTTCTTGTCCAAGAATCTCGTCAAGAAAAACGACGTGTTTTTTCTTGACGAGATTTTCGGCCGTGTGTACGAGGCTTCAGGCTTTATTTTCTTTTGCTTTAGAACTTGAGAGAAAGTGGGAAACGAGAGAAGTAGGGGAAGGTTCAGGCACGCGGTATAATAGATGCAAACAGTCAGTATATTCGCCACTCAAGCCTGAGTGGGTATTGCTCACCAGGATAGTCCCCTCTCACGGTCCTAACAGCCGAAATGATGCACTGATCAGACTTTAGACAGTTTCTGCCACAAACTGCTATAGATGAACGAAGGTCTCTGCCACAGACCTGGTGAACTTTGAAGGTCTCTGCCACAGACCTGGTGAACTTTGAAGGTCTCTTCCACAGACCTGGTGAACTTTGAAGGTCTCTTCCACAGACCTGGTGAATTTTGAAGGTCTCTGCCACAGACCTGGTGAACTTTGAAGGTCTCTGCCACAGACCTGGTGAACTTGGGTCTCTGCCACAGACATGGTGAACTTTGAAGGTCTCTGCCACAGACCTGGTGAACTTTGAAGGTCTCTGCCACAGACCTGGTGAACTTTGAAGGTCTCTGCCACAGACCTGGTGAACTTTGAAGGTCTCTTCCACAGACCTGGTGAACTTTGAAGGTCTCTGCCACAGAACTGGTGAACTTGGGTCTCTGCCACAGACCTGGTGAACTTTGAAGGTCTCTGCCACAGACCTGGTGAACTTTGAAGGTCTCTGCCAGGGATGAGCCGAACACCCCCCTGTTCGGTTCGCACCAGAACCTGCGAACAGACAAAATGTTTGTGTAAACTTTAGAACCCTATTAAATACAATGGACTCGAACGTTCGAAATCTAAAGTGTTAATTATAAAGGCTAATATGCAAGTTATTGTCCTAAAAAGTGTTTGGGGACCCGGGTCCTGCCCCAGGGGACATGTATCAATGCAAAAATAAGTTTTAAAAACGGACGTTTTTTCGGGAGCAGTGATTTTAATAATGCTTAAAATGAAAAAATAAAAGTGAAATATTCCTTTAAATTTCGTACCTTGGGGGTGTGTATGATATGCATGTAAAGTGGCGCATGTTTCCCGTGCTTAGAACTGTCCCTGCAAAAAATGTCATTTTTGAAAGAAAAAAATGCATTTAAAACTCACTCGCGGCTATTAATGAATTGTTGGCTCCCGGCAATACATACAAAAGTCATTGATAAAAAAAAGCGTGGGGGTTCCCCAGAATTCAATTACCAGGCCCTTCAGGTCTGGAATGGATATTAAGGGGAACCCCGCCGCAAATTTAAAAAGAAATTGACGTGGGGCTCCCCCAAATATCCATTCCAGGCCCTTCAGATCTGGCATGGATTTTAAGGGGAACTCCACCCCAAATTTAAAAAAAAAATGGCGTGGAGTCCCCCTAAAAATCCATACCAGACCCCTTATCCGAGCACGCAACCTGGCTGGCCACAGGGGAAAAGGGGGGGAAGAGAGAGCGGCCCCCCCTCCCTCCTGAACCGTACCAAGCCACATGCCCTCAACATGGGGAGGATGTCCCCATGTTGATGGGGACAAGGGCCTCATCCCCACAACCCTTGCCCGGTGGTTGTGGGGGTCTGCGGGCGGGGGGCTTATCGGAATCTGGAAGACCCCTTTAACAAAGGGGACCCCCTGATCCCGGCCCCCCCCTATGTGAATTGGTAACGGGTACATTGTACCCCTACCATTTCACGAAGAAAGCGTAAAAAAATGTTTAAAAAACACACAAACACCTTGAAAAAGTCCTTTATTTAAAAAAAACAAAACATTCCAGCGGTGAAATCCAGTGTCCCGCGGCGATCCCGATGTCCAGCGCTGTCCTTCATTGGTTGTGCCTGAGCGGACCTGATGGGGAACTCCCTCTCAGTATTTTAAATGTATAGACCCGCCCCTTCTAAAGTTCCCCATCAGGTCCGCTCAGCGGACGAGATGCGGAACATGAGAAGGGGCGGGTCTATACATGTATTACCAAAGTGAGAGCAGTCCCCCATCAGGTCCGCCCCCTTCGGTATGTCGGACCCGCCTACGTCATTGGCTTGAGCGGGGAACTTTCTTCACTATGTAAATTTAAATTACACAGTGAAGGAAGTTCCCCGCTCAAGCCAATGACGTAGGCGGGTCCGACATACCGAGGGGGCGGACCTGATGGGGAACTGCTCTCACTTTGGTAATACATGTATAGACCCGCCCCTTCTCATGTTCCGCATCTGGTCCGCTGAGCGGACCTGATGGGGAACTTTAGAAGGGGCGGGTCTATACATTTAAAACACTGAGAGGGAGTTCCCCATCAGGTCCGCTCAGGCACAACCAATGACGGACAGCGCTGGACATCGGGATCGCCGCGGGACACTGGATTTCACCCCTGGAATGTTTTTTTTTTTTAATAAAGGACTTTTTCAAGGTGTTTGTGTGTTTTTTTTTTAAACATTTTTTTACGCTTTCTTCGTGAAATGGTAGGGGTACAATGTACCCCTTACCAATTCACATAGGGGGGAGCCGGGATCTGGGGGTCCCCTTTGTTAAAGGGGTCTTCCAGATTCCGATAAGCCCCCCGCCCGTAGACCCCCACAACCACCGGGCAAGGGTTGTGGGGATGAGGCCCTTGTCCCGATCAACATGGGGACATCCTCCCCATGTTGAGGGCATGTGGCCTGGTATGGTTCAGGAGGGAGGGTGGGCCGCTCTCTCGTCCCCCCCTCTTCCCCTGCGGCCGGCCAGGTTGCGTGCTCGGATAAGGGGTCTGGTATGGATTTTTAGGGGGACTCCACGCCATTTTTTTTTAAATTTGGGGTGGAGTTCCCCTTAAAATCCATGCCAGATCTGAAGGGCCTGGAATGGATATTTGGGGGAGCCCCACGTCAATTTTTTTTTAAATTTGCGGTGGGGTTCCCCTTAATATCCATTCCAGACCTGAAGGGCCTGGTAATTGAATTCTGGGGAACCCCCACGCTTTTTTTTTTTTTTTTATCAATGACTTTTGTATGTATTGCCGGGAGCCGACAATTCATTAATAGCCGCGAATGAGTTTTAAATGACTTTTTTTCCTTCAAAAATGACATTTTTTGCAGGGACAGTTCTAAGCACGGGAAACATGCGCCACTTCACATGCATATCATACACACCCCCCAGGTACGAAATTTAAAGGAATATTTCACTTTTATTTTTTCATTTTAAGCATTATTAAAATCACTGCTCCCGAAAAAACGGCCGTTTTTAAAACTTTTTTTTGCATTGATACATGTCCCCTGGGGCAGGACCCGGGTCCCCAAACACTTTTTAGGACAATAACTTGCATATAAGCCTTTATAATTAGCACTTTAGATTTCGAACGTTCGAGTCCATTGTATTTAATAGGGTTCTAAAGTTCACACAAACGTTTTTTCTGTTCGCAGGTTCTGGTGCGAACCGAACAGGGGGGTGTTCGGCTCATCCCTGCTTGGGATACCTTCAGAAATGTAGGCCCAAACCAGCAGAGCTGGGCCTAGCGAGCAGAGATGTAACCCCGAGTTGAAGGTGCCCGGGGCTAGAACACACGCACCCCGTGCCATGAGGGCCACGTGGCGCACCAGAAGACCCCACTCAAATGGCGTCTGCCCCTTATGTACCCCTCCCCAGCACGCACAGCGGATCAACCACGCCCACTGCGCGGCTGCCGAGAAGGGACACCCAGTTCTGCTGTGATACACCTGTATTCCAACATGGGCCAGCAGTGGCCGTGCCACCTATGGGCGAACAGGGAAAATAACTGCCAGGCAGTATCACAACCAGAGCAGA
Source organism: Rana muscosa (assembly GCA_029206835.1). Lineage (NCBI taxonomy): Eukaryota > Metazoa > Chordata > Amphibia > Anura > Ranidae > Rana > Rana muscosa. The sequence goes on from CM055118.1 coordinate 383,564,558, forward strand.
AGCTAGAATTTTTGAGAAATCAGCAAGTCTGAGCCCAACTATGGAGCCAGACTATCCCCTAAATTTAAACATAGCGCGGACCATTTTGGGCCGGCGCTACACTAGGAACAGACAATCTCTCTCTCCTCCTCTGACAGAACGGGGATCGGTCTGTTTACATTGACAGATCCCCGTTCTGGCTCTCTGTAGAGTGATGAGGGTGGGGCACATCGGCTCTGGTGACGTGACGCGGGCGGGACCGCACGCCTGCTATTAGTCTTAAAGTGGCCAACGTACAGCTACGGTGAGTTGTGCAGCTGTGACAACCTGCCGCTGTATAATGAGGACGGCTGATCGACAAGCAGATAAACCCATCAGGTGCTAAAGGGGCGTGGCCACAAATTCTGGATGAACCCTCTGCACACTGCTAGATACCATTCCTAGCAAACCTACAACTTGTGTCTATCTGCCCCATATTGGCTCTATACCCACCGGAGTGTTTACATTTCACACAGAAAATATTCAATGCATTATGGTGACCTGATGTACAGAACACCCCCAGACATGTCATTTCCTGCCGCTGTGATTGGCTCCCTGAATATCTCACATTTGCACACAAGTTCAGTATTAGGCATCCCCTTTCTTTTTGTTGGAATTCTTTCAAATGATTAAATAATTCCAAAAGGATGCAAACACAGCAACTGTCCTCAGTAGAACACTGACATTGCACCAGGTGGTTATAATGAGTCCAGACCCTCCCACTCAGGAATCAGTCTGGAAAGGACATGGCGGAACACACAGCTTTTTCTTCAGAACAAAAATAAAATGAATCTGCAACAGAGTTTTTTTTTGTAATTCTTGTAATCTTTATATATCATCCAGATAGCAAACCATCTGTGTGCTGTATATTGTATAAATACAGAAATGTCTGTTATATTCCCATGACTATTGTATAACCGATATATTCCAGTACTGCCCACCTCATTATACCCCATACCTTACTTATCTTAATCAAAGAGACCACACATTGCTGTTTGGAGTAAAACATGGCCGTAGCAGCCTCCTTTATTTTTTATAACTGTTCCATCAGTTATCAAAAACTTTAACCATCAAAACACATAAACCCAGAAACATAACAGAAATATTGCCCCCTAGTGTTGGTCTTTGCAGGAACCTCAAATTCACCATAATCATATTACCCGATATTCCTCATCATATTAAATTCTTATTATCCCGTGACACTGCGGTACCTTACCAATGGTCATAGGCCTCAAGCCGATCAGCTACTCAGAGACGACCACTGACCGCAGTGCCCCCCATTATCCAACTCATCCAGCTAAACTCCTGTTAGCTGGAATCCATCCTCAGAACCCATACCACCAATGGGTCCTGACCACTTGCTTTTTCGAGGTTCTTCCTTCTCCCGCAAAGACCAAACACCCGCCACCGCACCGAAGGGAAAACACCTTTACCCTTTGGTGCCCCTCCAAACCCTAAGGGCTCGTTGGATCCCATCCTGCAAACCCAAAGACCATAAATCAGTCCCCACATCGTTCAGATGGACCCCATCCCTCCGTAGATACCGCCATGTATCCACCTCCAATTCGAAATGTCGGACCACCAACCCACCATTCTGTACCACAAACCTGCCCATGTCCCGGTTAATTTTCCTCCGAGCCCTGTTAATTCCATCCACGGACCTAGCCCCCCTCCACTCTACCCGTGCCACCATGTCTGACCAAACGATGATCATGTCCGGGAATGACATCCTGAGCCTCAGGAAATCAGACTTCATATCCCGAGTCACTTCTAGCATGGACCTGAAACCCAAGTCGTTGCCACCTACGTGCAGTACCAAAACGTCAGGTGGCCTGTCCAAACAAGCAAAACGGTGCACCTCCAGAACCATCTTACTCCACAACATTCCTGGAACTCCCAGCCAGCGGACACACGCCTCCGGTCTTGGGAACCCCAGCTGCCGACCCTCATGTCGAACATCGGCTCTCTTAGCCCCCCAGAATACAAACGAATGGCCCAGTATCCAGACCAACGCCTGCATTTGACCTGTAATTGCAAGAATACAATCCCCATGAGAATCTCCCCTCACCCTTATATATTCCCAGCAATCCGAACAGAACCCAAACCAAAACATAAACAACGCCCTATGACATGTATCCCCACATTATTCCAGTCCCACCAGTAGCTGCGGGCGTACGTATAGCGGGAACCTCCTGGATTCCCAGCGGCCTATCTTCTTAACCGCCTCCTCATCCATCCCACATCTGGCCGCCTCCGTAGCTGCCCCGATCCTAAAAGAGTGCAAGGAAAATTCTTTTTCCTTGAGTCCCAAAGCCCGAAGGGACTTCCGGAACACCGCAATGAACTGATACCTTGAAAGTGGGATTCCGTCCTCGTGTACCAAAAAGGAACCCACCCCCGACGGTCGAACCTCCAAGTACCCTTTTACTGCCCTTACCGGGCACAACAGGGAACCTGGGACCGGAAAAACCTGGACCAACTTACCTCTGCCCATCTGGTCCATCTTAGACCTCCTCAGCACCAGAGACACCCCTTGCTCCGTCCAGCCCACCTCGCTATCAAGCAACCCCCCGTGCACTGCGTTTGATGGGCTGACCAACTCACCTATCCTGAATGCTCCAAAGAATGCCAGTGAGAATGCCACCGTGAACAACAAAACTTCGTATGGGGATGAACATAGGCCCTGTAACTGCCCCATGATCTCGACCAATAGAGCAAACGATACCGGTCGCCTGCCATCCGGCTTCTGCCCCCCCCCCCCCCGCCCATATCCCTTGAGTGCCTGCCGCACCCAAAAATCTTTTGTAAAATCGGGGCAACCTTGCCATTTGAACAAAAAGGCCAAGCCTGCCATCTTCTTACCCAAACTGGACCTGGACACGTGGGCCTCCATGTTTCTAGCCAGGAAATACAGCACCAATAACCTGACATTGGGACCCACAGGATCCGCTCCAGCTTCCCGAACCATCTCTTTCCATTCCAACCACACCTTCTCATACACCCCCCATGTGCCCGTACTCACCGATTTTTTGATCCAACCTGACACTATTCCAACGGAATCTTCCACAGCCAGCCTGGACAAGGGACCCCACGTTGCTCCGCCTCCGGTGCCAACTCTCGGAACCTGTCCCACTGAAAGCGAGACAGCGCATCAGCTATGACATTGTCCACCCCCGGAAGGTGCACCGCATACACAAACACATTGAGCTGCAAACATCTCAACACCAGATGGCGCAGAAGACGCACCACCGGGGGGGAGGATGCCGACACTTTGTTGATGACTTGTACTACCCCCAGGTTGTCCCCATGAAAACGCACTTTCAGATCCCTGAAACACGCCCCCCACAACTCCACCGCCAGCACCACCGGGAACAGTTCCAATAGAACCAAATTCTTGGTGAAACCCGCGTCCATCCAGGACTGCGGCCATGGGCCCGCACTCCACCTGCCCTGAAAGTAAGCCCCAAAACCTGCCCCCCCAGCCGCATCTGTGTACAGTTCTAAATCAAAATTGCTAATAGGGCCCGACATCCATAACGCTCCCCCATTGAAAGACTCCAGGAATGAATGCCAAACCCGCAAGTCCGCCTTGTGTTCTCTGCCTAAACTCACAAAGTGCGCGGGGGACCGTACCCCAGCCGTGCTAGCCGACAGCCGTCTGCAAAACACCCTGCCCATTGGCAGAATGCGGCACGCAAAATTTAGCTTTCCCAGTAGCGACTGCAAAACCCTAAGCTGCACTTTCCTTACCCCCATCATGACTTTCAGCTCAGTCTTGAGCGACTCCAATTTGTCCAATGGTAGGCGGCACTCCATGGCCTCCGGATCCAGGACAATACCCAAAAACGTGATAACCGTGCGAGGTCCCTCCGTTTTGTCAGGTGCCAATGGTATCCCAAACCGCTCTGCAACGTGCTCCAATGTGGCCAGGAGCACAGCGCAGATTCTGGATGAGGCCGGACCCACGCAAAGGAAATCGTCCAAGTAGTGAATGATTGAATTCACCCCCGACACATCCCTGACCACCCATTCCACAAACGAGCTGAACTGTTCGAACAATGCGCACAATATGGAGCATCCCATAGGCAAGCACTTATCCACATAGAACTCATTGTCCCACTGACATCCCAGGAGGTGAAAACTATCCGGGTGAACCGGCAACAATCTAAACGCCGCCTCTATGTCTGTTTTCGCCATCAGCGCCCCCTGGCCATACCGGCGAACCCATCCTACTGCGGCATCAAAGGAAGTGTAACTGACTGTACATGCTTCCGGATCAATAGCGTCATTGACCGACCTGCCCTTCGGGAAAGACAGGTGGTGAATGAGGCGGAACTTGTTGGGCTCCTTCTTAGGAACCACCCCGAGCGGGGAGACCACCAAGTTCACCAGGGGAGGGGACCGGAAAGGACCCCCCCATCCGGCCCAAAGCAACCTCCTTGCGCAGCTTTTTCGTGACCACTGCAGGTTGCTGCAAGGCCGATCGCAGATTGCGTGCGATCGGGGGAAATACTTTGCAAAGAACATGGAATGCGAAACCCCTCTGAAAACCCTTGCTCCAACAACCTTGCCGCCCCCTTGTCCGGATACCTACCGAGGAACAGCCGCATCCTTTCCACCATCACCGGAGTCCTCCCTTTTCTGCCCAGAGTCCCCGGCCCGAACCTTACCTCGCTTAAAGCATCTAGCCTGTGTATGGGAACCGGAGCACTCATGCTTGAAACGACAGGACCCCCCAAACTTGCAGGAGCCCTCATTATATTGCCAGCACACCCCCTTTTGTTTCCCGGCCGATTGTCCTGGGGAAGAGGTTCCACCGCCCCCCCCCCCTGAAAAAACTGACTAGAAGCCCTCGGCGCAGTCATCAACCGCATCCATAAGCTTATGTCCTTATTATCCCACCGCAGACCAGGCCTCACCGCTCTCCTCTGCCTGAACTGTTTATCATATCTGAGCCACCCGTGCCCCCGTACACTCTGTATGCTTCCCCAATAGAGTCCTGATAACCAAATAGTGCCGAACAATGTTCCGGGTTCTTTTGACCTATAACACTAGCCATGATGGAGAACGCTTGCAACCAATTTGCAAACGTCCGTGGGATTAGCCTATATCTCCTCTTCTCCTCATCCTCCTTTTTTGAATCATCCGGTTTCACCCTGTCCAGGTGAAACTTCTCTAATGGCAGAAGTGAGAACATCTCCACATACTCACCCTTCCATATCTTTTCCTTCACTTCGGATTTCAGGTGAGATCCCAGCAGTGCCTCATAACACACATACATCTCACATTTTGCAGCATCATCCAACCTAATGACATCCTTGCCGCCTGTTCCACCGCACCACCCTCTTTTGTGGCCACAGCTGCAGAAACCAACCCTGCAGCGTCCCCCACCCCGAAATTCCCTGTAGGTGTAACTGGTGACCCCACCACGGCAGCGGGCCCCACCGTCCCTGACGGCGGGACCCACGCCGCAGCCGGACTGACTCGCCCGCCATCCCCCTTTTCAAATTGGCTGACTAAGGACTTGATGGCCGCAAGAAACCCCTGCAGCCCGTCCGGCCGTGCACCTCCCCCATCCGGGAACGTACCCCCCCTGCCTGTCCAACATCTTAACCCAGAACTTGCACCGCCAAACCCACACCCGCAGCCGACTTAACCACCTGGACACCATTCCCCTCATGGCCCCCAGCATAATCAATTGAAAGGGACTTACCGGGCTGCCTGGAAGAACTCCCACCAGCCGATCCACTCGAATCCACCGCTGCCACCGACCGTCCGGGTCTCCGATCCTCCTCCGAGCTGCACACTTCACCCTCTGACATCACACCAGCCTGCTCCTTACCACCGGACGATAGCTCACCAGGTGACTTGTCCCTGGAAGCCGAGGGGTCAGGACCCGATCGGTCCCACCTCCGCGCACCTGACCCGCCCACCGACTTTTTAACCGACTTGCCTCCACGCTGTCTCTGCTCACCCGCACCGCCATCATCACTCACTGGCACACCACCTCCCGCAGCCTCCTGCACCAGATGTCCGGCCGAGGGGGGGGGGTGCCCGGACACCGCGGCCACCGATGACCCTCGCAGGAGCCCCAAACCCGCCGGGGACCCCTGGGGGGCCGGGCCCGCCTGATCCGACTCCACGCGCCGCGCGGGCCTATCGGCCACACCGGAACTCCCGGTGCGGCCCCCCGCCAAGCTCCGAAATAGAGGGGGATTCCTTCCGGTACCCCCCGCCTTGGTCAATGCGGCGCGATTAGCCGGGGGGCCCGAAGGGGCCCTAGGGGGACTCCCAATCTGCCGCTGAGCTCTCGGGGAGGGGCCCGGTGAGTAGCGCTCTGGGGGTCTAGACCTCCGAGCTCGCCCAGCCTCTCTCCCCGCGGTACCTTGTGACCCGGCCGGACTTGAAAGCATCGGCCCCAGGGTCTCCTGAAGCCAATCTTCGCCCCGGGTCACAGCCTCTGCCCGCAGTTGGGCCAGCAGCTTCTCAATGGAGGACATGATGCTCTTCACCAAACTTTCCCCCGCGCTGTGTTAACTCAGAGGGGCGGGGTCTTCCTTTTATCTAGCCTTCTCCCCTCCCCTCTATATTTCCATTAGCCAATAGTTAATACCCTCTTATTATATACCCTGTTCACTCAGTCATGCCCAGCCCTGCGCCTATGGCATTCTGTCTTTTTGCTCCGGGCTTTTCTGGAGATGAACATTGTCCTACAGGAGATGTTTTTATTATCTGTGTCCCTTCATATAACTAATCCTATGACTACAGTACAAGTCACAGCCCAGCCTCACCCTGTGTAGAGGAATGTGACCCTCCCACCTGTATTCTTCTCCGGTGTCAGAGAATTTCATTTCATTTCCTCGTCTGCTGTCAGCGATGGCGTCTGCTGATCTGAGAGCTGAGCTGGAATGTTCCGTCTGTTGGAACATTTATACAGATCCTGTAAACCTGAGATGTGGACACAACTTCTGCCGGGTCTGTATTGATCGTGCGCTGGATACACAGGAGGGGTCTGGAAGATATTCCTGTCCTGAATGTAGAGAGAAGTTTCTGGATCGTCCTACACTGCAGAGGAACATAACACTACGTAACATAGTGGAGAAATTCCTGTCTGCTCAGCCAGATCAGGAGGAGTCTGGGGTCTTCTGTACTCACTGTGTGGACTCTCCTGTACCTGCTGTTAGATCCTGTCTACACTGTGAGGTTTCTCTGTGTGATAAACACATGAGAATCCACAAAAAGTCCCCAGAACACATCTTATGTGACCCCACCTTGTCCATGGAACGCAGGAAATGCTCCGTCCATAAGGAAGTTTTGAAGTATTTCTGCACCAAAGATGGCAGCTGTGTCTGTATGTCGTGTTATGTGACTGGAGAACATAAAGGACATAAGATGGAGTCACTGGATGAGGCTTCTGAGAAGAAGAAGGAGACACTGAGGAATGTTCTGCAGAATCTTCTGACAAAGAGAAAGGAGACGGAGGAAAGAGTCCAGAGTCTGCAGGAACACAGGAGGAAAGTAGAAGAAAAAGCAGCTGGTGACACAGAGAGAGTCACTGTCCTGTTTAGAGATCTCAGGAGACGTCTGGAAGACCTGGAGAAGAGAGTCCTGAGGGAAATCTCCGGGAGGGCAGAGCGGATCTCCATCTCCATCCGGGATCTGGAAATAAAGAAGGAGGAGCTGTCCAGGAAGTTGCGTCACATTGAGGAGCTGTGTAACGTGACGGATCCACTGACTGTCTTACAGGAATCAGACACAGGTGACTTGTGTGATACTGAGGATGGAGATAATGAGGACAGAGAGAGACATGAGAAGCTCCTCCATGATGGAGGGGGTCTGGATGTGGCTGGGATATCACACACATTACACACATTTTCTGATATAATAACAGAGGGAAATGTAGACTTCTATATACAGGGAGCTGCAGACATATTACTGGATGGAAACACAGCTCATAATATTCTTCATATATCATATGACAGGAAAACTGTATCCAGGTCACATAGAAACCAGAATCATCCAGAAACACCAGAGAGATTTCAGGATTGTCCTCAGGTGTTGAGCAGTCGGAGTTTCTCCTCAGGGAGACATTACTGGGAAGTGGATGTCGGGGGATCAGATTGGTGGAGAGTCGGGATGTGTTACCCCAGTATACAGAGGGGAGGAGGGGAGTCAGGGATTGGAGATAATAACAAGTCCTGGTGTTTGGACAGGGATGGTAATCAGTATTGTGTGATACATGACAGTAATATGTTCCTCTTACCCACCAATATCATCAGAAAGAGAGTCAGGATAGATCTGGATTATGAGGCCGGGCGGATCTCCTTTTATGATCTGTGTGACCCGATCCGACACCTCCACACCTTCACCACCACCTTCACTGAGCCCCTCCATGCTGGGATATATGTAGGGAAAGGTTGTATAAAGATATGTGGGGGGAGGGTGGAGATGTGAGAACTCCTCCCACAGACTGATGACATCATAGTAAGGGAGGATCAGATCGGTTAAATATTCATCCAATGAGGCAGATGGTGGGGACTCCAGTCAGTGTCTCTTTTATTGTAGTTTGGGGTACAGTACAAATCAGGGTGCAGGTTACAGAAATAGGAGGCCGTGCTACAAAATCATGCTGATCTGCAATGTAATAGAGGAAATAAATGAGTAGAATAGAAGAAGTCAGTTTATACTGTAGGTGTGAGATGATGTTTTTTTTTTGGGTTGTTGATGTACAAAGTAAAATGATTGTGTGACGGGGTGTACCCCTCTCAGGAGGACTGAACCCCCAGAAATGTGGGGGAGGGGAGATAAAGTTTAGGGTTAGAGTGAGATAAGAGAAGAAAACTGAACCCTCTGTCATATATCTCCTCTATACAGGGTCGGGGGGTCTGAGCTCTGCAGTGCTCTATGTCGCCCCCTGGAAATTTACACCAGAACGTGTCCAATCTCACTCCAATCAGAGTTCCTGAACTCTGTGATGTCATTAAATCCCAATAGAACTTTCAGCTTAACCCCTTGGTGCCAGCTCCTCCCAGTCCTTTAAGGGGTTTAGGGTGCCCGGGAGGTGGGGCGGGGCTTATGATCACGTGACCGCTGTGATTGGCTGTCACGGGGATCACAGGATTGGAAAGCTCCCAATCACAAGCAGCGATCGGGAGCTTTCTGTTTGCCACCAGAAATGTGCCGGCACTGGGCGCACGCTCTCGGCACAGCTGTTTTTACAATATTACACGCAAATATGCAGCCGCTCGGTGCCAAGGCCCGCCCTCTGAGGGGACGCATATTTCCATACTGTCGGCGCCAACAGAGTAAATCTGATAAATACATTCCAAGGGCATCAAACCAAAAACTGTGCAAAGTTGGTTTTTTTTTTTTTAGAAAGCAGCCACAGCCTGAGTAGAAAAGCCTTCCCCCTGCCAAAATGCTTCAAAGAAGAACCCTTGCTCTCTGTGTGGAAGCAGCTGTCTCTCTGCAGAGGTCCGACATGCCCATTGCTGAATCACAACTAGTCACAGCCAATTAGCAGGGAGTATGAGCTTTACGAATTGGAGAGATCTAGATCTGACACAACAGAGGGTGTGTCAGATCTCTGCAGGGAGACCACTGCTTCCACACGCGGCAAGAGTTCCTGGCAGGGGGCTGGTGTTTCTACTCAAGTTTGATTTAATTTTGAATTAAATTTTATGTACATTTTTATGAATATTTGGGGCGCTCTAATACAGGAGGTGTGTTACTGGCCAGATCACCAGGTGAAAACAGAGGGGAAAAAAGAAAAAAAAAAAAGAAAAGTAATACAGACACCACATCTAATGATTGGTGAGCTGCAATATATGACATGTTTGGTTTCGAGGTTTTATACTTAGACTTATCTTTAATTGGTAGAGTAATTCTAGAAGCAGGTTGGTGTCATTTTGGGATAGGACATACATTAATGTTTTGGTCACATACTACACTATATTACCAAAAGGGTGTGGCTTGTTGGATGTCTTATATCCAGATTGATCCTCAGTGGATACCCAAATGTTTATGGGGGGCTCTCCACACACAACCAATAATCTCCTCTTTTTCTGTACTTCTATCATTTGTCATTTTCCACTTTTTTTGTTTTGAAAATCAAAAAAAATTAAAACAACAAGACGCTCTCATGCCTCGTACACACCCCCAGTTTTCCCCCCGGAATTCCTCTCAGGCCTGCCTTCCATACACACGGCCACACAAAAGTCCGGCCAACTTTTGTCTGCCAAGAACGCGGTGACGTAAAAGACTTACGACGAGCCGACAAAATGAAGTTCTATGCTTCCGAGCATGCGTCCAATTATTTCTGAGCATGTGCGTTTTTTTTTTCCCGTCGGAAAAGCATACAGATGAACCGGTTTTACCTGCTAGGATTTTTTTTCTGGTGAAAAAAAAGGGATCCTGGTCTCTTTTTTTTTTTTTTTCGGCAGTTTTCCTGTGGGAAAAAGTCCGATGGAGCGTACACACGGTCCGAAATCCCGTCCAAAAGCTCTCATCGCAGTTTTTCCGACGGGAAAACCGATCGTGTGTACGAGGCATCAATGGTGTAAATCAGCGATCCCCAACCTCCCCGGCACCAGGGACCAGGTTCCTGGAAGACAGAAATAGGGGGCAGCCTGTCACTTCAGGGGGTTGGGGGTTGGGGCCGTGCCGCCTGTTACCTGAAGTCATCTCACCGGCCTTACCAGTACTCTATGATGGTGAGGATCCTGTCCCTGGCCCGGATCTCCTCCCCTGTCTCCTCATCTCTGCTCCTCTTCTTCCCAAGGTGACCAGAGAGGGGAGGGAGTACTGGTGTTGGGAGAAGGGGAGTGGCACCCTCTGGTGGTTGGAGGGTGGCATTGCATGTTGTGCGGGCTCACTCTACCCGCTGCCCACCTCCTCCCCCCACGTGGTGCGGCCCCAACAGGCCACAGACCGGCACCGGAGTTGGGGACCTCGGGTATAAAAGAATAATACAGAAATATAGGACATTTGTGAATTGGCCTTTATTTATCTCTTGTAATTTGCTGACAATATAACCCGTATCAGATTTTTCTGTATGAATGTCATTTTTCTTAATTTTTGATAAAATAAAATAAAGAAAAGAATTCCATGTGTGATTCCGGTATGGATTTCTCATCTTTCCTCCCCTTCATCCCTCTTCTCAGATCCCAATATCTTATACATCTAGAAATCCCATCGGGTGCTAAAGGGGCGTGGCCACAAATTCTGGAGGAACCCTCTGCACACCACTAGATATCTTTTCTATCCTACAACTTGTGTCTATCTCCCATATTGGCTCTATACCCACCGGAGTATTTATATTTTACACAGCAAATATTCAATGTATTATGGTGACCTGATGTACGGAACACCCCCAGACATGTCATTTCCTGCCGCTGTGATTGGCTCCCTGAATATCTCACATTTGTACACAAGTTCAGTATTAGGGATCCCCTTTCTTTTTGTTGGAATACTTTCAAAGGGTTACATTTTTCCAAAAGGATGCAAACACAGCAACTGTCCTCAGTAGAACACTGACATTGCACCAGGTGGTTATAATTAGTACTAGGGTTCCACCGATACCACTTTTTTAAGACCGAGTACAAGTACTGAGATTTTTTATTCAAGTTCTCGCCAATACCGATTATCAGTACTTTATTTAATGTCATGTGACAATGGACTGTGTCAGTAGTTTTTTTTTTTTTTTTTTAAATACAATTTGATTTTTTTCAATTTTTTTTAATTATTTTTTAAAATTTATATATATATATATATATATATATATATATATATATATATATAAAAAAAAAATTCAATGCTTTATTTTTACTTTTTATAAAAGAAAATGGGGGGGGGCAGTGGACTGTGTCAGTGTTGTTTTTCTATTTTATTTTTTTATTTTTACAATTTTACCTTTTTAACTATTTTTTACATTTTTGTTTTATTATTATTATTTCATTTTTTAAATCAGCATTTTTTTATTCGGCCCTGGGGGGGGCTTTGGTGAGATATCAGGGGGTCTAAAAAGACCTCTGAAATCTCCCCTTTGAGACAGAGAAAGGGAATGAGGACACAGACTCCCCAGTCCCTTTCTCTGTGGCCTCAGCTGCACTAAAAATGAATGGACAGGAGACAGAGGCTCCTCTTCATGCAAAACCTGAGACATCGTAAATACAGATAAGTCTGCTGAGTTATGAATGGACAGTCAGTGATCACTGACTCTGCGCATTCAGAAAAGGAAGGAGCCGGTAAATTATGGATTTACCATCTCCTTCCTCTGCTCTACATCCTGACAGATCTGGGATGGGAAGGGGGGGGCGGAGGAGGACAGAGGGGGACTGGAGGAGCACAGAGAACATGGTGGGGGACCGGAGGGGCAGGGAGGACATGGTGGGGGACCGGAGGGGCAGGGAGCACATGGTGGGGGACCGGAGGGGCAGGGAGGACATGGTGGGGAACTGGAGGGGCAGAGAACATGTTGGGGGACCGGAGGGGCAGGGAGGACATGGTGGGGGACCGGAGGGGCAGGGAGGACATGGTGGGGGATCGGAGGGGCAGGGAGGACATGGTGGGGGACCGGAGGAGAATGCCCAGACCAACGTTCAGCTTTCAGCGCTGTCACTCTTTGAAAGACAATTGTGCGGTCATACAACACTGTACACAAACTACATTTTTATCATTTTTTTCACACAAATAAAGCTTAATTTTGGTAGAATTTAATCACCACTCGGTTGTTTTTTTTGTTTTGTTTTTTGCTAAAGAAACAAAAAAAAGACAATTTTTTTTTCATAGTTTGTTATAAAATTTTGCAAACAGGTAATTTTTCTTCTTCACTGATGGGCGATGATGAAGCTGCACTGATGGGCGATGATGAAGCTGCACTGATGGGCGATGATGAAGCTGCACTGATGGGCGATGATGAAGCTGCACTGATGGGTGATGATGAAGCTGCACTGATGGGCTCTGATTTGTAGTGTAGTGATGTAGAAGTAGGAGGATGATGATTATTCATTAATTATTTCTATAATGTGAGTCATTTCCGCAGCAACCCAGTTCTTCCAGAGAGATCCATTTGTTGAGTCCCAACACTAGGGATGAGCTTCGTGTTCGAGTCGAACATACGTTCGACTCGAACATCGGCTGTTCGATCGTTCGACGAAGATCGAACGATTTGGGCCGTTCGCGCCAAATTCGAGTGACGCGAACGGCCCACAATGCACTACGCCATCGCAGTGTCATCCAGGCGCTGTGATTGGCCAAGCATGCACTGTGACCCCGCATGCTTGGCCAATCACAGCGCCGGCAGCGAGGAGAGCAATGATTGGCCACAGGCAGGATGCCTGTGGCCAATTATTGCTGAGGGGGTTTAGTACACGCCCCACACTATAAAAGGCCGCCAGCGCGGCGGCCTTGTGTAGTGTGTTCCGGAGCAGGGAAAGAGAAGCATAGGCAGGGACAGTGTCATTTTTTTTTCCTTTACTAATCCTGGATTCCTTGTGTTTAGGGACAAATAAGGATAGGTAGGGAGAGTGTCAGTGACAGTGTGTTATTCTGTGCTAAACCTTGTTTGTAGGGACAGAGAGGTACAGTGAGGGAAAGTGTCAGTGTGCTATTCTGTGCTAATCCTTGTTTGTAGGGACAGAGAGGTACAGTGAGGGAAAGTGTCAGTGTGCTATTCTGTTCTAAACCAATCTTGCTGAACCATATTTTCAATCCTTGAGTTTAGGGACAGAAAGGTACAGTGAGGGGAAGTGTCAGTGTGCTATTCTGTGCTAAATCTTGTTTGTAGGGAGGGACAGAGTAGGACAGTGAGGGAAAGTGTCAGTGTGCTATTCTGTTCTAAACCAATTTTGCTGTTCCATATTTTCAATCCTTGAGTTTAGGGACAGAGAAGGACACTCGTGGAAACTATCAGTGTGCTATTCTGTGCTAAATCTTGTTTGTAGGGAGGGACAGAGTAGGACAGTGAGGGAAAGTGTCAGTGTGCTATTCTGTTCTAAACCAATTTTGCTGTTCCATATTTTCAATCCTTGAGTTTAGGGACAGAGAAGGACACTCGTGGAAATTATCAGTGTGCTATTCTGTGCTAAATCTTGTTTGTAGGGAGGGACAGAGTAGGACAGTGAGGGAAAGTGTCAGTGTACTATTCTGTTCTAAACCAATTTTGCTGTTCCATATTTTCAATCCTTGAGTTTAGGGACAGAGAAGGACACTCGTGGAAATTATCAGTGTGCTATTCTGTGCTAAATCTTGTTTGTAGGGAGGGACAGAGTAGGACAGTGAGGGAAAGTGTCAGTGTGCTATTCTGTTCTAAACCAATTTTGCTGTTCCATATTTTCAATCCTTGAGTTTAGGGACAGAGAAGGACACTCGTGGAAATTATCAGTGTGCTATTCTGTGCTAAATCTTGTTTGTAGGGAGGGACAGAGTAGGACAGTGAGGGAAAGTGTCAGTGTGCTATTCTGTTCTAAACCAATTTTGCTGAACCATATTTTCAATCCTTGAGTTTAGGGACAGAGAGGTACAGTGAGTGAAACTGACAGTGTGCTATTCTGTTCTAAACCAATTTTGCTGTTCCATATTTCAAATCCTTGAGTTTAGGGACAGAGAAGGACACTCGTGGAAATTATCAGTGTGCTATTCTGTGCTAAATCTTGTTTGTAGGGAGGGACAGAGTAGGACAGTGAGGGAAAGTGTCAGTGTGCTATTCTGTTCTAAACCAATTTTGCTGTTCCATATTTTCAATCCTTGTGTTTAGGGACAGAGAAGGACACTCGTGGAAATTATCAGTGTGCTATTCTGTGCTAAATCTTGTTTGTAGGGAGGGACAGAGTAGGACAGTGAGGGAAAGTGTCAGTGTGCTATTCTGTTCTAAACCAATTTTGCTGAACCATATTTTCAATCCTTGAGTTTAGGGACAGAGAGGTACAGTGAGTGAAACTGACAGTGTGCTATTCTGTTCTAAACCAATTTTGCTGTTCCATATTTCAAATCCTTGAGTTTAGGGACAGAGAAGGACACTCGTGGAAATTATCAGTGTGCTATTCTGTGCTAAATCTTGTTTGTAGGGAGGGACAGAGTAGGACAGTGAGGGAAAGTGTCAGTGTGCTATTCTGTTCTCAACCAATTTTGCTGTTCCATATTTTCAATCCTTGAGTTTAGGGACAGAGAAGGACACTCGTGGAAATTATCAGTGTGCTATTCTGTGCTAAATCTTGTTTGTAGGGAGGGACAGAGTAGGACAGTGAGGGAAAGTGTCAGTGTGCTATTCTGTTCTAAACCAATTTTGCTGTTCCATATTTTCAATCCTTGTGTTTAGGGACAGAGAAGGATAGGCAGGGGACAGTGTCAGTGTCATTGTTGCTAAGCCTCCTGCACAGTATACACCTGAAGGTAGCCCTTATTGCTCTTTTTCCCATCTCCCTGCAGGCCATCCATTAAAATGTCTGGAAGGCAAACAAGGAGAGGCAGACAGTCAGGAGGCAATAAAAGAGGGCAAGCAGGCTCTGTGTCTGGGGGCAACAGTGCTGGTCGTGGACGCGGTGCATTGTCATCAGCACATGGCCATGGGACACGCTTGTCCTTCTTTTCGGCAGCTGGACATGTCGAGCCACATCATGCCAAAGACTTGGTAGAGTGGATGACCAAGCCCACCTCATCCTCCTCATCCTCTCTCACCCAGGCTCAGGGTACTGGCAAAGCAGCTGCCAAAGCGTCCTCTTCTCTGGTATCATTATCTTCATTAGTCAATCCTTCCCTAGACCCACCATGTCCTCCTCCTGAGGAGTCCCCCGAACTGTTTGAGCACAGTGTTGGGTACATGCTCCAGGAGGATGCCCAGCGTTTGGAAGGATCTGATGATGATACCCAGCTAGAGGAAGGCAGCAGCGTGAGAGCAGAGAGAGGGGATGCTCAAGAAGGACACCAATCTGGCAGTCATGCTCCAGCAGCTGCAGCATACTGCCAGATTGGCTCCAGTGATGAGGAGGGAGGGGATGATGAGGTCACTGACTCCACGTGGGTGCCTAATAGGAGAGAGGAGGAGGAGGAGGAGGATGAGGAGGAGGCACATCTCCAACGAGGCAGGATGCCCTTGAGTGGCCAGCGTATGGGCAGCACACCGACGGAATCACACCGCAGAGCTCCACCTGTGCAGGGCACTGCCTCTGCCCGTCATTCAAAAAGTTCTTTGGTGTGGGCCTTTTTTGAGGCGAGTGCATCAGATCGCACAGCTGCTGTTTGCAACATATGTCTCAAGCGTATATCGCGTGGCCAAAACATCAGCCGCTTGGGCACCACATGCTTGATCAGACATATGTTGACCTGCCATGCAGCTCGTTGGCAAGCCTACCTTAAAGACCCACACCAAAGAACAAAGCTGACCTCTTCTTGCACCGCATCAGCTGGGATCTCCAACCCCACTATACCTTCACTCCTCTCTGAAACCTGCTCTGAGAGGAATGAAGGTGTAGAATTAGGTGTGTCACAGGCAAGTACTTGCGGGCACTCTGCTAGCAGTACACCAACGTCCGATTCTAGCAGGCAAATTTCCCTGCCCCAGCTGCTGGACCGTCGAAAGAAGTTCACTCCCAGCCATCCACATGCCCAGCGGTTGAATGCTAGCTTGGCTAAATTGCTAGCGCTTCAACTGCTGCCTTTTCAGTTGGTAGACTCGGCCCCCTTCCGTGAGTTTGTGCAATGTGCGGTTCCTCAGTGGCAGGTTCCCAAACGCCACTTTTTCGCACGGAAGGCGATTCCGGCTCTCTACAGGCATGTGGAAGGCAATGTCTTGGCCTCGCTGGACAGGGCGGTCAGCGGTAAGGTGCATATTACCGCTGACTCATGGTCCAGCAGGCATGGACAGGGACGTTACCTTTCTTTCACTGCCCATTGGGTCACTCTTTTGGCAGCTGGGAAGGATACAGGACAAGGTGCAGTAGTGTTGGAGGTTGTTCCACCGCCACGCCTCCAAAATGCTACTACTGGTTGTGACACACCTCTCTCCTCCACCCCCTCCTCTTCTTCTTCCTCCATGGCCTCTTCCTGTGGTTTGTCCTCGGAACCAGCGGTGCTCCGTAGGCGTTCAAGGGGCTACGCAAGTACGCAGGCAAAAAGATGCCATGCCGTGCTTGCGCTGGTGTGTTTGGGGGACAGGAGCCACACTGGGGCAGAGGTCCTGTCTGCTCTGCAGGGGCAGGCCGAGAGGTGGTTGACGCCACGCCAGCTTAAGCCAGGAATCGTGGTTTGCGACAATGGCACCAACCTCCTCTCCGCCCTCCGACAGGGACAACTGACCCATGTGCCCTGTATGGCTCACGTCCTTAACCTGGTGGTGCAGCGGTTCTTGGGCAGGTACCCGGGCTTACAGGATGTCCTGAGGCAGGCCAGGAAAGTCTGTGTGCATTTCCGCAGATCTTATAATGCCAGTGCTCGCCTGGCTGAGCTGCAAAAGGAGTTGAACCTGCCCAAGAACCGCCTTATATGTGACATGCCCACCAGGTAGAACTCAACGTTGGCCATGCTGCAGCGGCTGCACACGCAGCAGAGGGCCATCAATGAGTACCTGTGCGACTACGGCACCAGGACAGGGTCAGGGGAGCTCGGTTTTTTTTCACCACGCCAGTGGGGCATGATCAGGGATGCATGCACTGTCCTGGCACCATTTGAGGAGGCCACGAGGATGGTGAGCAGTGACAGTGCATGCATCAGTGACACTGTACCTCTTGTCCACCTGTTGGAGCACACGCTGCGTGGAATAATGGACAGGGCACTTGAGGCAGAACAGAGGCAGGAAGAGGAGGACTTCCTTGCCTCTCAAGGCCCCCTTTACCCAGACAGTGTTCCTTCTGTCCCACCCATCGCACAGGAAGAGGAGGAGGAGGAGGATTGTGTCAGCATGGAGGTGGAGGCTGGCACTCAGCATCATCAGCAGCAGTCTTTTAGGGATGATTTACAGTCCCAAGAAACCAGTGGACTTGTACGTGGCTGGGAGGAGGTGGCTGCGGATCATGTCGTCCTTAGTGACCCAGAGGACTCCGGACTGAATGCCTCAGCTAACCTACGCTGCATGGCCTCCCTGATCCTGCAAAGTCTGCGGAAGGATCCTTGTATTCTTCGGATCAAGGAGAGGGACCATTACTGGCTGGCCACTCTCCTTGATCCACGGTACAAGGGTAAGGTTGCGGACCTTATCGTACCGTCGCAGAGGGAGCAGAGGATGAGACAACTCCGGGAGGCCTTGCAGAAAGATCTGTGCAACGCGTTCCCAGAGACTGGGAGGTTACAAACTCCTGGTCCTGGACAACGAGTTGCTGAGGCTTCAGCCAGTCAAAGAAGGAGCGGTGGGGAAGGTGGCCGTCTGACCGATGCGTTCAGACAATTCTTTAGTCCGCAGCCCCAAAGTATGATCGGTTCCAGCAACCATCGCCAGCGTCTGATATACATGGTCCAGGAATACCTAGGGGCAAGGTCAGACTTGGACACCTTCCCCACCGAAAATCCTCTGGCTTACTGGGTCTTGAGGATGGATCACTGGCCAGAGCTTGCACAGTATGCAATTGAGCTACTGGCCTGTCCTGCATCCAGCGTTCTTTCAGAACGCACATTCAGTGCTGCTGGAGGATTTGTCACGGATCACAGGGTGCGCCTGTCCACCGACTCGGTTGATCGACTGACTTTCATCAAGATGAACCAGTCTTGGATCACCACCAGCTACCACACACCAGATGCTGATATAACAGACTAATTGATTTTAAAATGTCACATCCCTTCAAGACTGATGCTGATGCTGAGTGCCTGTGCTGTTATGTTGACTGGCTATCCTCCTCCTCCTCCTCAATGATACGATTAATGATGATAGCTTGGAAGATCATTTTGGTTTATGGGTGACGCCACCAGTGGCTAAGGCCCAATTTTTCAGCCCCTGTTTAACAGGGGCGTGTAATTAAAATTCTTGATGCAATACTTTGCAACAGGCCTCATTGCTGTGCTCCAAGTACAGTATCTGTGAGGGGTTGCAGTGTTGTGCCACCAGTGCCTAAGGCCCAATTTTTCAGCCCCTGTTCAACAGGGGCATGCAATTATAATTATTGATCTAATAATTCACAGCAGGGCCCATTGCTGCGCCCACCAAGAGTAACTGTCAGGCCTTACAGTGTTGTGGCACCAGCACCACCATCACCACCACCACCACCACCAAAGGCCCAATTTTTCAGCCCCTCTTCAACAGGGGCATGCAATTATAATTATTGATCGAATAATTCACAGCAGGACCCATTGCTGCGCCCACCAAGAGTAACTGTCAGGCCTTACAGTGTTGTGGCACCAGCACCACCATCACCACCACCACCACCACCAAAGGCCCAATTTTTCAGCCCCTGTTCAACAGGGGCATGCAATTATAATTATTGTTCGAATAATTCACAGCAGGGCCCATTGCTGCGCCCACCAAGAGTAACTGTCAGGCCTTACAGTGTTGTGGCACCAGCACCACCATCACCACCACCACCACCAAAGGCCCAATTTTTCAGCCCCTATTCAACAGGGGCATGCAATTATAATTATTGATCTAATAATTCACAGCAGGGCCCATTGCTGCGCCCACCAAGAGTAACTGTCAGGCCTTACAGTGTTGTGGCACCAGCACCACCATCAAAGGCCCAATTTTTACTACCACTGATCAACAATTATATGTTATTACAATTCCTGATAAAATAGTTGACAGCAGGGCGTTCCAGAACCCACCAAGAATAACTGTGAGTGCTTTCAGTGTTGTGCCAACACCAACACCTAAGGGGCAAATTTCTGCAGAGTATATACGGCAGGTCCCTACTTTCAAACATCCAACTTACAAACTACTACTACTTGCAAACGGAAGAAGACAACAGGAAGTGAGAGGAAATCTACCCCTTGGAAGGAAAATTCTCTCCTGTAAGAATTAATATGGGAGAAAGGTGTCTCCTCTCTACTGATGCTTTATCACCAATCCTTGTTTCAATAAAAACACCACATTTCAAAAACAGTTGTCATTGGGACGCAAAGTGAGGTGAAATGTTCTGAACAGGGGCACAGACAGCAAAAAAAAATGTGACAGGGGTGATAACCGTTCCCTATGTTTTCCAAAAAGCTAAAAAAAAGGAATTTGGCATGGAGCTACACTTAAACAATGCAGCTGTTCAAAATTACAAACAGATTCTACATAAGAACAAACCTACAGTCCCTGTCTTGTATGCACCGCCTGTATACGGCTGTTCAGAGTATATAGGGCCTTTTTTATTTTGTGTGCGGGGTTCCCCTTAATATCCATACAAGACCCAAAGGGGCTGGTAATGGGCTGGGGTAGGGGGGGGGGGTTGATGGGGTAGCTATGCCATTTTTCCTAAAGATTTTCATCCATATTACCGGGACCAGACATTGCATTAAAGCCGCAAGCAGTTTTAAATGGCTTTTTTTCCTTTAGAAGTGTCATTTTGTGCAGGGACAGTTCTAAACACGGGAAACACGTGGCACTTCACAGGCATACTTTAGACACCCCCCAGGTACAATATTTAAAGGAATATTTGACTTTTTTTTTTTCACTATATGCATCTTAAAAATGACTGCTCCCAGAAAACGTCCGTTTTTAAAACTTCTTTTTGCATTGATACATGTCCCCTGGTGCAGAACCCGGGTTCCCAAACTCTGTTTCGGACAATAACATGGATAATAGTCGTTATAATTAGCACTTTAGAATCCGAACGTTCGCATCCATTGTATTTAATAGGGTTCTAATGTTCGTGCGAACTTTCGGTCCGTTCGCGGGTTCTGGTGCGAACCGAACCCGGGGGTGTTCGGCTCATCACTACCCAACACAGAAGAAAGTTCACAAGATATCATGGCAACAGATGACAAAATCCAACAGAGTAAATATTACAATGAACAGCAGCCTTCAGAGTCCCATTCTTCCCAGTATATATTACCGACCATAGAGACACTACAATCCAGCATAATATGTACCTCAGGAGCTTCCATGCCGTCCATAATGTGTGTTATAATCTAGAGCTGAGCTCTCATCCTGATGGAGAAAGAATGGAAGAAAGAATGACGCCTTCTTACCAAATTGCACTAACAACCCCCTATGGACCTTTTACTATTCTTTTCAAGTCTGGTCACTAAATATCTACATTTTATAATCCCATGTAGATAACTGCTTTGGCCCTTTTGATGTGTAAAATACAACTTGCCTGCCAGCTGTGTTAGGCCATAAATCATAACCTACAGTACACACCTATCTACACATTAAAATGACTGTGTCCTACATAAATTATGCAACAGGCTGCACTGAAGGGCACTGATAGGCGGCACTGGTGGGCACTGATAGGCGACACTGATGGGCTCTGATAGCCGACACTGGTGGGTACTGATAGGCAGCACTGGGGGGCTCTAATGAGGCTGCACGGATAAGGCTGCATCGATAGGCGGCACTGATGGGCACTGATAGGCGACACTGAGGCCTCATGCACACTGGACATTTTTGGACGTTTTTACAGCAGCTGTTTTTGGCAGTGGACGTTTTTTTCTACAGTCATTAAACTCTCCATCATGTTATCCTATGTCTCCATGCACACATAATAGGCTGTTATCAGCAGTTTTGGGCAGTGGCGTTTTTGAGCAGTAAAAAAATAACAAAACTAGTGGGTTCACTCTAGCGCTGACAAACGCTAAAAAAACGTCGCTCACCAGCATTTGTTAACGTTTTTGATTTATAGAAAAAAAATAAAAATAATAATTCTTAAAAAAAAAAACACGCTAAAAACCGCTAACGCGGAAAAACGCTAAAAAACGCTAATATGCGCTAAAAAACGCTATTGCAAAAACGTTGAAAAAAGCTGAAAAAATGCTGAAAAAAGTTGAAAAACTCACTGCAAAGCTACTGACGTTTTTATAATGTTATTTTAACGTCCAGTGTGCATGAGACCTGAAGGGCACTGAGAGGTGGCACTGATAGGCAGCACTGATAGGTGACACTGAAGGGCACTAAGAGGTTGCACTGAGAGGTGGCACCGATAGGCAGCACTGATGGGCACTGATAGGCACTGGTTGGTGGCACTGATAGGCAGCACTGATAGGTGACACTAATGATGAGGCACTGATGGGCACTGACTAGCAGCACTGGTGGGCACTGATCAGCAGCACTGGTGGGCACTGTTGGGATTGATGTCCCTGTAACAGAAGCCAGTTATCGGCTTTCTTCTTTTCTCCTCACGCTATCAGTGTGAGGGGAAAAGTTACGATAACCTGCTTGTGTTTACTTCGGTGATCCACGGACCACGGTTATGGAACTCTCTACCCACGGACATCCGCATGGAAGAAAACCATCGGGCCTTCAGGAAAAAACTAAAGACCCACCTCTTCTGATGGATCAGGATGACACTGGATACAAGCGCCTTGAGGCGATTTAGTTCACATTTGTAGCGCTATATAAGTCACTCACTCACTCACTCCGCTGTGATTGGCTCTTTACCCCAATCTGTGATCAGCCGAGTCTAAAAGGCTCGACGATCACAGAGTGTGCCGCCCACGCAGCATTGGAAGCGCTCCTGGCATTGGAAGCCCACAATGTAGCCGTCTTGTGGCCAGGGCCGCTGATAAGCCAGTACAACTCGCCCTGTTGCACCGGGCCTGGCCTCCAGGGGGGGCTGGACAATCTGAACAGAGTGCTAAAAAAAAAGTATTTCTCTAACTCCTCCACTCCTCCCCGCTCCTCTCTCAGCAGCTGTTCAGCTGCTCTCAATGAGCACTCACTGCGGGCTAAACATCTCAGAGGCGGAGAGGCGGAGCCTGACTGTGAGATCCTGTAGTTTGAGTGGGTGGGAGGGGGTGTGGCCAGCTTCGAGGATGATTGCTCCTGGCTAGGGATGAGCTCAGGCGTGTTCGCATTGAACACGTGCAGATCCCGCCAAGGAAGTCGGCATCGTCGGAACCGTGCTGCGCTAATCACAGGCAGGGAGACATTTCCCGATCTCTGCAGCTGAGCATCGGGAAATGTCTCCCTGCCTGTGATTAGCGCAGCACGGTTCCGATGGTGCCGACTACCTTGGCGGGCTCTGCACGTGTTCAATGCGAACACGCCTAAGCTCATCCCTACTCCTGGCTTCTTCTGGTGTGCAGACATGAGCTGTGTTATGGTGGCAATGGACCCGGATTCTCAGGGGACTGCAGGTTAGCCCAGTCACATTAACTGCAATGTAAAGTCTAATGTCTGCTTTTTCATGTAGCACAGCTGTCCTGACTGTGAGAAATTGGGTTTTCAACTGCACTGCCCAATTTCTCACAGAAGTGCTGCATGAAAAAGGAAATGCCA
Source organism: Rana muscosa (assembly GCA_029206835.1). Classification (NCBI taxonomy): domain Eukaryota; kingdom Metazoa; phylum Chordata; class Amphibia; order Anura; family Ranidae; genus Rana; species Rana muscosa. The sequence goes on from CM055118.1 coordinate 383,587,914, forward strand.
TCAATGTCAGCAAACCCCACTTTTTATTACTTCTGTCTAAATTTTTAGATCACAGGATCACCCCATGCCTGGAGCTGAATCACACAGGAACGCCCTGTGCAATTCACATGCGGGTCTGTGCAGTGCAATTTCAAGCTCATTCATTTTGAATGGGATAGAATTGCAATGCACCAAAAGGAGTGAATGCACCACTTTATAACATAGCAGGTGCAGGGCAAACACACTACATCCTGTGACCTGCATTTGAGGTGTCATTAACTTTTTATTGACACCTGCTGCAGATCGCAAAAGCAGTGCGTTTTGCATGCAGGTTGAATTGTACCGGAATCCACAGCACATTCCTTCACAATTCAGATGCAGGCATGGCGTGAACCGGTCCTTATGCCGCGTACACACGACCGCTTTTCTCGACGAGAAAAACTGCATTTTTTTTCCCCGAGAAAAACGATCGTCTGTGGGCTTTATGTCGTTTTTCTCGTTGAGAAAAACGGCATAAAAAACGACGAGAAAAATTAGAACATGTTCTAAATTTTCTCATCGTTTTTTCCAGCATTTTTTTCCGCGGCAGTTTTCCCATAGGGAGACACTGCCGCGGAGCCCACAGACGGTCGTTTTTCTCGTCAAGAGAAAAAATGACGGGAAAAACGACCCTGTGTAGGGAACCAAACGGTTCCCTCGTTTTTCCTGTCATTATTCACGGCGGTTTTTTAACCGCCGTGAATAATGTTCGTGTGTACGCGGCATTAGACTTAATATTACTTCTCAATAAAAGTTTACAAATTTTTTATTTTTTTTTAAAGTGGGCTTAGCTGACATAAATATCGTCTCCTTTTTCATGTAGCTCTGTATGACTGGGAGAAATTGGACAGAGCAGTTTTGAAGGCAGCACAGTGTCATCTAGACTCTAATTAACCACAACCTTTTAACCACTTCAATACCCAGCCATAGTCAAATGACATCCACAGATGGGATCTCCCATCCTGAGTGGGCGTCATATGACGTCCTGGGCTTTGTGGGGGGATATCTGAATGATGGGTGCAGCTAGAGGCATCATTCAGATATCCTTATGAAGTGCCGGCGATTCTGTGCACCATAAGAATGATCATAGCAGCGGTTCCACCGCTTGATCGTTCTTATAGGCGGCGGGAGGGGACATCCCCCCCTCCCGCCGCCATCCGGTGCTTCTCCGGGCTCTCCCGTGCAATCGGGGACCCGGAGAGAATCTTCCGGCGTCGGTGGTGGGTCACATGATGAGCATAGAGATGACTGGTGACCAGATTGTCATCAGTCATCTCTATGATCGTCGGAGGCCCGGGCGCGATGTGATGACGTCACGCCCGGGTCCTCAAATGTAAACAAAGCCGCCATTGCGGCTAGTAAACATGAGATCAGTGAAAAAAAATTCACGATCTCATGCTTTCCAGCCTGGAGTAGAGATGTGGGATCTTTACTTAAAAAAGTAAAATAAGTGTAAAAAAATAAATAAATAAGTAAAAAATAAATAAAATTAAAACACCCCTGTCCCCGGTAGCTCGCGATCAGAAGCGAAAGCACACGTAAGTTGCCCACATATGTAAACGCAGTTCAAACCACATATGTGCGGTATCGTCGCGTGCGTTAGAGCGCGTGCAACAATTCTAGCACTAGACCTCCTCTGTAATTCTAACCTGGTAACCTGTAAAAAAAATTAAAGCGTCGCCTATGGAGATTTTTAAGTACCGAAGTTTGGCGCCATTCCATAAGTGTGCGCAATTTTAAAGCGTGACATGTTAGGTATCTATTTACTTGGCGTAACATCATCTTTCACATTTTCCCCAAAAATTGGGCTAACTTTACAGTTTCGTTATTTTTTAATTCATGAAACCATTTTTTTTTTTTTAAAAAGGCGTTTGAAAAATGATTGCGCAAATACCATGCAAGAAAAAAAGTTGCAATGACCGTCATTTTATTTCATAGGGTGTCTGCTATAAAAACATATGTAATGTTTTGGGGTTCTGAGTAATTTTCTATCAAAAGAATGATGATTTGTACATGTAGGAGAGAAGTGCTAGAATAGGCCCGGTATGGAAGTGGTATAAAAAGCCCGGGGTTGAAGTGGTTAAGCCATGCCCAATAGTTATGTGTAATTTACACCACGTCTGTTTTTCAGCTCTGTGTGGTGCATATTTTTTAAATTAGCCTTTATGAGTATACTCTAGCCTGTCTGTATACCCTAGCCTCTCTGTATAGGGGCGGGCCCAAGGGAGCCCCGTCAGGTAGGCCGTACTGGGCCCTATGATTTCTATCAGCGGCCCTGCTTGTGGCTATAGTTCGGACAGAAAGTGGTTGATATATTTAAAGAGAAATATATCATCGACAAACAGGAATGGAGCAATATCATCCCAGTGGAGAGGGAAACATACTCTCAGATAGAATTCTATCAAATATTAGCAACACATATATCTTTAACCACTTAAGCCCCGGACCATTTGGTAGCTAGAGGACCAGAGGTGAATTCAGAATTTTGCACTGCGCTGCTTTAACTGTAAATTGTGCGGACATGCAATGTTGTACCCAAACGAAATTTGCGTCCTTTTCTTCCCACAAATAGAGCTTTCTTTTAATGGTATTTGATTGCCTCTGCGATTTTTATTTTTTGCGATATAAACGGAAAAAGACCGAAAATTTTGAAAAAAAATGATATTTTCTACTTTTTGTTATAAGAAAAGTCGAATAAACTCAATTGTAGTCATACATTTAGGCCAAAATGTATTCAGCCACATGTTTTTAGTAAAAAAAATGTCAATAAGCGTATATTTATTGGTTTGCGCAAAAGTTATAGAGTTTACAAACTAGGGTACATTTTCTGAAATTTACACAGCTTTAAATTTATGACTGCCTATCTCATTTCTTGAGGTGCTAAAATGACAGGGCAGTACAAAACCCCCCCAAATGACCCCATTTTGGAAAGTAGACACCCCAAGGAAATTGCTGAGAGGCATGTTGAGCCCATTGAATTTTTTATTTTTTTGTCCCAAGTGATTGAATAATGACTAAAAAAAAAAAAAAAAATTACAAAAAGTTGTCACTAAATGATATATTGCTCACACATGCCATGGTTATATGTGGAATTTCACCCCAAAATACATTTTGCTGCTTCTCCTGAGTACGGGGATACCACATGTGTGGGACTTTTTGGGAGCCTAGCCGCGTACGGGACCCCAGAAACCAAGCACCGCCTTCAGGATTTCTAAGGGCGCAAATTTTTGATTTCACTCCTCACTACCTATCACAGTTTCGAAGGCCATAAAATGCCAAAATAGCACAAAACCCCCCCAAATGACCCCATTTTAGAAAGTAGACACCCCAAGGAAATTGCTGAGAGGCCTGTTGAGCCCATTGAATATAATTTTTTTTGTCCCAAGTGATTGAATAATGACAAAAAGAAAAAAAATTACAAAAAGTTGTCACTAAATGATATATTGCTCACACATGCCATGGTTATATGTGGAATTACACCCCAAAATACATTTTTCTGCTTCTCCTGAGTACGGGGATACCACATGTGTGGGACTTTTTAGGAGCCTAGCCGCGTACGGGACCCCGAAAACCAAGCACCGCCTTCAGGATTTCTAGGCACAAATTTTTGATTTCACTCCTCACTACCTATCACAGTTTCGAAGGCCATAAAATGCCAAAATCGCACAAAACCCCCCCAAATGACCCCATTTTGGAATATAGACACCCCAAGCTATTTGCTGAGAGGAATGGCGAGTATTTTACAGCTCTCATTTGTTTTTGAAAATGAAGAAAGAAAATATATATATATATATATATATTTTTTTTTCAATTTTCAAAACTTTGTGACAAAAAGCGAGATCTGCAAAATACTCACAAATACCTCTCAGCAAATAGCTTGGGGTGTCTACTTTCCAAAATGGGGTCATTTGGGGGGGTTTTGTGCTATCTGGGCATTCCATGGCCTCCGAAACTGTGATAGGCAGTGAGAAGTGAAATCAAAAATTTACACCCTTAGAAAGCCTGAAGGCGGTGCTTGGTTTTTGGGGTCCCGTACGCGGCTAGGCTCCCAAAAAGTCTCACACATGTGGTATCCCCGTACTCAGGAGAAGCAACAGAATGTATTTTGGGGTGTAATTCCACATATGCCCATGGCATGTTTGAGCAATATATCACTTAGTGACAACTTTGTGCAAAAAAAAATAAAAATAAAATAAAATTGTCGTTTTTCCGCAACTTGTGTCAACATATAAAATATTCCATGGACTCGACATGCCTCTCAGTATATAGCTTGGGGTGTCTACTTTCCAAAATGGGGTCATTTGGGGGGGGTTTGAACTGTTCTGGCATTTTATACACAACATTAGGAAGCTTACATCCACTCTTCTAACCACTTGAAGACAAAGCCCTTTTTGACACTTTTTGTTTACATGAAAACATTTTTTTTTTTGCAAGAAAATTATGTTGAACCCCCAAACATTATATATATATATTTTTAAAGCAAAGGCCCTACAGATTAAAATGGTGGGTGTTGCATTTTTTTTTTCTACACAGTATTTGCGCAGCGATTTTTCAAACGCATTTTTTGGGTTAAAAAATACACTTTTTTTCATTTTAATGCACTAAAACACACTATATTGCCCAAATGTTTGATGAAATAAAAAAGATGATCTTAGGCCGAGTACATAGATACCAAACACGACATGCTTTAAAATTTCGCACAAACGCGCATTGGCGACAAACTACATACATTTTTAAAAGCCTTGAAAAGCCTTTACAGGTTACCCCAGTAGATTTACAGAGGAGGTCTACTGCTAAAATGATTGTCCTCGATCTGACCTTCGCGGTGATACCTCACATGCATGGTGCAATTGCTGTTTACATATGACGCCAGACCGACGCTTGCGTTCGCCATTGGGCAAGAGCAGGGCAGGACAGGGGTGCTTTTTTTTTTTTTTTTTATTATTAATTTTGCTTTTTTATTTTATTTTTAAATTGTTCCTTCCAAGTATTTTTTTTTTTTTATCATTTTTATTGTTATCTCAGGGAATGTAAATATCCCCTATGATAGCAATAGGTAGTGACAGGTACTCTTTTTTTGAAAAAACTGGGGGAAATGCTTTCCCAATTTCCCAATGGCGCTTTTTATATCCGGGGGGGGCATTCCCTCCCACTGCTTGTAAAAGCAGTCCAGAGGCTAATTAGCCGCTAGTATTGCTTTTACATGAAAGCCGGCCGCAGGCTGAAAAGAATGATACCAAGATGATACCTAAACCCGCAGGCATCATTCTGGTATAAACATTCAAAGTCCAGCAACATACCAGTACGTTGCTGGTCCTTGTTGGACATGTATTGTAATCTTTTTATTTCATGCAGCCAGTTGGCTGAACGAAAAAAGAGATTGATCGGTGGGTATGCCCACCATTAGAATACCGCCCTTCATCCACCCACTTCCAATGATGGGCATACACGCACCATTTATATATGCCGAAGCATGGGGGCATCCTCCCGCAAAAAAGTTATGCCGCACACACATGGTCGGACTTTTCCACGGGCAAGCCTCCGTCGGAATTTCGACCGTATGTACGCGGCATTAGGAGCAAAATCGCTCCTCCGCCCCTGCTGCCCCAATGCTTCGGCATATTTGCTTTTTTTTTTTAACTGTGGTGGTGAAATCACCTCCTACAGCACTGGAGTCGCAGGGATCAGGCCTGTCTCTGCGAACGCTGCAGTTATGTGTGTTTTTGTTTTGTAAGTGACAGTGATCGATCGATACTGCACTTGGGTGGCCTGGGCTGGACGGAGGGGCAAAACGCAGGTGCCAGCAGGTATCTGCGCTGATCCCACTAACACTGCGTTTTTGGGAACCCTAAACTGCTGGGGACGCTAGTATAGATCTGATCAGATCAGATATTGATCTGTTCAGATACTATACCACTAAGGGGGGTGTATGCTTCACGCGTGGGTGTTAGCGTTACTGGCACTAACCTGACGCTGCCTGGGGTGTGACTCAGACCCTCTCTGACGCTAAAACCTAATTGATATCACCCGCCGGGCGATCAGGGGGTTAAACCTTTATTGGGTTATATACACGGCGGGTGCCCTGACACTATAAAAAGCAAACTAACTAACCAGCGTCACCCGTAACACTTATATGGTGATCACTGGTGAAAGGGTTAACTAGGGGCAATCAGGGGGTTAAAACCTTTATTAGATAATATATGGGGGTACCTGACGCTATAAAAACCTGCGGCGAACCTAAAAAAAATTACCAGCTACCGATCTGCATCACCGACACTAAGACAGCGTTTAGAAAAACGATTGCTTAGCGACAGTGGTGATGGGGGTGAAAGGGTTACCTGGGGGGGCGATCAAGGGGGTTAAACCTTTATTAGATAATATATTGGGGTACCTGACGCTATAAAAACCTGCGGCGAACCTAAAAAAAAATACTGGCTACGATCTGCATCACCGACACTAAGACAGCGTTTAGAAAAACAATTGCTTAGCGACAGTGGTGATAGGGGGTGAAAGGGTTACCTGGGGGGGCGATCAAGGGGGTTAAACCTTTTATTAGATAATATATTGGGGTACCTGACGCTATAAAAACCTGCGGCGAACCTAAAAAAAATTACTGGCTGCCGATCGGCATCACTGACGCTAAGACAGCGATCAGAAAAATGATCGCTAAGCGACAGTGGTGATAGGGGGTGAAAGGGTTATCTGGGGGGTGATCAGGGGGTTAAACCTTTTATTAGGGGGGGTTAGGGGGCTACACTGGACCTAAGACTAAACTTTGGTGACACTTTTACAGTCACAAATGTCACTGATTGCAGTGATCACTAAATAAATGGTCACTGCAATCAGTGACACTGTGACTGGGGGCTGGGGGGGTGATCTGGGGGGTGATCTGGGGTGTCTGGGGGGGCCTGGGGGGGCGATTTATGTCCCTATGTGTCCTCGTGTTAGTGTAGTGTTGTGTGCACTGACCTGATATCTTCTCTTGTACGGTGCTCGGTATATGTGAGCGCCGCACCAGAGATGACATCACTTCCTCCTGCTCCCTCTGTCTGACACAGACAGAGGGGGCATTTCTATTCGCCGGGAGCGATCGCGAGGGGGTGGCCAGAAACGAATGGCTGCCCCCTCATCCCGGAACGCTCCCGGACACTTAGCCACCGCTCACTGTATAGAAGGGGGGTCCGATTGGACCCCCCAACTGTACAAAGGCAATCACGTACACTCTACGTGATTGTGCCTGTCGGTGCCATTCTGCCGACGTATATATACAGTGAGCGGTCGTTAAGTGGTTAAAGTGGTGTTCCGGCTGAAATTACACTTTTTAAATAAAAATACCTCTATAATACACAAGCTTAATGTATTCTAGTAAAGTTAGTCTGTAAACTGAGGTCAGTTTTGTTAGGTTATTACAGCATATTGAAAGTTTATAAACTAGAAATAGACCGTGGCCATCTTATGTGTGGGCATCTGAAGCCAGACTGTATTACTTCCTGGATTTCATGATTGCAGATCTCGCACATGCTCAGTGCTACACAAGCAGTGTAATAGGTTTCAGGTCAGGTTTCCATAGCAACGGCAGTGTCAGAGGAAGTTGACACTTTTCTATGCAAACCTCTCCTCCCTGCAGTAAAAAGTAAATATACTGAATGTTCAAGAAATTATATATATATATGCACACACACACAGCTGCTACTTTTTTCTGTACAGCTTTTCATTTAAAAAAATACTAATCTCAGCAACAACATTCATTTATGCATCTAGAATGCATCACCCCCAGCACATCGAATCGCATCATTTACAGCACATTGCATCACCCCCAGCACATCGAATCGCATCACTCACAGCACATTGCATCACCCCCAGCACATTGAATCCCATCACCCCAGCACATTGAATCCCATCACCCCAGCACATTGAATCCCATCACCCCAGCACATTGAATCCCATCACCCCAGCACATTGAATCGCATCACCCCAGCACGTTGAATCGCATCACCCCAGCACATTGAATCGCATGGCCCACAGCACATTGCAACACCCCCAGCACATCAAATCGCATCATTTACAGCACATTGCATCACCCCCAGCACATTGAATCGCATCACACCAGCACATCGAATCGCATGGCCCGCAGAACATTGCATCACCCCCAGCACATCGAATCGCATGGCCCACAGAACATTGCATCACCCCCAGCACATCGAATCGCATGGCCCACAGAACATTGCATCACCCCAAGCACATCGAATCGCATGGCCCACAGAACATTGCATCACCCCCAGCACGTCGAATCGCATCATTTACAGCACATTGCATCACCCCCAGCACATCGAATCGCATCATTTACAGCACATTGCATCACCCACAGCACATCGAATCGCATCAATCATAGGAAAAATTGCATCACCCCCAGCACATCGAATCGCATCACCCCAGCACATCGAATCGCATAATTTACAGTACATTGCATCACCCCCAGCACATCGAATCGCATCATTTACAGCACATTGCATCACCCCCAGCACATCGAATCGCATCAATCACAGCACATTGCGTCACCCCCAGCACATCGAATCGCATCAATCACAGCACATTGCATCACCCACAGCACATCGAATCGCATCATTTGCAGAACATTGCATCACCCACAGCACATCGAATTGCATCAATCACAGCACATTGGATCACCCCCAGCACATCGAATCGCATCATTTACAGCACATTGCATCACCCACAGCACATCGAATCGCATCATTTACAGCACATTGCATCACCCCCAGCACATCGAATTGCATCATTTACAGCACATTGCATCACCCCAGCACATCGAATCGCATGGCCCACAGCACATTGCATCACCCCCAGCACATTGAATCGCATGGCCCACAGAACATTGCATCACCCCAAGCACATCGAATTGCATCATTTACAGCACATTGCAACATCCCCAGCACATCGAATCGCATGGCCCACAGAACATTGCATCACCCCAAGCACATCGAATCGCATGGCCCACAGAACATTGCATCACCCCCAGCACATCGAATCGCTTGGCCCACAGCACATTGCATCACCCCCAGCACATTGAATCGCATGGCCCACAGAACATTGCATCACCCCAAGCACATCGAATTGCATCATTTACAGCACATTGCAACATCCCCAGCACATCGAATCGCATGGCCCACAGAACATTGCATCACCCCAAGCACATCGAATCGCATGGCCCACAGAACATTGCATCACCCCCAGCACATCGAATCGCATGGCCCACAGAACATTGCATCACCCCCAGCACATCGAATCGCATGGCCCATAGAACATTGCATCACCCCCAGTACATCGAATCGCATGGCCCACAGAACATTGCATCACCCCCCAGCACATCGAATTGCATGGCCCACAGAACATTGCATCACCCCCACCACATTGAATCGCATAATTTACAGCACATTGCATCACCCCCAGCACATCGAATCGCATCATTTACAGCACATTGCATTACCCCCAGCACATCGAATCGCATCATTTACAGCACATTGCATCACCCACAGCACATCGAATCGCATCATTTACAGCACATTGCATCACCCCCAGCACATCGAATCACATCATTTACAGCACATTGCATCACCCCCAGCACATCGAATTGCATCACTCACAGCACGATGCATCACCCCCAGCACATCGAATCCCATCATTTACAGCACAATGCATCACCCCCAGCACATCGAATCGCATCAATCACAGCACATTGCATCACCCCCAGCACATCGAATCGCATCATTTACAGCACATTGCATCACCCACAGCACATCAAATCGCATCATTTACAGCACATTGCATCACCCCCAGCACATCGAATCGCATCATTTACAGCACATTGCATCACCCCCAGCACATTGAATCGCATCATTTACAGCACATTGCATCACCCCCAGCACATCGAATCGCATCTATGCAGACATAGTACAGAAGATGGTCAGAGACTGCAGTTCCTATGGACGTTAGTAGATAATGGCCGATTGGTCCTCTCACCTGACCCAGCGATACAGCCACAACGGTTCCTTTGATCAGGAGTCTGCTCACTCTGAATTGCCCGTGGCGACTCCACTGGGTAGAGCCCAGATCTGTATTCTGGCAATGACTCCATTCCTTTCTCTGCCAGGGATGGCACCAGGCTGTATTGCTTTCCTCCCCCCTCCATTAGTACAGACCCCCCAGAACAAACCACCCCCCTCCATTAGTACAGACCCTCCCCAGGACAAACCACCCCCCCTCCATTAGTATAGACCCCCTCGGACAAACCACCCCCCTCCATTAGTATTGAACCCCCCAGGACAAACCACCCCCCCTCCATTAGTATTGAACCCCCAGGACAAACCACCCCCCTCCATTAGTACAGACCCCCCAGGACAAACCACCCCCCCTCCATTAGTATAGACCCCCCCAGGACAAACCACCCCCCTACATTACATTAATTAAAAACACCCGGGCAGCAGCTGGAGAGGAGAGGACAGTGTACAGCCGCACCGCCCGGGTAGAGGAGGAGAACAAACACGTCGGGCATAGACCGCCCCCCCAGCAATGTCACTGCACGGCTGGTCGGAACTGTCCAGCTGTTTTGCTCTCCTCCTCTGACAGGAGGAGGGAGGGGGGGCTTCGGCAGGGAACACAGCAGTGGCGGCGGCGGTGATCGGCGGAGAGAGCCACCTACGGACAAGGAGAGGAGAGGAGGAGGGAGGGGAGCACTCTGGCGCTTCAGCGCCTCCACCTCTGTGGAGCCTGGTCACATCATCACACAGTGCAGTGTGAGATGTGACAGGCTGAGGCCCACTGGGTAGGGAGGGAGGAGTGGAGGAAGAAGGACACACACACCAGGCGGACCGAGGGAGGGCAGGATGGGTGTGCCTTGATCACCGGGAACGCGATGCTACGACCCAGAGCCTCCTGGGATTGATGACAAACATCTCCCAGGAGGCATAGCGGTCAGTGTATGACGCGAGGAGGCTGCGGCCACGGCGGGGGAAAGAAATAAAAGGTCAATAAAACAGTGAGTTTAAAAATAAATAAAAAAAATGCCATTTATTCTTAAGGGGACAGTAATAAAGAGGATGCAACAAAGTTGAAAAAGAGGGTGGAACTCCACTTTAAACTATTTTGACCAAAGGGTCCAATCTGCCTGGGCAACCCAGAGGTGTCCTTGGCTTGATGCTGACATACATTCATAAACACTACACATCTGCGTGAGCGTGAGAACTTCAGAGCCGGAAAGGACTAGACTTAGAGATCCAGTTGCGGGTGATGAGCAGTTTAGCGGATAACATATCTGGACATCTATAGTCGGAGGGGAATTTTATCAATACCTAAATTTGGAATGGTGAGTTTTGATGAAGGGTAGGAATGAGCCGAACACCCCCGGGTTCTGTTCGCACCAGAACCCGCGAAGGGACCGAAAGTTTGCACGAACGTTATAACCCTATTAAATACAATGGATGCGAACATTCGAAATCTAAAGTGCTAATTATAACGACTAATATGCATGTTATTGTCCTAAAAAGGGTTTGGGAACCCGGGTTCTGCACCAGGGGACATGTATCAATGCAAAACGAAGTTTTAAAAACTGACGTTTTTCGGGAGCAGTCATTTTAAATGATGCATAAAGTGAAAAAATAAGTCAAATATTCCTTTTAAATATCATACCTGGGGGGTGTCTAAAGTATGCCTGTGAAGTGCCACGTGTTTCCCGTGTTTAGAACTGTCCCTGCACAAAATGACATTTCTAAAGGAAAAAAAGCCATTTAAAACTGCTTGTCTGGTCCCGGTAATATGGATGAAAATCTTTGAGAAAAATGGCATGGCTACCCCATCACCCCCCCACCCCAGCCCATTACCAGCCCCTTTGGGTCTTGTATGGATATTAAGGGGAACCCCACACACAAAATAAAAAAGGCCCTATATACTCTGAACAGCAGTATACAGGCGGTGCAAACAAGACAGGGACTGTAGGTTTGTTCTTAAGTAGAACAAACCTACAGTAGAAGTTTGTAATTTTGAACAGGTACATTGTTTAAGTGTAGCTCCAGCCAAAAAATATATTTTTAAGCTTTTTGGAAAACATAGGGAAGGGTTATCACCCCTGTAACATTTGTTTTGCTGTCTGTGCCCCTGTTCAGAACATTTCACCTCACTTTCCGTCCCAATAACAACTGTTTTTGAAAAGTGGGGTTTTTATTGAAACAAGGATTGGTGATAAAGCATCAGTAGAGAGGAGACACCTTTTTCCCATATTAACTCTTACAGGAGAGAATGTCCCTTCCTAGGGGTAGATTTCCTCTCACTTCCTGTTGTCTCCTTCCGTTTGCAAGTAGGAGTCGTTTGTAAGTTGGATGTTTGAAAGTAGGGGCCTGCCGTATATACTGTGCTGAAATTTGCCCCTTACATGTTGGTGTTGCCACAACACTGTGAGCCCTCACAGTTACTCTTGGTGGGTCCATGAATGGGCCCTGCTGTGAATTATTAGATCAAGAATTGTAATTGCATGCCCCTGTTGAATAGGGGCAGAAAAATTGGGCCTTTGGTGGTGGTGGTGGTGTTGCCACAACACTGTAAGCCCTCACAGTTACTCTTGGTGAGCGCAGGGGCTGAAAAATTGGGCTTTAGCCACTGGTGCCACAACACTGCAACCCCTCACAGATACTGTACTTGGAGCACAGCAATGAGCCCTGTTGCAAAGTATTGCATCAAAAATTGTAATTACACGCCCCTGTTGAACAGGGGCTGAAAAATTGGGCCTTAGCCACTGGTGCCACAACACTGCAACCCCTCACAGATACTGTACTTGGAGTACAGCAATGAGCCCTGTTGCAAAGTATTGCATCAAAAATTTTAATTACACGCCCGTGTTAAACAGGGGCTGAAAAATTGGGCCTTAGCCACTGGTGGCGGCACCCAGAAACAAAAATGTTCTTCCAAGCTATCATCAGGAATCGGATAATTGAGGAGGAGGAGGATAGTCAGTCAACATAACAGGACAAACTCTCAGCATCAGCATCAGTCTTGAAGGGATGTGACATTTGAAAATAAATTAGTCTGTTACATCAGCTTCAGGTGCTTGGTAGCTGGTGGTGATCCAAGACTGGTTCATCTTTATGAAGGTCAGTCGATCAACCGAGTCGGTGGACAGGCGCACCCTGTGATCCGTGACAAATCCTCCATCAGCACTGAATGTGCGTTCTGAAAGAACGCTGGATGCAGGACAGGCCAGTAGCTCAATTGCATACTGTGCAAGCTCTGGCCAGTGATCCATCCTCAAGACCCAGTAAGCCAGAGGATTTTCGGTGGGAAAGGTGTCCAAATCTGACCTTGCCCCTAGGTATTCCTGCACCATGTATATCAGACGCTGGTGATGGTTGCTGGAACCGATCATACTTTGGGGCTGCGGACTAAAGACGTGTCTGAACGCATCGGTCAGACGGCCACCTTCCCCACTGCTCCTTCTTTGACTGACCGAAGCCTCAGCAACTCGTTGTCCCGGACCAGGAGTTTGTAACCTCCCAGTCTCTGGGAACGCGTTGCACAGACCTTTCTGCAAGGCCTCCCGGAGTTGTCTCATTCTCTGCTCCCTCTGCGACGGTAAGATAAGGTCCGCAACCTTAGCCTTGTACCGTGGATCAAGGAGAGTGGCCAGCCAGTAATGGTCCCTCTCCTTGATCCGAAGAATACGAGGATCCTTTCGCAGACTTTGCAGGATCAGGGAGGCCATGCAGCATAGGTTAGCTGAGGCATTCGGTCCAGAGTCCTCTGGGTCACTAAGGACGACATGATCCGCAGCCACCTCCTCCCAGCCACGTACAAGTCCACGTGTTTCTTGGGACTGTAAATCATCCCTAAAAGACTGCTGCTGTTGATGCTGAGTGCCAGGCTCCACCTCCATGCTGACACAATCCTCCTCCTCCTCCTCCTCTTCCTGTGGGATGGGTGGGACAGAAGGAACACTGTCTGGGTAAAGGGGGCCTTGAGAGGCAAGGAAGTCCTCCTCTTCCTGCCTCTGTTCTGCCTCAAGTGCCCTGTCCATTATTCCACGCAGCATATGCTCCAACAGGTGGACAAGAGGTACAGTGTCACTGATGCATGCACTGTCACTGCTCACCATCCTAGTGGCCTCCTCATCAAATGGTGCCAGGACAGTGCATGCATCCCTGATCATGCCCCACTGGCGTGGTGAAAAAAAGCCGAGCTCCCCTGATCCTGTCCTGGTGCCGTAGTCGCACAGGTACTCATTGATGGCCCTCTGCTGCATGTGCAGCCGCTGCAGCATGGCCAACGTTGAGTTCCACCTGGTGGGCATGTCACATATAAGGCGGTTCTTGGGCAGGTTCAACTCCTTTTGCAGCTCAGCCAGGCGAGCACTGGCATTATAAGATCTGTGGAAATGCACACAGACTTTCCTGGCCTGCCTCAGGACATCCTGTAAGCCCGGGTACCTGCCCAAGAACCGCTGCACCACGAGGTTAAGGACGTGAGCCACACAGGGCACATGGGTCAGTTGTCCCTGTCGGAGGGCGAAAAGGAGGTTGGTGCCATTGTCGCAAACCACCATTCCTGCCTTAAGCTGGCATGGCGTCAACCACCTCTCGGCCTGCCCCTGCAGAGCAGACAGAACCTCTGCCCCAGTGTGGCTCCTGTCCCCCAAACACACCAGCGCAAGCACGGCATGGCATCTTTTTGCCTGCGTTCTTGCGTAGCCCCTTGAACGCCTACGGAGCACCGCTGGTTCCGAGGACAAAGCACAGGAAGAGGCCATGGAGGAAGAAGAAGAGGAGGGGGTGGAGGAGAGAGGTGTGTCACAACCAGTAGTAGCATTTTGGAGGCGTTGCGGCGGAACAACCTCCAACACTACTGCACCTTGTCCTGCATCCTTCCCAGCTGCCAAAAGAGTGACCCAATGGGCCGTGAAAGAAAGGGAACGTCCCTGTCCATGCCTGCTGGACCATGTGTCAGCGGTAATATGCACCTTACCGCTGATCGCCCTGTCCAGCGAGGCCAAGACATTGCCTTCCACATGCCGGTAGAGAGCCAGAATCGCCTTCCGTGAGAAAAAGTGGCGTTTGGGAACCTGCCACTGAGGAACCGCACATTGCACAAACTCACGGAAGGGGGCAGAGTCTACCAACTGAAAAGGCAGCAGTTGAAGCGCTAGCAATTTAGCCAAGCTAGCATTCAACCGCTGGGCATGTGGATGGCTGGGAGTGAACTTCTTTCGATGGTCCAGCAGCTGGGGCAGGGAAATTTGCCTGCTAGAATCGGACGTCGGTGTACTGCTAGCAGAGTGCCCACAAGTACTTGGCTGTGACACACCTAATTCTACACCTTCATTCCTCTCAGTGCAGGTTTCAGAGAGGACTGAAGGTATAGTGGGGTTGGAGATCCCAGTTGATGCGGTGCAAGGAGAGGTCCGCTTTGTTCTTTGGTGTGGGTCTTTAAGGTAGGCTTGCCAACGAGCTGCATGGCAGGTCAACATATGTCTGGTCAAGCATGTGGTGCCCAAGCGGCTGATGTTTTGGCCACACGATATACGCTTGAGACATATGTTGCAAACAGCAGCTGTGCGATCTGATGCACTCGACTCAAAAAAGGCCCACACCAAAGAACTTTTTGAATAACGGGCAGAGGCAGCGCCCTGCACAGGCGGAGCTCTGCAGTGTGATTCAGTCGGTGTGCTGCCCTTACGCTGGCCCCCCGAGGGCATCCTGCCTCGTTGGAGATGTGCCTCCTCCTCATCCTCCTCCTCCTCCTCCTCTCTCCTATTAGGCACCCACGTGGAGTCAGTGACCTCATCATCCCCTCCCTCCTCATCACTGGAGCCAATCTGGCAGTATGCTGCAGCTGCTGGAACATGACTGCCAGATTGCTGTCCTTCTTGAGCATCCCCTCTCTCTGCTCTCAGGCTACTGCCTTCCTCTAGCTGGGTATCATCATCAGACCCTTCGAAACACTGGGCATCCTCCTGGAGCATGTACCCAACACTGTGCTCAAACAGTTCAGGGGAATCCTCAGGATAACATGGTGGGTCTAGGGAAGGAGTGCCTGATGATGACATTGATACCAGGGAAGAGGACGCTTTGGCAGCTGCTTTGCCAGTACCCTGAGCCTGGGTGAGAGAGGATGAGGAGGATGAGGAGGGCTTGGTCATCCACTCTACCAAGTCTTCGGCATGATGTGGTTCAACATGTCCAGCTGCCGAAAAGAAGGACAAGCGTGTCCCATGGCCACGTGCTGATGATGATGCACCGCATCCACGACCAGCACTGTTGTCTCTAGACACAGAGCCTGCTTGCCCTCTTTTATTGGCTCCTGACTGTCTGCCTCTCCTTGTTTGCCTTCCAGACATTCTAATGGCCTGCAGGGAGATGGGAAAACCAGCAATAAGGGGTAGCTTCAGGTGTATATTTTGCAGGAAGCACACAGCGCCCGCTGTAAGTGCTGCAGATGACTGCCTGTGTTACACAGCAGGAAAAAACAGCAATAAGGCCTAGCTTCAGGTGTATATTTAGCAGGAAGCACACTACGCCCGCTGTAAGTGCTGCAAATGTCTGTTAGTGTAACACACCAGGAAAACACAGCAATAAGGACTAGCTTCAGGTGTATATTTAGCAGGAAGCATACTACGCCCGCTGTAAGTGCTGCAAATGCCTGTTATTGCTGTGTTTTCCTGGTGTGTTAGACTAACAGGCATTTGCAGCACTTACAGCGGGCGTAGTGTACTTCCTGCTAAATATACACCTGAAGCTAGCCCTTATTGCTGTGTTTTCCTGGTGTGTTACCCTAAGGGCTAGCTTCAAGTGTATATTTAGCAGGAAGCACACTACGCCCGCTGTAAGTGCTGCAAATGCCTGTTAGTGTAACACACCAGGAAAACACAGCAATACGGGCTAGCTTCAGGTGTATAATGTGCAGGAGGCACACTACGCCCACTGTAAGTGCTGCAAATGCCTGTTAGTGTAACATACCAGGAAAACACAGCAATACGGGCTAGATTCAGGTGTATAATGTGCAGGAGGCACCCTACACCCGCTGTAAGTGCTGCAAATGCCTGTTAGTGTAACACACTAGGAAAACACAGCAATAAGGCCTAGCTTCAGGTGTATATTTAGCAGGAAGTACACAACGCCCGCTGTAAGTGCTGCAAATTCCTGTTAGTCTAACACACCAGGAAAACACAGCAATAAGGGCTAGCTTCAGGTGTATATTTAGCAGGAAGTACACTACGCCCGCTGTAAGTGCTGCAAATGACTGTTAGTCTAACACACCAGGAAAACACAGCAATAAGGGCTAGCTTCAGGTGTATATTTAGCAGGAAGTACACTACGCCCGCTGTAAGTGCTGCAAATGACTGTTAGTGTAACACACCAGGAAAACACAGCAATACGGGCTAGCTTCAGGTGTATAATGTGCAGGAGGCACACTCCGCCCGCTGTAAGTGCTGCAAATGCCTGTTAGTGTAACACACCAGGAAAACACAGCAATAAGGGCTAGCTTCAGGTGTATACTGTGCAGGAGGCTTAGCAACAATGACACTGACACTGTCCCCTGCCTATCCTTCTCTCTCTGCAAACAAGGTTTAGTAAAGAATATGACACTGACACTCTCCCTGCCTATCCTTCTCTCTCCCTGCACACAAGGTTTAGCAAAGAATATGACACTGACACTTTCCCTGCCTATCCTTCTCTCTCCCTACACACAAGGTTTATCAAAGAATAGCACAAAGACACTGTCCCCTGCCTATCCTTCTCTCTCCCTGCACACAAGGTTTATCAAAGAATAGCACAAAGACACTGTCCCTGCCTATCCTTCTCTTTCCCTGCGCCGAAACACACTACACAAGGCCGCCGCGCTGGCGGCCTTTTATAGTGTGGGGCGTGTGCTAAACCCCCTGAGCTATAATTGGCCACAGGCAACCTGCCTGTGGCCAATTATGGCTCTCCTAGCTGCCGGCGCTGTGATTGGCCAAGCATGCGGGGTCACAGTGCATGCTTGGCCAATCACAGCGCCGGGATTGCACTGCGATGGCGCAGTGTATTGTGGGCAGTTCGCGTCACTCGAATTTGGCGCGAACGGCCCAAATAGTTCGATCTTCGTCGAACGATCGAACAGCCGATGTTCGAGTCGAACACCGAGCTCATCCCTAGTGAAGGGCTGATGGTGAATTGTGTGACCTCCTGAAAAAGATGGAAGATCTGGTTATCTCCAAACTCTGAATAAAGGTATTTAAGAAAAAAAAAAGATGGAAGATCTCAGACCAATACACCTGCAGAATGTTACATGACCAGAAAATTTGTAAAAAAGTCCCCTTTGAACCACAGCCTCTCCAACACAAGGGTGAGACAGAGGGGTCAATTACGTTAAGTATGTGAGGCGTTCTGTACCAATGGAAAGAGATTTTGTAAGATTGTTCCCAAATGTTAGCCGATTTGGAGGCTTTGAGTGGAGCGTTGAAAGCTGCCTTCCATTGTACTTCTGTAAATGTGATAGCAAGCTCTCGTTCCCATTTACTCTGGGAGGGGGATTTGGTAAATTTTGCTTTATCCTGAAGGATTTGATAAACAAGAGATATGCCATTGACGTGGGATTTTTCTGCTGACCAGAACTGCCCAATGTTAGGGGAATTTAGTAAGCAGTGTGTAACTGTGAGGTACTGAAAATACTCGTTAGCAGGTAGATTAAAATTACATAGTTGGTTACATAGTTCAGGGCCATCTTTAATATTGGTTGGACCCTGGGCAAACATTTTCTTGCCCCCCCCCCCCATGTAATTTCACTCTCCATCCCAACATCCCAAAAAACAAACACACACAGGCGGGCTCAAGGGGCAGCAGCTTTGGGTCCCGAAAAAATTACTGGGCCTGGGGCAGCTGCCCCTTTTGCCCTGTGTTAAAAAGGGCCCTGACATAGTTACATAGTTTGTAAGGTTGAATAAAGACAACAGTCCATCCAGTTCAACCTGTGTTGTTGTATGTGTGTGTGGGTGTGTAGAAAAATAATTTCCCATATCCCTGTATATTGTTTCGCTAAGATGCACATCCAAAAGTCTTTTAAAACTATGCATACTGCCTGCCGACACCACCGATTGTGGAAGTTCCACATCCTTACCGCCCTGACAGAGAAAAAAAACCCTACACAACTTAAGGTAAATCCTTTTGGAGTGATGGAAAGGGGTTGAGTACCCCATCAGAGTATAGATCAGACACCAAAGTAATACCTTTCCTAATCCAGGCCTGAATATTAATATACAAGAAAAGAGGTTTCAGAGGAAAGCTCACAGGCACCGCATCCAATTAATTGGATATAGGAAACAGGAGAATTGCTCACATCGGGAGCTGGGATTTTTTGACATATAAACATTACAATTTAAAAAAGAAATTATTCAATTGGTTAAAAAATATGAAAAAGTATGTTATAATATAAGCACATATAGACACCAATATATATTAAAATAACTCCATCATAACATTCTGGAGAATGACCAACATGATCGAGAATTGATGCTGTTTCTGGGGTGACATGTTTCGTCGATGAATTCAGCTTTCTCAGGGGATTTTCATTATCACACCTACATCAATAAAAGGTATAGTCGTCATTGTACTTTAGTGGATTCTAATCAGTTTAATTAACCTGAACATTCAAATTAAGGTATATAGAGCGTGCATATTGAGATGTATAGATCCATTACAGAAATACATCTAAAAGATTGGTGGGGGGCTTTCTTACCACTGTACACTATAGATGTATATGATCATCCAGATAGAAGCTTATATTAGAAGTAAGATCCAATAAACCATGTTTGAACCAATTCAATATGCAAACGGAGAAGGAGACCCATCAGGTGGTCGTGGGACGAGGTATTCATGTGCTGGCCGCAGGAGGGAGAACTCAGATCATAGTTCACTACAAACAATGTAATTCGTAAGTCTTCCAAATAGTAAACCAATATATCTATCCCCCAATTACCCCAACACTATGATTGATGTGGGTAATAACATGGTGGGTTCAGTAGCAAAAGTTTGAGTGCTGGGTATTACAGTAGCAGTGAAACAATGTAAACTACATGTAAAACAATGTGCT
Source organism: Rana muscosa (assembly GCA_029206835.1). Taxonomy (NCBI): domain Eukaryota; kingdom Metazoa; phylum Chordata; class Amphibia; order Anura; family Ranidae; genus Rana; species Rana muscosa. Next base: position 383,608,056 of record CM055118.1, read on the forward strand.
GAAATAGCAGATAAATACCAGTAAATTGGCTCCGCCAGAAAAATATTCAATCCCCAGATCCACCAAAAGGGGCCATCAGGGGGAAGAAAGAGGCAAAAAAATCCCCTAAGAAATCCGGCAAAAAAACACACAAAAGTGTATTGAATGCAAAATAGGAAGAGCGTTAGCGCTGCCTAATAGAGATCATCCCTGGTAGGTTCTCACCTTAACTGCTGATGCACACTGAGTTGTGTGCGTGTCCCAGCTTCCCCGCCAATCAAATAAGCCGGTGGTGATAACCGGCTTGCTTATACCTTTATTGGTGTTTAATAAAGGTATGATAGCTAGAGGAAGTGGCAACATAATCTGGGGAATGCCTTTCGGTGTGTTGAGTGGCAGGTGATGGAATGCTTAAGTGAGGCCACTATAGTAGGGGATAGAGAAAGGTCTCTATTACGTAATTGAAGAGTGCTGATTAGCCAGTTGTAATGGTCTTGATCTGGAATTCGAAGAGACTTGATTTCCCCCAATATGCTTTGTGAATTGGGCGTAAACAATGTTTTTAGCTGTGTCAGAAGTGCGGCATAATAGAAGTCTTTAAAGCGGAGGTTACCCACATTTTGAAGTTTGCTGTCAACAGTCCCTCTTTGCATGTATATAACTAAAAGACTAACCTTTTTTTTTTTTTTTTTCTGAGCAGTTTTCTTTATTCTTGTTTCTTTATTCCTACTTCCGGGATTTCCTCCCGCGGGAGTAGGCGTGTCCTTTGCTGTGTCCTGCAATGTCTCCTGGGAGCAAACTGTCCTGCTTCCCAGGAATAATATAGTTACGCCTTCCTTCCAAACATCACGATAATTTAATCGTCACGTGACTCGTCTACCCGGTCACGTGACGAGGGCGGATCTAATTCCGCCATTTTAAGTAAGGGCACGCAGGTGTATTTTGCCATTATGCACCTGCGGACTGCGCATGCGCCAGATACCGCGATGAATGCTGGGAGTCAAGCATACATCGCTACCCGGAAGAATATGCTTGTGGGCTTTAAGATGCCCACAAGCAAAAGGGGAAATGCAGGAAACATTATATAAAGTTTTTTTTTTTTATCACAAAACAGACGGGGGATCTTTACCAGCGCAGAAGAAGTGAGTAATTACAATGCATACGTTCTTGTGTGTGTGGACCGCGGAAAATGTATGGACCGCGGAACCTCCTCTTTAAGGTCAGGAAGACCCATGCCTCCCATTGATTTGTGTTTGATGACTTTGATATGAGATCATCTTGCTCACTTGCCCTGCCATATAAAGTGTCTCAATACTGATTGAAGTTTCCTAAAATACGTTGCAGGTATTGGGATGATTAGAAAATGATCGAGGTATAACAATTGTGGGAGTTTGAGCATCTTGAAGGCAGCTAACCTACCTGTCCAGGAAAGAGTGAATTTGGAGAGATGAGATAGTTCTGACTGAAGGGAATGTGGGAAGGGGAAGTAGTTTTCCTGAAAAAAGGAATTTGGGGTTAGTTGAAAGTTGTACACCAAGGTACGTTATGGAATGTTTATCCCAGGTATAGGGGAAATGATCATTGTGGTTGGATTGAACATTAGGAGGTATGTTGAGGCCTAGTACATATAATTTGGAGTCATTAACTTTGTAATATGATACAGAGCTGAATTCTGACAGTGTTGATTGGACCACTTGCAAGGAAGGTAATGGGGAGGTTAACATGAGGATAACATTGTCTGGGAACAGGTTAATATTATGTTCCTTGTGTCCAATTTTGAACCCTGAGATGTTTAAGTAGGAGCAGATTTTTTTGAGCCAGGGTATCCATGAGAAGGTTAAAGTTTAGTGGGCAGGGATGAGCCGAACACCCCCCTGTTCAGTTCGCACCAGAACCTGCGAACAGACAGAATGTTCGTGTGAACTTTAGAACCCTATTAAATACAATGGACTCGAACGTTCGAAATCTAAAGTGCTAATTATAAAGGCTTATATGCAAGTTATTGTCCTAAAAAGTGTTTGGGGACCCGGGTCCTGCTCCAGGGGACATGTATCAATGCAAAAAAAGGTTTAAAAAATAGACGTTTTTACGGGAGCGTTGATTTTAATAATGCTTAAAATGAAAAAATAAAAGTGAAATATTCCTTTAAATTTCGTACCTGGGGGGTGTGTATGATATGCATGTAAAGTTGTGCATGTTTCCCGTGCTTAGAACTGTCCCTGCACAAAGTGTCATTTTTGAAGGAAAAAAAGTCATTTAAAACTCACTCGCGGCTATTAATGAATTGTCGGCTTTTATCAATACATAGAAAAGTCATTGATAAAAAAAAAAAAAGCGTGGGGGTCCCCCCAAATTCAATTACCAGGCCCTTTAGGTCTGGAATGGATATTAAGGGGAACCCCGCCGCAAATTTAAAAAAAATGGCGTGGGGTTCCCCCTAAATATCCATACCAGGCCCTCGAGATCTGGCATGGATTTTAAGGGGAACTCCACCCCAAATTTTTAAAAAAATGGCGTGGAGTCCCCCCAAAAATCCATACCAGACCCTTATCCGAGCACGCAACCTGGCCGGCCGCAGGGGAAGAGGGGGGGACGAGAGAGCGGCCCCCCCTCCCTCCTGAACCGTACCAGGCCACATGCCCTCAACATGGGGAGGATGTCCTCATGTTGATGGGGACAAGGGCCCCATCCCCACAACCCTTGCCCGGTGGTTGTGGGGGTCTGCGGGCGGGGGGCTTATCGGAATCTGGAAGACCCTTTTAACAAAGGGGACCCCCAGATCCCGGCCCCCCCCATGTGAATTGGTAAGGGGTACATTATACTCCTACCAATTTACGAAGAAAGTGTCAAAAAATGTAAATAAAAACACACACACCTTGGAAAAGTCCTTTATTAAAAAAAAAAATAATAATAAAAAAAAAAAAACATTCCAGCGATGAAATCCAGTGTCCCGCGGCGATCCCGATGTCCAGCGCTGTCCGTCATTGGTTGTGCCTGTGCGGACCTGATGGGGAACTTCCTCCACTGTGTTTTTAAATGTATAGACCCGCCCCTTCTAAAGTTCCCCATCAGGTCCGCTCAGCGGACCAGATGCGGAACATGAGAAGGGGCGGGTCTATACATGTAATACACAGCGAATGAAGTTCCCCATCAGGTCCGCCCCCTCGGTATGTCCGACCCCGCCTACGTCATTGGCTTGAGTGGGGAACTTCCTTCACTATGTAAATTTAAATTACACAGTGAAGGAAGTTCCCCGCTCAGGCCAATGACGTAGGCGAGGTCGGACATACCAAGGGGGCGGACCTGATGGGGAACTTCATTCGCTGTGTAATACATGTATAGACCCGCCCCTTCTCATGTTCCGCATCTGGTCCGCTGAGCGGACCTGATGGGGAACTTTAGAAGGGGCGGGTCTATACATGTAATAGACTGCGGAGGAAGTTCCCCACCAGGTCCGCACAGGCACAACCAATGACGGACAGCGCTGGACATCGGGATCGCCGCGGGACACTGGATTTCATCGTTGGATTTTTTTTCTTTTTTATTATTTTTTTTTTTTTTAATAAAGGACTTTTCCAAGGTGTGTGTGGTTTTTATTTATATTTTTTGACACTTTCTTCGTGAAATGGTAGGGGTACAATGTACCCCTTACCAATTCACATAGGGGGGCGGGATCTGGGGGGTTCCCTTTGTTAAAGGGGTCTTCCAGATTCCAATAAGCCCCCCGCCCGCAGACCCCCACAACCACCGGGCAAGGGTTGTGGGGAAGAGGCCCTTGTCCCCATCAACATGGGGACATCCCCCCCATGTTGAGGGCATGTGGCCTGGTACGGTTCAGGAGGGGGGGCTCTCTCGTCCCCCCCCTCTTCCCCTGCGGCCGGCCAGGTTGCGTGCTCGGATAAGGGTCTGGTATGGATTTTTGGGGGGACTCCACGCCATTTTTTTTTAAATTTGGGGTGGAGTTCCCCTTAAAATCCATGCCAGATCTCAAGGGCCTGGTATGGATATTTAGGGGGAACCCTACGCCATTTTTTTTTATTTGCGGCGGGGTTCCCCTTAATATCCATTCCAGACCTAAAGGGCCTGGTAATTGAATTTGGGGGAACCCCCACGCTTCTTTTTTTTTTATCAATGACTTCTCTATGTATTGATAAAAGCCGACAATTCATTAATAGCCGCGAGTGAGTTTTAAATGACTTTTTTTCCTTCAAAAATGACATTTTGTGCAGGGACAGTTCTAAGCACGGGAAACATGCGCCACTTCACATGCATATCATACACACCCCCCAGGTACGAAATTTAAAGGAATGTTTCACTTTTATTTTTTCATTTTAAGCATTATTAAAATCACTGCTCCTAAAAAAACGGCAGTTTTTAAAACTTCTTTTTACATTGATACATGTCCCCTGGGGCAGGACCCGGGTCCCCAAACACTTTTTAGGACAATAACTTGCATATAAGCCTTTATAATTAGCACTTTAGATTTCTCCCATAGACTTTTCAAATTTGGCGCGAACACCCCAAATTGTTCGTTGTTCGGCGAACGGGCGAACAAGCAATGTTCGAGTCGAACATGAGTTTGACTCGAACTCGAAGCTCATCCCTATTAGTGGGTATAGAGGGCATCCCTGACATGTGCCGTTAGAGATAGAAAACGATGTGGAAAGCAATGCTGAACAGAAAACTTGGGCCGATGGATTGGTGTACAATGCCATAATCGCAGACAAGATGTGGCCATTAAATCCAAATTTCTGCAGAGTCTTCATTAGATAGGACCAATGAACCCTGTCAAATGCCTTCTCTGTGTTCTAAGGATAGAAGCAGAGAAGGCATTTTCTGACAATTAGCATGATGGATAATATTGATCAGGCCTCAGCTATTTGCCAACTTGGTAAACCCAGACTTATCTGGATGCACAAAAGCAGGTAATATGTCTATGATACTGTTCGCTATTACTTTGGCATAGAGTTGAAGGTCATGGTTGAGAAGCGAAATGGGTCAGAATTCCAAGGGGAAGAAGGATCTTTCCCCAGTTTTGGCAAGGTAATTATTCGCGCTTTTAACATCTCCTCTGGAAAAGAAGAAGAAACTGCAGCAGCATTAAAAAGTGAAGAAAGAGGATCTTCTAGAATAATTGTATATTGTTTGGAATTTTCAGCAACCAACCCGTCGGGGCCTTGTGCTTTGTTAATGCGGAGAGATTTGATAACTTTGACTATTTCTTGGCTCGTGAATGGGGAGTTCAATGCCGCAAGTTGTGAACTGTTCAAACTGGGTATGTGAATAGATTGCAAACATTATTTTACAGGAAAGGGAGAGGGTTGCTTAGTATCGGGATTGTCCTTCAGATTATATAAAGAATAATAGTATGCTCTGAATGCATTTGCTATGTCTTGGGGGTTTATCAGCTTTTCTTTAGTGAGGGGGTGAAAGAGATAAGGGACATCCATTTTAGCTCGCTGGCCCTTAGTTTGTTTAGATTAAAGATTACTTGCTTTATTGCTAGTGGCAGATAAGGAAGATCTTAAGTGTTTATGATTGAACTCAAACATATCTAATAGCAAGGACCGGAGTCGCGGAGATGCCATAAAAATAATGTTTTTTTGTTTAGGGAATCTAAATCTTAGATTTCTTTTAAAAGGCTTTCAATGTGCTGCAATCTCTCTTCTTCTTTGCGCTGGAACTTTGTTGTATAAAAATACCATGTATATAGGCTTTATGAGCCACCCATAGTATCTAACACTGAACACTTGTTGGTTTGCGAAGAAGGTTTCCAGATGCGTCTTGAAAACGTTGCTGTAGAAGGATGCCTGAAGAATGTGGGTGTTCATGTGCCATGTGAAGGTAGGTGCCGAGATAGGAGAGTCCTCTAAGGTGATACTCACAGGAGAGTGGTCTGATCAAGTGATAAACTGGATAGGGGAACATAAAGGAGGAGATGAAGCTTTAAAGTGTGTCTCCTGTACCCATAGAATGTTGAAATGGGATTCTGCAGCCAGTTTAACTGGAAAATGTTTTTTTATTTTTTTATTCTTGTAATCTTTATAGATCATCCAGATCTGCATATTGTATAAACACAAAAAATGCTGTTATATTCTCAGGCGATGCACATAGTTCCTTTCATATAACTAATCCTATGAATACAGTACAAGTCACAGCCCAGCCTCCCCCTGTGTAGGAGGACGTGACCCTCCCAACTGCATTCTTCACCAAGAAGTTCACTTTCATTTCCTTGTCTTCTGTCAGCGATGGCGTCTGCAGATCTGAGAGCTGAGCTGGAATGTTCCGTCTGTCTGAACATTTATACAGATCCTGTAAACCTGAGATGTGGTCACAACTTCTGCCGGGTCTGTATTGGTCGTGTGCTGGATACACAGGAGGGGTCTGGAGGATATTCCTGTCCTGAATGCAGAGAGAAGTTTCCGGATCGTCCTGCACTGCAGAGGAACATAACACTACGTAACATAGTGGAGAATTTCCTGTCTGCTCAGCCAGATCAGGAGGAGTCCGGGGTCTTCTGTACTCACTGTGTGGACTATTCTACACCTGCTGTTAGATCATGTCTACACTGTGAGGTTTCTCTGTGTGATAAACACCTGAGAGTCCACAAAAAGTCCCCAGAACACATCTTATGTGACCCCACCTTGTCCATGGAGAGCAGGAAATGCTCCGTCCATATGGAAGTTTTGAGGTATTTCTGCACTGAGGATGAGACCTGTATCTGTGTGTCCTGCAGTTTGGCCGGAGAACATCGGGGACACCAGGTGGAGACACTGGATGAGGCTTCTGTGAAGAAGAAGGAGACACTGAGGAATGTTCTGGAGAAACTTCTGACAAGAGAGAGAAGACGGAGGAAAGAGTCCAGAGTCTGCAGGAACACAGGAGGAACGTAGAAGAAGAAGCAGCTGGTGACACCAAGAGAGTCACTGCCCTGTTTAGAGATCTCAGGAGACGTCTGGAAGACCTGGAGAAGAGAGTCCTGAGGGAAATCTCCGGGAGGGCAGAGCGGATCTCCATCTTCATCCAGGATCTGGAAATAAAGAAGGAGGAGCTGTCCAGGAAGTTGCGTCACATTGAGGAGCTGTGTAACGTGACGGATCCACTGACTGTCTTACAGGAATCAGACACAGGTGACTTGTGTGATACTGAGGATGGAGATAATGAGGACAGAGAGAGACATGAGAAGCTCCTCCATGATGGAGGGGGTCTGTATATGGCTGGGATATCACACACATTACACACATTATCTGATATAATAACAGAGGGAAATGTATACTTCATTATACAGGGAGCTGCAGACATATTACTGGATGGAAACACAGCTGATAATCATTTCCATATATCAGATGACAGGAAAACTGTATCCAGGTCAGATAGAAACCAGAATCATCCAGAAACTCCAGAGAGATTTCAGTATCCTCAGGTGTTGAGCAGTCGGAGTTTCTCCTCAGGGAGAGATTACTGGGAAGTGGATGTCGGGGGATCAGATTGGTGGAGAGTCGGGATGTGTTACCCCAGTATAGAGAGGAGAGGGAGGGAGTCAGGGATTGGAAAGAATAAAAAGTCCTGGGGATTGGGCAGGGAAGGTAAACAGTATTATGTGCCACATGACAATAATAAGATCCTCTTACCCACCAATCCCTCCAGTAACAGAGTCAGGATAGATCTGGATTATGAGGTCGGGCGGATCTCCTTTTATGATCTGTGTGACCCGATCCGACACCTCCACACCTTCAACACCACCTTCACTGAACTCCTCCATTCTGGTATATATGTAGGGAGAGGATGTATTAAGATATGTGGGGGGAGGGCGCAGATCTGAGAACTCCTCCCACAGACTGATGACATCATAGTGAGGGAGGGTCAGATCAGTTAAATATTCATCCAACGGGGCAGATGGTGGGGACTCCAGTCAGTGTCTCTTTTATTGTAGTTTGGGGTACAGTACAAATAAGGGTGCAGGTTACAGAAATAGGAGGCTGTGCTACAAAATCATGCTGATCTGCAATGTAATAGAGGAAATAAATGAGTAGAATAGAAGAAGTCAGTTTATACTGTAGGTGTGAGATGATGTTTTTTGGTTTGTTGATGTACAAAGTAAAATGATTGTGTGACGGGGTGTACCCCTCTCAGGATGCTTCAAAGAAGAACCCTTGCTCTCTGTGTAGAAGCAGCTGTCTCTCTGCAGAGGTCCAACATGCCCATTGCTGAGTCACAACTAGTCACAGCCAATTAGCAGGGAGTATGAGTTTTTTCAAATTAGAGAGATCTAGAACTGACTCAACAGAGGGTGTGTCTGATCTCTGCAGGGAGACCACTGCTTCCACACGTGGCAAGGGTTCCTGGCAGGGGGCTGGTGTTTCTACTCAAGTTTGATTTAATTTTGAATTACATTTTATGTAAATTTTTATTAATAATTGGAGTGCTTTAATACAGGAGGTGTGTTACTGGCCAGGTGAAAATCAGGTGAAAAAAAGAAAAAAAAAGAAAAGTAATACAGCCACCATATCTAATGATTGGTGAAATTTTTGGTTTCGAGGTTATTATACTTATACTTATCTCTAATTAGTAGAGTAATTCTAGAAGCAGTTTGGTGTCATATTGGGATAGGACATACATTAATATTTTGGTCACATACTACACTATATTACCAAAAGTATTGGGACACCTGCCTTTACACACACATGAACTTTAATGGCATCCCAGTCTTAGTCCGTAGGGTTCAATATTGAGTTGGCCCACCCACCCCTGACCTCACAAATGCTCTTCTGGAAGAATGGTCAAACATTCCCATAGACACACTCCTAAACCTTGTGGACAGCCTTCCCAGAAGAGTTAAAGCTGTTATAGCTGCAAAGGGTGGGCCAACTCAATATTGAACCCTACGGACTAAGACTGGGATGCCATTAAAGTTCATGTGTGTGTGTAAAGGCAGGCATCCCAATACTTTTGGTAATATAATGTATATTGTATCGGGGGGGTTATACAATCACAGGCCTGTCTTTAGGGAAAAGTGTGTGGCTTGTTCGATGTCTAATAGCTGGTTATATCCAGATTGATCTTCAGTACCCAAGTGTTTATGGGGGGCTCTCCACACACGTTCTATAAAATCTTCTTCTTCTGTATTTATGTCATTTGTAAGTTTCCACTTATTTTTTTGTAAATGACAAATTTAATTAACAAGAAAATCTCAATGGTCTAAATCAGCGGTCCCCAACCTCCCCGGCACCAAGAACCAGGTTGGGGGGGGGGCAGCCTGTCGCTGTCACCTCAGGGGGTTGGGGATGTGCAGCTTGTCACCCAAAGTTAGCTCATCGGGCCTTACCAGTGCTCTATGATGATGATGACCCTGTCCCCCTTCTTATCTCTGTTCCTCTTCTTCCCAACTATAGATGAGCTCAGGCGTCTTCGCAGCCCGCACGTGCAGAGCCCGCCAGGAAGTCTGCACTGCACATTGCCTGATCCGTGGCCCCAGAGATCGAGAAATGTCTCACTGCCTGTGATAAGCACTGTGCGGTGCCAACTTCCTCGTGGGCTCTGCACGTGCGGGTTGCGAAGACACCTAAGCTCATCCTTATTCCCAACACGACCAGAGAAGGGGAGGGATTAGTGGTGCTGGGAGAAGGGGATCTGGCACCCTCTGGTGGTTGAAGGGTGGCATTTAAAGTTGTGCTGGCCCACTCTACTCTACTGTCTGACCCCCCCCCCCCAGCCCCATGTGGCCCGACCCCAGCAGGCCACAGACCGGCACCAGTCCACGGCTTGGAGGTTGGGGACCTCTGGTCTAAATGAGTAATGCAGCAATATAGGGCATGTGTGAAATGACCTTTATTTATGCCAACATGTAATTTATTGGCAATATAAAACTGTACCATATTTTTCTTTATAAATGACATTTTTGTTGAAGCACATCCTACAGCAAGAATAAAAGAAAAAAAAAGAAAAACAAAACAATTTTGTGTTTAATTCCAGTATGGATTTCGAAGGGGATACCCCATAAAAAAAGTGTACGGTCCCCAGGAAATCCATACCAGACCATGTGGGTCTGGTGTGGTTTCTAAAACGGATCCTCACACACAAAAATAAAAAATGCACAAAGCCCCCTAAAAATCCATGCAGTGAGGGGCTGAACTTAATCATAATACAGGAGTGGAGGGATAAAAAGCTAAATTGAAGGAACATTGTTTCAGTTTCATGGAAACCTGGAGTACCTGGATTGACTTCTCTAGCCCAACCAGACTTCAGCCTGTAGGTGGGGTTAAGCGTGGTGCTGGGGCAATAACACACTCAGTCCCTGTTATATTCTTAATATCAAAAATTTTATTTGCCCATAAAACATTGCATTGGGAATAAGAATTCCTTTAATAATTGTTTGAATGTTGGGCTTTTCAGCTAATGATCTCCCGATGTGACATTTGAACCCAGTTATCAATTTCTAGAAGCTGTCAAGACATATTTATTGATATTCTTTTTATTTGTTCAAAAGGTATTCCTATGTAACTGGGATTTTCTGAAGTATAGAACTGTAAGACAGTAAAATATAAAACTTTAAAATAAAGTCCACAATAAAACTGTAGCAGCGCTACGATCAAATAATCATCTGAGCGTCTTCTATATGTAGCGATACCTCCAACTAAGGAGGCCGCAGAATTAGATTTGGGCCCTGAGTGCAGCTCCGCCAACCCCCGGCAATAGGCTCTATCCCCTTCTGGCACAGCTAGTACTAACAATCAATGATATGTCCTATGCAATAGAATAACTAAGCAAGGACACAGTAATGAATTGTAATAGGTAAAGTGTTTTACTCATCAATTCTCAATATGAATAAAAGGGGTAACAATAATCACAGTTCTAAACAATCACTCCTAAGGGCAGCGTCCTGCCACTCTAACACACTATATAGTAACACACGCTACAAGTGCGCCATACGGGCGACCGTTAACTAAGTGCCCTATGGCGCAGCAATCAAACACGCTAGAATCCCCACCAGGCCTGGTTCTAATATTTAGCTTAGTCCTTCTTTCTTCACCGGCAGGTCTGTAATGGTGGTGCACTTAAACAGAGTATAACTTTGTAATCCAAGGGGTATGAAAATAACTTGTAGGCCACGGCAGTCTATAGGCCTATACACAGCAACAGTATCTAAGCTGGGCTTATGCCCTCTCACCCGCCGGACTACGGATCCAGTCCGGGAAAACCTCCACCGGCCGTGTCACACACTCTCGATCTCTCCAACGATCGGGTCCCCGATCCGACAAGGCGGTAGCTCACAAAGTCAAATGCCACCCAGGCTCGCAGAGGGGAGGATGGAAGGCTCTTCGGTGCAGAGCAAGGCCTCAGGCTTCAGGCCTTGCCCCTCCGACACATCCGCACAGGAGGATCCGTCCGTGAAGTCTCGTGTCGCCAAAGAGGCCGAGCCCGGCCCCGCCTCTTCCTTTTATAACCCCTCCCATGAGTCTCTGCGGTGGAACGTCACAACAAGAATGGGGTTATGGGTAATGTAGTTTCTTCCCAATATAGGGGAACACCCCGCTACACACTCCCCCCACTTAAACTCTTTGGTCCCCAAAGATAAAGTTTAGCAACAACTATATACAACATTGGACAATTCTGAAAACGATGTTGGGATAGGGGATTCCCACCATAACTGAGGGGTTGAATTCCCTTGCCCACAGGTCACATTATCTTGGGTGGCCTGACTAACTGTGCCAGAGAGTGAGCTGGGGTTGCCCTCCACCAAATGGACAGTGGAGGGATCCGGAATCTCAGCATTTCTCCTAGCAGTGACCACAGAGTCTTCCGAACTGTTCCCCATCTGGGGGTAGGTCAGCTTCTTAGGAGGTTGAATGACTCTTCGAGCTCTTTGCTCTCTTGGAATCTCTGGCTCTGGCGCCTCAGGCTCCTCTTCCTCGGAGTAATTATCATGGGCATCTTCCCAGTAATCTGTTGAAGGACTGAAAGGGATGAATTCTGTAGCCTCTGGGTTCAGCGTTTCATCTGTGGTATCTTGGGTGACTGGAAGATCTATGATAGAAGTTCCTGGAGTTGGGGAAGACCACAGCCAATCAAGCTCTCCTTCTTCATCCCCACTAAGTTGGGAGGCTTCTCCATTTCCAGCTCGGGAGGTCTGTGACCGAGTGTGCGGTCTAGGAGTATCCAAGATAGAGGCCGGTGCAGGGGAGTCTCCCACGGAAGGTATTCTAACTGCCTCCGTCAGTGGAAGCAGGTGGTTTCGATGCCATGTCTTCAGTGGGCCTACCTTTCCCTCTGGCTTCACCTTGTAGACAGGTAGGCCCGGCAACTTCCTGCAGATGACATAAGGTTCAGATCTCCATCTGTCTGCAAGCTTGTGCTTTCCGGGGACTCCCAGATTGCGCAACATTACTCGATCCCCGGGCTGTAGGTCTTGTACCCGGACCTTCAGGTCGTAATTTTTTTTATTCCGAGCTCCCCTTTGATCTGAGGCCGCTTGAGCTTGTTCATAGGCTACTTTCAGGCTGTGTCTGAGCCTATCCACATATCCTCTGTGAGAGGTGACGGAGGAATGGTCCAGTGAGGTGCCAAAAGCCAGGTCCACCGGTAGTCTCGCTTCTCTCCCAAACATGAGTCGATATGGGGAATAGCCTGTAGCATCACTGATGGTGCAGTTGTAAGCATGTACCATGGCTGCTATGTGTTTGCTCCAATGTTGCTTTTTCTCGCTTTCCAGAGTCCCCAACATGTTGAGCAGGGTTCGGTTGAACCTTTCCGGCTGAGCATCTCCCTGAGGATGGTAAGGTGTAGTTCGAGTCTTCCTGATTCCCAACGAATCCAAGAGCTTCCGGATCAGCTTACTCTCGAAGTCCCTCCCTTGATCTGAATGGAGTCTCTGTGGCAGCCCATAATGGACAAAATACTTCTCCATAAGTACCTTGGCCACGGTGGAGGCCTTCTGATCTTTGGTGGGGAAGGCCTGGGCATACCGGGTGAAATGGTCGGTTATCACCAGAACATTTCCTAGTCCACTCAGGTCGGGTTCGAGGCAGAGAAAGTCAATGCACACCAGGTCCATAGGCCCTTGGCTCTGTAGATGGCCCATTGGGGCAGCTTGATGGGGCAAAGTCTTCCTCTGGATGCATCGCGCACATGAGTGGCAGTACTCCTCTACCTCTGCCCTCATGCAGGGCCAATAGAACCGACTTCTGACAAGTTGAAAAGTCCTTTCAGCCCCTAGGTGGCCATGATTGTCATGCAAGGCCATCAAAACAGTCTCCCGATGTTTCTCTGGGAGGAACATCTGCCACTTATCTTCTGAATCATCAGAGGGGCCCCTTCGGTAGACCACTCCCTGATGCAACTGCAACCTATCCCACTCCTTCCTCAGTAGGCGAGCTTCTTTGGAGGGTTGACGCATGAGTATGTTTGGATCCTGATTTTCCAAGGCCTCCAGGACCAATCTCCCCATAGGGTCTTCCAATTGGTCACACCTTAATTCCTTTTTGGACAATCTTGGTAGGTTGCCCTCTTCCAATTGAGCTACTCCACAGTAGTGTTTGGGGACTCCCACCGTGGTAACTCCTATTTCCTCTGCTCTGGAGCATCCTCGGGCTTGGAATGCAGCTCCTTGACAAAGGGCCTGCACCCCGTCCGGTGCCACTTGGGTCCAATCTTCTATTTCAATGGTCGGGGAATGAGATCTTCTGGACAAGGCGTCTGCGTCTCGATTCCCCACTCCTGGTCTATACTTAAGGCTGAAGTTGAATCCAGACAGTGCGGCTAGCCACCTGTGTCCAGTGGCATCCAGCTTGGCCGTGGTGAACAGGTAGGTAAGGGGGTTGTTGTCGGTCTTCACAGTGAACTCTGCTCCGTACAGGTAGTCTTTGAGCTTGTCTACTACCGCCCACTTGAGGGCCAGGAACTCCAGCTTGTGAGTGGGGTAGTTCTTCTCAGAGGGGGTCAGGCTTCTACTCACATAGGCAACAGGCCGCAATTGCCCCTCATGTTCTTGGTAAAGTACTCCTCCCAGACCGTCGTGACTAGCATCCACGTGCAGTTCATAGGGTTTGGTTGGGTCTGCATAGGCCAAGACTGGTGCAGTGGTCAGGCTCCTCTTCAATTCCTGGAAAGCCTCTTCACACCTCTGATTCCACTGATCTCTGATGGACTCTCCTGGCCTCCTGGGCCCCGATCCATCCTCCTCTCCTTCAGTCTTGAGCAACTCATTCAATGGTCTAGCAATTCGAGCAAATCCCTCCACAAACCTTCTATAGTAGGAGCAGAAGCCCAAGAAGGATCTGAGTTCTGTTACTGTGGTGGGCTGTGGCCAGGAGGTAACTGCCTCCAATTTCTCAGGGTCTGTGGCCACCCCTTCTTCAGATACTATGTGCCCCAGATAGTTCACAGAAGACTGGTAGAACCGACACTTCTCAGGCGAAAGCTTAAGTCCTTCCTCACTGAGTCTTCTCAACACTTTCTCCAGCCTCTCTTCATGTTCCTCCAAGGTTCTCCCAAAGACAATGACATCGTCTAGGTATACAAGGACTTCGATCAAGTTCATGTCCCCTACTGTCTTCTCCATGAGACGTTGGAAAGTAGCTGGGGCTCCAGACAGACCTTGGGGCATCCGGTCGAATTCGAAGAACCCCACTGGGGTTATGAAAGCTGTCTTCTCCTTGTCTGCTGGGTGCATCGGAATCTGATAGTACCCACTCTTGAGATCCATAACGCTGAACCATTTGGCTCCAGACAAGCTCTGTAGGGCATCCTCTATCCTCGGAGTGGTGTATTGGTCAGGTATGGTTCTCCTGTTGAGAGTCCTGTAGTCAATACAGAGCCTCAATGATCCATTCTTCTTTCGGACCACTACTATGGGAGAGGCATAGGGGCTTCTGGACTCCCGTATCACACCAGTCCTCTTGAGTTCTGCAAGTTGTTCCCTCAGATCCTCCAGATCTGCTAGCGGGACCCGCCTGACTCTCTCTCGGAAGGGCTTATCTTCTTGGAGGCGGATCCGATGGGTGGCACTTCTTGCACACCCCACATCAAATTCATCCCTAGAGAAGATCTTCTCCCATCTATTCAACTGGGCCTTGGCTCTCTCTTTCCAAGCCCTGGACAGATTCGGGTTTTCCATGGTCAGCTTCTCCCAAACATCCGCTTCTTCACCCGTCCTCTTCACTTCTGACAGGGTAACAGGGGCCGCCGGGCTCACCTGGCCTAGCAACATTCTGGCTGGGATGTCCATGGGGTCTTTGGTAGTATTCCTAACACTCACTGGAACTCTATAATGGGCCTTCTTCAGGACCTTCAGCGGAATCACTTCTGGTATCACCTCCAGGCCTGAGGATTCACCCCTTGGGTCTGACTCCAGCATGACAAAGGGACCAGGCTGTTCCCAAGTAAGCTTCACAGTGGCCCTGAGACAGGTTACTTCACCGGGCTGCAACACTACCCCTTCTCTTCCAAGTCTCCACAACTTCCCTATCTCCTCTCCAGGGGTCTCCCGCTCTTGGACCAGCCGTTGGTAGGCTGTCTTCAGCATGGGATGGATCTTGGTAGCTGCTTGTCTTTCTTCCATCACTAGAGGGGTCAGGAGTCTTCGGACCAGGTCCGTGTTTGTCCCTATTATAAGGGAATTCTTGTTGGCTCCAGGCGGCCTAGGACACACAACTGCCAGGGTGTCAAACACTTCGGCCTTCCCAGCCACGGATGGGTCAAAGGTTATTTGGACGGGAAGGTAGCCGTCGTAAGGGAAACTCTGGGTTCCAATTCCCCATATTTCCAGCTCCTCTATCTTCTGGATAGGCAGATGACTCAGGTGCCTGTCGTAGAAGTCCCGGTATAGTAGGGTCACTTGTGCCCCGGTGTCCAGGAGGCCCCTGGTGTAGACTCCCTCCACTTGAATGGGCACTATAGGGGATGGGCCTACCAGCTTCTCTGGATATGGTCCGGCAGGAGCTGCCTTCTTCAGACCTTTTCCCTTTGGACTCTCTCTTGTCCTATTCCCTTTGGACTTGAACCTTTCTTGAGCCTGGTATGCACTGACTTCCCTCCTTTTAATGGGTGTAGGAACCCGCTGAGGTGTACTATTATTTTTCTTGGGTGGGCACCTCCTTTGGGGGGTGCCGTGCCTCTCCTGAGGGGTCTCCCCCCTTCTTCTTGGAGTATAGCTTTGTTGAGGGGTATTACGTTTCCCCTTTGGTGTTCTCTCTCTCTTTTTCGGACTAGAACATGTGGCTGCAATGTGGCCAACTCCCCCACAGTTGAAGCAGACTATATCTCCCCATTCTTGTAAAGGTTCGGGTGCTGAGGCAATCGGGAACAATTCCTTCCTTGGACTTTCCTTCTTCTTGGGACACTCTGTGTCTTTTGCTATCAGAGAGGTCAATATCTCTAATACCTTGGACATCTGAGTTTTTAGGGTGTCTATCTCCGCCTCTCTTTCAGGGGTCATCACTGGATTGACCAGCACCTGTGCGGGTACAACACTTGTCTTATCCTTCTGCTGGTCCTGTTGCAGCGCCTCCTCATCTCTGATAATTTTTATTAAATCAGCATAAGTCAGCAACCTTCCTCCTCCCAAGGTTTTCAGGTGCAGCCAGACTGGATCGGAGCGTAGCGCTCCCTTTAAGACTTGCTTCATTCTTGCCGCATCGGCATCTTGGGGCTTCATCCCTTTCTTTAACACAATCTTGCACAGCAGCCTGTTTAGCCTTCTGACATACTCGGAAAGTTTCTCCTCCGGTTTTTGGAAAGTGTGTTCAAACTGGTAGACCGTCTCTGTCACCTTGTCTAATTGACCAAACTCTTCCTGCAGCATAGCTAGACAATCCTGCGCCGTGCACCCTGCATTCCCAAACCGGAAACTTTTCACTGCTTCTGCTGCTGCACCTTTAAGGCTTTCTAACACTCGCTGTCTCTTCTGTGCCTCCGGCACCTCCCATGCCTCCACTGCCTGTAATGCCTGTTCCACCCAAGTATCAAAATCTTCTTCCCCTGCCGGGACAGGGAGCTTCCCTGAGAATATTTTTAGTCTCCGGTAGCTAGTTTCCACATGCACCGTACTTGTCTTCTGACATTTGGCTAGCAAATCCCCTATTGCATTTATCAGTTCTGGTGATATAGCAGTGGCCGATGCAGGTGCCACCGGAGGTGGCGCCCTGTCTTCTCTTTCAGGTGTAGTTCGGGCCGCAGCCTGTGGCGATCCCGTAGGGGATGGTTCCCTTTCTACAGTTATTGCGTGCGCCAGCCTAAATGTTCTGTTGTCTGGCGTCCGCAGACACTTGTGCTTACAGGCCTCTGGCATCCCGTCCCAATATTCCACTAATGCGTATTGATATGAGATGTTTGGGTCTGTCTTCATGTCTATCACCCACGGTGTGTGATCTGGGGACACTGAACTCAGCAGTTCCTCTACCGTCTCACTTGACCATTTCTCGCCAGGAAGGCTAATGGCTATCGACTGTTTTGGCTCTGTATTAGCGGCTTTGCACCACTCTTCTACCGCTCTTGGATCCATGGGGTCCATGCCGGCACTTCTGGCGTTCGCTTGCTGCATCAGGATCCCGGACGAGAACCCCCACGTGTAGCGATACCTCCAACTAAGGAGGCCGCAGAATTAGATTTGGGCCCTGAGTGCAGCTCCGCCAACCCCCGGCAATAGGCTCTATCCCCTTCTGGCACAGCTAGTACTAACAATCAATGATATGTCCTATGCAATAGAATAACTAAGCAAGGACACAGTAATGAATTGTAATAGGTAAAGTGTTTTACTCATCAATTCTCAATATGAATAAAAGGGGTAACAATAATCACAGTTCTAAACAATCACTCCTAAGGGCAGCGTCCTGCCACTCTAACACACTATATAGTAACACACGCTACAAGTGCGCCATACGGGCGACCGTTAACTAAGTGCCCTATGGCGCAGCAATCAAACACGCTAGAATCCCCACCAGGCCTGGTTCTAATATTTAGCTTAGTCCTTCTTTCTTCACCGGCAGGTCTGTAATGGTGGTGCACTTAAACAGAGTATAACTTTGTAATCCAAGGGGTATGAAAATAACTTGTAGGCCACGGCAGTCTATAGGCCTATACACAGCAACAGTATCTAAGCTGGGCTTATGCCCTCTCACCCGCCGGACTACGGATCCAGTCCGGGAAAACCTCCACCGGCCGTGTCACACACTCTCGATCTCTCCAACGATCGGGTCCCCGATCCGACAAGGCGGTAGCTCACAAAGTCAAATGCCACCCAGGCTCGCAGAGGGGAGGATGGAAGGCTCTTCGGTGCAGAGCAAGGCCTCAGGCTTCAGGCCTTGCCCCTCCGACACATCCGCACAGGAGGATCCGTCCGTGAAGTCTCGTGTCGCCAAAGAGGCCGAGCCCGGCCCCGCCTCTTCCTTTTATAACCCCTCCCATGAGTCTCTGTGGTGGAACGTCACAACAAGAATGGGGTTATGGGTAATGTAGTTTCTTCCCAATATAGGGGAACACCCCGCTACATATATAATAGTTCATATATAGGTAGTAGAGATAGTGAAATGAAAGTGAGGTTGGCGGTGATGGTCACTACTCCTAGTGCACGTGCTCCTTCCACCAAAAAGATCTCCACCGCGTGGGGGGTAAAATTCCCCTTTTGGGGATGCACTCACCAGATGTAAGAAAAAAATGAGCAATCATGCATCCTCCACTCTCAGCATTCTCTGCCTTTCACTGTATGTTCCACTTGTTTCAGGTACCATTTGTCATGTGTGAGGAGATAAAACACATCTACATAGGGCAGTACCGTTTTGCAAAGTTTTATTAATTCAAAAAACCCCCTCAGTACCCCCCTTTTAAAATGCGTACCAGAACACAAGATAAAACAGGCAAAACATAGACTGAAAATGCTCTCAAAGCTTTTGCCCCTGATGATCGCTTATTTCTGTTTCCTCCAGCGTCTTCCTGGTTACAGGCTCCTGGAGCGCAAACGTCACTTCCGGTTGTGCGGTGTGTAGCCAGGCCCTGATGTTTCGTCACTTCCTGACTTCTTCTGAGGGCGTGGCTCACCATCGCAACAGCCGGGATTAAATCTGCATTGCCTCCGCCCCGTGGGCGGCTCCTGACTCACCTCGATACACGCCGTGCGTCATCACGCCGGCACGCTCAAGCGTCAGTGCCTTTGCCAGGCTGTGGGCAAGCATAAAACACTAATGCTAATCTGACCTGCGCCGTTGCGCTGCAGTGTCACAATCTGAATATATGTCATTCCTTAACTACAATAGCTTGCGGCCCGGATGATTTACCATCAGTTACTGCAGCCTGTATGTAATTGTATTATATGGTTGACATATGATATCTCCATGCCAGATCCTTAAATACAAAATCAATATATAAATATAAATGTAAATATGCATGTATACATATTAGACGGTCAGCTACATGCACGAGTGCTTCTAGCTGCACCCGTGCATTAGTAATTATTATTTAAGAATTCCCAAATACACATTTCCTTCAAAAGGTGATCCCGTAGCTACATAAGGTCACCTGGTGGTATGAGGATTCTAAATTGGTACTTAGACTGGCCGTGAAATTAACTCTATTGAGATAAATCCTCTACTGCTGATACATTTAAATAAGCCTGATAGTTTGGTGGAAGGTGGTCTTCCATCAAACTTTAATTGGGGCTTTTATATTACAACCAGGCAGGCTGGGTAAAATCAGGCAGGCTGGGAGGAGATCTAAATATACATACATAAATACCAGGGTATAAAATCAAATAAACTAACTGTGTATGACACTTCAACTTGTATCTGACACCAAAATTATATATATAAAGTATATATAAAACAGCAAAATTAAAAATATATATAAAAATATCTATTTAAAAATCTGTGCCTTAAAAAAAGTATATTAAAAAATGTGTATAAAATACCATGGTACTCTAAAAACTCATATATAGAATTCTATAAAGTTTAAAAAGTTTTAAAAAAGAGAGAACTGATGTGTGCCTGGTCACTAAGAGTCACTGATGAAGCAGTTTATGTCCAATTCTACGTTGAGACCTCTAGGCACTAGGACATCTGTTAAGAAAATCCATTTGGTCTCGCGTTTGGACAGTTCACGTATTCTATGCGAGCCTCTCCAGTGTTGCTCTAAGCACTCAATACCCCAGAATTCTAGCCCTGTAGCATCTTGGTTGTGTTTAAGCTTAAAGTGTAAAGACACGTTGTGGTCTTTAAAGCCAATCTGTATGTTATGTATGTGCTCGGCAATACGAGTAGTCTCTTGGTGCGTCCAATGTAAAGCAGGCCGCAAGGGCATTTCAAAGCATACACCACAAAACTGCTGTTGCATGTAATAAACTATTTGATGTCGAATTGCTGATTGTTCTTTGGGGATATGAAATTCTCTATACCCCTCATTGGACGTGCAACTTCCCTGCGTGCTTTGCATCTTCTGCATGCAAAAAAACCCATTTTGTTTCCAGAAAGTCTGTTTTTTTGGGGGGTCCAGTATTTTTTTAACTATATGATATCCGTAGTTGGATGCTTTCCTGTACAGGAACTGTGGTTTAGGAGGTAATACCGGTCCTAACTTCTTGTCCAGCAACAGTATATGCCAGTGTTGTTTAAAGATATCTTCTACTTCTCTATATTGGGCGTGGAATTGCGATAAGAAGCCCCATTCTTTGGTATTGGCTTCACCCGGTGCTGGTTTAGGTTTTGTCTGCAGAGTTGATTCTCTTGGTACTAGTGATACTTCCTCAACAATTTTTTCTAGAGCAGCTGGATTGTACCCTTTGGCCACAAACCTATCCGTCAGAACTTTGGATTGCGTGAAAAAATTCTCGATCTCTGAGCAATTGCGTTTCACTCTCATTATTTGTCCTTTCGGGATATTTTTCAACCATTGAGGGTGTTGTCCACTGGTTGTTGGCAGGTAACTGTTCCTGTCGGTCGGTTTAAAAAATACCTTTGTCTCTAATTTCGAGTTGCGTCGGTAAATTGTTACATTGAGGAAGTTGATTTTTTCACTATGCCATTCTGACGTTAACCTAATGTTGTTGTTATTTATATTTAAAACCTTAAAAGCTTTAAAAACTCTTGTAAAGAGTCAACAGGGCCAGCCCTATGTAGATGTGTTTTATCTCCTCACACATGACAAATGGTACCTGAAACAAGTGGAACATACAGTGGAAGGCAGAGAATGCTGAGAGTGGAGGATGCATGATTGCTCATTTTTTTTCTTACATCTGGTGAGTGCATCCCCAAAAGGGGAATTTTACCCCCCATGCGGTGGAGATCTTTTTGGTGGAAGGAGCACGTGCACTAGGAGTAGTGACCATCACCGCCAACCTCACTTTCATTTCACTATCTCTACTACCTATATATGAACTATTATATAGAAGACGCTCAGATGATTATTTGATCGTAGCGCTGCTACAGTTTTATTGTGGACTTTATTTTAAAGTTTTATATTTTACTGTCGTACTGTTATACATGCTTGATTTTAAGCAGCTGCTGAATTATTCACATTGCCAATAGTCAGTTTACTTTTATCTTTTGAGTGTTAATCCCAATTGCAGAGTGATACCATTAGGTAGGGCCACCCAATTTTAGTATAATTTTATTAAAGTATAGAACTGTTTAGATTAGCTTCACCTTCCCCCATTTCCTGTATCTAATTAGGAGCTCAGCTACTTCCTATAGAAATGTGTCCTCATATTTCTACTCTTGACCCCTTCCATCCTGGGGAGTGAGAGGGAGGTAATATTGGAGGTAATTTTTGGAGTGGTTTGGTTATCGGCGGCAATTCAAACAAAGGTTCCTGAAGTTTATAAAAACCTTGAGCTAAAAGCAAGGCTCTCTCTTCGCTTACTGCCAGACTTCTTAAAACATCTATTCTCAGCACACAGACTATACTAGCATACACAGGGTTAATCGGCCATCTTTGATGACAAGAAGAAGCATATGGCATCACATTTATTGAACTTTCTTTTATATTTGAAAACTTTTTGAAGCTTTTGAATTAATGTACGTTAACTCTACTTATTATGCTTTATTAGTGTGTATAATAAAACACACGGTTTGATTTCAAGCTGATTCACAAATTTTGTCTCACATAATACATCAAGATCAAGAAGACAATCTTTTAACTGAAAGATTGTTTTTTTACAGTCCCAATGGGATGAAAGAACTTGTATTGAAATGATGCAAAGACAGTTTACAGGGGGGGGGCGTGGCCGAAGCAGGGAAGACGTGTGGGTGCTGAGCTCCACATTGGCAGCTTGAATCCACTGCCATCCTTACCCCAAATCACTTTGTTGAAGCTCTATTCCATCAGTACCAGTACCTGGGCCTCGTCTGCTAAAGCCCCGGCTGGGTATTGGTGAAATCCGGCCAGCTGTACCTGCTCAGGGACTGCATTGGGATCCGCACTACAGGGAACTGCCGCCACCTAGAGGCCTGTAGATCCTTTGGAGTCCCCCGCATTAAATTTTTGCGATCCCGGGGTCAAACGAGCGCTCCATCCTGATCCATCAGCCGCCGCAATCCCGGAGGGCATAGGTCGATCACTCTACAGAGGGGAGTCCTCCTTAAGATCCCTGCCGTTAGCTCCGGTATCCCGCGGCTGGACGCCATCTTGCGGCCTGCTGATCAGGTTCTTTCCTCTTCTAGGACGCAGTGAGCAGCTGGGCTGTAGCCTTCTCCCTTCACAACTGACCCCCCTGGAGGTGACTGTTCTGATCTATGTCCTGGTGGGGAAATTTTAGGCCTACACAGAGTGGAGCTCTCTTGGTCGGCCTCCATCCTCAGGAAAGTCCGCGGCTTCGGCCTACCCTCGGAAGTCGGCGGCCATCTTGCTACTCCAAGTGCACCCAATATCATCCTTCTTTACTCCACCTGCTGCACAGCTCCCTCTCCACAAGGCTCAGAGCAACACTGGGTTTACTACCCTGCTTACACAGCTACTAAAGTACTCTTTTTTACAATTGATTGATGTACTCACCAAAATTCTAGTGGCCGTCCTGGCTTTTATGGAGGATGCCATTTGAATGAGCTCAGGGTCCCGTCTACTCTCTGAGACCCCCGTGATGCTACTCTAGCCATTTCTAGCTTCGGGGGTAAGCTTGACCATCCACTACATCTCTTGGGCATCCCATGGGCAAAGTTGGTCAGCAGCAGCGATACTATCAGCCTTTGTTCGGGCAGCGTAAGTGGTCAAATATGGAACGCTTTGTCACTAGGTCGCAATCTATGGCCTCGAGTTGCCCCGCAGATCCTTTTGCAACAATGGATCCATCCCTGGGAACGGAGAATGTTGAGGACTCTCCATTAGCCACCACCCAGGGTCAAGATTTTGGCCCATCCTCTCCACAAGAGATCCTCACCCCAGACATCTTGGACGCCAAGTTGGATGCTAAGTTGCAGCTCCTACTTCAACAAATCACAAACAACGTCTCGGCTGAGGTGAGCAAGTTAGCTGCAGAACTGAGAGGAGAAATAAACCAAATTGGGGAACGTACGGACACTCTTGAAAACAAATTTGACGAGATGATTAATTATGTACAGGCTATCGAGGAGGAAAACCATAACCTACGTCTTTCGGTCTCCCAACTACAACTACAGCAGGAGGACTTGGAGAACAGAGAAAGACAGCAGAACTTGCACTTCAGGGGTATCCCTGAAACAGTAGGGGACCCTGACTTGCGCCCATATCTTCTGGGTCTTTTTAACACCCTGGCCCCCACAGTGGTGAATATAGACTGGCGCCTAGATAGGGCACACCAGTCTCTGGGCCCTAAACCTCCGGCTGGAGCTAGACCCAGGAATGTTATAGTGAGTTTTCACTTTTTTGAAAGCAAGGAGGCACTAACCCTGGCTACACATAATAAATCCCAAATTATGTAGAAGGGGGCAAAGCTACAGATCTTTAGTGACCTCTCTCCCATTATTGGGATGGACCAATTACCATTATTATCTTTTTGAAAATGTTTTCCCTTTTCCTCCTCCGTTGATTCATCTGTAATCCTGAACATTGACTGATTCACCAGTTCCTTTGCTCTGTGGGTGTATCCCTATTAATTTCCCAGTCATCTATGACCAATAACTAATGTAAGAGTAGTGGGGTTTGTTTGGGCCCAACCCCTGGGGTTATTCATTGTGAAGCTGTATCTAGCTATTTATTTACATGATTTATTTTTGTTATTATTGAAATTACTTTACAGCTTCACTCTGAACTTCACGCTGGCGTCCGGACCTTTCTGTGTTGTGTGTTCCCCTTAATTGTTGTAAATTGTCTTGTCAGTCCATATTGTTTTATGTTTGATTAGCCAACACTAATGAAAATAGCTCCTCTTTAGGAGATCTTCAGTAAAATGTATATGAAGCCATTTTCTATTTTAAAGCACATGTGATATCTAATGTACGTGCACCTTTTGATACCAATTAATACATTTTCATTATTCCCAGTTTTGGTCTATATCCACTGTTGTTAAAAGTAGCCGCTTTCTAACCCCATTAGTTACACCTGGGGTTCTTGTTTTTTGTATGCTTAGTGTTTGGCTACAACAACAGTACCATATTTTGGTAATAGTACCTTGGTTCATATTTATTGAATTGACCACTGGTTTGATTTACTTTGGAACTCGTTTTCCTTCCTCTTTTTGTTTTCCTTACCTCTTTCCCATTACCCTTACTAAACGTAGGAATCTGCGTCCAATCACCTCCCATTTACAACATCACAATATTCCGTATTACTGGGGATTTCCCTTCCGCCTTGTTGTATCCAAAGATGGAGTCCAATATACCCTGCGTGAACTGCAGGGGGGTGAAGCATTTCTGAAAAGCCTCGGCCTGCCTTCTCTTCCAGAAGAAGATTTGATTCCTCCAGTCGCCCAGGTTCGTCTGCCTCCTAACACTCCCAGCCGCATCTGGACCCCCGTGAGGGGCAGATCTAAGAAACTTCTTTCTACACCCCAACGTCCACACTCCTCCAAACAACCTCCTTGAATCTTTTATACATTTCTCCTTGGATCCATACTTCACTGCTCCTTGCATTTCCGTTTCTTCATGATTCGTGAGAAACAAAGTTTGCTGACCTGGTTTTACAAAGTTTTGTGTCTACCTTGTTTCTGGTTCAAGGTAGAATTTTTTTCACAACCCATGGGGTACTTTTATTAGTGGTGTTATTTATTTTTTCTCTAGGTTATCGTACCTCAGTTGACAGTTATCCCTGTTTATCTGCTGACTTTTTTTTCTTTTTTTTCACTACTAGCAGGCCTCTAACTGTCAGACTTATTCTAAATGCTACCGAGTTCATAAGGAGAGCGGACAGACAAACTCAACTCTCCTTAATACTACACCATCTAAAAAGATTACATCCCAAGCCAATGCTTTCCGTAAATGTATTAGGTCCCACCAACTCATTGACTCATGGAGGATCAAGCATCCCTCAACCAAACAGTTCACGTTTTATTCCTCAGCTCATAAGATGTATTCACGACTATGTGGGCGAGTCTGACATATCACCCATTACATGGTCGGATCATGCTCCCATTATGCTAGACCTTATACTATTTTAGGCCCACGCCAGATCCTGTCACTGGGGTCTTATTGACCATCTCTTACAGTCTGAAGTCTCGCGTTCTATTCTAGCAAAATATTTTTTCCAGCTTAATATAGGATCGGTCTCCGATTTTTCTACACTGTGGGTGGCACACAAGGCTGTATTTGGTGGGGCTTGCATAGCTGAAAGCTCTTGGTTCAAGAAAGATAGAAATGGACTTATACAGTCCCTAACATCTGCTCTGATAACCGCAGAGCGGAGGCTGTTGTGTGCCCCCACAGTGATGAAACTATGTAAGGTCACTTCAATTAGAGAGCAAATCAAATCAATACAACTTGGCAGGGCAGTCAGATCTTTGCTCTGGTCGAAACAAAATTTTTACGAATTTTCGAACAAACCCCATAGAATGTTAGTCAACAAATTACATCCACGTCCATTTCATTCATTGCCTGACTTCCTTTTGCAGGCGGACGGAACTAGAAAACACTGCCCCCGTGAGATGTCAGGAATTTTTGGCAAATTTTACCATAAACGATATAACTGTTTGAGGCCGGAAAATCACTTTAATTCCACCCAGGAAAAGTTTGAGTCTTTTTTCTCTAACATACAGCTTCCAAAATTATCTCCAGCAGACTTAGCCAGCTTGAATACGGCTATAACAGCTGAGGAACTTTTAGCTACAATTAAAGATCTTCCCTTGCATAAATCACCTGGCCCTGATGGTCTGCCATATTTCTACTACAAAACTTTCATTGACATTTTATCTCCGCACACGTTGACCTTATAGAGCTCCCTGTTTGAGGGCATATCCCCGCATCCACATTTCTCCCGCTCCCACATTTCAGTCATCCCAAAGCCTGGTAAGGACCCCTCTATTCCAGATAACTACAGACCCATAGCCCTTCTAAACTCGGATTATAAAATATTTACCAAAATTCTTGCATCAAGGCTGTCCAGGCTTGTTCCCAAACTAATCCATAGGGATCAGGTGGGTTTTGTCCCTGGCAGGCATATGGGGGACAACACCCGACGTACAATAGATCTGATAGATCTTCTAAACAGGTCTGCCCGCACGGCATTGATTCTAAGTTTAGATGCACAAAAGGCCTTTGACAGGCTGAGTTGGCCCTATATGTTTGCCACCTTTAAAAACATATGGTTTTATTGGCCCTTTTCTAAAAGCTTTAGAGGCCCTTTCCTCGACAAAAACAGCCAAAGTGCAAATGTCGTCTTTCCTGTCGCCTGGCTTCCCCCATGACAAACGGAACTCGACAGGGGTACCATTACATTTATCTTATCGCTTATCTTTATCGCTGTTTGCAGACGACATTCTGCTCACTATTACTAACTCACTATTACTAACCCATTGATATTGATAACCCATTGATATCTCTTCCTTCATTGCACAAATTGTTGTCCTCCTTTAGTGCCATTTACGGTTATAAGGTTAACACTTCCAAAACTGAAGCTCTCCCTATACATATCCCGTCGCCCCTATTATCTCAACTTAAAGAATCATACCCTTATAAATGGTGTAACACTTCCCTCAAATATTTAGGTGTCCTTCTCACCCCCTCTTACTCTTTCCTTTATCCTGCTAATTTTCCCCCTCTGGTTTCAGACATCAACAAATCCCTGTTGGCCTGAACAAAATATCCTTTATCCCTGTTAGGTAGGATTAATGTCCTAAAAATGTCTATTCTACCCAGATTACTGTAACGCCGAGCGCTCTGGGTGTCCCATCCATCCCGGAGCGCCCGCGGCGTCTGTTCCCCTGCAGCGCTCCGGTCGGCCCCTCTGACCGTGAGCGCTGCTCTGATGCTGGCGGGGATGCGATCCATGCGGCGGCACCTGTCCGCCCGCGGATCACATTCTATCCTGCTCACCGGCCTCCTCCTCCTCCTGCTCCGTCCCGGCGCGCGCGGTCCCGCTGCTCTCCAGGGCGCGTGCGCGCCGGTCTTCTTAAATTTAAAGGGCCAGTGCACCATTGATTGGTGCCTGGTCCAATTACTGTGTACACACCCAAACCACTTAAAAACCCACTCCCCCTTCCTGTCCTTGCCGGATCTTGTTGCCTTAGTGCCCTGAGAAAGCGTTTTGTAGTTGCCTTGCCAGTGTATCTGACCTTCTGCAGTTGCCCCTGACTACGAACCATTGCCGCCTGCCCTGACCTTCCGCTACGTCTGACCTTGCTTCTGCCTAGTCCCTGTGTACCGTGCCTATCTCAGCTGCCAGAGAAGTCGAGCCGCTACTGGGGGACACGACCTGGTTGCTACCGCCGCAGCAAGTCCATCCCGCTTTGCGGCGGGCTCTGGTGAAAACCGGTAGCTGCTTAGAACCGGTCCTCCAGTGCGAACCGTGCCTTTGCCTCTCTGGCACAGAGGATCCACCTCCTGTGTCCTCACTAGCCACCAGTCCGGGCCCTGACAGTAGATCCGGCCATGGATCCCGCTGAGGTACCGCTGCCAAATCTCGCTGACCTCACTACCGTGGTTGCCCAGCAGTCGCAACAGATCGTCCAACAAGGACAGAAGCTGTCGCAGTTGACCGCCATGGTCCAGCAGCTTCTGCTGCCACAGCCTCCAGCATCTTCCCCTCTCCGAGCTGCCGCTACTACCTCGAGAATTCGCCTGTCTCTTCCGGAGAAATTTGACGGGGGTTCTAGGATGTGCCGGGGATTCTTGTCCCAATGTTCCCTGCATCTTGAGATGATGTCTGACCAGTCTTCCACAGAACGGTCTAAAGTGGCATTCGTGGTCTCTCTGTTGTCTGGAAAGGCCTTGGCCTGGGCCACGCCACTCTGGGACCGCAACAACCCTGCTACAGCCACCGTTCAGTCCTTCTTTGCTGAGGTTCGCAGCATTTTTGAGGAACCAGCCCGAGCCTCATCCGCTGAAACCGCCCTGCTTAACCTTGTCCAAGGAAACTCCTCTGTGGGCGAATATGCCATACAGTTCTGCACACTGGCCTCAGAGTTAGCCTGGAATGATGAGGCTCTCTGCGCGACCTTCAAGAAGGGTTTATCCGGCCACATCAAGGATTGTCTGGCCGCACGAGAGATACCCTCTTCCTTGACGGAACTCATCCATTTAGCTACCCGCATCGATATGCGCTACGTCAAAAGATGCCAAGAGCTTCGCCAGGAGAAAGATCTCGTTCGCACCAGGTGTTATCCGCGCCTGGCTCCTCTCTTTCTGAATCCAATGCATCCTGTTACCGTGCCTCCCGCCGAGGAGGCCATGCAAGTGGACCGGTCTCGCCTGACCCTACAAGAGAGGTCTCGCCGTAGGAACGAGAACTTATGCCTTTATTGTGCGAGCTCTGATCACTTCCTAAAAGACTGCCCTATTCGTCCTCCGCGTCAGGGAAACGCCCGCACCTAGTGAACGTGGGAGAGGCGTTACTAGGTGTGAATTCTTCCTCTCCACGTCTGACTATTCCCTGTGCGGATTTCTCCTTCTGCGGGCTCCCTCTTCCCTGCGGTGGCCTTCCTGGACTCTGGTTCTGCAGGAAACTTTATTGAAGCCTCTTTCATCAACAGGTTCAACATTCCTGTTACCTGTCTCATCAAACCCTTCTTCATTTCCTCCGTAAATGGAGAGAATTTGGATTGTACCGTGCGTTACCGCACCGAACCCCTGCTCATGTCCGTTGGTGTTCTTCACCAAGAAAAGATTGAATTCTTTGTTTTGCCGAACTGTACTTCTAACATCCTTCTTGGCCTACCCTGGCTCCAGCGTCACACTCCTACCCTCGACTGGACCACTGGGGACATCAAATCCTGGGGTGACTCCTGTCACAAGCATTGCCTTAAGTCTGTACCGACCTGTCAAGTTCCCATCACTACTCCTTTGCCTGGCCTTCCAAAGGCCTATCAGGACTTTTCTGATGTCTTTTTGCAAAAAACAGGCGGAGGTCTTACCACCACATAGACCCTATGACTGCCCCATTGACTTGCTCCCAGGTACTACACCACCCCGTGGCAGAATTTACCCTCTCTCCTCTCCTGAAACCAAGGCCATGACTGAATACATTCAGGAGAAACTCAAGAGAGGTTTTATTAGGAAATCATCTTCTCCAGCCGGAGCGGGGTTCTTCTTCGTAGCCAAGAAGGTCGGATCTCTACGCCCTTGCATAGACTATCGTGGTCTCAATAAAATCACTATTAAAAACCGCTACCCTCTGCCTCTCATCTCGGAGCTCTTTGACCGTCTGCGCGGAGCAAAAGTTTTTCTAAATTGGACCTCAGGGGCGCTTATAACCTCATCAGAATCCGTAAAGGAGATGAATGGAAAACCGCATTTAACACCAGAGATGGTCACTTTGAATATCTTGTCATGCCGTTCGGACTTTGCAACGCCCCTGCAGTCTTTCAAGATTTTGTCAACAAAATCTTCCGGGACCTACTGTATACCTGTGTGGTTGTCTATCTTGACGACATTCTAATCTTCTCTGCCAACCTTAAGGAACATCGGCTCCATGTCCGTCAAGTGCTCCAGCGCCTCCGCGTAAATCATCTTTACGCTAAATTTGAAAAATGCCTTTTTGAGCGCAGCAGTCTTCCTTTCCTAGGTTATCTGGTCTCTGGACAAGGTCTTCAAATGGACCCTGACAAACTCTCCGCAGTCTTGGGTTGGCCACGCCCCTCTGGACTTCGTGCTATCCAACGCTTCCTTGGATTCGCCAACTACTATCGTCAGTTCATACCCCACTTCTCCACCATCATTGCTCCTATAGGGGCACTGACCAAAAAAGACGCAAATCCTAGGTCCTGGCCGCCTCAAGCAGAGGAAGCCTTTACTCGCCTTAAGACCGCCTTCTCCTCTGCACCTGTCCTGTCTCGGCCAGATCCTCTAAAGCCGTTCTTCCTTGAAGTTGACGCCTCCTCGGTAGGAGCCGGAGCTGTGCTTCTTCAAAAAAACGCTAAGGGGAAAAACGTCACTTGTGTTTTTTTCTCTAAAACTTTCTCCCCTCCGGAAAAAACTATTCCATAGGTGACCGTGAACTGTTGGCCATCAAGTTGGCATTAGAAGAGTGGAGACATCTCCTGGAAGGATCCCTTCACCCTATCTCCATCTACACTGACCATAAAAATTTGTCCTACCTTCAGTCCGCTCAGCGCCTAAATCCTCGCCAGGCCAGGTGGTCATTGTTCTTTGCCCGTTTCAACTTCCAGATCCATTTTCGGCCCGCAGACGAAAATGTCAGGGCTGATGCCTTGTCCCGTTTCTCCGATACCTCTGAAACCGAGACTCCTCCTTAACACATTGTACCCCCTGAGTGTCTGATTTCCTCTGCTCCCGCTTCTCTCGTGCCAATTCCTCCAGGAAAGACTTTAGTTCCTCCACGCCTTCGGCTTCAGATACTCAAGTGGGGCCATTCCTCCCATCTAGCCGGTCACGCTGCGATCAAAAAATCCATACAATTGATTGCCAGACACTATTGGTGGCCTACCCAGGAGAAAGATGTGACTGACTTTGTACGGGCCTGCACTATCTGTGCACGTGACAAGACTCCTCGCCAGAAGCCTGCAGGTCTTCTCCTTCCCCTACCTGTGCCTGAACAACCATGGTCCCACATCGCCATGGATTTCATTACGGACCTCCCTTTGTCTCGTAGTAACACTGTCATCTGGGTGGTCGTTGACCGCTTTTCTAAAATGGCTCATTTTGTCCCGCTCCCTGGTCTGCCTACTGCACCTCAGTTGGCGAAGCATTTTTTTCTTCAAATTTTCCGCCTCCATGGGCTGCCCTCACATATCATCTCGGATAGAGGCGTTCAATTCATCTCAAAATTTTGGAGAGCTCTCTGTACTCAACTAAAGATTAAGTTGAATTTTTCTTCCGCTTATCACCCGCAGTCCAATGGACAGGTGGAGAGAGTTAACCAGGTCCTTGGTGACTACCTACGACATTTTGTCTCCGCCCGCCAAGACGATTGGGTCGACCTATTGCCCTGGGCAGAATTCTCATACAATTTCAAGAACTCTGAATCTTCCTCCAAGTCACCTTTCTTTGTGGTCTACGGCCGTCACCCATTGCCCCCCCTCCCCATTCCCACGTCTTCTGGAGTTCCCGGCCGTGGATGAATTAACTCAGGACTTTGCCTCTATCTGGAAAGAGACTCAAAAGTCGCTCTCACTGGCCTCTGCCCGCATGAAGAGACATGCAGATAAAAAAAGAAGAATCCCTCCTGTCTATGCCCCTGGTGACAAAGTGTGGCTCTCCTCCAAATATGTTCGGTTTCGGGTACCTAGCTACAAGCTGGGCCCTCGTTACCTCGGGCCATTTAAAATCAAAAACCAAATCAATTCTGTTTCTTACAAGCTCCACCTTCCTCCTTCTCTTCGTATTCCCAACTCTTTTCATGTGTCTCTTCTTAAACCCCTCATTCTTAACCGATTTTCCCCTAAGGTCACTGCTCCTGCTCCTGTCTCTGGTTCTTCTGATGTCTTCTCGGTGAAAGAGATCCTCGCCTCCAAGGTCATCCGAGGTAAAAAATGTTTTTTAGTTGATTGGGAGAACTGTGGTCCCGAGGAAAGGTCCTGGGAACCTGAGGCCAACATTTTAGATAAAGAGCTCATCCGTAGATTCTTGGGTTCCAAGAAGAGGGGGAGACCTAAGGGGGGGGGTACTGTAACGCTGAGCGCTCCGGGTGTCCCATCCATCCCAGGAGCGCCCGCGGCGTCTGTTCCCCTGCAGCGCTCCGGTCGGCCCCTCTGACCGTGAGCGCTGCTCTGGTGCTGGCGGGGATGCGATCCATGCGGCGGCACCTGTCCGCCCGCGGATCGCATTCCATCCTGCTCACCGGCCTCCTCCTCCTGCTCCGTCCCGGCGCGCGCGGTCCCGCTGCTCTCCAGGGCGCGCGCGCGCCGGTCTTCTTAAATTTAAAGGGCCAGTCCACCATTGATTGGTGCCTGGTCCAATTACTGTGTACACACCCAAAACACTTAAAAACCCACTCCCCCTTCCTGTCCTTGCCGGATCTTGTTGCCTTAGTGCCCTGAGAAAGCGTTTTGTAGTTGCCTTGCCAGTGTATCTGACCTTCTGCCGTTGCCCCTGACTATGAACCATTGCCGCCTGCCCTGACCTTCCGCTACGTCTGACCTTGCCTCTGCCTAGTCCCTGTGTACCGTGCCTATCTCAGCTGCCAGAGAAGTCGAGCCGCTACTGGGGGACACGACCTGGTTGCTACCGCCGCAGCAAGTCCATCCCGTTTTGCGGCGGGCTCTGGTGAAAACCGGTAGCTGCTTAGAACCGGTCCTCCAGTGCGACCCGTGCCTTCGCCTCTCTGGCACAGAGGATCCACCTCCTGTGTCCTCACTAGCCACCAGTCCGGGCCCTGACAATTACTCTACCACTTTTAAACTTTACCAGTTGCCATGCCTTCCTCTCAACTAAAATCACTTCAGAGGAATTTTTAAGGTTCATATGGGGTGGCAGGGCTCACCGTATAGCGGGTTCGGTGGTATTTGCCCCAAGATCCAGGGGGGGTTTGGGAGCCCCAGACATTACTAAATATTATTATGCCTCACATTTGAGGGCTGTTGTTTTTTGGTCCTCTCTACACGCACCGAATCAATGGACTGCCATTGAAAAGGGAGTGCTATACCCGGTTCACCCATGCTCTTTAGTTTGGGGCACCCTCCCATCCCTGGATCCCATTTTTAAACGCCAATGTACTGCTCCAATGACCTTTACTTTAAAGCCCTTTACACACGATCGGATTTCCTATGGATTTTAAACCGATGGATTTTTCCATCGGAAATCCGATGAAGCTGACTTCCATCAGTCTTGCCTACACACCATCAGTCAAAAAACCGACCGTCCCAAACGGGGTGACGTAAAACACTCCGATGAGCCGAGAAAAATGAAGTTCAATGCTTCTGAGCATGCGTCGACTTGGTTCTGAGCATGCGTGGGTTTTTTATCCGATGGAGTTCCCCACAGACGATAGTAATTTGCTATTGTTTTTTTTTTCCAGCGGATAAATTTAAAACAGGTTCTATTTTTTAACACCGATGGAAAAAAGACCGATGGGGCCCATACACGATCGGTTTGTCCGATGAAAAAAGTCCATCGGACTGTTTTCATCGGTAAAATCGATCGTGTGTACAGGGCTTAACCATTTGGCGTAAATGTCTCAAAAGTTATCCTCTCGCCTCACCTTGTCCTCCCCTTGTGAATGTGCTTAACCCTATCATGTCAGACAGTATGTCACTAGGCAGGGTATTTCCATGGCTTAACGCACCTCTTTTTCAACTCTTGAATTTGGTTCATCCCATCACGTGGAGATTACATACTTTTGATACTTTATGTAAGAAGTTTGTTATACCCAGGGCCGTCGGAACAGGACAGGCAAAACAAGCAATTGCTTGGGGCCCCGGGCTGGCCTGGGGCCCCAGCCTAGGGTGCCTGCTTGCTGCCTGTCACTGTCCTGGATTTCTGTCCTGAGCCGATCCGCGGATTGCAGCCATAGGAAAGGCCGCGGCTTCGGCCTAGCTCCGGAGCGGTGGCCATCTTGGTACACCCAGCGGCAGCGGCCGAGGTGAGATGTGGGGAGATGTGGACATTACAGGGGGGAGATGTGGACGATACAGGGGGGGAGATGTGAGGGAGATGTGGATATTACAGTGGGGGAGATGTGGACATTACAGGGGGAACATCTGGACATTACAGTGGGGTAGATGATGTGGATATTACAGTGGGGGAGATGATGTGGATATTAAAGTGGGGGAGATGATGTGGATATTAAAGTGGGGGAGATGATGTGGATATTACAGTGCAGAGTCCCCCTGTCCATCCCACGGTCCCCCTGTCCATCCCACGGTCCCCCTGTCCATCCCACGGTCCCCCTGTCCTTCCCACTGCCCCCCTGTCCTTCCCACTGCCCCCCTGTCCTTCCCACTGCCCCCTGTCCTTCCCACTGCCCCCCTGTCCATCCCACAATCCCACTGTCCCCCTGTCCATCCCACTGTCCCCCTGTCCTTCCCACTGTCCCCCTGTCCATCCCATGGTCCCCCTGTCCATCCCACTGTCCCCCTGTCATCCCACTGTCCCCCTGTCCATCCCACGGTCCCCCTGTCCATCCCACTGTCCATAAACAGTCCTAAACAGCATCTTAATGTTAATGTGAGTGTGTATGTGTTTTAAGTCTGTTGGATTATATGCAACAGCAGTATTTGCACTGTAAACCTTTTTTATTTATATAAAGTGTGGGTGAGCTTAAACTGTATCGCTATGCTGTGGTTCCTGTAGGCTTTGCGTGAGTGCGGGGGGGGGGGGGGGTTGGGGGGGCCTCCATGTCCATTTTGCTTGGGGCCCCCAAATTCCTTCAAACAGACCTGGTTATACCCCCTACCTTTTTCATTTTTATCTAGAGGTTAGACATTTCTTTCAAGCCTCGTACACACGACCGGTTTTCTGGGCAAGAACCAGCAAGAAAATTGCTGGCAGAGCTTTCTTGCCGAGAAAACCGGCCGTGTGTACGAGGCTTTCGTGTTTCTCATCAGGAAAACTGGCCAGAATCTTGACGAGAAAAATAGAGAACCTGCTCTCTATTTTCTCGTCAAGATTCTCGTCGGCCTGTTTCCCGACGAGAAACCCGAGAGTGTGTACACTTACCTGTCGCCGTGGAAACCCGCGCATGCTCAAAATGACTATGACGCATGCGGGGTAGCTTCCTAGGCATAGGTAGGGTGTAGCAAGATGGCGGCGGCGGCATTGAATGTGACGAGCACAGTCACCGCATTCGTGCCATTCAAAAGAACGGCGGTTCTTTTGAATCGCACGTGTGTACTAGGGATGAGCCGAACACCCCCCGGTTCGGTTCGCACCAGAACCTGCGAACGGACCGAAAGTTTGCGCGAACGTTAAAACCCTATTAAGTACAATGGACGCGAACGTTCGAAATCCAAAGTGCTAATTATACTGGCTAATATGCATGTTATTGTCCTAAAAAGGGTTTGGGGACCCGGGTTCTGCCCCAGGGGACATGTATCAATGCAAAAAGACGTTTAAAAAACGGCCGTTTTTTCGGGAGCAGTCATTTTAATGATGCATAAAGTGAACAAAAAAAAGGGAAATATTCCTTTAAATATCGTACCTGGGGGGTGTCTAAAGTATGCCTGTGAAGTGGCACGTGTTTCCCGTGTTTAGAACTGTCCCTGCACAAAATTACATTTCTAAAGGAAAAAAAACATTTAAAACTGCTTGCGGCTTTAATGTCATGTCTTGTTCTGGCAATATGGATGGAAATCTTTGAGAAAAATGGCATAGCTACCCCATCACACCCCCCCACCCAAGCCCATTACCAGCCCCTTTGGGTCTTGTGTGGATATTAAGGGGAACCCCGCACACAAAATAAAAAAGGCCCTATATACTCTGAAAAGCAGTATACAGGCGGTGCAAACAAGACAGGAACTATATGTTTGTTCTTAAGTAGAATCTGTTTGTAATTTTGAACAGGTACATTGTTTAAGTGTAGCTCCAGCCAAAAAATCTATTTTTAAGCTTTTTGGAAAACATAGGGAAGGGTTATCACCCCTGTAACATTTGTTTTGCTGTCTGTGCCCCTGTTCAGAACATTTCACCTCACTTTCTGTCCCAAATGACAAATGTTTTTGAAAAGTGGGGTTTTTATTGAAACAAGGATTGGTGATAAAGCATCAGTAGAGAGGAGACACCTTTTTCCCATATTAACTCTTACAGGAGAGAATTTCCCTTCCTAGGGGTAGATTTCCTCTCACTTCCTGTTGTCTCCTTCCGTTTGCAAGTAGGAGTCGTTTGTAAGTTGGATGTTTGAAAGTAGGGGCCTGCCGTATATACTCTGCAGAGATTTGGCCATTAGGTGTTGGTGTTGCCACAACACTGTGAGCCCTCACAGTTACTCTATTATATCAGGAATTGTATTTACATTCTATTGTTGAACAGTGGTAGGAAAAATTGGGCCTTTGGTGGTGGTGCTGGTGCCACAACACTGTAAGGCCTCAGTTACTCTTGGTGGGCGCATGAATGGGCCCTGCTGTGAATTATTAGATCAAGAATTGTAATTGCATGCCCCTGTTGAACAGGGGCTGAAAAATTGGGCCTTTGGTGGTGGTGGTGGTGGTGTTGCCACAACACTGTAAGGCCTCACAGTTACTCTTGGTGGGCGCAGGAATAGGCCCTGCTGTGAATTATTAGGTCAAGAATTGTAATTACATGCCCCTGTTAAACAGGGGCAGAAAAATTGGGCCTTAGGCACTGGTGCCACAACACTGCAACCCCTCACAGATACTGTACTTGGAGCACAGCAATGAGCCCTGTTGCAAAGTATTGCATCAAACATTGTAATTACACGCCCCTGTTAAACAGGGGCTGAAAAATTGGGCCTTAGTCACTGGTGCTGGTGCCACGACACTGCAACCTCTCCCAGATACTCTAGTTGGAGTGCAGGAATGAGCCCTGCTGCAAAGCATTGCATCAAAAACTGTAATTGCATGCCCCTATTAAATAGGGGCTGAAAAATTGGGCCTTAGCCACTGGTGGGGGCACCCAGAAACAAAAAAGTTCTTCAAAGCTATCATCAAGAATCGGATCATTGAGGAGGAGGAGGATAGTCAACATAATAGGACAGTCACTCAGCATCAGCATCAGTCTTGAAGGGATGTGACATTTGAAAATAAATTATTCTGTTATATCAGCTTCAGGTGCTTGGTAGCTGGTGGTGATCCAAGACTGGTTCATCTTTATGAAGGTCAGTCGATCAACCGAGTCGGTGGACAGGCGCACCCTGTGATCCGTGACAAAGCATCCAGCAGCACTGAATATGAGTTCCGAAAGAACGCTGGATGCAGGACAGGCCAGTAACTCAATTTTATACTGTGCAAGCTCTGGCCAGTGATCCATCCTCAAGACTCAGTAAGCCAGAGGATTTTCGGTGGGAAAGGTGTCCAAGTCTGACCTTGCCCATAGGTATTCCTGCACCATGTATATCAGACGCTGGCGATGGTTGCTGGAACCGATCATACCTTGGGGCTGCGGACTAAAAAATTGTCTGAACTCATCGGTCAGACGGCCACCTTCTCCACCGCTCCTTCTGCTACTGACCGAAGCCTCAGCAACTCGTTGTCCAGGACCAGGAGTTTGTAACCTCCCAGTCTCTGGGAATGCATTACATAGACCTTTCTGCAAGCTCTTCCGGAGATGTCTCATCCTCTGCTCCCTCTGCGACGGCAAGATAAGGTCCGCAACCTTACCCTTGTACCGTGGATCAAGGAGAGTGGCCAGCCAGTAATGGTCCCTCGTAGAAACAAGAAGGGAGAGGGGGGACGGGAGATTGGGACAACCCAATAGACGGTTATAGGGTGAATCAACCACAATACATTTGGTAATAGAAAAATAGAAAATACTTTATTGGTCGAATGCTATCTAAATAATCACATTTCAACCTAACAGTATGGATATACTCATGTAGGGGAAAGGGTTTCTCCTGAATATATGCACATTAGAATAAAAACATGAAAAAACACACATACACAGTGCACTGTTGGAAAAAGTAAAAATGATGGCCTGGGTGGACATCAGCCGCCCGCTCTACTTCTCCTAAATGTCCTTACTAAGAATGAACTCTGAATGACCGGGTAGATATTGTATCAATAACCGGAGCTTGCAGCATTTGTTGAATGAAAGGACTGTTCAAACCAAACCAATGTGGGGTTTAGGCTGTAGAATGAACGATAACTCAAATCTAAATCCAGACTGGAGTGTTGGAATCAAGCCGTGTTGGCAAATATACCTGCTAATACAATGTACATGCAGTGCAGCTCCATATATCAATAGATAAACCTGAATTCGCTGGTAAGACTATTGATGCAGTATAATGAGCACTGGATTGCACTCAGCAATATGGCATGGAACTTATTCTGAGTATGATCTATTGCAGACAGTCCATGGAGGGACAAAGGCTTGAGCCCAGTCCTGGCCGAGTATGGTGAGATGTTATTTGATAGAGGGGAGGAAGGGGGGCACGATAACCATATGGTAATGTACTTGCTTACCCATCCATAACATCCATCCCGTGACACCAGAGTCTCTTTTAAGCCGTTGCTCGTGGATATGTAGTGATGTCCTTGAGCTCTATAGCTCTCGCTGTGCTGCTGCTCAGAAAGGTGATCCTTCCGGCTTGAAGGAGGCTGCTGCGTAGAGTACGTCCCTCCGTGGAGTCGCGTGCGGCTCCTGTGATCCGCTGGCTCTGTTTCAATGCATCAGCACTGACCGTATGACTGGAGCCGTCGCGCCGTAAGATCTGAGGATACACAAGCCTATGTAATAGCAGGTTTAGGCCTCTGGGGGCAAGATCTGACTGTCCTTGTCTTATCCTCTGTTAGCTGGCAGTGAATTCATTCAATGGTGTTCATTGCGAGGAGAGGAGAGGAGCGAGTGGGGTTTTGTCAACAACCCAGAATTACAACGTCGGACATGACGCGTTTCGTGACGAATATGTCACTTCATCTTGATGTGTCAGTGGATTATTAGTGCTCCTATTATATAGCCTTGTTTAGCCAATCACAGGTGAAATACCACTGACTGACGAAGTAGCGCCATCTTATGGTCACAACAGGTAATGTTGATATCCATGCAAAAAATAAATATATACATTCACAAGGTTTCAAAATTGAAAAAAATTATTACAGTGTTTATAGGAAAAACACCAAACCGGACAGTGAGGCTAGGTATAGATGGATGTTGCAATAATACATACAAACAAAACCCTGTCATCATAGACTGATTATACCTATCTAATTATAGGGTGTAAATACACTGGACATTTGTACTGAGGGGAAAACAGAGGCGGGAAACATATACCGTGCTGGAGGCAGGCATATGATGGGGCCCAGGGGGCCCCCATTGAGGTCCCCTGTAGTTGTTGGAAGAATTTAGTTGCGAATTGGAAATAGTTATTAACCAATTAACAGCTAAAAGGGCCAGAAATCTTAGGGATGCACTTGTCAATAGTGAATATATACGCCCTATTGATAGCAACTGGCTGACAGACATACCACGTACAGTGGGCATGTTTTCATGTGGCCACTGTGGCACATGTAAACATGTAGATAGAACAAAAAGCTTTAGAGACTCACAATCTAAGAATCACTATGAGATCAAATCCGTTATTAATTGTGGTACAGCACGTGTGCTCTATATTTTGGAATGCCCATGCCATTTACTCTATGTGGGCAAAACAAAACGACAACTTTGAGTACGTTTTGCTGAACATCTAAAGAGCATTCGTCTCAAAGAAGACACCCCAGTGGCCCAACATTTTTTAAGATATCATGAGGGAAAAACACTAGGCCTGCGAGTAAAGGGGTTCTACGCCCTTAACCTATCAGAAAGACGAGGGGATTTCGATACCGTCCTGATCCGACATGAAAAGACCTGGATCTTTAGGCTCCAGACACTCCAGCCCAAAGGCTTAAATACAGAAATGAGCCTAAAGATTTTTCTGGAGCCTTAAATAGGACATTTAATTATGTTTATGATCAGCACGGTATATGTTTCCCGCCTCTGTTTTCCCCTCAGTACAAATGTCCAGTGTATTTACACCCTATAATTAGATAGGTATAATCAGTCTATGATGACAGGGTTTTGTTTGTATGTATTATTGCAACATCCATCTATACCTAGCCTCACTGTCCGGTTTGGTGTTTTTCCTATAAACACTGTAATAATTTTTTTCAATTTTGAAACCTTGTGAATGTATATATTTATTTTTTGCATGGATATCAACATTACCTGTTGTGACCATAAGATGGCGCTACTTCGTCAGTCAGTGGTATTTCACCTGTGATTGGCTAAACAAGGCTATATAATAGGAGCACTAATAATCCACTGACACATCAAGATGAAGTGACATATTCGTCACGAAACGCGTCATGTCCGACGTTGTAATTCTGGGTTGTTGACAAAACCCCACTCGCTCCTCTCCTCTCCTCGCAATGAACACCATTGAATGAATTCACTGCCAGCTAACAGAGGATAAGACAAGGACAGTCAGATCTTGCCCCCAGAGGCCTAAACCTGCTATTACATAGGCTTGTGTATCCTCAGATCTTACGGCGCGACGGCTCCAGTCATACGGTCAGTGCTGATGCATTGAAACAGAGCCAGCGGATCACAGGAGCCGCACGCGACTCCACGGAGGGACGTACTCTACGCAGCAGCCTCCTTCAAGCCGGAAGGATCACCTTTCTGAGCAGCAGCACAGCGAGAGCTATAGAGCTCAAGGACATCACTACATATCCACGAGCAACGGCTTAAAAGAGACTCTGGTGTCACGGGATGGATGTTATGGATGGGTAAGCAAGTACATTACCATATGGTTATCGTGCCCCCCTTCCTCCCCTCTATCAAATAACATCTCACCATACTCGGCCAGGACTGGGCTCAAGCCTTTGTCCCTCCATGGACTGTCTGCAATAGATCATACTCAGAATAAGTTCCATGCCATATTGCTGAGTGCAATCCAGTGCTCATTATACTGCATCAATAGTCTTACCAGCGAATTCAGGTTTATCTATTGATATATGGAGCTGCACTGCATGTACATTGTATTAGCAGGTATATTTGCCAACACGGCTTGATTCCAACACTCCAGTCTGGATTTAGATTTGAGTTATCGTTCATTCTACAGCCTAAACCCCACATTGGTTTGGTTTGAACAGTCCTTTCATTCAACAAATGCTGCAAGCTCCGGTTATTGATACAATATCTACCCGGTCATTCAGAGTTCATTCTTAGTAAGGACATTTAGGAGAAGTAGAGCGGGCGGCTGATGTCCACCCAGGCCATCATTTTTACTTTTTCCAACAGTGCACTGTGTATGTGTGTTTTTTCATGTTTTTATTCTAATGTGCATATATTCAGGAGAAACCCTTTCCCCTACATGAGTATATCCATACTGTTAGGTTGAAATGTGATTATTTAGATAGCATTCGACCAATAAAGACTTTTCTATTTTTCTATTACCAAATGTATTGTGGTTGATTCACCCTATAACCGTCTATTGGGTTGTCCCAATCTCCCGTCCCCCCCTCTCCCTTCTTGTTTCCACGTGCGTTTTGGTTAGGAGGATCCCGTTTTCACATAAACGTATCTCTCGTTTGGTATTTTTTATAA
The DNA here is from genome assembly GCA_029206835.1 of Rana muscosa. NCBI lineage: Eukaryota > Metazoa > Chordata > Amphibia > Anura > Ranidae > Rana > Rana muscosa. Next base: position 383,649,725 of record CM055118.1, read on the forward strand.
TTGGCTCTATGTGAATCAGGCATCCCTCCCTTCCTTGCTCATCAGTAATGGTCCCTCTCCTTGTTTCGAAGAATACGAGGATCCTTCCGCAGACTTTGCAGGATCAGGGAGGCCATGCAGCGTAGGTTAGCTGAGGCATTCGGTCCGGAGTCCTCTGGGTCACTAAGGACAACATGATCCACAGCCATCTCCTCCCAGCCACGTACAAGTCCACGGGTTTGTTGGGACTGTAAATCATCCCTAAAAGACTGCTTCTGTTGATGCTGAGTGCCATGCTCCACCTCCATGCTGACACAATCCTCCTCCTCCTCGTCCTCTTCCTGTGTGATGGGTGGGACAGAAGGAACACTGTCTGGGTAAAGGGGGCCTTGAGAGGCAAGGAAGTCCTCCTCTTCCTGCCTCTGTTCTGCCTCAAGTGCCCTGTCCATTATTCCACGCAGCGTGTGCTCCAACAGGTGGACAAGAGGTACAGTGTCACTGATGCATGCACTGTCACTGCTGACCATCCTCGTGGCCTCCTCAAATGGTGCCAGGACAGTGCACGCATCCCTGATCATGCCCCACTGGCGTGGTGAAAAACCCCTGAGCTTCCCTGACCCTGTCCTGGTGCCATAGTCGCACAGGTACTCATTAATGGCCCTCTGCTGCGTGTGCAGCCGCTGCAGCATGGCCAACGTTGAGTTCCACCCGGTGGGCATGTCACATATAAGGCGGTTCTTGGGCAGGTTCAACTCCTTTTGCGCTTGTAAGACTGCTGTGCAAATACGGTGTGACATAAAGTATTGCAATGACCGCCATTTTATTCTCTAGGGTGTTAGAAAAATATATATAATGTTTGGGGGTTCTAAGTAATTTTCTACCAAAAAAATTGTTTTTAACTTGTAAACAACAAATCTCAGAAAGAGGCTCAGTCCTTAAGTGGTTAAATAAACTAATTTAAGGATAATGCACAAGGCTGATGCGCCCTCTTTTCTCTATTCTCTCTTTGACTGTTAGGACCCTCATCTTAGAGGGCAGCAAGGCCAAGGACATTATCCATCCTGAACTATAGATCACCTGATCAACACACTTGTGCGCAAGAGTATTTGTTTACTGTTATTGGAAAAGTTATTTCAGATAATTCGTAACTTCGGATAAATTCGTATTCGTTACGTTCACTAACAGACAAATTTGAAAGGAAATTCCAATACCTATAATTTAATAGGTAGTTATAGTTAAAGATCTGTACTTCGTTATACTGTTATTTTATTACTTGACCATTAGCATCAGTAAAATATCTGGGTCAAGTACATTTGGTGTCAGCTTCAGTTACTTTAATAGGAGTTTTAAAAGTATATTGCTGTGCATGCTTGCTATAAGACTGTGTCACCAAGAGTTGCGGTCACGCAGTCTTATCCCCCTACTACTATCTGTGCCATGGGAGATTAGAGCCGATTGCCAGGGGTTGACAGCAGGGCACTACAGGGCCCAAATCAATACCAGCAGCCCTCTTAGCTGAGGTACACGTGGGGGTTCTCGTCCGGGATCCCTGTACACTGCACGCTGCAATCAAAGCCGGTCAGAAGTAGCAGCATGGACCCACTAGCAATGTCACAGTGGTGCGCAGCGATTGGCGCCGATCCAACCGCGGCGGTAGTCATTGTACTCCTGGGGGAAAGATGGAAGGAAGAGGAGATAAAACAGCTCGTATTGTTACTGTCTCCGAGCCACAAAGCATGGGTGATGGATTTCAGGCCAGATCCAGTGATCTTGTTTACCTACGCACTGGTAGAATGGAAAAACTAAGTCCCAGAACACTTTAAAAGCCGGAGTATGGGGGGCGTGGCCTGGACATGGCAGTGTGAGGACGTTTGTTCCGTGAGCTCCCGACCTTCTCCCGGCCTGCTGGGCCTATTATGCTCGTTAACCCTCTGTGAACGCCCGCGGGATGTACTCTAGGAGGCGGAGAACAAGGGGGAAGCCTAAGACGGGGAGATCGAGAGACTCCGGGGGAGCTATTGACCAGTTTTTGACCCAGCCGTGGTTCACCACCTCCATGATGGCGGACGCACGTGGAGGTGCGGATGAGACACATGCTCAGAGGAGTCGGCTGGCGTCTCCGGCCGCTTCAGCGGAGTCTGACTCCTTCTCCGATGTCCCAGCAGCTATGCAAGTGGGACCTTCTGCCTCCCTGACCATGCCCTCAAGAACCGGAGGAGACGAGGAGATGTGGGCGATCCTAAGGGCCCTACCGACCAAGGCCGACATAGAAGCCATCATCAGCCGGCTGGAGACACAGAACCGCGCAGACATACAGGAGGTGAGGGAAGAGCTGGGCTCCTTTGAGACCAGGCTGGCCGCAGGTGAATCGTCGGTGTTGAGCCTGGAGGGGAGAGTGACTGCCCTGGAACACCTCCAGGATGCGCACATTGACGCAGCGACGATGCTCCAGCTACACATGGAGGAAATGGAGGACAGGAGTAGGAGAAACAATCTCATCTGCAAGGCCTACCAGAGGCAACGGGCCCGGAAGACCTAGCGGACACCGCCACAGCCATCTTCCGCAGACTCCCGGGTGACCCGCTCCCCCCTAGGCTGGAATACGATCGGATACATCGGGCTCTGGGGCCGAGATCCTCAGACCCCAACAGGCTGCAAGATGTGATTTGCCGCCTCCACCATTACTCCCACAAAGAACTGATCACCCGCAGGGCCTGGGAGGCAGGGGACTTGGACTTTGACGGCACGACGGTAAAGATCTTACCTGATGTCTCCCGCGCCACGCTGCAGCGTAGAGCCATGCTTTGCCCTGTCTTGGAGCTGGCCCGCCGACAGGGGGCCTCTTACCGCTGGGGATACCCGCTGTCGGTGCTCTTCCGGAGGGACCAGAGATCCTTCACGCTCTGCTCCCCACGAGATCTGCCGAGCCTCTTTACCTTCCTAGATGCAGAACCCATCAGGCTCTCGAACTGGCTCCTTTTCATCCCACAGACCGGCAGCCGATCCGGCCCTCATCCATCAGAGCAACACTCGAGGCCCGGACCGCGATGGCAGCGCCGGAGATCGCAGGCGCCTACGCCGGAGGGGACACGTGAGACGTAGGCTGTTCCCACCGGCCCGGTTCGCCCCCACAGGTACTCTGTATTTTACGTTTATGTCGGGCCTTCTAGTTACAATCCCAGATCCGACACTTCCACTTAGTCCCTGCGAGGCCTGCTCGGACCATCTCTCGCCCGGCCTGGGGTGTCCCGTGACTTCCAGTAACTCCCAATGACATGGATCCTAATCCTCCCCAGGGCCTGTGGGTTAAATGCTGTGTGGGGGGGTACGGGCCCCGGTGCCGCGCTGCCCCCTCCCTGGTGGGGTTCCCCCTCCCCCCATTAACGGAGCTTTCCCCCCTGATGTACATCAATGAGACCGAGTGCTCCCTGGAGAGGTTGCCTGGCGCTCCCCCCCCCGGGACTTGGGGAGCCATGCTGTGAACACAAGCCGCACTCCGTTTGACGTGATGGCTGAACTATACAAAGAATGCCATGGATGGGGGACATGGGGTCTCCTGTGGGCTTGGGGGGGTGTGCTGCTTACTGCCATGGGGGGTGGGTAGGGGTGGGCTGTCCCCCGCTCCCCCCCGCTTATGCTGCAACTTGGATGGTCGTGCCTACAGGAGGAGGATTGAACTGTAACTTATATGCCAATCAGTGATGTTCTTCAATGCCTGCATAATTCGTGTATAGATCTGTATAATGCTCATGAGTATTTCTGTGGGGCTTGCTGGGTGTGCGCTCCCTCCCCCCCTGGTGGCCTTGCGGGGCCTCCGGGGGAGGGGGGGACTGGGTGCCGGTGGTTGGCTAGTGCCCCCCCTTTCCCTTTTTTTTCTCCTTGTTTCTCTCCCCCTCCCCCCCTCCCTTATGGGGGGGGGGGTAAGTTGGTTTACCGTGTGTCACTGTTTCGTTCTATGTGGCTCCCCTGGCCTTGGCTGGACGGGAGGGGTCGGGGACCTCTCTCGGTGATCTGTTCCAGCTGCGCCCACACATAGGAAGGCACATTACTCGGCTGTTTGGCCTAGATGTGCTTAGGCAGGCTTAAGGCCTGAGTTTAGTTACTATCCCCCATCCCCCCTATTTTGTGTTCTGTTATCCTGTTCCCGATCCCCTTTCCCCCCTCTGGTTTATTTGTTTGATTGATTTCTAGACTAATAAGGAGGTAGCCGTATAACCCCAACGGGAGATTACCCTTCCCGTCTCCCTAGCCTGACCCCCGCTCCCCTCCCCTCAACCCCCCGCCCCTTCCGCTCCTTCCCCCCCCCCGGCTGGAGATGGACGGTTTCACGATGTATTCCATAAACGCAAAGAGCCTTAACGCGCCTGAAAAGCGTCGCATGCTGATGAATGACATGCGGAAAGCTCGAGTGGATGTAGCCTTTATTCAGGAAACCCACTTTAAGGAGGACCGACTACCGGTCCTTAAGAATAGATTCTTCCCTACTGCTACTGCCTACCATTCCACCAACAAAACCAAATCCAGGGGTATCTCTATTCTCATATCCAACAGAGTACAATGGTCCCTTCGCGAATCGTTGATAGACGGGGAAGGTTGGTTTACGTTTATCAAGGGCTCGGTGGGGGACATCCTCTATGTCGACGAAAGCTCGCAAACAAATAGCTAAGGACCTACACGACGCACAATTGATCGACGTATGGCGCTTGCAGCACTCGGGGGAGCGGGATTACACGTTCTACTCCCCCCCACACAAACTGTACTCCAGGATTGACTACTTCCTCGTACCGCATAGTCAACTACACGCTGTGCAGGCGGCAACCATAGGGCTTCGGACCTGGTCGGACAACGCCCCTATCACACTAACCTACAAACTCTCTCTGACATCCTCTTACACAGAACTCGCTTTTGGCGGTTGAATGAAAGTCTCCTACAGAACCCGGTAGTCTGTGAGGAGGTAAACAGAGAACTGGAATGCTATTTCCAGACTAACACGGCAGTAGACTGTACCCCCGGGTCGGTGTGGGAGGCACATAAGGCGGTCATCAGGGGCATTTTTATAAAGCATGGCACACGCATTAAAAGGGAAAAGGGAGAACAGCTGAAAACACTCCTGGCCAACCTCCATTCTGCGGACTCTCGACACAAAGGCGCACCTGACCCCCGGGTGGAGGCTGAACTTGACTCCATCCGCACCCAGGAAAACAAGCTTCTCAACTTCAGGGCCAAGGCGGCGCTTCAAAAATGCCGTCTAGTATCTTATGAGTCGGGAAATAAATGTGGGCGGATTCTGGCCAGGGCAGTTAAAGAGCTAAGAACGTGAACCTACGTTCCCCACATTAAGACAGCTCGCTCTGAGAAGGTCAGCCTACCCCGTCAAATAGCCGACACCTTCAAGGAGTACTATGCCAATCTATATAACATCCCGGCCTCCCCCAGTACACAACCCCTGATCGAGGCATATCTATCCTCAGCCCAGATTCCCTCTCTTACACCGGAGAATATGGCCGACTTAGACACCCCGATCACATCAGAAGAACTAACGTTGGCAATGGCCTCCACCAAACCCGGTAAGGCACCGGGGCCGGACGGCCTCACCCTACAGTATTATAGGACATTTATCCCCTCTCTGGGCCCCCATATAGTGTCCTTCTTTAACAAGTTAGGGAATTCGGTGGCCCTCTCGGGCGATACTCTACGGGCCCATATCACGGTCATCCCTAAGGAGGGCAAGGACCCCTCAATCTGCAGCAGCTACAGGCCGATATCCCTCCTGAACACAGACCTTAAGCTGTTTGCCAAGATTTTAGCGACCCGATTGGCCAGCCACCTACAACAATTAGTACACTTGGATCAAGTGGGCTTCATTCCCACTAGGGAGGCTAGGGACAGTACTGTCAAAGTTCTTAACCTTATACATGTAGCTAGCCAATCCCATACACCTTCTGTCTTCATAAACACGGACGCTGAAAAAGCGTTCGACCGGGTTAATTGGGACTACATGTTCTCGGTCCTTAGACATATTGGACTTGGAGAAACCATGATTAGATGGATAGCTCAAATTTACTCTACCCCCACTGCACAGGTTAAGGTGAATGGCATCCTATCGGACCCCCTCCCGATTAGGAACGGGACAAGGCAGGGATGCCCGTTGTCACCCCTCCTTTTTTCCCTATCACTAGAACCCTTCCTATGTAAAATAAGGAATAACCCGGACATCCAGGGCCTTAAGGTGGGGGACTCTCACTACAAAGTATCTGCTTATGCAGATGACCTTCTTTTCTCCCTTACCAACCCGTCCATCTCTCTCCCCAATCTCATCCATGAATTTGACGCCTATGGAAACATTTCCAATCTCAAAATCAATTATAGTAAGTCGGAGGCCATGAGTGTAGGGCTGTCGCTACCGGCTATGCGAACATTGAAGTCCAACTTAAATTTCAAATGGACGGAGACTGCCCTGAAATATCTGGGCACCCTGGTTCCAGCTGACCTCCGACGTTCCTTTGCGCTGAATTTCCCCCCTCTACTGATCAAGACTCGGACCTTGCTGGAATCCTGGCACAAAGGCCTCCATTCCTGGTTCGGCCGCTGCAACCTTATAAAGATGTGCATTCTGCCCAAATTTCTTTACTTACTACAGACACTCCAAATCTCTATCCCCGCCTCGTTTTTTAAACTAGTACACAGTCAGTTTACCAAGTTTATTTGGGCTAACAAGAAACCAAGGCTACTACGAGCCCTGATGTCTATGACAAAGGAGAATGGCGGCCTAGCGGTCCCGGACGTTAGAAAATACTACCAAGCGACGCACCTAGGTATAATTATTGACTGGTGCCGCAACTCTGACCTGAATCTGTGGACCCAACTTAAGGAGTCCCAGACCCCCATACCCTTGAAGGGAGCTGTTTGGTGTCATGACCATCTCCCAGTTGCCATCAAAAGACACCCACTGATTGGGGCGACTCTACGGGTAGAGGCGCGGACACTCTTTATACAGTCCCTATCCATGCCTAATTCCCCCCTGTATCCCATTATAGGGAACCCCAAATTCCCGCCTGGCCTGGACCCTCGGATCGAGATTGTGTTTAAGAATATGCACCGTACACAAGCTAGACACTTCCTGGAGACTGGCGCTTGGCCCTCACTGGAAGTGCTATGGAACGAAAGGGGTGCCTTCCAACTGCCGTTTTGGACGGCGGTCCAGCTGAGACATTTCCTTACGTCCATTCCTGACCCGCAAGGGTTCGCCAAACCACTTACCTCCTTCGAGACTATCTGCTCGGAAGAGGGAGTGCTCCCAAGGACACTGTCAACCATGTTTAACCTCCTGATCTCCCCGACGGACACCACAAACCCTGCCTATTTAGCTAAGTGGGAGAGAGACCTAAACCGTACATTTACCCAACACCAGATCCAGTGCATCGTAACGTTTGCCCTGAAGTCTTCCATTTGTACGAAGGTACAAGAAGCTAACTACAAGCTTCTAACAAGGTGGTATCTGACCCTGCACGCCCTACAAACCTACTACCCAAACTCCTCGCCGTTCTGTTGGAGGTGTCTGGGAGACAGGGGCACGTTGCTACATATATTTTGGTCATGCCCCAAATTGTCCCACTTCTGGTCCACAGTCAGGCACACAATCCAGAAATTTACCGAGCACATTATACCAGACGACGCGGCCTTCTGCCTCTTACATCTCAACGCGATCTCGTTCAAGAGGTATAAAAAATCGCTGATACGCCACTTATTGAACGCCGCAAAATCCTGCATCCCGCTGCAATGGAAAAGTCAGACGCTGCCTACGGTGGCTACTTGGTTACGGAGGGTGGAGGACATTAGAGCCATGGAAGATTTGGTGCTCACAGCACGGCAACAGCAGGAGAAATTTAAAGAGACGTGGGAGCTCTGGCACCACTTCATCTACTCCTCGGACGGTATTGCTCTTAGAACCTCTTGAAGTGGCCTTTCCTCTCTACACAGATTGACTAGGGGGCCGTCCTGATCCTGCCGGGATCCCCCCTCTCCCCCTGCCCCCCCACGTCTACCCCTCCCCTCCCTATCCGCTCCCCTACTCTCCCCCCTCCCTCCCCCCGCCCCCCTGCTCCGGCCTCCCCCCTCCTCCCCTGCTGCCCCCACCCCCGGGTGGCCGGGACGTGGGGACCTCTGTAGTCACTGAAGGGGGATCCCTTCCCTCCTCTCTGTGATGATGTTGATGGTGTGTCCCCCCCCCCTTATTTCCCCTCCCTGCTATTGGGTTTTGTTTATTTCTTCTGCCTGTTTGTACTATTTTATTTATTTTTTTCTTAGTTTTTCATGACCTCTTGTATATGTTTGTATTGCATGTCTTAGCCCATGTTGGGCATTAATAAAAACTTATATATTTGAAAAAAAAAAAAAAAAAAAGGAGTATACGGCCCATAGATAATAAGATCTATCACTTGGTACATACGCAGGAAGTGACGGGAGAATGGTTCCAGACACCAAAGACATCATCCCCGTGATTATCTCCACCACTATCCCCTAAATCAGAAAAGTCTAAGGAAATATTAAGCCCGGGATCACCACTGACCACCCTTAGCTCAGAATTATGCGCTGTCCTGGGGGAGATTGTGGCCAAGTGTAAAAAGGATACTACAGACTACCCGATGTCAGGATACAGGAAACTCTGGACTTTTTCTGGAAAGAAACCTGTACCTTCAGTGGAAGAGGGATTTGAAGAGTGGCTAGACGGCGCCACTCAGGCCCTAGAAGAATGGGAGGTCCCAGAACAACAAAAAAACAAAGGATTGCGGAAAGTTTAAAGGGGCCTGCTCTGGAGGGCATATGTAACCTTAAGATAAGCAAGAAAGACTGCAATGCACAGGATTATGTGGACATTCTGCAGAATGTGTTCGGCGGGATGGAAAAGGTCACTGAAATTACTTACCAGCTGGAGCACTGCTACCAAAAGGAGGGAGAGAAGCTGTCGGAATTCATAAGACGTCTAGATAAGATCCTACATCAGATCCGACTGAGGAAAGGGATAGACCCAAGAAAAGTGGATGAGGCCCGTGCCCAGCAGGTGTTGAGGGGAGCTCAACCCTTGGACCCCATCGCATTAATGCTACGCACCCGGCAGGACGGGAGCAGCCTGGAATACCCTGACTTGATCCGGATAGTCAGGGAGGAGGAGGCTATGTTGGAAGACAAAAGGAGAAGTCAACGTACCGAACCAACTACCCTCCCTGCGGTGGGAGTCAGATCAGCTATGGCTACTGAACGGGACTCAGAAGTGGAGACCTTAACCACTTCAATACAGGGCTTTTCTTACCCCCTCAATACTGGGCCTATTCTGGCACTTCTCTCCTACATGTACAAATCATCATTCTTTTGCTAGAAAATTACTCAGAACCCCCAAACATTATATATGTTTTTTTAGCAGACACCCTAGGGAATAAAATGACGGTCATTACAACTTTTTTTCTTGCACGGTATTTGCGTAATAATTTTTCAAACGCCTTTTTTTTTGTAAAAAAAATGGTTTTATGAATTTAAAAATAACAAAACAGTAAAGGTAGCCCAATTTTTTTGTAAAATATGAAAGATGATGTTACGCCAAGTAAATAGATACCCAACATGTCACGCTTTAAAATTGCGCACACTCATAGAATGGCGCCAAACTTTGGTATGTAAAAATCTCCATAGGCGACGCTTTAATTTTTTTTTACAGGTTACGAGGTTAGAGTTACAGAGGAGGTCTAGTGCTAGAATTGTTGCTCTCGCTCTAACGCATGCAGCGATACCTCACATATGTGGTTTGAACGGCGTTTACATATGTGGGCGGGACTTACATGTGCGTTCGCTTCTGATCGCGAGCTACCGGGGACAGGGGCGTTTAATTTTTTTTTATTATTATTTTTTTTTTTTTTTACTTTTTTTTTTTTTTTTTACACTTATTTAACTTTTTTTTTTTTTTTATCACTTTTATTCCTATTACAAGGAATGTAAACATCCCTTGTAATAGGAATGTGTGTGACAGGTCCTCTTTATTGAGAGATGCGGGGTCAATAAGACCCCACATCTCTCCTCCAGGCTGGAAAGCATGAGATCGTGAATTTTTTTTCACTGATCTCATGTTTCCTAGCCGCAATCGCGGCTTTGTTTACATCTGAGGACCCGGGCGTGACGTCATCACATTGCGCCTGGTCCTCCGATGGTCATAGAGATGACTGGTGACCATCTGGTCACCAGTCATCTCTATGCTCGTCACGTGACCCACCACCGGCGCCGGACGATTCTCTCCGGGTATCCCCGATGGCACGGGAGAGCCCGGAGAAGCACCGGATGGTGGCGGGAGGGGGGATTTCCCTGCCCGCCGCCTATAAGAACAATTAAGCGGCAGAACCGCTGCTATGATCGTTTTTATGGTGCGCAGGATCGCCGGCAGAACAAAAGGATATCTGAATGATGCCTCTAGCTGCAGGCATCATTCAGATATCCCCCCTCAAAGCCGAGGACGTCATATGACGTCCACTCAGGATGGGAGATCCCATCTGTGGACGTCATTTGACTATGGGCGGTAGGGAAGTGGTTAAAGTCTCAAATGACTCAGGTACTGGACCTTTTGACCTCACTCTTGTCCAAAAACTCAGGGATAAACGACCCCGAGGAGAATAAGAATGAGTCACGCCAGAGTGGTTCGACACCAAGCTCTCCGAAGAACAAAAGAGAGCTGGTCTGTTTTAATTGTGGAGGAGTGGGCCTGAAAGAGTGTGCACCAGCCCAAGAAAGAACAGAAGCAAAAATTCACAGCCGGCGGAAAACTTCAGAGGGCCCCGGTGAAGGAGTCAGCCGGGCGCCCGTTATTCCCAGAAAGCTCCACTAAGACACAGAAAAAGGGGAACAGAACCCCTCAAAAACCACTCAATACCCCCTGTCGGGAGTTAAAGTCTAACGACCTGCAGGAAATCAATGCATACCAGGCCCAAAAAGGGTTGAGATCCAGAGACAAGTGGAAAAGGAAGAAGGATCCTAATGCCCCGTACACACGATCGTTTTTACTGTCATTTTTTAAACCAACGTTTTTCTCCTCGTTTTTTTTCATGTTTCCTCTCAAGCCTGCCTTGCGTACACACCATAATTAAAAAAAACGATCAAGCAAAGCGCAGTGACGTTCAACACGTACGACGGCACTATAAAGGGGAAGTTCCGTTCGAATGGCGCCACCCTTCATGTAAGTAAAGTTTGTTGAGCGACGATTCGCGCTTTTCAGTCCGTTACTGTGTAATGAATGTGCTATCTCCATTACGAACGCTAGTTTTACCAGAACGAGCGCTCCCGTCTCATACTTGATTCTGAGCATGCGCGTTTTTTTTCACGTCGTGAAAGCATACACACTATCGTTTTTCACGTCGTTAAAAAAAACGACATGAAAAACGACGTGAAAAAAGAGAGCATGTCCGGAATTTTTAATGGCCGTTTTTCACGTCGTTAAAAATGCTCTGGAGCCTACACACGATAATTTTTAATGGCCATTTTTTAAAATGGCATTTTTAACGGCATGAAAAACGATCGTGTGTATGGGGCATAAGGAAAAACCTCAGAGTCCAAAGAAGAAGCCGCCAAGGGAGAGTTTTCCGGATAGGCTGGTGGGACCTTCTCCACTGGTCCCTATTCGAGTGGAGGGAGTCTATACCAGAGCCCTACTGGACACTGGAGCCCAAGTGACACTCTTGTACAGTGACTTTTACAAAAAACACTTGGGCCATGTACCCCTTCAGAAACTTGATGACCTTGAGATATGGGGACTTGGTACAGACAGTTTCCCTTATAACGGCTACGTTTCAATCAGGCTGGCATTCAATTCCTCTATAACAGGAAAAGCAGAAGTATTCAATACTCTTGCAGTGGTCTGTCCCCGCCCACAAGGAGCCAATAGGAGTTCTCTAATTATAGGAACCAACACTGACCTGGTCAGGAGATTATTGGATCCAATAGTACAAGAACAAGGGGTTTCAGTCACCAGGATCCACCCCATGTTGCAACAGGCCTTCCGGAACTTAATGCTGGAGAAAAAGGCCCCTGAAGAGGGGGTAGGGAAAGTCTGGAGACTGGCAAGAGAGGGGAGAACCTTACAGCCCGGTGAGATAACCTGCCTAAGAGCCGTTGTAAAACTCTCATGGGAGCAACCTGGCCCCTTTGTGATCCTGGAACCAGACCCCTTGGATGCTCAACCAGAGTTGGAAGTGATTCCCGAGGTGGTCCCTTTGAGAGTGTTAAAGAAGTCCAAGGGCCAGATCCCAGTGAGCATCAGGAATGTCTCAAACTCTCCTGTGAAGATTCCAGCCCGAGTATTGCTGGGCCGAGTCAACCCAGCTACCCCAGTGGCTATGTCAGAACTAAAGAAAACTGAAGGAGAGACCCTGGAGGGGGTTGTGCCTGAAAGACACCACCTTGCCATTGAAGTGGAGGGAGAGAGCCAGGGACCAGCTGGCCAGATGGAGAAACATCTTCTCAAAGGACGAGTTTGATGTGGGGTGTGCAAGAAGTGCTACCCATAGAATCCGTCTACAGGAAGATAAACCCTTTCGGGAAAGGGTCTGGCGAGTTCCTCTCGCTGATCTGGAAGACCTGCGTGAGCAGTTGGGCGAACTGAAGAGAACCGGAGTGATTAGAGAATCCAGAAGTCCCTATGCCTCCCCTATTGTGGTAGTCCGGAAGAAAAATGACACGTTGAGACTATGCATAGACTACAGGACGCTCAATAGGAGGACCATACTGGATCAGTATACCACTCCCAGGATTGAGGACGCCCTGCAAAGCCTGTCAGGAGCCAAGTGGTTCAGTGTCATGGATTTAAAGAGTGGGTACTATCAAATTCCTATGCACCCTGAAGATCGGGAGAAAACGTCTTTCATTACCCCGATAGGGTTCTATGAGTTTAACAGGATGCCTCAAGGCCTGTTGGGGCCCCTGCCACCTTTCAGAGGCTAATGGAGAAGACGGTGGGAGACATGCACCTTATTGAAGTCCTGGTGTACTTAGACGACATCATTGTCTTTGGAAGGACTCTTGAGGAGCATGAAGAAAGGCTGGAGAAAGTACTGAAGAGACTCAGTGACGAGGGGCTCAAGCTTTCACCAGAAAAATGTAAATTCTACCAGTCCTCAGTACACTATCTGGGACACATAGTGTCTGAAGAGGCAGTGTCTACTGACCCTGATAAGCTTGAAGCAGTGACCTCCTGGCCTCGCCCGACCACCGTGACGGAGCTCAGATCCTTCCTCAGGTTTTGCTCCTACTACCGGCGATTCTTGGAAGGGTTTGCAAAAATAGCAAAACCCCTAAATGAATTGCTGAAGACAGAGGAAGAGGAAAATGAGACTGGCCCCAGGAAGCCGGGAGAGTCTGAGAGAACAGTGGACAGGAAAATGCGAGGATGCCTTCGATATGCTGAAGAAGAGTCTGACCACTGCCCTGGTATTGGCCTATGTGGATCCCAAGAAACCGTATGAACTTCATGTGGATGCAAGCCATGATGGCCTGGGAGGAGTGCTGTACCAGGAGTACGAAGGACAGCTGAGGCCAGTCGCCTATGTTAGTAGAAGCCTAACACCGGCCAAGAAGAACTACTCCACTCACAAGTTGGAGTTCCTGGCCCTAAAATGGGCAATTGTAGACAAGCTCAGAGACTACTTGTATGGGGCCGAATTTACTGTAAAGACAGATAATAATCCGCTCACCTACCTCTTCACCACAGCCAAGTTGGATGCCACCGGCCACCGTTGGTTGGCAACTCTCTGCAATTTCAACTTCAGAATAAAATATAGGCCTGGAGCGGGGGAACCGAGATGCTGACGCTTTGTCCAGGAGGACACATGCTCCCACTGGCCGCATGGAAGATTGGACCCAAGTGACTCCCAATGGAGTGAGGGCCTTATGTCAAGGGGCCCAGCTTCAAGCCAGTGGCGGATCCAGGGCCGAAGAAGTGGGAGTTTCTGTGGTAGGAGTACCCAAGTCCTATTGTGAGGTGACTCAGATTGGTGAAGACGACTTGCCGAAGCTATCTAAGAAAGACCTTAGAAGAGATCAGCTGGAAGACCCCTGGGGAAGATTAGCTTTGGAAGTTTTGGAGGATCAGGATCCGGGTAGGCTCCTACATGACCCCTCAAAGGAGGCCCGATCCATCCACAAAGAATGGGACAAGTTACAGGTACATCAAGGGGTGGTCTACCGAAGGGGTCCCCCTGATGACCTGGAAGAGAAGTGGCATCTGTTCCTGCCAGAGAAGCATCGGAAAACTGTCCTAGCTGCTCTGCATGACAACCATGGCCACTTAGGGGCTCAACGAACCTTTCAGCTAGTGAGAAGCAGGTTTTACTGGCCCTGTATGTGGGCTGAAGTAGAGGAGTATCGCCACTCATGCGCCCGATGCATACAAAGGAAGACACTGCCACGTCAAGCTGCCATAATGGGCCATCTAGAAAGCAAAGGGCCCCTGGACTTGGTATGCATTGACTTCCTTTGTCTTGAACCTGACTTGAGTGGTCATGGAAATGTTCTGGTGGTAACCGACCATTTCACCTGCTACGCCCAGGCATTTCCAGCTAGAGACCAGAAGGCTTCCACCATTGCAAAAGTCCTAGTAGAAAAATACTTTGTCCATTATGGACTACCTCAACGCCTCCACTCAGACCAAGGGAGGGACTTTGAAAGCTACTGGATTCTTTAGGAATAAAGAAGACTTGCACTACTCCCTATCACCCTCAAGGGGATGCCCAACCAGAGAGATTCAATAGGACTTTGCTAAATATGTTGGGAACCTTGTCTAGCGAGGAAAAGCAGCATTGGGGCAAGCACATAGCAGCTATTGTGCATGCCTACAACAGCACCACCAGTGATGTTACGGGATAATCCCCCTACAGACTCATGTTCGGGAGAGAGGCAAGATTGCCAGTAGATTTGGCTTTCGGAACTTCTGTGGACCATACCTCTGCTGCCTCGCATAAAGGATATGTAGACAGGTTGAGAAAAAGTCTGAAATTGGCCTATGAGAAGGCCCAATCGACATCTGATCAGAGAGGAGCCCGAAACAAGCAGAACTTTGATTTGAAGGTCAGGATTCAAGATCTACAGCCTGGAGACCGGGTCTTGTTGAGGAATTTGGATGTTCCCGGCAAACATAAGCTAGCAGACAGATGGAGATCAGAGCCCTATGTGATCTGCAAGAAGCTACCTGATCTGCCAGTTTATCAAGTCAAGCCAGAAGGGAAATTAGGGTCATTGAAGACCTGGCACCGGAACCACCTGTTACCTTTGTCGGAAGCTGTCAGGCTGCCATCCACTTTGGATTCTCCTGAGTTACCTTCTACCTCTCATACCCCTCGACCAAGTACTAGGTCACAAGCCACTTTGGAAAGGAAAGAAGAGGACTCAGATCAAAGTGAAGAGGAGGAAGCAGATCTTAGTTGGTTGTGGTCGTCTCAGGCCCCTGTGCCTTTGTCCATTGATCTCCTTCTGAAGATCTCGTGGACTATACCTTGAATGCAGAAGCCACTGAATTTGTCCTATCCAGCGTCCAGTTCCCTGAATGGGAAGATGTTCAGGACAATCCATCTGCTGAAGATTCAAGGGATTCCACATACCTCTCTGCTTCTGAATTGTATGTCCGGGAACCAGAAGAGGTTCCCACGTCAGTATCAGAGGAAGAACCAGGAGTGGCTGAGACTGTGACTCCCATGGAGCAACGAACAAAGAGAGTCATTCGTCCTCCCCGGAAACTAACCTACGCCCAGATGGGAGAAAATTCTGAGGACACGGTTGTGACCGCAAGAAGGACAATACCCACATCTGGTCCCTCCACTATACGATTGGTGGAGGGCAACCCCAGCTCACTCCCAGGCCACCCTTGCAGAAGTGACCTGTGGGCAGGGCAATTCCCTTCCTTGTTTTTGGTGGGAACTTCCCCTGCCAACATCTCTAACAGCCTTGAGTAATGTAGTGGGTACCCTTTGTTGATGCTGTCTTTGGGGACCAAAGATTCAAAGTGGGGGGAGTGTGTAGCGGGGTATTCCCCTTTAATACCGAGAGACTACATCTCCCAGTACATCTTGCAGCACCCAGGGTGCATTTCTCCAGAGCAGAGACTGCTGGGGCAGAATTTATAAAGGGGAGGCGGGGTTTGTTCTGTCTCTTTGGACACCCCCTCTCCTAGCAGGAGGATCTCTGTGCTGAACTGCTGTGTGCGCAAGGCCTGAAGCCTGGGCCTTGTGCTCTTTTCCAAAGAGCCCTCCGCCAGCCAAGCTGAACCTGAGAGACATCTTCCCCTCCCTGCTGCAGTACACCAGAAGGACTGAAGGCCCGGATGTCGGTGGATTCCTGCCCACGAGGGGAAGTGATTGAAAAGAGGCAGCGCTAGAGCCGCATCGCATTACTTGAGCTATCTGATTGTTTGTTCATTTAAATACTGTTTATTTCTAAGATCTGTACTTCGTTATACTGTTATTTTATTACTTTACCATTAGCATCAGTAAAATATCTGGGTCAAGTACATTTGGTGTCAGCTTCAGTTACTTTAATAGGAGTTTTAAAAGTATATTGCTGTGTATGCTTGCTATAAGACTGTGTCACCAAGAGTTGCGGTCACGCGGTCTTATCCCACTACTACTACCTGTGCCACGGGAGGTTAGAGCCGATTGCCAGGGGTTGACAGCGGTGCACTACAGGGCCCAAATTGATACAGGCAGCCCTCTTAACTGAGGGTACCGCTATAATATGGTAGGAAAAGAAAAAGGTGTGTTATATTTATCTGTGTCTACTTATTTCTACTTTTCGTGTTTCCTTCTAACTGTATGTGTTTTAGGTGTATTCCACTCTTTGTCTTCCCCTCTCCCCCCTCCTCCCCTCTGCCCCATCTCCATCAAAAAAAAAGAGGAAGGGGGGAGGGAGAGAGAGAGAGATCGGGTAAGTGAGGAGTAGGGATGAGCCGAACACCCCCCGGTTCGGTTCGCACCAGAACCTGCGAACGGACCGAAAGTTCGCGCGAACGTTAGAACCCTATTAAATACAATGAACGCGAACGTTCGAAATCTAAAGTGCTAATTATAACGGCTAATATGCAAGTTATTGTCCTAAAAAGGGTTTGGGGACCCGGGTTCTGCCCCAGGGGACATGTATCAATGCAAAAAGACGTTTAAAAAACGGCCGTTTTTTCGGGAGCAGTCATTTTAATGATGCATAAAGTGAACAAAAAAAAAGGGAAATATTCCTTTAAATATTGTACCTGGGGGGTGTCTAAAGTATGCCTGTGAAGTGCCACGTGTTTCCCGTGTTTAGAACTGTCCCTACACAAAATGACCTTTCTAAAGGAAAAAAAGCCATTTAAAACTGCTTGCGGCTTTAATGTAATGTCTTGTCCTGGCAATATGGATGAAAATCTTTGAGAAAAATGGCATGGCTACCCCATCACCCCCACCCCCCCTACCCCAGCCCATTACCAGCCCCTTTGGGTCTTGTATGGATATTAAGGGGAACCCCGCACCCAAAATAAAAAAAGGCCCTATATACTCTGAACAGCAGTATACAGGCGGTGCATACAAGACAGGGACTGTAGGTTTGTTCTTATGTAGAATCTGTTTGTAATTTTGAACAGGTACATTGTTTAAGTGTAGCTCCAGCCAAAAAATAAATTTTTAAGCTTTTTGGAAAACATAGGGAAGGGTTGTCACCCCTGTAACATTTGTTTTGCTGTCTGTGCCCCTGTTCAGAACATTTCACCTCACTTTCTGTCCCAATGACAAATGTTTTTGAAAAGTGGGGTTTTTATTGAAACAAGAATTGGTGATAAAGCATCAGTAGAGAGGAGACACCTTTTCCCCATAAATGGAGAGAATTTCCCTTCCTAGGGGTAGATTTCCTCTCACTTCCTGTTGTCTCCTTCCGTTTGCAAGTAGGAGTCGTTTGTAAGTTGGATGTTTGAAAGTAGGGGCCTGCCATATATACTCTGCTGAAATTTGCCCCCTTACATGTTGGTGTTGCCACAACACTGTGAGCCCTCACAGTTACTCTTGGTGGGCGCTGGAACGCCCTGCTGTGAACTATTATATCAGGAATTGTAATTACATGCCATTGTTGAACAGTGGTAGGAAAAATTGGGCCTTTGGTGGTGGTGCTGGTGCCACAACACTGTAAGGCCTCACAGTTACTCTTGGTGGGCGCAGGAATGGGCCCTGCTGTGAATTATTAGATCAAGAATTGTAATTACATGCCCCTGTTAAACAGGGGCAGAAAAATTGGGCCTTAGGCACTGGTGCCACAGCACTGCAACCCCTCACAGATACTGCAGATGCTGTATTAGAGAACAGCAATGACGGATATACAGGTGTATACTGTGCCACTAACTCCTGCAGATGCCTGTATTAGAGAACAGCAATGACGGGTATCTACAGGTGTATACTGTGCCACTAACTCCTGCAGATGTCTGTATTTGAGAACAGCAATGACGGATATACAGGTGTATACTTTGCCACTAACTCCTGCAGATGCTCTATTTGAGAACAGCAATGACGGATATACAGGTGTATACTGTGCCACTAACTCCTGCAGATGCCTGTATTTGAGAACAGCAATGACGGATATACAGGTGTATACTGTGCCACTAACTCCTGCAGATGTCTGTATTTGAGAACAGCAATGACGGATATACAGGTGTATACTTTGCCACTAACTCCTGCAGATGCTCTATTTGAGAACAGCAATGACGGATATACAGGTGTATACTGTGCCACTAACTCCTGCAGATGCCTGTATTTGAGAACAGCAATGACGGATATACAGGTGTATACTGTGCCACTAACTCCTGCAGATGCCTGTATTTGAGAACAGCAATGACGGATATACAGGTGTATACTGTGCCACTAACTCCTGCAGATGCCTGTATTTGAGAACAGCAATGACGGGTATCTACAGGTGTATACTGTGCCACTAACTCCTGCAGATGCCTGTATTTGAGAACAGCAATGACGGATATACAGGTGTATACTGTGCCACTAACTCCTGCAGATGCCTGTATTTGAGAACAGCAATGACGGGTATCTACAGGTGTATACTGTGCCACTAACTCCTGCAGATGCCTGTATTTGAGAACAGCAATGACGGATATACAGGTGTATACTGTGCCACTAACTCCTGCAGATGCCTGTATTTGAGAACAGCAATGACGGATATACAGGTGTATACTGTGCCACTAACTCCTGCAGATGTCTGTATTTGAGAACAGCAATGACGGATATACAGGTGTATACTTTGCCACTAACTCCTGCAGATGCTCTATTTGAGAACAGCAATGACGGATATACAAGTGTATACTGTGCCACTAACTCCTGCAGATGCCTGTATTTGAGAACAGCAATGACGGATATACAGGTGTATACTGTGCCACTAACTCCTGCAGATGCCTGTATTTGAGAACAGCAATGACGGATATACAGGTGTATACTGTGCCACTAACTCCTGCAGATGCCTGTATTTGAGAACAGCAATGACGGGTATCTACAGGTGTATACTGTGCCACTAACTCCTGCAGATGCCTGTATTTGAGAACAGCAATGACGGATATACAGGTGTATACTGTGCCACTAACTCCTGCAGATGCTCTATTTGAGAACAGCAATGACGGATATACAGGTGTATACTGTGCCACTAACTCCTGCAGATGCCTGTATTTGAGAACAGCAATGACGGGTATCTACAGGTGTATACTGTGCCACTAACTCCTGCAGATGCCTGTATTATAGAACAGCAATGACGGTATATACAGGTGTATACTGTGCCACTAACTCCTGCAGATGCCTGAGAAAATAAAACAGAACATAGAACACACTGTCCCTGCCTATGTATCTCTTTCCCTGCACGCCAACACACTACACAAGGCCACCGTGCTGGCGGCCTTTTATAGTGTGGGGCGTGTACTAAACCCCCCTGAGCAATAATGGGCCACAGGCATCCTGCCTGTGGCCAATTATGGCTCTCCTCGCTGCCAGCGCTGTGTTTGGCCAAGCATGCGAGGTCACAGTGCATGCTTGGCCAATCACAGCGCCGGGATTGCACTGCGATAGCGCAGTGTATTGTGGGCCGTTTGCGTCACTCGAATTCTGCGCGAACGTCCCAAATCGTTCGATCTTCGCCGAACGATCGAACAGCCGACGTTCGAGTCAAACGTATGTTCGACTCGAACACGAAGCTCATCCCTAGTGAGGAGGATCGTTGGTCACCCTCCCATGTTCTTCCACCATCACATTATCTACTTGTATCTAACATACTAACAAGACATACATAAATACATATACGTGTAGCGACCTCCTCACTCTCTCTCTTCTTCTTCGGTTATTCTGGCTCTGGTCTAGGGGGTTCCTGGGAAGAGAGAGTGAGATGTGCTACGGCCCATGTCCTCCATGTTGCAGTGAGGTGAAGGCCAGAACTATTGGGTTTAGTGTATGTCAGATCCTTTAGACTCCCCTTTGCGCCAGTTACCAGAGTTACACACACTGAGACGGTCCAACTCGTATTTATTACACTCAATAGTCATACAGCACAGACAGGTTGAGACCCTTGTAGCACTTCAGTGTTTGGGAGGAGAGTAGGCCAAGGCACAATTCCTTCTGCAGAGCTAACCACTGTGGTGTCACCAGTGGCGAATAGTCGCTGCCACCGACTAGGTTGAACAGAACATGAATTACCTCCGCTAACATAGCCCCTGTCAGGGGAAGGATATCCGTCCAAGAGAGTTACTGGAGGCCTCTCCGTCACCAGCGATACTGCGCCGGACTCTTCAGAGACGTTTCTGCGCACCAGTCTCCGAGCTCAGACACGGGAACCCAAGGAGTTAGGGCCCCCTCAGATTCCTCCTCCCTCGCGGAACTCAGTCGAAGGTACTGAGCCACAGGCAGTCACCAAAGTACCTCACCCCAGGCCTAAGGTGCCTGGGAAGGACTCCATCCCGCTCCGGCCAGGCCAAGGGCACCTGGGCCCGGAACTCCGGAGTGCCAGCACCCAAGCTGAAGGTGCCTGGGTGCGGCTGCGTCCTCCGACTCTGAACCCTGGGGTAAGGGCGTCCGCCCCTTTTATCACCTCTCCTTTTGCGTCACAGCGGGTTCCCCGCCCCGCTGTACCAGCTCCAGGAAAGGACAAAAAGGAAGCAGTACTGTGTTGAGTGTTCCACTCCGCCCAGAGCGACAGCGCCACCTGCAGGCCGCAGGGAACCTCACACCACCAGAGTCCTCCAAGAACCACAAAGGGGTCTCAGATTTCCTGACAATAATTGCATCTGGGTTACACTACCACCCAGATGCCTCCCTAAATTTACATACCCGCTACACTCATATTAAAAACAAAGCTGTAGTTTGTTCTCCTATCTATCTATCTATCTATCTATCTATCTATCTATCTATCTATCTATCTATCTATCGTTCCGGTATCCCTTGCAGTGTTTCTTAAGGCTTTTTGGTTTTTCAATTCCTTTTACTGTGTTTTCAAGTTATCCCCAAAAGGAGCTGGTCACTAGTGGACTTTTATGCCCATCTGGACTTCCATCCAGCCTGGACCCTCCATCTGCACTTCACAGGTCCTAGTCACATTACAATAAAACTGTATAGCGGATAGGACCAGTAGGAATACCGTCTAACTTTACTAGGAGTCACTTTGGAGGCCAAATTGTTCAGCCACATTACTCTTTTGGGACGATGTTCTCCTTTTGGTGAGGCGAGGGCCAGGGTGGTTACTGAGAGGAAGCTTGCTTGGGAACCTCCGAATTTCAGAGTTACATCTCACCGAGGTTTGTCAACCACGGCTATGGAACTGTTGCCCAGTTACTGTATGAATCAGGGGCGGATCCAGGGGGGGCAACGTGGAAATTGCCCCCCCCCTGAGAAATTTGTTGTGGGTGAGAGCAGGCGGCTCTGCAGGCGGGCGGCTGAGAGAGAGGGCATCCCGGGCAGCTGGGTGGGTGAGGGGGCAGGCGGCTCTGCGGGCGGATGAGAGAGCGGGAGGGGCGGCTCGGTAGGTGAGTGGGCGGCTGGCCAATCAGCGAGCCGGCAGGGGTGCAGAGAGATGACATCATCTCTCACCCGCCCGGTGCCCACCCTGCATCCCTGCAGTTCCGCCCTCACTGTGCAGTGTGCAGGCAGCAGAGAGATTGCATCATCTCTCTGCTGCCTGACTCTGGGACACAGCAAGAGACAATCCCCACCTTAGCAGGAAAGTGACAATGCAACGTGTGGCAGGTGATGTGGCAAGTGACAATGCAACGTGTGGCAAGTGACGTGGCAAGTGACAATCCGCAACGCGTGGCAGGTGACGTGGCAAGTGACAATCTGCATCTGGTGGGAGGCGACGGTGGCAAGTGATACACTCAGGGCTCCCACTGATTCTGCATTATGGTGAGTTGAACTATTTCATGTTATATAACAATGTAATGGAAATAAAAGTGTAGCGCTACCTAAGTAAAATTTGTGTAAAATGATGAGTAAATACACAGTGTAAATATAATACTATTGTAGTAAACACGTGTGTCACCCAAAAGTAACGTGCTGAGTGACTCTAATGCTAAAGTGATCAAACAATATTATTATAATTCATGATGATTAACACAAAATAAATGTCCAATCAAATAAAGTCCATAAAAAGAAAATCAATGAAAAATCCAAAGTGGTGAAGTTCAATCCAAAAGAAACGTGTTGAATCAAAATGTGAACTTGTAATTCAAAATCTTCTATATATATGAGAGTGAAGTGAAAACCGCCACCAATGGTGAGTTGAAGGAGGCTTACCAGAAGTCTCGGATTTGGAGAGGCATACGCCACCCAAATCTGAAAAAGCTTGAGGGTTAGTAGGACCCAATATGGATGGTCTTGAGTTGAGGGGTGGTCTGGAGTCAAAGGGATTTAACCGCTTCAATCAAACAGGACATCCAACACGCAAATCACCAATTCATGTAGGGGCTCGGTATCCAAAATGCATACGTGTGGAGATAGAAAAACTCACATAGCATGATACCGTTTGGAAAGAATTTAATAGCAAAGCATACAATGTAACACTCACATTTAAGATGGTCTTAAAAGCATTCAGGTACGAGAGCGATGTGTATGGACAGATCCACCTGACTAGTTTCGACTAAAGCATTGTATGCTTTATTATTAAATTCTTTCCAAACGGTATCATGCTATGTGAGTTTTTCTATCTCCACACGTATGCATTTTGGATACCGAGCCCCTACATGAATTGGTGATTTGCGTGTTGGATGTCCTGTTTGATTGAAGCGGTTAAATCCCTTTGACTCCAGACCACCCCTCAACTCAAGACCATCCATATTGGGTCCTACTAACCCTCAAGCTTTTTCAGATTTGGGTGGCGTATGCCTCTCCAAATCCGAGATTTCCGGTAAGCCTCCTCAACTTACCCTTGGTGGCGGTTTTCACATCACTCCCACATACCAGGGATATGCAATTAGCGGACCAACAGCTGTTGCAAAACTACAAGTCCCATCATGCCTCTGCCTCTGGGTGTTATGCTTGTGGCTGTCAGAGTCTTGCTATGCCTCATGGGATTTGTAGTTTTGCAACATCTGGAGGTCCGCTAATTGCATATCCCTGACATATACAGTAAATTTTGGGTTCAATTAACCCTTAAGCTTTTTCAGATTTGGGTGGCGTATGCCTCTCCAAATCCGAGACTTCTGGTAAGCCTCCTTCAACTCACCATTGGTGGCGGTTTTCACTTCACTCTCATATATAGAAGATTTTGAATTACAAGTTCACATTTTGATTCAACACGTTTCTTTTGGATTGAACTTCACCACTTTGGATTTTTCATTGATTTTCTTTTTGTGGACTTTATTTGATTGGACATTTATTTTGTGTTAATCATCATGAATTATAATAATATTGTTTGATCACTTTAGCATTAGAGTCACTCAGCACGTTACTTTTGGGTGACACACGTGTTTACTACAATAGTATTATATTTAAACTGTGTATTTACTCATCATTTTACACAAATTTTACTTAGGTAGCGCTACACTTTTATTTCCATTCATCACCAGCTTTTTTCTACTAGCAGTGTCGGCGGCTTCTTTTAGTATACAAACATTTTTTTTTCGTCCAGCGCAGTATTACCCATATTTTTATATAACAATCTAATAATAGAAATAATGCGCTTCAATCATCCTGACACCATAACAACCACGGTGCTTGGATGATTGAAGCGCCAAAACCAGCCGTTTCCCCGATAAATTGCCCACAAAAAAACATATTTTCTGGCAGTGCCCCTCCCGAGACAAGACTCTGGATTCGCCCCTGGTATGAATGGCAACCCGGGTACCTTTAACCAGCTGACACTCCAGCTCCTTTCGTGGAACATGTTGATTTTTGGATCATATTATCTGGGGGTCCGGCGCTACCAAATGCTATCCCAGGATTGTCACTGCTCCTTCGGGATCACCCTAAAAGAACTATCATTGTAACATATGGCTTCCTCTGTATTATATATTCTTATGTAGGTGCCGGACTGTCTGAGGTGGGCATTGTCTGTGATAATGTTATTAGCTCTTATCTGATGGTTTTCTGTATACATTCAGTGTGTCTCTCTATTAAAGCAGTTCTTGTTTACTCTAAAAGCTGGTGTTGTCTAGTTTTTTTGGGGTAGCTACAGCTGTAGTCATTTGCCTCGTGTTCCAGGGAAGCAGCTTCTTGGCAGAGATACCCAGTCGGGGTGTCCGGAGTCTATAACAACTTGTAGAAGGATGCAGACACAGCAACTGTCCTCAAAAGAACACTGAAAGTGCACCAGATGGTTATAATGAGCAAAGACCCTCCCACTCAGGAATCAGTCTGGAAAGGACATGGCGGAACACACAGCTTTACTTAAGAACAAATATATAGAAGAAACCCGCAACAAAGTTTTCTTTTTTTTTTTTTATCAATGTAATGTATATAGAACATCCATATGACAAACCATCTGTGTGCTGTATATTGTATAAATACAAAAATGTCTGTTATTTTCATGAGAGATGAACATTGTCCTACAGGAGATGTTTTTATTATCTGTGTCCCTTCATATAACTAATCCTATGAATACAGTACAAGTCACAGCCCAGCCTCACCCTGTGTAGGAGGACGTGACCCTTCCAACTACATTCTTCTCCGGTGTCAGAGAAGTTCACTTTCATTTCCTCGTCTGCTGTCAGCGATGGCGTCTGCTGATCTGAGAGCTGAGCTGGAATGTTCCGTCTGTCTGAACATTTATACAGATCCTGTAATGCTGAGATGTGGTCACAACTTCTGCCGGGTCTGTATTGATTGTGTGCTGGATACACAGGAGGGGTCTGGAGGATATTCCTGTCCTGAATGCAGAGAGAAGTTTCCGGATCGTCCTGCACTGCACAGGAACATAACACTACGTAACATAGTGGAGAATTTCCTGTCTGCTCAGCCATATCAGGAGGAGTCCGGGGTCTTCTGTACTCACTGTGTGGACTCTCCTGTACCTGCTGTTAGATCCTGTCTACACTGTGAGGTTTCTCTGTGTGATAAACACCTGAGAGTCCACAAAAAGTCCCCAGAACACATCTTATGTGACCCCACCTTGTCCATGGAGAGCAGGAAATGCTCCGTCCATAAGAAGATCCTGGAGTATTACTGCACTGAGGATGAGACCTGTATCTGTAAGTTTTGTGTGACTGGAGAACATAAAGGACATGAGATGGAGTCACTGGATGAGGCTTCTGAGAAGAAGAAGGAGACACTGAGGAATGTTCTGCAGACACTTCTGACAAAGAGAGAGGAGACGGAGGAAATAGTCCAGAGTCTGCAGGAACACAGGAGGAAAGTAGAAGAAGAAGCAGCTGGTGACACCGAGAGAGTCACTGTCCTGTTTAGAGATCTCAGGAGACGTCTGGAAGACCTGGAGAAGAGAGTCCTGAGGGAAATCTCCGGGAGGGCAGAGCGGATCTCCATCTCCATCCGGGATCTGGAAATAAAGAAGGAGGAGCTGTCCAGGAAGTTGCGTCACATTGAGGAGCTGTGTAACGTGACGGATCCACTGACTGTCTTACAGGAATCAGACACAGGTGACTTGTGTGATACTGAGGATGGAGATAATGAGGACAGAGAGAGACATGAGAAGATCCTCCATGATGGAGGGGGTCTGGATGTGGCTGGGATATCACACACATTACACACATTATCTGATATAATAACAGAGGTAAATGTAGACTTCTATATACAGGGAGCTGCAGACATATTACTGGATGGAAACACAGCTCATAATATTCTCCATATATCAGATGACAGGAAAACGGTATCCTGGTCAGATAGAAACCAGAAGCGCCCCAAAACTCCAGAGAGATTTCAGTATTGGTCTCAGGTGTTGAGCAGTCGGAGTTTCTCCTCAGGGAGACATTACTGGGAAGTGGATGTCGGGGGGTCAGAGAGCTGGAGAGTCGGGATGTGTTACCCCAGTATAGAGAGGAGAGGAGGGGAGTCAGAGATTGGATATAATAACAAGTCCTGGGGATTGGACAGGGAAGATGATCAGTATGAGGTGATACATGACAAAAATAAAATCCCCTTACCAACCAATCTCTCCAGTAACAGAGTCAGGATATATCTGGATTATGAGGCTGGGTGGATCTCCTTTTATGATCTGTGTGACCCGATCCGACACCTTCACACCTTCACCACCACCTTCACTGAGCCCCTCCATGCTGGGATTTTGGTATATAAAGGTTGTATAAAGGTCTGTGGGGGGGGGGGGGGGGGGCGGGAGATGTGAGAACTCCTCCCACAGACTGATGACATCATAGTAAGGGAGGGTCAGATCGGTTAAATATTCATCCAATGGGGCAGATGGTGGGGACTCCAGTCAGTGTCTCTTTTATTGTAGTTTGGGGTACAGTACAAATCAGGGTGCAGGTTACAGAAATAGGAGGCCGTGCTACAAAATCATGCTGATCTGCAATGTAATAGAGGAAATAAATGAGTAGAATAGAAGAAGTCAGTTTATACTGTAGTTGTGAGATGTTTTTTGGTTTGTTGATGTGCAAAGTAAAATGATTGTGTGACTGGGTGTACCCCTCTCAGGAGGACTGAACCCCCAGAAATGTGGAGGAGGAAAGATAAAGTTTAGGGTTAGAGTGAGAAAAGAGAAGAAAACGGAACCCTCTGTCATATATCTCCTCTATACAGGGTCGGGGGGTCTGAGCTCTGCAGTGCTCTATGTTGCTCCCTGGAAATTTACACCAGAACATGTCCAATCTCACTCCAATCAGAGTTCATTGTGACATCATCAAACCCCAATAGAACTTTTTAGCTTAAAGAATATGTAAACCCAACACTTGCTATCCCTGATATGTGGCTGCTGTACCATGTATTTGTATCAAGACGTATCCTGTTCTCTTTGTATTGTTTCCTTTATGTGAAATCCCTGGTGATCCTGCCAGTCCCTCTGCTTTCGTATTAAAAACTGACCTCACTAAGCATGAAAACACAGCATGATCAGTTCTCTAGCTGTGCTGGGAACTCTGCCTGCTCTCTTCCAATGATCAGGTTTTAACGGACACCCCCCCTGTACAGCCATTAACGGGAAAAACCAGGGTGCTGCTGTTTCTCCTCCCCCAGCTCTTATGCAGCTGAGAACAGAGAAAATGTGATCACTTATAAAAAAGGGAAAAATGTATTTAGAATGTTTTTTTTTTTTATATATCTATACACAAATGTTTTACCTTTCATTTCTAGTTTTAACAGAATGGTTGGTTGTTTTACAAGGTGAGGGTTCACATAGACTTTACATCAGCTAAATACAGTCAGGTCCATAAATATTGGGGCATCGACACAATTCTAATCTTTTTGGCTCTATACGCCACCACAATGGATTTGAAATGAAACAAACAAGATGGGCTTTACCTGCAGACTTTCAGCTTCAATTTGACATCCAAATCAGGTGAACGGTGTAGGAATTACAACAGTTTGTAGATGTGCCTCCCACTTTTTAAGGGACCAAAAGTAATGGGACAGATTAACAATCATAAATCAAACTTTCACTTTTTAATACTTGGTTGCAAATCCTTTGCAGTCAATTACAGCCTGAAGTCTGGAACGCGATGACGTCACCAGACGCTAGGTTTCATCCCTGGTGATGCTCTGCCAGGCCTCTACTGCAACTCTTCAGTTCCTGCTTGTTCTTGGGGCATTTTCCCTTCAGATATGTCTTCAGCAAGTGAAATGCATGCTCAATCGGATTCAGGTCAGGTGATGACTTGGCCATTGCATAACATTCCACTTCTTTCCCTTAAAAAACTCTTTGGTTGCTTTCGCAGTATGCTTCGGGTCATTGTCCATCTGCACTGTGAAGCGCCGTCCAATGAGTTCTGAAGCATTTGGCTGAATAGGAGCCGATAATAATATTCCCCGAAACACTTCAGAATTCATCCTGCTGCTTTTGTCAGCATTCACATCATCAATAAATACAAGAGAACCAGTTCCATTGGCAGCCATACATGCCCACGCCATGACACTACCACCACCATGCTTCACAGATGAGGTGGTATGCTTTGGATCATGAGCAGTTCCTTTCCTTCTCCATACTCTTCTCTTCCCATCACTCTGGTACAAGTTGATCTCGGTCTCATCTGTCCATAGGATGTTGTTCCAGAACTGTGAAGGCTTTTTTACATGTTGTTTGGCAAATTCTAATCTGGCCTTCCTGTTTCTGAGGCTCACCAATGGTTTCCATCTTGTGGTGAACCCTCTGTATTCACTCTGGTGAAGTCTTCTCTTGATTGTTGACTTTGACACACATAAACCTACCTCCTGAAGAGTGTTCTTCATCTGACACACATACACCTACCTCCTGGAGAGTGTTCTTCATCTGACACACATACACCTACCTCCCGGAGAGTGTTCTTCATCTGACACACATACACCTACCTCCCGGAGAGTGTTCTTCATCTGACACACATACACCTACCTCCTGGAGAGTGTTCTTCATCTGACACACATACACCTACCTCCTGGAGAGTGTTCTTCATCTGACACACATACACCTACCTCCTGGAGAGTGTTCTTCATCTGACACACATACACCTACCTCCTGGAGAGTGTTCTTCATCTGACACACATACACCTACCTCCTGGAGAGTGTTCTTCATCTGGCCAACTGTTGTGAAGGGTGTTTTCTTCACCAGGGAAATAATTCTTCGCTCATCCACCACAGTTGTTTACCGTGGTCTTCCGGGTCTTTTGGTGTTGCTGAGCTCACCGGTGCGTTCTTTCTTTATAAGGATGTTCCAAACTGTTGATTTGGCCACACCTAATGTTTTTGCTATCTCTCTGATGGGTTTGTTTCTTTGTTTTGTTTTTTTCAGCCTAATGATGGCTTGCTTCACTGATAGTGACAGCTCTTTGGATCTCATATTGAGAGTTGACAGCAACAGATTCCAAATGCAAATAGCACACTTGAAATTAATTCTGGACCTTTTATCTGTGAACTCTGGACCTTTTATCTGCTCCTTGTAAATGGGATAATGAGGGAATAACACACACCTAGCCATGGAACAGCTGAGCAGCCAATTGTCCCATTACTTTTGGTCCCTTAAAAAGTGGGAGGCACATATACAAACTGTTGTAATTCCTACACCGTTCACCTGATTTGGATGTAAATACCCTCAAATTAAAGCTGAAATCTGCAGTTAAAGCACATCTTGTTTGTTTCATTTCAAATCCAGTGTGGTGGTGTATAGAGCCAAAAAGATTAAAATTGTGTCAATGTCCCAATATTTATGGACCTGAATGTTCTGGGGGCATGAAAAATAAAACTCTGCGAAGTTTTCCAGTTGTTTTTTACAGCCTGAGTAGAATAGCCTGTCCCCTGCCAACATGCTGCAGAAAAGGACCCTTGCTGTCTGTGGGGAAGCCGTGGTCTCTCTGCATATGTCCAACATGCCCACTGCTGAGTCAAAGCCAGAGCTTTAATGATTGGAGAGTTCTAGCTCTAACTCATCAGAGGGTGTGTCAGATCTCTGCAGGGAGACCACTGCTTCCTCACAGATGGGAAGGGTCCCTGGCAGGGGACGTGTGTTCCTACTCAAGTCTATTTTTATTTCTAATTGATTTTATGTATTTTTATATGAATAAGTATATGAATAAAATAATTGGTAGAGTCATTCTAGATGAAGGTCAGTGTCATATTGGGATAGGACATATATTAATGTTGTGGTGACTAAGGCCTATAGAGGAGGCTGAAACGCATCAGTTTTTTAGGAATTGTCTCCTTTTTATGGTTTGATGGAATAAATAAAGATATTAATTTTTAATGCCAAGACGTCCCGGTGCCGGATTTTTACTCTTCATTGGATATTGGAGGTTCAGTACTACGTGAGTCCCGGCACAGATGTCATCATCTCATCCTGTCTATTCTTATGGGATTTTGGGGTTGTAGCACTTCCTTTGTTGCTCTGGACATTGTATTATGGGGGAGGGGGGTGGAAGGTTTTATCCAATCACAGGCCTTTCTGTAAGGAAAAGTGTGTGGCTTGTTCAATATCCAATAGCGGGGTATATCCAGTCCGTCCTTCAGTACATACCCAAGTGTATACGGGTATTTAATCATCTCTGCTGGGTTTTTTTTATTTTTTTTGCGCTATAAACAAAAAATATATATATATTTTTACTTGCTACTAAAAAAACAACAACAAAACAATGTAAAAAATCTAATTTGTTCATCAATTTAGGCCAATTTGTATTCTTTTACATATTTTTGATAAAAAAATCCCAATAAGCGTATATTGATTGGTTTGCATAAAAATTCTTGCGTCTACAAACTATGGTATAGATTTATAAAATTTCATTTTTTTTTACTAGTAATGGCGGCAATCAGCGATTTTTAGCGGGACTGCGAAATTGCGGCGGACAAATCGGACACTTTTTGGGGACCAGCAGTCACAATTCAGTGATCAGTGCTAAAAAAAATGCTCCTGACAGCATTTCGCAGGGCAGACAGTATCCCCAGCCATGTATCTTGCTTCAGATGCTCCCTGACTTATTCAAACACACGCTACAATGACGACACAACCTGCTGACCATCACCAATGCCCTGAGAAATCATCAAATTCCACACAAATGGAAATATCCTGCTAAGCTAGTCATCACTCACAACGGGACCTCCATCAGTGTGACCACAGC
Organism: Rana muscosa; assembly: GCA_029206835.1. Lineage (NCBI taxonomy): Eukaryota > Metazoa > Chordata > Amphibia > Anura > Ranidae > Rana > Rana muscosa. The sequence goes on from CM055118.1 coordinate 383,680,912, forward strand.
TGGCCTCTGGGGTATTCTCCCAGACCAAGCCAATACTACCCAGCCCAGCCCTCCACCATCAACACTGGATAATGGGTGGCGGGTGGTATCATGTAAGCACTCCCCGAAGAAAAATGCAAGTGGAAGCTCCTAACTTCAGATACATCACTTTGTTCACAAATTTAGGGAATGTAATGTTCACCTTTCTTTCCCCCAAAAGTTTACTTCGACAATTAAAGTTGCTCACGGATCCTGCACCGGACCCTCTTTTTACTGATGTTGTTATGTTGTTTTTGACCTACTTCGTTCTGTTTTTATTTTTTACCTCTATGTTCGGTACACTCAGTGTTGTCTACACCCGTATGAAGACATATCTCAACAAGACAAGCCGTCCGAGACTGCAGTGCTCCATGTGGATTGGGGAAGGCTTAAAGGGGTTGTAAAGGTACATGTTTTTTCACCTTAATGCAATCTATGCATTAAGGTGAAAAAACATCAGACAATTAGCGCCCCCCCCCCCAGCCCCCCCCGTTTACTTACCTGAGCCCTTGAAAGTCCCGCGTCGTGAACACGCTGGCTTCTCGGCTCATTCATTGGTTGATTGGTAGCAGCGCAGCCACTGGCTCCCGCTGCTTTCAATCAAATCAATGATCCGGAGCGCCGGGGGGCGGGGCCGAGTGATACAGTCGGCGGCTATGGCCGCCGACTGTATCACGGGAGCGCGCCCGCAAGCTAACCCCCATGGGAGAGAGATTCCCAGAACGGGGGTTAGCTCTTGCGGGGAGGAGCCGAGACAGCCGCCGAGGGACCCCAGAAGACGAGGATCGGGGCCACTCTGTGCAAAACAAGCTGCACAGTGGAGGTAAGTATGATATGTTTGTTATTTTTTCATTTTTTTAAAAGGAACCTTTACAACCCCATTAACCCTTATGAACCAGCGCCTCAACGTAACTGTGAGTAAATTCCCCCACAGACCACCCAGAAACACTCTAGCGCCAGACTTTGCCTGTCAACTGCCTATCCTTAAACGCTAGGGGCCTGAATCATCCTGCCAAGCAGTTCTCGCTATAGAAGAAAGCTGGCAAGCATAAGGTGGACATTCTCAGTGTCCAAGAGACTCATTTCAAGACTTCTGACATGCCCAGATGTTCTCATAAAGACTATCCAAACATTTTTCTCTCCTGTGTCTGAAAAGAAAAGAGGCGTCCTTTTGGCTTTTAAAAGTACTCTCGCTTTCCAACTTAAAGACGACATTATAGATTCTGAAGGAAGATACATTATAGTTACATGTGACATTAATTCCCAACCTTACACAATGGTGGCCCTGTACGCTCCCAACTCTCACCAGCTGCGCTTCCTCTGCAAACGTTTTAAACGCATCTCTATAGTTAAACATGGTCACCTTCTGATGTGTGGAGACTTCAATCTAACGGTCAACCCTCGTCTAGACTCTTCAGCACCGTTAAAAATAAACACACCACCTCACTCCAACACCTGTTTCACTCGGAAGAAGTCTTTGGCGTATGGTGCTGTCACCACAGCAGCGAAGGAGACTACACTTTCTTCTGAGTGATTTTGAAACAAATGATGGCGCCCTCTGAAAATTTTTAATCATTAAATGTGAAGTGAAAATTGTGTATAGTAAATCTGCCCCTTCAAAAAGGTTAAAGGGGTTGTAAAGGTTAAGGTGAAAAAACATCTGTGGATTAGCGGCCCCCCGAGCCCCCGTTTACTTACCTGACCCCTCGAAAGTCCCGCACCGTGAACGCGCAGGCTTTCCCGCCAGGCTTATCGGCTCATTCATTGGTTGATTGAAAGCAGCGCAGCCATTGGCTCACGCTGCTGTCAATCACATCCAATGACGCAGCGGGCCGGGGGGGGGGGGCGGGCCGAGTGATACAGTGAGCGGCTATAGCCACCGGCTGTATCACGTGAGCGTGCCCGCAAGAACTCACCACCATGAGAGCTCGCTCGCATGAAGGTGGTGAATTCTTGCAGGAAGGAGCAGAGAAAGCTATGATTAAACACTAGGAATAGTGTGAAACGCGTCAGTTTCAAGTTTGCTGGATTGCTGTGGCTTGTAGTGCTGTTCTATTTTAATAAAGGCAACGTTTGTTTGGAGTGCGGCTGTCCAGAAAGACTTTCTTTTTTCTGCCTTGCTAAATGCATTGCCTGCACCTGTGGTTTCTGTGAGGTGGATTATTATCAAGGTTTTCCTGCCTGGAGCGGCTACTTTCCTTTCTCCCTGAGGAGCAGAGACAGCCGTCGACGGACCCCAGAAGACCAGGTTGAGGCCACTCTGTGCAAGACGAGCTGCACAGTGGAGGTAACATGTTTGTTATTTAAAAAAAAAAAATAGCTTTTAGTGTTCCTTTAATGATCGACCTTTCAAGCACAAACGTAAAACATACTGTATAAGGAAACTGGCGCTCAGAAATTGTATAAGGTGACCTGTGCATCACATATGGCTCCAACAATAAAGTAAATACAGTGCATTAACCACTTCAGCCCCGGAGGATTTGGCTGCCCAAAGACCAGAGCACTTTCTGCGATTCAGCACTGCGTCGCTTTAACTGACAATTGCGCGGTCGTGCGACGTGGCTCCCAAACAAAATTGACGTCCTTTTTTTTCCCACAAATAGAGCTTTCTTTTGGTGGTATTTGATCACCTCTGCGGTTTTTATTTTTTGCACTATAAACAAAAATAGAGCGACAATTTTGAAAAAAAACAACAATATTTTTTACTTTTTGCTATAATAAATATCCCCAAAAAATATATAAAAAAACATTTTTTTTTCCTCAGTTTAGGCCGATACGTATTCTTCTACATATTTTTGGTAAATAGATTTATGGAATTTTTATTAATATTTTTATTTATTTTTTATTAGTAATGGCAGAGAACAGCGATTTTTATCATGACTGCGGCATTATGGCGGACACATCGGGCACTTTTGGCGCTATTTTGGGACCATTCACATATATACAGTGATCAGTGCTATAAAAATGCAGTGATTACTGTGTAAATGTGACTGGTAGGGAAGGGGTTAACCACTAGGGGGGGAGGAAGGGGTTAAGTGTGTCCTAGGGAGGGATTCTAACTGTAGGGGGGCAGGGCTTACATGTGACACGACATTGATCACCGCTCTCGATGAGAGGGAGCAGACGATCAGTGTCCTGTCACTAGGCAGGACAGGGAAATGCTTGTTTACACAGGCATCCCCCCCGTTCTGCAGCTCAGTGACATGATCGCGGGACACCGGCGGACATCGAGGTATACGGCGGCAAATTTAAAGGGACGTATATTTACGTCGATTTGCCTGTCCGTGCCATTCTGCCGACGTATATGTACAGGAGCCGGTCCTTAAGTGGTTAAAAAGTGAACAATCAAATTTAAGTAAAAGTCCATGTGTGACATATCCCAACACCAATCTTGTGCTTCTATGTAGTCATGTCTTCCAAAATCCTTCACCACAGGTCCTCAGGAAATAGATGTCAACTCACCAGAGGTGTATACAAAAGAGAGAAGAGAATAGGCTATGTGGGTACCTCATCCTATATAATATTTAGAAAAGAGCGAACAAACATGATGGACTTTTACGGTACCAGAGAGGAACTTTTCAATAGATTCTTTTACCAAATATTTTTATTAACAAAGATTTAAAACATTAATCATTCCATAAAATCATTAAATTGTTATTGGATATCGTAGAATTTAACCACTTAAGGACCGCCGCCTGTACATATATATAAGTCAGCAGAATGGCACGGCTGGGCATAAGCACGTATATATACACGTCCCCTTAAAGATGCCCAGCTGTGGGTCGCACGCACGCGCCACCGGTGGCGCGCTCGCAACCCGGTCCCGAGCTCCGTGACCGCGCCCGCGGGACCCGCGGACCCGATCGCCGCCGGTGTCCCGCGATCGGGTCACAGAGCTGAAGAACAGGGAGAGGTAAGTGTAAACAAACCTTTCCCCGTTCTTCCTAGTGAGATTGTCACTGATCGTCTGTTCCCTGTCATAGGGAACGACGATCAGTGATGTCACATGCCAAGCCACGCCCCCACAGAGTAAGAAACACTCATTAGGGCACACTTAACCCCTTCAGCACCCCCTACAGCTTAATCCCTTCACTGCCAGTGTCATTTTCACAGTAATCATTGCATTTTTATAGCTCTGATCGCTGAAAAAATGACAATGATCCCAAAATGGTGTCAAAAGTGTCCGATGTCTCCGCCATAATGTCGCAGTCACGATAAAAATCTCTGATCGCCGCCATTACTAGTAAAAAAAAATGTTTAATAAAAATGCCATAAAACAGTCCCCTATTTTGTAGACGCTATAACTTTTGTGCAAACCAATCAATAAAGCTTATTGCGTTTTTTTTTTTACCAAAAATATGTAGAAGAATACGTATCGGTCTAAACTGAGGGAAAAAAAAAAAATTATATATTTTTTGGGGATATTTATTATAGCAAATAGTAAAAAATATTGTATTTTTAAAAAAATTGTCGCTCTTTTTTTGTTTATAACTGCAGAGGTGATCAAATACCACCAAAAGAAAGCTCTATTTGTGGGAAAAAAAGGACGTCAATTTTGTTTGGAAGCCACGTCGCACGACCGCGCAATTGTCAGTTAAAGCGACGCAGTGCCGAATCGCAAAAAGAGGCCTGGTCTTTAACCAGCCAAAATGGTCTGGGCCTGAAGTGGTTAGAGATCTCTGCAGTGGCGGTGCGTCCATAGAGGGCGCCGGAGCGCCGCCCCCTCTCGCTCCCGCACCGCCACTGAAAGACAATACACAGATTCATGCATTGCATGAATCTGTGTATTGTCACCGCTGCCGCGCTGCCCACTATTCATATGGCCGGCCTCCTGGTGAGTGCCGCCCATATGAATTAGAGCGGTGGCCGGCGGTGGGTGGGATTTGGAAGTGTCTATCAGAGCCAGCGGCTCTGATAGGCTTTCCGAATACAGCTCTCAGGCTGTAATCGGCTTCCAAAAGCTCCTCCCAGGTACGCACGGGGGTGCGTTCCTTGGAGAAGACTGTGGAGGTTTCAGCCAATCAGGTTCACAGGTAACCAGATCCGGTGAACCTGATTGGCTGAAGCGACATCGAGGCTGGGAGAACACATCGAGGACGGCGCGGACCGAGGAAGGTAAGTGCAGGGCTGGGGGGGGGGCAGGCTGTATTTGGGGGGAACTGGCTGTATATGGGGACAAACTGGCTGCATTTGGGGGGAACTGGCTGCATTTGGGGGACAAACTGGCTGCATTTGGGGGGAACTGGCTGTATATGGGGGAAAACTGGCTGTATATGGGGGAAAACTGGCTATATATGAGGACAAACTGGTTGTATATGGAGCACACTGGCTGTATATGGGGGCACACTGGCTGTATATATGGGGGGCACACTGGCTATATATATGGGGGGCACACTGGCTATATATATGGGGGCACACTGGCTATATATATGGGGGCACACTGGCTATATATATGGGGGGCACACTGGCTATATATCGGGACAAAGTGGCTGTATATGGGGCACACTGGCTATATATATGGGGGCACACTGGCTATATATATGGGGCAAACTGGCTGTATATGGGGGCACATTGGCTGTATATGGGGGCAAACTGGCTGTATATGGGGGCACATTGGCTGTATATGGGGGCACATTGGCTGTATATGGGAGCACACTGGCTGTATACGTGGGCACATTGGCTGTATATGGGGGCACACTGGCTATATATGGGGGCAAACTGGCTGTATATGGGGGCACACTGGCTATATATATATATATATATATATATGAGGGCACACTGGCTGTATATGGAAACAAACTGGCTGTATTTGAGGGGGCAAACTGGTGGCGTTTGGGCACAGTGGCTGCGTTTAATGGGCACAGTGGCGGCAATTGTTTTTTTTTTTTTCAGTTTGTTTGCGCCCCCCCAAAAAATTTTGAGCACCAGCCGCCACTGGATCTCTGTTATTACAGTTGTCAAATGGTTGACGCGTTTCACATTCTTGCTTCTTCAGAACCTCAAACTCTTGACTTTTAACAGAGACCTTGATCAAAAAACACACAAAGAGATACAGGGATATTATTATACATTGACTTCTCTATAGAACCTCCATATCCATTCTCACTGTCCATTATCTCATCAAATATATGAAACAATAAAAATTAGTTTTTCAATAAGCTGATTATCAATTAATTGGTTAACTCACATACTATGAAATCCATATGACAACAACAATACTGGCACGTAGAGTGCATGGAAAAACGACCCAGGTGGAGATATCCTTCAAAAAAAATTGAGGACCACAAATGAATACCTATACTCCCCAGAGGTGTTTGACCCCTTAATTAAAGGAGGTCAAAAATCGCTATTAGAAACCCAATTCATTGCTCGGTAGCACCTTGCCATTCCAAAGATCCCTCAGGTCAGATTATGGTGTACAAGTGAACTCCACAGGAGACATAAAGAAGTAGCTCATAGTGTAGTAGATTTATCATTCGTGTTACAATCATAAAAACAACTTTGTACTCACATGTAACAGTGCCTGTACCCTTGACACTGGAGAACGACAGCGTGTGCAAATGGGCCTGTCAATGGGATGCCGGCGTGCGATCCACTCCTCGCTCTCAATGCTGGGCCTGCTGGAAAGTCACATGGGACCCGGAAGTGACGAATCCCCCCCGTTCCGACGTATGTTTTGCTGTATTTGCGTCTTCAGGAAGTGATAGGGTTGCCACCTCACCCCTTTAAACCCCGAACACATATGAATTACACAGGATCTATGGCTAATTTAATGCAGAAAAGGCACCAAGTGAGTGTAATTACCACCTTAATCAGCCACAGAACCTGTGTAATTAATATGTGTTCAGTTTTAAAGGGATGAGGTGGCGACCCTAGGAAGTGATGATCAGTCACTTCCAGGTTATATCTATGATGTATGTACAGTTGTGCTCATAAGTTTACATACCCTGGCAGAATTTATTATTTCTTGGCCATTTTTCAGAGAATATGAATGATAACACAAAAACTTTTCTTTCACTCATGGTTAGTGTTTGGCTGAAGCCAATTATTATCAATCAACTGTGTTTTTACTCTTTCTAAATCATATTGACAACAGAAACTACCCAAATGGCCCTGATCAAAAGTTTACATACCCCAGTTCTTAATACCGTGTATTGCCCCCTTTAACATTAATGACAGTGTCACGTACCGAGTGTGACCAGAACTGTGCGGCTAGCAACAGAGGAACACCAAACACATATAAGTGAAAATATAAAGATTTATTAAAGATAAGTGAAATAATATAGACACAACCACCTCCAATACCACACAGTGCACAACAACCAATACCAAACAGAACCCACAAATAATAACAGTAACAGACAAGTATGTACAAGTAATGGGGAAAACCAGAATCATAAACAGGGCCAGGCCAGGGTCATACACAGCAGGTAGGTAGATGGACAAAGAGATATTCCAGAAGCATAAACGTTAGCCAGGCCAAGGTCATACACAGGGAGGTCAGCAGATGGGGTAAGGAACACAGGACAGGGAGAGGATGGATGGATGGATCAGGACAGGGAGACAGGATCAAGCAGGGGGCAACCAGGCTGCAGAGCAGGGATCAGGGATTAGGACAGACACAACAGGTACAGGTACAGGTTCAGGTTCAGGTTCAGGTTCAGGTTCAGGTTCAGGTTCAGGTTCAGGTTCAGGTTCAGGTTCAGGTTCAGGTTCAGGTTCCAGGAATCAAGGTTCAAGTAGAGCAGGTGCAGGTCAGGGCACAAGGACGATACCAGGGCGGTGTGTGTATGCACCTGCCGGGTATTTATAGGAATGCTGATTAGCTTCAGGTCACAGCTGATTGGAGGGAGGGCAGTTTGCTCCACACTGCCAGGATCCATCCGCTGGTGGAAACCAGTACTGCGTCCAAGGAATAATACAACACCAGCAGGGAAAGATTCTCCTGACAGTTCCAAACTGCCAGGAGACATCTGATGGGGACCACAGTACTGCAAAACAAATAACAAATAACACCAGCGGATGGAACCATTCCTGACAGACAGCTTGAAGTCTTTTGTGGTATTTGTGGATGAGGCTCTCTATCTTCTCAGATGGTAAAGCTGCCCATTCCTCTTGGCAAAAAGCCTCCAGTTCCTGTAAATTCTTGGGCTGTCTCGCATGAACGGCGTGTTTGAGATCTCCCCAGAGGGGCTCAATGATATTGAGGTCAGGAGACTGAGATGGCCACTCCAGAACCTTCACTTTATTCTGCTGTAGCCAATGACAGGTTGACTTGGCCTTGTGTTTTGGATCATCGTCATGTTGGAATGTCCAAGTACGTCGCATGTGCACCTTCCTGGCTGATGAATGCAAATGTTCCTCCAGTATTTTTTGATAACATACTGCATTCATCTTGCCATCAATTTTGACCAAATTTCCTGTGCCTTTTGTAGCTCACACATCCCCAAAACATCAGTGATCCACCTCCGTGTTTCACAGTAGGAATGGTGTACCTTTCATCATAGGCCTTGTTGACTCTCCAAATGTTGCATTTATGGTTGTGGCCAAAAAGCTAAATTTTGGTTTTAATACTCCAAATGACTTTATGCCAGAAGGTTTGAGGCTTGTCTCTGTGATGTTTGGCGTATTGTAAGCGGGATACTTTGTGGCATTTACGTAGTAATGGCTTTCTTCTGGCGACTCAACCATGCAGCCCATCTTTCTTCAAGTGCCTCCTTATTGAGTACAGTGGAACCTCGGATTGCGAGTAACGCGGTTAACAAGCGTTTTGCAATACAAGCACTATATTTCCCCAAATCCTAACTCGTTTTGCGAGTGTTATCTCGCAAAACGAGCAGGATTCAGGCCAAAGCGGTGTGCAGTACCGCTTTTGGCCTGAGGTGGGGGGCGCAGGAGCCGAACGGCACCGATCGCAGCCGGAAATGCACGGACAGGCCCGAGGACAGTTTGGCTGACCTCGGAAAACCTCGGAAAGGCTTGTGAACGGAGTTATTCCGATGTTTGTTGAGGTCAGCCGAACTGTCCTCGGGCCTTTCCGGATGTTTCCGCGGCTCTTCGGCGCTCCCCCTGCCTCTGGCCCCATGTGGTATTGCATGCCATTGAAGTCAATGCAGAACAAATTATTTTCGTTTCCATTGACTTCAGTGGGGAAACTTGGTTTGATATGCAAGTACTTTGTATTACGAGCATTCTCCTGGAACGGATTATGCTTTAAGTTGTAATCCAAGGTTCCACTGTATCTTGAAACAGCCACACCACATGTTTTCAGAGAGTCCTGTATTTCAACTGAAGTTATTTGCGGGTTTTTCTTTGCATTCCAAACAATTTTCCTGGCAGTTGTGGCTGAAATTTTAGTTGGTCTACCTGACCGTGGTTTGGTTTCAACAGAAAACCTAATTTTCCACTTCTTGATTAGAGTTTGAACACGGCTGATTGGCATTCTCAATTCCTTGTGTAGCGACCCCACCTCTCTCTACCTTCTGGATGTACGGCTCTTGTCTAGGGGACCTGGGAGGAGAGTGGGGTGCACCACCAGCTTCCACCCTCGTGTGTGTAGAGGAGTGGGCTATGACCTTTACCTTCGGGTCTATGTTCCCGTCCGGAGCCTCAGCTTCACTTGAGGATGATTGACCACCGTCCACGCAAGTGGAGGCAGGACCCTTAGCTCCCAGTAAGTTCCACACCAATGAAAGTCCAACACTTATTTATTTTTCAGAGCAATAAATAGTCCTTTTGAGAGCAGACTGGTTAGACAATGAACAGACAAGGAAGGAGGTCCAGGCACAATCCTAACTAATCAGACTAAACTGTTAGAGCTTCACAAGCGTTATGGCGCACATTCGCTGCCACCGACCGTGAGGTTGGTCTCTGCCACAGACCGGGTGAAAAATGAGGCCTCTGCCACAGACCTTGGTGTTAGGTCTCTGCCACCGACCTGGGTTTAGTTGGGTCTCTGCCACAGACCATAAGAACGTGAATCACCTTCTTCAAGTTTCAGCCCCTGTCAGGGAAAGTCATCCATCCGGACGGTCCCCAGAGGCCCCACGTCACCAGCCAATGCTGCGCTGGATCTTTGGGAAGGGTCACCTCTCTGGTTCTCCTCGTCCTAGATTCGGGCCCCCTCACTCGGGGAGACCCTAGGAATCCTTAATCCCTTGCAGGACCCAGTCGAAGGTACTGGGCCCCAGGCCTTCTCCATAGTACCTCACCCCAGACTGAAGGTGCCTGGGATGGAACTCGTATCCCACGCACCCAGGCCAAGGGCACCTGGGCGCAGACGAACAGAACACCAGCCCCCAGGCTGAAAGTGCCTGGGGCTCGGACCTCGTGTGCCAGATGTCTGCCCCTTTTATACCCTCTTCCAGCAGGCACAGCAGGTTCCCCGCCTCGCTGTACTACTGCTGCGAGGGGACACAAAAGGCATGGCCCTCCAATGGTGGTTCAACCCCAGCCCAGGGCAACAGCGCCACCCATGGGCCACAGGGAACTGGACACCACTGATATCCTCCACGAACAAAAATAGCCCATAATCCCTAACAATTATTGTATCTGAGCCTACTTACCACTCAGATACCTCCCTTAAATATAGCACCCCGCTACACTCACCCCCGGCAGATAGACACTGGTCCCCAGTGTCTGGAACAAACCTATGCCTCCAAAGAGAGCTAACATAGGCTCGATCCAGAGACTAAAATACACAAAAAGAAAAAAAGAATTGTAGATTGTGCCGGAACCTGACATGAAAAGGGAAGGGAAAAGGAAAACACACATCAGTATAAACATTACATTGAACATATATGAAATTCCCCCCGCCCACATCACTAACTAAGATCTGCCCCTTTTCAGCAATCTTGACGGACGTTCTCTTGCAGAGGGGAAAAAAAACACATAACCCTGACACAATGTGTATCGTTGGAGTGAACGGGTCTCTCTGTAGAGAAACCCCTTCCTTCCAAGAAGAGTGTGATGCAATGTACAACGGTGCACGACACTGCCACCTAGTGAAAGTGCCGCGGTAAAACACTTGTGCTGAATCCGGAAAGAAATCCTCTTCTTCTGTACTGTGGCCCTGACTCAACTACACCCCAAAGTCCTTGTTATCTTTGCGGGAGGGAGGAGAAGGGAGAACAACAACAGCAACAGCCCCCATTCCTCCAAAGAGTATAACACCCGTTAAGCTGGGGCACAGTCCCTGAGTTCCGGCAAAGGCACTCCGGAAAGTTCAGCGATAGTCAAAGAACAAACAAGAGGAGTCTTTTCTCCTATAAGTAAAACCTTGGATGCGGCAGTACAAGGGGTTTCAGGTACCTGTCGAAAGTCTCCATGTGGTATTCCACATCCTCCCCATCCTTCCGACAAATAATCACCCTGTCAGCATGGATGTGTCGACCCAACATCCACTCTGCCTTGCAGTCTTTAAACCTTTTTGAAGCTGTAGGAGAACATGCGAGGTACCTGCGGGCGTGTGGCACTTTTTTTTTTTTTTTAATGGTAAATTTTATTGTACATATCAGCAGTATCTTACATTGACATAGTACAGTACACATTTTCGTACATTATAATTTGCTTATATCAACAAACTCAACATCTTATATTCAGAACGTGCTTTTAAAGAATAGGTATGAAAACAACACAACCAAAACAGAAGTGACAGAGAAGAGAAAAAAAAAAAAAAAGAGAAAAAAAAAAAAAAAAAAAAGAGAAAAAAAAAAAATGTTCCTCCCTTTTCCTTTATTTCCTGTATACCTTCAGCACTAAACAATAGGAGAATTATGACTCCCGCTCCACATCCGTGTCTCCTCTATCTTCCATGACCTTCTATTGACTTATCGCCTGGTGATCCCAGACATTTCCCCACTTATCTCGAGCCAAACCCTGTTTATTTTCAACTATTACACCTCCACATCTCCCGACACTTTATCCATCCATCCCGCCCACACTTTCTCAAATTTTTTGGGGCACCCCCTAGCCATATAGGTTAGTTTGTACATCGGTAGGGCCTTGTTCACCAAAGTCACCCAGCCTTGCAGAGAAGGGGGTGACGGGCTCCGCCATTTGAGGGCCACCGCCTTCTTAGCATAGCAAAACAGAATTCTAAGCAGAGTTTTTTGTGAGGTTGATATTTCCTCCTCCTCTAGGTCACTCAAGAGACATCTGGCCGGGGAGTAAATATTTGGCAGTTCCAGGGCACCCTCCAGAAATGTAAGTATCTCCCTCCAGAAGTTCTCCACCCGGGGGCACTGCCACACCATATGAAAGAAATCTCCCTCCTCCGCATGGCAGCGAGGACATTCAGCAGATTCCCTTCTACCCATTTTATGCAGTCTTTTGGGAGTATAATATATTCTATGGAGATAGTTAAATTGGGTCAATTTGTCTCTAGCTGAGATCATTGAGGGCACTAATGTATCCAAAGCCTCTGACCAAGTCTCCTCCGTGAGGGACGGTATATCCGTCTGCCACTGTGTCAACACCTTCCTCACTCTGGGGGATGAAGATGTGAGGAGCTTGAAATACTATTTGGAAATCAACTGCGAGTGGTCCCCATCCGTTAACACTTTTTCCATACTGGAGGGGGAGAGCACCACTACCCAGCCCCCCCCCCCTTTGTATTGAGCTGTCGCTGCATGACGCAGCTGAAGATACCGAAAGAAAAACGTATTGGGAATCCCGTATTCAGTCCTCAAATCCAGAAAGGTCCTAAACACCCCACCCCTAAACAGTTGGTGGGCGTATTTACCTCCATAAGCCGCCCAGCATGCTCCGTCCGGTACTTTGGCTATTTCACTGAGTTGGGGGTTATGCCACAGAGGAGCATTAGGGGAGGCTGCCAGACTAGTTCCCCCCACCCTGGCATTGCAGATGTGGAATATTTTGTATGACAGTTTCAGTAGTCCCGCCCCCCGTTCCGGATAAGGTCCGTTCCTATAAAGGACATTAATCAGTCCCTCATACGAGTGGACCTGAGCCGCCTGGGTTGCCACAGAGGCAATGTTCAGATCTGGGAAACCCCACCAGTGCACATGTGTCAGTTGGGCTGTCAGGTAGTAGCACTGAAGATTTGGTAGGGCCAATCCACCCTACCTTATAGGTAAATAAAGCGTGTCCAAGGATACTCTAGCGGGTTTAGGGCCCCAGAGAAATGCCGAGAGAATTTTATTAATGCCTGCAAACCATTTCTTAGGGATATAAACTGGTGCGTGCCAAAACAGGTACAGAAATCTGGGCAGGTATATCATCTTAAACATGTTGATTTGTCCAAGGAGACCAAGTGGCAGCCTAGCCCAAGTTTGCAGACTGTCCCTTAACCATGTTGTCATAGGCGCTAAATTATTAACCACATACGTACTGATTGGCAATTGCACATCCACTGCCAGGTACCGAAATTTAGAGACTATCCTTAGGGGGGCCTCTGGGGGCAGGCCTGGGACATAGTCAGGATCAAAGGGGAAGATAATAGATTTGTTCCAATTCACCTTGAATCCCGGAAATCGTCCAAATTCCGAAATTTTGTATTGAGCAGTGGTCAACGAGCCCTCTGCCTCAGCCAAATACAGAAGCATGTCATCAGCGTAGAGGGATGTTTTTTCCTCCAGCTCATTAACCGTACACCCTCTTACTCCAACATCCACTCTTAGGAGAGCCGCCAGCGGCTCTATAGCCAGGGCAAACAACAGGGGCGATAGTGGGCACCCCTGCCGTGTGCCCCTCGCTTTATTGAGTCCGTAATAGTATTGTTGACCCTAAGCTTCGCCCGTGGTTCTGCGTACAGTATCTGGACCCATCTTATAATTCTAGGACCAAACCCCAGCCGCCCAAGGACCGCCACCAGATATGGCCATTCAATAGAATCAAACGCTTTGTGCGTATCCAGGGAGAGCACCACCCGAGTATCCGGCGTTGGTCCCTCAGATTGTAGGATAGTAAACAGACGGCGCAAGTTGATAGCCGTCAATCTTTCAGGTATAAAACCCGTCTGATTCCGATGTTTGGCATATGTGGCGTACCATTCTGCTGGAAACCGGTCCATACCCGGGGTCTTATTTGGATTTAAGGACCCTATTGCTGACACAACCTCCTCCACTGTAAGGGGGAGGTCCAACTCCTCCGCCACCTCCCCTGAAAGTTCCAGGAGGGGTATTGGGGCTAGATAGTCCTGAACCTCGTCCCTACTATATGCAACTCTTGAAGCATATAGCTCAGAGTAAAAATCCACAAAAGCTTTAGCAATCTCTGTTTGTGACCTACAAAGTCGCATCTGTGCATCATATATACGTGGGATAGAGGTCGGTGCCTGGTGTGAGTGAGCTAAGTAGGCCAACAACCTGCTGTTCTTATCTCCGAATTCAAACACCCGTTGGGCCTGATAAAGCAGTTTCTTTTGCTTTTTTTCTACCAGCACCAGATCTAATTGACGCATATTTTCCCTCCACCTTCTTTGGGTGTCATGGTTAGGATTTTTGATGTAATCTATCTCAGCCTCAGCAGCCACCTATTCCGCCTCCCTGAGCTTCCACTCTCTATCAGATTGGAACCGCTTAATGTCAGCTTTAACAATTCCCCTAAGTGTGGCCTTGAACGCATCCCATGTAGCTCCTACTGGCACCTCCCCTCTATTCTCCAGCCAGAAAGTGTTAATGGACCTGGCGGTGGACCTCTCAAAACATTCCTCCTTAAGCCACAGGGGGCTCACACAAAGCATAACCTCTGGGTTTCTCCATATCAAAGGATATAAGCAAGGGGGAGTGGTCCGAAACGGCCCTCGGTAGATATTAGACTCCTACCACCCTTGGGAGAAGTGCCCTGGATACGAAGCACATATCAAACCTGGATAGGGTATTAAATGTGGAGGAGAAGCAGGAATATGCTCTGATATATGGGTTCTTCCATCTCCACACCTTCTCCAAATCATATTGTGCCACACAGGCCACCAACCGGGATCCACCCACAGCCGCCATCCCAAACCTGTCACTTTTAGGAGACAACACTGTGTTCATGTCTCCAGCCAGGATAACAGGGCCCTCTGCTACTCGAACCACCTCAGCCATTATCTCATCCCACACCCCCACTGTAAATGGGGGTGGTATATAGACTGCAACAAAGGTATATGGTTGGTTATTAATGATCAATACCAGGGCTACAAATCTACCCATGGGGTCTAGTTTCACAGATTTAATTGTAAACAGTAAGGATTTGCAAACTAGGACCGAGACCCCCCTGGCATAGGTGGAGTATGTGGAGTGGAATGCTCTCCCCACGAAGGCCCTATGGAGCGCCAGTGTCCTGGAACCCACAAAGTGCGTTTTCTGGAGAAATATGATGTGTGGTCTGCGCTTCAGGATATATTTAAACACCAACGCTCTTTTAATCTTGGAGTTAAGCCCCCGTACGTTCCAGGATAGTAAATTAAGGGTCTGCATCACAGCGTCTAAGGACATATCTACCCATAATAACCTTTGGCCTGAGAGGAGGCGACAGCAGATGGCCCCCCAGGCCTGAGTAAAGCGCACAAATCATTAACATTAGTATTGGCGAATATATTGTGACAGCAGAATAGGCAAATGCAAGGGCCATAAAGGCATACAATTGGTCTAAATGCAGAGCAAGCGAGTACAGTCGAGGGCCAAAGCCCGTAGATCTCGAAGGCATATAAAAATACTGAAGGAGAGCAAAATTAAAACAGAAAAAAACAAAATAGAAAAAAAAAACAGGAACCATCCCTGGTCCACAATGGCGGATCCCAACACCCATTCCCCCCACCCTGCCTGCAGCCCCGAACATCCCACAGGCTTCCTCCCCAAACAGTAACAACAAAAGTCTCCCTAAAGGGGATATGTTTCCTGCGCCAGCCGGGCAGGAAAATTTAGGGGGTAAGTACTTGAGTCCACGTAGAGCTGAATCCAGACCGCAATAGGCATAGGACCCCTAACAGTGTTCCAACAGAGCTGATGACAGGTAGGATTTCTCAGAACGGGGAAAGTTATATATGGCAAATCACGGTAAAACAAATCTATGCATAGGTATCAGAAAGTCAATATAGCATCCCCACCTGGGAGGTCCCTCCCAGGTTCTTCATGGGGCACGTCCTGCATTATAATATCGGGAATCTTACCCATGTCCCAGCGATTCCAACCAGCGATTAGCTTCTTTGGGTTGACATGAAGAACTGTGTCTGGCCTTTGTGTACCACACGGAGCTTAGCAGGATAAAGCATGCTGTATGGCAGACTGCGTTCTCTCAGGCGTTGCTTCACACTCTGGAAAGCTGCTCTCTGTTTCTGTGTGGCTGCCGAGAAATCTGGGAAGATGGAAATGCGGTTGTTATTATAAAGCAGATCAGGCATAGCGCGGGCCTTGCGGAGAATGGTTTATTTATCCCTGAAATATAGGAAACGGGCCAGCATTGGTCTAGGGAATCTGCCCGGAGGGGGTGCTCTCAAAGGGATCCTGTGCGCCCTCTCAATGGCAAACAGGCGGGAAAAACTGTCATTTCCAAAGATCTGCTTGAGCCAGGTCAGCAAGAATTCCTCCGGGTCCTTCCCCTCTGACCCCTCAGGGAATCCCAGGAACCTAAAGTTGTTCCTTCTGAGCCTGTCTTCAATATCCCCCAACTTGGCCTCCTGGGACTTGTGGTCCGCCGCCATGTCTCTCACCTGCACCATCAGGGGGTTAAGGTCATCCTCTATGTTGCTGATACGCTGTTCAGTCTGCGTCACCCTCTGCCTCACCTTCTGGACATCATCCTTGAGTCCACTCTGATGGTGTCAATATGTGTGGACAAGGCAGCATGGCAGCTTTTGATAGTGTCCATAATTTGCAGCAGCGTCAGTTCACCCGTTCGTGCACCGGAGCAATCCTCCCCCTCAACAGACTGGGGAGAAGGCAGGGGAGACGCCAGTGGATCGGTCGGGTCTGGCCAGTCATCATCTCCCTCGATACACTTGCGATCCGGAGGAGCAGATGAGGCTCGCCGCGCCGAGCGGGCACCATTTTGGGAAGCCTCATGTGCAAATTTGGCCAGCTTCTCCGCGGGCGTGGGCTCCACACTGAGGCCTTATTTCACCATTATCTGGTTCCCGGTTTTGTCCCCAGTCGGTTCCGGTGATTAATAGGGCACTGGGTCAGGTCTGGGGTCCGTCAGGATAATATAGGATTAGAATGCGGTTGGAGCTCTGTAGAGAAGCATCCTCACATACCGGAAGTTGGTCACGCCCCCGGTGTGGGGCACTTTAATATGTGTCCAGATGAAGTCATCATACCACCGCTGCCTGCAGGCCTCCACTTCAAACAATAACTCCTTCGATAAGTATGGGTACTCCCACCTATACTCACTGGCAACCTTCTGGCAAAACAGTCTCTGCAGCCTGGACAAGGGAGGCATCGTAGCACGGTCTCCCTCACCCGGCAGGACGATAGAATCCGGGTGTCGAGGTGCCTTGACCACCTCCAAACTGGGCATAGGAGCCCGCAACGACATTCTCTTCGCCCTAGCAGCAGGCGCAGGTGATTCTGAGGGCGGAAGGGTAAGCAGGGGACCAGATCCCTCCTCAGGCGCCGGAGCCTCCACCAGGGGTGTACTATCCCCTGTGGACATGGGTGGGTCCCTTTTGACACGGGACGAGGACAGGGGTATCTTGTCCCAGCCCTTCTCAGCAAAGAGTTCATCTATGATGACATTGTCTCCCATATCGGAGACCGACTCCAGGTCGGAGGTGTCATACTCCTCCGCGGGCAGGAAATTCCTTGTGGACGCGGAGTCATCCCCTCCCACGGGCTCCAGGGGCTGTGGATCCCTGACCTCTCCAACCAAACACCAAGTCCCGTTCCCCGGCTTACCTTGGCCTAAACTTGAATAAGGATGTCCGGGACTTTTCCCTTTGGATCCATCCAGGTCAGGCAAGCGCAGGGGTGTTCCTCCTCTGATGAGACCGACCTTCCTCTTTGGTGGTGGGAGTAGGGAAGCTGTGGTGATCGAAGCAGCATCCTCTGATTTTTCATCCTCCAACTCTTTGATCGCGAGCTCCTCGGAAGTCTCTACAGTGCGCGTGGGAATGGCTGTCAAAGCTCTGACTTCTCCTTCAAGAGTGGCGGTGCTTGTTGTACGGCTGAGGTGGAAGGCCCAAGGCCTTTCTATGGGTTACTCCACCTCAAAGATGAACTCTCCGCAGGCCTCGCAGCGCCCGAATGGCTTCAGCTGAACCACCAGTCCCGAGCAGCTGGGACAAATCACACCGAGGGCCTCAACGTCCTTGCATACATACAGGGTGAATCGTCCTCGGGGCTTGAGCCGAATTCCCGTGACTGTGATCGGAGCAGCAATTGAGGTCATCCTCGTGGTGGTAGAAACTGGAACCCACGAGGCATTGGTGAACCTGCTGACCGTTTGCTGCTCCATTGCGCACTGAATAACTGGTGCCAAAGTCCCCACGTGTACCTCTTCACATGGCCAGACTCCTCCCCTTTTCTGCACCAGTTTGCGGGCCTTCTCCTTAGCACACCCACGAACTGTGCAGGAAGGGTGTGCCTCGTGGCGCGTGGGCCAATATGGCCGACCTCTTTGGAACTCCTCTGGGCAGCAAAGTTCAAACTCTGAGGGCTTTGGCTCTATTAATACAAACACAAATCCCGACCTTGAGCCCCCACGTGTAGCGACCCCACCTCTCTCTCCCTTCTGGGTGTACGGCTCTTGTCTAGGGGACCTGGGAGGAGAGTGGGGCACACCACCAGCTTCCACCCTCGTGTGTGTAAAGGAGTGGGCTATGACCTTTACCTTCGGGTCTGTGTTCCCGTCTGGAGCCTCAGCTTCACTTGAGGATGATTGCCCACCGTCCACGCAAGTGGAGGTAGGACACTTAGCTCCCAGTAACTCAAGTTCCACACCAATGAAAGTCCAACACTTATTTATTCTTCAGAGCAATAAATAGTCCTTTTGAGAGCACACTGGTTAGACAACGAACAGACAAGTTGGGAAGGAGGTCCAGGCACAATCCTAACAAATCAGACTAAACTGTTAGAGCTTCACAACAGTTATGGTGCACAGTCGCTGCCACCGACCGTGAGGTTGGTCTCTGCCACAGACCGGGTGAAAAATGAGGCCTCTGCCACAGACCTTGGTGTTAGGTCTCTGCCACCGACCTGGGTTTAGTTGGGTCTCTGCCACAGACCATAAGAACGTGAATCACCTTCTTCAAGTTTCAGCCCCTGTCAGGGAAAGTCATCCATCCGGACGGTCCCCAGAGGCCCCACCATCACCAGCCAATGCTGCGCTGGATCTTCAGGAAGGGTCACCTCTCTGGTTCTCCTCATCCTAGATTCTGGCCCCCTCACTCGGTGGGACCCTAGGAATCCTCAATCCCTTGCGGGACCCAGTCAAAGGCACTGTAGGTGTCTGTACTGTGGGGGTCTGCACTGTAGGTGTCTGTACTGTGGGGGGGTGGGGGTCTGCACTGTAGGTGTCTGTACTGTGGGGGTCTGCACTGTAGGTGTCTGTACTGTGGGGGGGGGGTGAGGGTCTGCACTGTAGGTGTCTGTACTGTGGGGGGGGGGGTCTGCACTGTAGGTGTCTGAACTGTGGGGGGGTGGGGGTCTGCACTGTAGGTGGCTGTACTGTGGGGGGGTGGGGGTCTGCACTGTAGGTGGCTGTACTGTGGGGGTCTGCACTGTAGGTGTCTGTACTGTGGGGGGTGGGGGTCTGCACTGTAGGTGGCTGTACTGTGGGGGGTGGGGGTCTGCACTGTAGGTGGCTGTACTGTGGGGGTCTGCACTGTAGGTGTCTGTACTGTGGGGGGTGGGGGTCTGCACTGTAGGTGTCTGTACTGTGGGGGGGTGGGGGTCTGCACTGTAGGGGTGTCTATACTGTGGGGGGGGTGGGGGTCTGCACTGTAGGGGTCTGTACTGTGGGGGGGTGGGGGTCTGTACTGGGGGGGTATGCACTGTAGGGGGGTGTCTGTGGGGGGCTGTGTAATGTAAAGGGCTCCAGAGGTGCATGGTGCTGTGTAATGTAAAGGGGTCCAGAGGTGCAGGGTGCTGTGTAATGTAAAAAGGTCTTTAGGTGCAAGGGGCTGCGTAATGTAAAGGGGTCCAGAGGTGCAGGGTGCTGTGTAATGTAAAGAGGTCCTTAGGTGCAAGGTGCTGTGTAATGTAAAGAGGTCCTTAGGTGCAAGGGGCTGTGTAATGTAAAGGGGTCCAGAGGTGTAGGGTGCTGTGTAATGTAAAGAGGTCCTTAGGTGCAAGGGGCTGTGTAATGTAAAGGGGTTTAGAGGTGCCTGGTGCTGTGTAATGTAAAGGGGTCCAGAGGTGCAGGGTGCTGTGTAATGTAAAAAGGTCCTTAGGTGCAAGGGGCTGTGTAATGTAAAGGGGTCCAGAGGTGCAGGGTGCTGTGTAATGTAAAGAGGTCCTTAGGTGCAAGGGGCTGTGTAATGTAAAGGGGTCCAGAGGTGTAGGGTGCTGTGTAATGTAAAAAGGTCCTTAGGTGCAAGGGGCTGTGTAATGTAAAGGGGTCCAGAGGTGTAGGGTGCTGTATCATGTAAAGGGATGCAGGGTGCTGTGTAATGTAAAGAGGTCCTTAGGTGCAAGGGGCTGTGTAATCTAAAGGGGTCCAGAGGTGCAGGGTGCTGTATCATGCAAAGGGGTGCAGGGTGCTGTGTAATGTAAAGAGGCCCTTAGGTGCAAGGGGCTTTGTAATGTAAATGGGTCCAGAGGTGTAGGGTACTGTATCATGTAAAGGGGTGCATGGTGCTGTGTAATGTAAAGAGGTCCTTAGGTGCAAGGTGCTGTGTAATGTAAAGGGGTCCAGAGAGGCAAGGGCTGTGTAATGTAAAGGGGTCCAGAGGTGTAGGGTGCTGTGTAATGTAAAGGGGTCTAGAGTACTGTGTAATGTAAAGGGGTCTAGAGTGCTGTGTAATGTAAAGGGGTCCAGAGCTGCAGGGTGCTGTGTAATGTAAAGAGGTCCTTAGGTGCAAGGTGCTGTGTAATGTAAAGGGGTCCAGAGGTGCAAGGTGCAGTGTAATGTAAAGGGGCCCAGAGGTGCAGGGTGCTGTGTAATGTAAAGGGGTCCAGAGGTGCAGGGTACTGTGCAATGTAAAGGGGTCCAGAGTGCTGTGTAATGTAAAGGGGTCCAGTGGTGTAGGGTACAGTGTAATGTAAAAGGGTCCAGAGGTGCAGTTGTGGAGAGGGGGTACACAGTAGTGACAAAGAGATATTGAAGGATACAGAGGTATGCAGGGGGCACAGTGGGGTGTTTTTACATTTTAAGGTGGGGGGGGTGCCAGATATAGGATCCGCCCCGGGTGCCAAATGCTCTAGGTACTCCCCTGCTTGTGTGCATGTTATCAGGCCAAAATCACCAGGGTATGTAAACTTTTGATCAGGGTAATTTGGGTAGATTCTGTTGCCATTATGATTTAAAAAGAGTAAACACAGTTAATTGATAATAAATGGCTTCAGCCAAACACTAACCAGGAGTGAAAGAAATGTTTTTGTGTTATCATTCATATTCTCTGAAAAAATGGTCAAAAAAAATCATAAATTCTGACAGGGTATGTAAACGTATGAGCACAACTGTATGTATCCTATTGGTTGGGCTCCACCAAGATGAGGGACGGGGACAAAAATTTGGATAGAAGAATTTCCCATTGCCAAACATGCCCATCTGCCCATGCCTAATCATATAAGCTGCATCTTACTATAGATAAAAGCTGATATCATACATATATTTAAAAAAAGTGTTTATTTGTTTAATCACATATACCAAAAAATAATACTAACAAATTAGTCCAATTAGCTGTACCAGAATATAATTAGGCTTAGATTAACCACAGTGTTAGGCCGGGTTCACACTGGGGCGACAAACGCTCCGACATTGGGAGCTCATGTCGCATGACGTGTGAAAATCAATGTTTCCCTATGGGATCCGTCTTAACTGGTCCGATACATGTCGGTCCGACTTTGAAAATGCTCCCTGTACTACTTTGGTCCGACTTTGATCCGACTTCAGCCCATTGACTATCATTGAAGTCGGATCAAAGTCGGACCGCAGTCTTGCATGATCCGACTTTGGCATGCGACTTGTGCTGTGCTGCTCTTGAGAGGGAACTCCACACCAAATTTTAAATAAAAAAACGGCATGAGTTCCCCCTCCAGGAGCATACCAGGCCCTTGGGTCTGGTCTGGATTTGAAGGGGAACCCCTACGCCAAAAAAACGGCGTGGGGGTCCCCCCCAAAATCCAAACCAGACCCTTATCCGAGCACGCAACCTGGCAGGCCGCAGGGGAAGAGGGGGGGACGAGAGAGCGCCCCCCCTCCCTCCTGAACCGTACCAGGCCGCATGCCCTCAACATGGGGGGTTTGGTGCTCTGGGGCAGGGGGGCGACCTGCGGCCCCCCCACCCCAGAGCACCCTGCCCCCATGTTGATGAGGACAGGGCCTCTTCCCGACAACCCTGGCCGTTGGTTGTCGGGGTCTGCGGGCGGGGGGCTTATCGGAATCCGGGAGCCCCCCCTTGATAAGGGGGCCCCCAGATCCTGGCCCCCCACCCTATGTGAATGAGTATGGGGTATATCGTACCCCTACCCATTCACCTGGTGGGAAAAAAATGTCAAGAAAAAAACACAACACAGCTTTTTAAATTAATTTATTGCACAGCTCCGGGGGTCTTCTTCCGACTTCGGGGGTCTCCGCGCTCTCCGGTTCTTTCTTCTGCCGGGCCTCCGCTATCTTCTTCCAGCTCTTTTGCTAGCGGGGCCCGGTCTTCTCCGTCGCCTTCTTCTTCTCCCGCTCTCCGGTTCTTCTCCCGCTCTCCGGTTCTTTCTTCCGCCGGGCCTCCGCTATCTTCTTCCAGCTCTTTTGCTAGCGGAGGCCCGGTCTTCCCCGTCGTCTCGTCCGGCTCTCCGTTGTCCTTCTGCCGGCCCCTCAACTACCTTCTTGTAGCTCTTTTGCTAGTGGAGGGGCCAGTCTTCCCGTCGTCGCCGTCGGCGTCTTCTTCTCTCTTCTCCTCCTCGATGTTGACGCGTCGCTTCCTTCCGCTGTAATACTGGCTGTTGGTCCTTTCCAAGTCATCCCCCGTCCAATCCTTCAAATATATCTCTGTGGCATGTGTCTGGAGATCTAATAATGTATGATCTAGCAGTGCTATTTCAGGTATTAGTACTGGCATTTGGGTATGTGCTGGCTGCTCTAGCATCTGACTCTGCAAATGCACTCTAATAACAGCAGAATCTACAAAACCCTTGTGTACATCAGGTAAAACAGTGGAAGTCATAAATTACCTGGGAGAAGTATCCCGTTGAGCAATGTGTACAGTCATGTTGTGGTACTACCTTACCGTGTTCTCCTATTTAATCCTAAAAAGGCATTAAAATTGGGCTGGGTGTGAATATTTTAAGTAGCATTGTCACATTGCGAGTGGTGGGTAAAGTAGTAGGTCTGCCCAGGGTAAATGATGTTGCCATCCCGACTACCATCGCACAGGATGCTAATGCTCGAAGGCACATAGGCATGCCTTGAACCTGAACTGGGACCATCTTTGGGAAAAAAAACCCTACAGGGTGCAGTTCTCCACCATGTTTTTGGCGAGGACACCTGTCATAGTCTTACAATTGTCCCTTGCATACAAATAAAACATTATTTTTCTCTTTTCGTCCATGGACGGACACAGCCTTCTTAAGTCTTGACAGTTGGGTTATGTTCCTGTTCATAGGAGAGGACTAGGCAGACATGTTAGATATTTCAATACATGTTACTTTAACAGAGTTGAACAGCCCCGCCCAGGGGGCGGTCCCTCCAGACATAACCCTCCGCCCTGCAGCATGCAGCCTCAGTTTTTTTCTGCCTAGCAGAGGAGATGGACGTGGCTCCCTTTGGGCCCAGATTCCTGAGGAAAATTTTTGTTTTATTTAACCAGCTGTCCACCGCCCACCATCAAATGATGGCGGGCGGAAGACACACTTGTTCTGACCGAGCGTCATATGACGTCGGCCCTTTAAACAGGAAATGCGCACGATCGCGTGCGCGCATCCCTGTACTATCGGTGGCGGCGTGTCACCGAGACACCGCTCGTCTCTGACAGGGGTGAACAACCGCCAGCAAGTACAGTTTACCACGTGATCGGCCGTGATGAAGTCACGGCTGATCACAGATGTTAATGCCCCCATTTAACACGGCGCATGCACGCGATCGCGAGCGCGCTGCGGGTGTCCGTCGGTGGCAGCGTGTTCCTGGGAACACTGCTCGTCACCGACGATAGTACACAGCCATTGGCCAGGGCTGTGTACCATGTGATCAGCTGTGATCCATTCACAGCCTGATCACTAACTGTAAACATAGAGCTGTAACTAACTTTTGCCAGCTCTTCTCTCCTCACATACTGTTTCCAGTGTGAGGAGAGAAGAGCCAGGAGCAGTGAGTTACAGATCTATGTTTAGTAGTGTCTGCACCAACACCACACCTGTCCCATCGCCCCCCCCCCCCCCCAATTGTCATCTGTCATCCAACAGTCACCCCATAAGTGCACCTGTCACATAAGAGACTGCCATCAGTGACCATCAGCGGTGCAACCGTCACCCATCAGTGACCGTGCCCTGTCACCCGTCACCCATCAGTGACCGTGCCCTGTCACCCGTCACCCATTAGTGACCGTAGCCTGTCACCCATCAGTGACCATACCCTGTCACATAAGAGACTGCCATCAGTGACCGTGCTCTGTCACCCGTCACCCATCAGTGACCTACCCTGTCACCCGTCACCCATCAGTGACCGTACCCTGTCACCCATCAGTGACCGCACCCTGTCACACATCACCTGTCACAAAAGAGACTGCCATCAGTGACCATCAGCGGTGCAACCGTCACCCATCAGTGACCGTGCCCTGTCACCCATCACCCGTCACCCATCAGTGACTGTGCCCTGTCACCCGTCACCCATCAGTGACCATCAGCGGTGCACCCATCATCCATCAGTGACCGTGGCCTGTCACCCATCTGTGACCATCACCCATCACCGTCCATGGCCTGTCACCCACCAGTGACCATCGCCTGTCACCCATCAGTGACCATCTCCCGTCACACAATCATCACCAATCAGTGAACGGCACCTGCCACCCATCGCACAGCCCATCAGTGACCGTCACCTGCCACCCATCTGTCACCTGTCACACAGCTACCCGCCACACAGCCATGTCCAAAAGAGTATATACAAGTGAGGAGGTGTTCCAGATCCTCTCCATGACTGATGAGAACACCGGGGAGTTCTCATCAGATTCAAATTCTGATTCTGAATCAAATTCGGAATTTGAACCAATCGAATACAGTAATGATTCGGATGAAGAATGGGTCCCTCCTAAAAGGGCACGGCACTCTGGACACCAGGCAGCCACCAGCAACCAGGATTATATTCCCAGGCCCAGTACCAGCGCTGCAACCAGCAATAGGCCCTGGGAACAAAAGCCCAGTACCAGCGCTGCCGACAGCAATAGGCCCCAGGAACAATGGTCCTTCAAACCCATCTACCACATGCCCATGTATACTTACATAACGCCCAGGACCCGATATGAGATGATAATGAGATTCTTTAATTTTAATGACAACACCGAGTGCCCTCCCCGCAATCACCCAGATTCCGATAAGCTGTATAAACTTCGCCCACTGATAAATTTCCTTTCCGATCGATTTTCAGAACTCTATGTCCCCGAGAAACATATATGTGTGGATGAGTCCCTGGTACCCTTTTCAGGCCGGCTAGGAATAAAACAATATATTCCTAGCAAAAAGGCCAAATATGGAGTAAAATTTTACAAACTATGTGAGAGAGCCACGGGATATCTTTATGCATTCCGCATATATGAAGGAAGAGATTCCCAGCTCCAGCCCCCTGAGTGCCCGGCCTACATGGGCACAGCTGGAAAAATTGTATGGGACCTGGCTTACCCACTTCTAAAAAAAGGATATCATATATACCTTGACAACTTTTATACCAGCCCGCCCCTTTTCAGATGCTTGTACCTCGAAAAAACCCTGGCCTGCGGAACCTCCAGGAAAAATAGGAAGGGCTTCCCACAATCAATTGTGAACAAAAAGCTGCGAAGGGGGGAAAGAGCAACACTAAGGTGCGACGAAGTGCTGGCCTTGAGGTGGAAGGATAACAGGGACGTGCACATGATGTCCACCATTCATGATGACACTGGAGTTGTAGTTCAGCGAAGACGACGAGGTCCCATTGAAAAGCCGACATGTGTCCAGGACTATAATCTCTACATGGGTGGGTTTCAATGACCAAATGATTCAGCCCTATTTGTCCATTAGGAGGTCCCGATTCTGGTACAAGAAGGTAGCAATTTATCTGATCCATTTGGCCATTTATGATTCCTACATAGTCTACACCAAATCCACAGACAACCCAGCCCCCTTCCTACTATTCTCAGAAGAATTAGTCACGTCCCTCATCTATCAACAAAGAACCCTATCAACAAAGAACCCCCCCCCAGAAAACCTGATGCTGTTAGCAGACTTCATGAACGGCACTTCCCGTACAGCATCCCACCAGCCGAAGCAGGCCGAAGACGGCAAAAAATATGTCGCGTGTGCAGCAAAGGAGGACTTTGAAAAGATACCAGCTACCATTGTCCCCGGTGTCCCTCCCAACCTGGCCTTTGCATTGGTGAATGCTTCGAATATTATCACACATCCCTAAAATATTAGCCCATATTTTTAACCATTTCCCCCCCATTTTCATAATCTGTGCTGAACATTTTCCATGCTTCCCCAAATAACCATGCCACTGCCTTCCACATGAACTGACCCTGGCCTGCTTTTTGTTTATGCCTCTGCCTACTGTTTGGACTGCTTCCACGTAAACTGACCCTGGCCTGTTTTGTGACTATGCCT
The DNA here is from genome assembly GCA_029206835.1 of Rana muscosa. Lineage (NCBI taxonomy): Eukaryota > Metazoa > Chordata > Amphibia > Anura > Ranidae > Rana > Rana muscosa. Next base: position 383,707,809 of record CM055118.1, read on the forward strand.
CTGCCTACCGTTTGGACTGCTTCCACGTGAACTGACCCTGGCATGTTTTGTGATTATGCCTCTGCCTACCGTTTGGACTGCTTCCACGTGAACTGACCCTGGCCTGTTTTGTGACTATGCTTCTGCCTACCGATTGGACTGCTTGCACGTGAACTGACCCTGGCCTGTTTTATGGACTATGCTTTTGCCTACCGCTTGGACTGATCTGTTGCCCTGCTACTGTAGTACACAGGGGTCTCACATATGTAAGGGGCTTCAAAATAGTTTTTCCGGATGTAGAAAACAATTTTTTTTGTTTTTTCCGGGTTTAATTTCCGGATTAGGGTCTGGAGTCCGGAGGCTTCATAGAGATTTGAGTGGGTCAAAGCCTCTACCCCTGTGCCCCTGTGCACAGGTCTTACCCAATTGCTGCCCTCAGCCTGCTGCTGACTTACTGCCATCATGCCTTTGCCTGCCACATAAATGGACCACACCACTGCCTGCTACCTGGACTATGCAAATAATTAGCTGTAGCAAGAGGCAGTATGTTTATGAAGGGCTGGAGAGCGGTACAATAATGAGTGTCTGCAGGTAACGGTGAACCAGGACCAATAATATGGCTGTGCTGGCTGTCTCTGCCTGGACAATTTCTATGGACAAATGCTTTGGCTGTTCTGACAATATCCTTGTGCTGACCATAGACAATATTCCTGCCTGCTGCCTGGATATTTACTATTGCTGTCGCTAAGCACATCCCCGACTGCTGCCTGGACCAGTGCTCTTTTCTGCGGACGCTACTAAAAGCACAGGTAATACTTTTTTTTTACCCTTTCCGCAATAGAATTTATTTTGGATTGTAATTCTTGGTATGTACATGCTATGTGTTAGAAATATGAAGGGCCTTCAAAAATGATAGGTTGCCAGGAAATTATATATGTAATGTATGCTCCTAGAACGCCTGATGGTGCTACTTAAATGTTGGGCCTCTGTATGTGGCCAAGCTGTGTAAAAGTCTCACACATGTGGTATCCCCATACTCAGGAGGAGTAGCAGAATGTATTTTGGGTTGTCATTTTTGCTATGTATTTGCTATGTGTTAGAAATATCTTATAAATGGACAACTTTGTGTAAATAAAATGCATTTTCATTTTTTTTCCACATATTCCAAAAACTTCTGGGAAAAAAATAACAGTTCAAAAGACTCATTATTCCTCATAGATTATATGTTGGGGTGTTAGCTTTCCAAAATGGGGTCATTTTGTGGGCAATTCTATTGTCCTGGTGCTCCAGGGCCTTCAAAAGAGTAATAGGTGGTTGAGAAATGAGATGTGCAATTTATGCTCGTAGATCGCCTGATGGTGCTACTTCAATGTTGGGCCTTTGTATGTGGCCAGGCTGTGTAAAAGTCCCACACATGTGGTATCCCCATACTCAGAAGGAGTAACAGAATGTATTTTGGGGTGTCATTTTTGCTATCTATTTGCTATGTGTTGGAAATATCTTATAAATGGACAACTTTGTGTAAATAAAATGCTTTTTCATATTTTTTCCACATTTTCCAAAAACTTCTGGAAAAAAATAATCATTCAAAAGACTCATTATGCCTCATAGATTATATGTTGGGGTGTTAGCTTTCCAAAATGGGGTCATTTTGTGGGCAATTATATTGTCCTGGTGCTCCAGGGCCTTCAAAAGTGTAATAGGTGGTTGAGAAATGAGATGTGCAATTTATGCTTGTAGATCGCCTGATGGTGCTACTTCAATGTTGGGCCTCTGTATGTGGCCAGGCTGTGTAAAAGGGGTTATTTGGGGGATATTTGTACTTTTATGACTTGTTAGTATCTCAAGAAATTAGATAGGCCGCCAGTACTTCAGGTGTGATCAGATTGATCAATTTTCAGGGATTGGCACCATAGTTATTAGACTCTATAACTTTCACAAAGACCAAATAATATACACTAATGTGGGTTATTTTTACCAAAGATATGTAGCAGTATAAATTTTGGCCAAAATTTATGACAAAAAATTACTAATTTGCTAGCTTTTATGACAGAAACAAAGAAAAAGGCAAATTTTCTCAAAATTTTCGGTCTTCTTTTAATTTATAGCACAAAAAATAAAAAACCCACTAGTGATTAAATACCACTGAAAGAAAGGTCTATTTGTGAGAAAAAAAGTTACGCAAAATTTATTTGGGTACAGTGTTGCATGACTGAGTAATTGTCATTCAAAGTGTGAAAGCACCGAAAGCTGAAAATTGGTCTGGGTAAGAAGGGGGTTTAAGTGCACAGTATTAAAGTGGTTAATTTTATTTTATTTTATTGTTGAGATTCTTCTATCAACTGCCGGCTAGGCATGACAGGCAGGATAATATAGATCCTTGTAGTTCCCCCAGTTTGGCCATCGAGCGTGAGCAGACCTTAGCTACGTGCGGGGTTGGCCACGACAAACCTCATGGCTCCGGGGGTGGCTGGTGAGCTTCTGCTCCGAGGTCCACATATGACTGGGCTGCTTGCTGTCTCACTCACAGTGGACCGGGCTGACAGCTACTTCGTACTGCTCAGTTGTTTGTAGGCCTATCAGGAACGCACCAGCAGGTCCTCGTTAGGGACGGGTAAGTACAGTTCCTCCTGCCTCAGCAGGTGGGAACAGCTGGGTGTTCCTAGGAATAGGGGGTTCTCCTGTCCTCCCTTTCCCTGCTCTCTGTCACCTTTACTCCATCTGTCCTAACGGGGCTGGCTGCGATCGGGGCGTACCTGTGGGAACTCCAGGTCCTGGTGGTGGTCCGGGGGTGTAAGGGCCCGTTTCTCTGTGGATACTCTGCTCCGGGGTAGCCATGCTGGGCCTTCTCGTCCACATCGTGGTGCTCGGGCGCCATTTTGACGGTGCCGCCGTCATTTTCAGGGTGTGTTTTCTACTGCATTGATTTTCCCATTGGCGACCATCTTGCCGTGGCCGCGCTATGGCGCAATTGTTATTGCGGGCGGCCATTTTCTTGTGTTTCCAGATTAGAATTAGAGGAAGACGTGTCTATAGTCAGACTCTCCAAGACTTCGGGTGGATGCTGTACCTCCAGTTGTCGGTACTAGTTCAGACTTCGCACCTAGAATACCTAGGGCTGGCTCTGTGCTCATCAGAGGCGAGAGTTTTCTCCCTCCAGAGGGGTTGCTGATGCTCCAGGCTGCAGTGAGTTGGATCTCATGATGGACTCCTTTGAGGCAGTACCGTTTGCCCGGGTCCACATTTGGAGGGGAGATTCTGTCCTATTGGAACAAATCCCCATTGTCTCTGGATCATCAGATTCAGGTGAATCGCCTAGTCAGGGCCTCTCTGACTTGGTGGCTGACATTCCCGGAATTTCTGTCCGGGAAGTTTTTCCTTCTTTTCTATTGAAACGATCCAGCCTCACAGGCTGGGGGGAGTCTGGGGGGTCCGGTCGGTCCAAGGTCGCTGGACTCTGGACGAATCCCGTCTGCTGGTCGATGTTCTGGAACTTCGGGCGATTAGGATATGTCTCTCTTCGTAGTCGTGGAGACTACAAGGGCGCCCAATCAGGATCCAGTCGGACAATGCCACGGCTGTGGCTTATGTCAACCATCTGGACATCCTGCGGTAGACGGAAGAAGCGGCTGGCTCTGTCAGCCGTATACATACAGTCCGCCAAAACTGTAACTGGCGGACTATTTGAGTCGCCAGTTGCTGAACCAAGGGGAATGCTCATTCCATCCGGAGGGGTGTCTACACCCTTTGCCAGGGGTGGACGTTGGTTCGTGAACCTCCTGGCTTCTCGACTCAATCGCATAATGTCGAGATTCATGGCCAGTTCCAGAGATCCCTGGGCAGACGCGTCAGACACCTTGGTGGCCCCGTGGGGTCAGTATAGGCTGATTTATGTCTATCCCCCACTGACGTTGCTTCCTCATCTGCTCCTCATTGAGCAGATTGAGGGGATCACAGTGATCCTAATCGTTCTAGTTGGCCCCGGCATCCTTGGTACACCGACTTCGTACGCCTGGTGGCGAACACACTGGTCGCTGCCAATGTGGGAGGACCTTCTGTCTCAAGGTCCCATACTTCATCCTGCCTTACAGCCGCTGGCCTTACGGCATGGCTATTGACAGCCAGGTACTAGGGACCGAGGTCTTTCGAAATCGGTCATCTCGACCAGGCTGAGGGCACAAAAATCTTCCTCCTGGAAGATCTACCATCGCACTTGGAAGGCCTACATCTCCTTGTGCGCAGAGATGGAGTGCCGTCCATGGACGTTTTCGGTTTCCGGGGTCCTGCTGTTTTTTGCAGCATGGAGTGGATCAAAAGTTTTTTTAAGCACCACTAAGGGTCAGTTTCAGCCTTGGCTGTTTTCTTTCAATGGCCTTTGGCGTCCCATTCCCTGGTGGGTACCTTTGTACAGGAGGTTCGACTGGGGCTTTCCCAAATTAGACCACCTCTCCCTCCTTGGGATTTGAACCTGGTGCTCTCGGTTCTTCGGGAACCTCCCTTTGAGAACATCAGAGAGATTCTTCTCTTGACGTGATCTCAGAAGGTGGCCTTTCTAGTGGCCATTACTTCTGTCAGAAGGGTTTCTGAATTGGCAGCCTTGCCTTGCAAGTCCCCATATTTGATCCTCCATAAGGATAAAGCGGTACTATGCCCGCGACCTTCGTTTCTTCCAAAGGTGGTTTTGGATTTCCACCTGAATGAGGACATTTGTACTTCCATCCTTGTGTCCTCTGTCATCGCATCCCAGAGAGTCTGTACTTCACACTTTAGACATTGTATGTGCCTTGCGGGTGTACCTGTCTGCTACGGCTTCGTTTCAAAAGTCTGGCTCGCTGTTTGTGTCGGTGTCTGGTCCACAAAAAGGCCTGGCGGTCTTGTCGGCCACCATTTTCTAGGTGGATCAGGTAGACCGTTGTGCGGGCCTATGCCCTTATGAGGTGTGCGCCCTCCTTTCCTGTTACGGCGCTCCCAACCAGGGCAAATGGTGCTTCCTGGGCTTCCCGACATCAAGCGTCTCCCTCTCTCTCTCACAGGTGTGCAGGGCGGCGACTTGCTCGTCCGTGCACACTTTCTCCAAAAAATTTAGAGGATGATGTGAGTGCATCTTCAAATGCTTCCTTTGGCCGCAAGGTTTTGCAGGCGACTGTTTAAGGTTGCAACTCCTCCGTTGAGGAGCTCTGTTTGCTTGGGGTGAAATTGTTTTTTTGATTACTGTTCCCACCCCTCGTTTTTGACACTGCTTTGGGACGTCCCAACTGTCAAGACTTAAGAAGGCTGTGTCCGTCCATGGACGAAAAGAGAAAATAGTTTTTTTGTGCTCACCGTAAAATCCTTTTCTCTATCGTCCATGGACGGACACAGGACCCACACCCCTCTTTTTTAGGTTTGTACTGCTTGTTACGAACTGAAGCTGCATGCTGCAGGGCAGAGGGTTATGTCTGGAGGGACCGCCCCATGGGCGGGGCTGTTCAACTCTGTTAAAGTAACATGTATTGAAATATCTAACATGTCTGCCTAGTCCTCTCCTATGAACAGGAACATAACCCAACTGTCAAGACTTAAGAAGGCTGTGTCCGTCCATGGACGACAGAGAAAAGGATTTTATGGTGAGTACAAAAAATCCTATTTTTTCTATCGAGGAGGCCAAGTCTGGGTGCTACAACCACAGCACTTTTCAGATACCTTCACTCGGGCACCCGGATATATCTTTTTATATCTCCGGAAGGGAGATTCAGCCTTTGGAAGCACCTTTGGTAACAGGTAAAACAAGAAGTGGTATATTATAAAACCAACTATGGTGAACCCTGTCTATATCCCATGTTCATTTACTAGGGCAGCCATAGTAGGGATGAGCCGAACACCCCCGGGTTCGGTTCGCACCAGAACCTTCGAACGGACCGAAAGTTTGCGCGAATTTTCGAACCCTATTCGTTATAATGGACGCGAACGTTCGAAATCAAAATTGCTGATTACAACGGCCAATATGCATGTTAATGTCATAAAACAGGTTTGGGGACCCGGGTCCTGCCCCAGGGGACATATATCAATGCAAAAAGAAATTTTAAAAACTAACGTTTTTTCGGGAGCAGTCATTTTAATGATGCATAAAGTGAAAAAAAAAAGTGACATTTTCCTTTAAATATGGTACCTGGGGGGTGTCTCAAGTATGCCTGTGAAGTGGCATGTGTTTCCCGTGTTTAGAACTGTCCTTGCACAAAATGACATTTGTAAAGGAAAAAAAGAAGCCATTTAAAACCACTTGCGGCTTTAATGTCATGTCTTGTCCTGGCCGCCATATGGCTGAAAATCCTTGAGAAAAATGGCATGGCTACCCCATCACACCCCCCCCCCCCACCCCAGCCCCTTTGGGTCTTGTATGGATATTAAGGGGGACCCCGCACCCAAAATAAAACCCTATACCTACAACCCTATATACTCTGAACAGCAGTATATAGGTGGTGCAAACAAGACACGGACTGTAGGTTTGTTCTTAAGTAGAATCTGAACAGGTACATTATGAAGTGTAGCTCCATCCCAAAAAAATCTATTTTTAAGCTTTTTGGAGAACATAGGGAGGGGTTATCACCCCTGTAACATTTGCTGTCTTTGCACATCTGTTCAGAACATGTCACCTCACTTTCCGTCCCAATGACAAATGTTTTTGGAAAAGTGGGGTTTTAATTGAAACAAGGATTGGTGATAAAGCATCAGTAGAGAGGAGATACCTTTTTCCCAAATTAAATCTAACAGGATAGAATTTCCCTTCCTAGGGGTAGATTTCCTCTCACTTCCTGTTTTCTCTTGCCGTTTGCAAGTAGGAGTCGTTTGTAAGTTGGATGTTTGAAAGTAGGGGCCTGCCGTATATACTCTGCAGAAATTTGCCCTATTAGATGTTGGTGTAGCCACAAGACTGGTGGGCACAGGAATGGGCCCTGCTGTGAGTTAATAGATCAAGATTTGTACTTGCATGCACCTGTTGAACCGGGCAGAAAAATTGGGCCTTTGGTGGTGGTGGTGGTGGTGGTGGACGGTGTTGCCACAAGACTGTAAGCCCTCACAGTTACTCTTGGTGGGTGCAGGAATGGGCCCTGCTGTGAGTTATTAGATCAAGATTTGTAATTGCATGCACCTGTTGAACAGGGCAGAAAAATTGGGCCTTTGGTGGTGGTGGTGGTGGTGGTGGTGGTGGACGGTGTTGCCACAAGACTGTAAGCCCTCACAGTTACTCTTGGTGGGTGCAGGAATGGGCCCTGCTGTGAGTTATTAGATCAAGATTTGTAATTGCATGCACCTGTTGAACAGGGCAGAAAAATTGGGCCTTTGGTGGTGGTGGTGGTGGTGGTGGTGGTGGACGGTGTTGCCACAAGACTGTAAGCCCTCACAGTTACTCTTGGTGGGTGCAGGAATGGGCCCTGCTGTGAGTTATTAGATCAAGATTTGTAATTGCATGCACCTGTTGAACAGGGCAGAAAAATTGGGCCTTTGGTGGTGGTGGTGGTGGTGGACGGTGTTGCCACAAGACTGTAGGCCCTCATAGTTACTCTTGGTGGGCGCAGGAATGGGCCCTGCTGTGAACTATTAGATCAAGATTTGTAATTACACGCCCCTGTTAAACAGGGGCTGAAAAATGGTGCCTTAGGCATTGGTGCTGGTGCCACAACACTGCAACCCCTCACAGATACTGTACTTGGAGCACACCAGTCACACCTGTTGCGAAGCATCTTTTTAAAAAATTGTAATTACACGCCCCTGTTATACAGGGGCTGAAAAATTGTGCCTTAGGCACTGGTGCTGGTGCCACAACACTGCAACCCCTCACAGATACTGTACTCTGAGCACAGCAATGAGACCTGTTGCAAAGCATTGCCTAAAAATTTTAATTACACGCCCCAACAGGGGCTGAAAAATTGTGCCTTAGGCACTGGTGCTGGTGCCACAACACTGCAACCCCTCACAGATACTGTACTTGGAGCACAGCAGTCACACCTGTTGCGAAGCATCTTTTTAAAAAATTGTAATTACACGCCCCTGTTATACAGGGGCTGAAAAATTGTGCCTTAGGCACTGGTGTGGTGGCATGGATCATTGAGGAGGAGGAAGAGGATAGTCAGTGAACATAACAGGACAGTCACTCAGCATCAGCATAGGCAGTCTTGAAGGGATGTGACATTATAAATTATTCCGTTATATCCGCTTCAGGTGTCTGGTAGCTGGTGGTGATCCAAGACTGATTCATTTTTATGAAGGTCAGTCGATCAACCGAGTCGGTGGACAGGCGCACCCTATGATCGGTGACAAATCCTCCAGCAGCACTGAATGTGCGTTCGGAAAGAACGCTGGATGCAGGACAGGCCAGTAGCTCAATTGCATACTGTGCAAGCTCTGGCCAGTGATCCATCCTCAGGACCCAGTAAGCCAGAGGATTTTCGGTGGGAAAGGTGTCCAAGTCTGACCTTGGCCATGGTTTTCCTGCACCATGTATATCAGACGCTGGCGATGGTTGCTGGAACCGATCATACCTTGGGGCTGCGGACTAAAAAATTGTCTGAACGCATCGGTCAGACGTCCACCTTCCCCACCGCTCCTTCTGCTACTGACCGAAGCCTCAGCAACTCGTCGTCCAGGACCAGGAGTTTGTAACCTCCCAGTTTCTGGGAACGCGTTGCACAGACCTTTCTGCAAGGCCTCCCTGAGATGTCTCATCCTCTGCTCCCTCTGCGACGGCAAGATAAGGTCCGCAACCTTACCCTTGTACCGTGGATCAAGGAGAGTGGCCAGCCAGTAATGGTCCCTCTCCTTGATCCGAAGAACACGAGGATCCTTCCGCAGGCTTTGCAGGATCAGGGAGGCCATGCAGCGTAGGTTAGCTGAGGCATTCGGTCCGGAGTCTTCTGGGTCACTGAGGATGACATGATCGCCAGCCACCTCCTCCCAGCCACGTACAAGTCCACTGGTTTGTTGGGAATGTACATCATCCCTAAAAGACTGCTGCTGCTGATGCTGAGTGCCAGGCTCCACCTCCATGCTCACACAATCCTCCTCCTCCTCCTCCTCCTCATCCTCATCCTCTTCCTGTGTGATGGGTGGGACAGAAGGAACACTGTCTGGATAAAGGGGGCCTTGAGAGGCAAGGAAGTCCTCCTCTTCCTGCCTCTGTTCTGCTTCAAGTGCCCTGTCCATTATCCCACGCAGCGTATGCTCCAACAGGTGGACAAGAGGTACAGTGTCACTGATGCATGCACTGTCACTGCTCACCATCCTCGTGGCCTCCTCAAATGGTGAGAGGACAGTGCATGCATCCCTGATCATGCTCCACTGGCGTGGGGAAAAAAAGCCAAGCTCCCCTGACCCTGTCCTGGTGCCGTAGTCGCAAAGGTACTCATTGATGGCCCTCTGCTGCGTGTGCAGTCGCTGCAGCATGGCCAACGTTGAGTTGCACCTGGTGGGCATGTCACATATTAGGCGGTTCTTGGGCAGGTTCAGCTCCTTTTGCAGCTCAGTCAGCCGAGCACTGGCATTATAAGATCGGCGGAAATGCACACAGACTTTCCTGGCCTGCCTCAGGACATCCTGTAAGCCTGGGAACCTGCCCAAGAACCGCTGCACCACCAGGTTGAGGACGTGAGCCATACAGGGCACATGGGTGAGCTGCCCCTGTCGCAGGGCGGAGAGGAGGTTGGTGCCATTGTCAGAAACGACCATTCCTGGCTTAAGCTGGCGTGGCGTCAACCACCTCTCGGCCTGCCCCTGCAGAGCTGCCAGAACCTCTGGCCCAGTGTGGCTCCTGTCCCCCAAACACACCAGCGCAAGCACGGCATGGCATCTTTTTGCCTGCGTACTCGCGTAGCCCCTTGTACGCCTACGGAGCACCGCTGGTTCCGAGGACAGAGCACTCGAACAGGACATGGAGGAAGAAGAAGAGGAGGGGGTGGAGGAGAGAGGTGTGTCACAACCAGTAGTAGCATTTTGGAGGTGTGGTGGCGGAACAACCTCCAACACTACTGCACCTTGTCCTGCATCCCTCCCAAATGCCATTAGAGTGACCCAATGGGCCGTGAAAGAAAGATAACGTCCCTGTCCATGCCTGCTGGACCATGAGTCAGCGGTAATATGCACCTTACCGCTGACCGCCCTGTCCAGCGAGGCATGGACATTGCCTTCCACATGCCGGTAGAGAGACGGAATCGCCTCCCGTGAGAAAAAGTGGCGTTTGGGAACCTGCCACTGAGGAACCGCACATTGAACAAACTCACAGAAGGGGGCCGAGTCTACCAACTGAAAAGGCAGCAGTTGAAGTGCTAGCAATTTAGCCAAGCTAGCATTCAACCGCTGGCAATGTGGATGGCTGGGAGTATACTTCTTTCGACGGTCCAGCAGCTGGGGCAGGGAAATTTGCCTGCTACAATCGGACGTCGGTGTACTGCAAGTACTTGGTTGTGACACACCTAATTCTACACCTTCAGTCCTCTCAGAGCAGCTTTCAGAGAGGACTGAAGATATAGTGGGGATGGAGATCCCAGCTGATGAGGAGCAAGGAGAGGTCCGATTTGTTCTTTGGTGTGGGTCTTTTATGTGTGCTTGCCAACGAGCTGCATGGCAGGTCGACATATGTCTGCTCATGCTTGTGGTGCCCAAGCGGCTGATGTTTTGGCCACGCGAGATACGCTTGAGACAAATATTGCAAATAGCAGTGGTGCGATCTGATGTACTCGTCTCAAAAAAGGCCCACACCAAAGAACTTTTGTGATAACGTGCAGAGGCAGCGCCCTGCACAGGCGGAGCTCTGCGGTGTGGTACAGTTGCTGTGCTGGCCTCTAGCTGGCCTCCAGGGGGCATCCTGCCTCGTTGGACATGTGACGCCGCATCCTCCTCCTCCTCCTCCTCCTCTCTCCCTTCAGGCACCCACGTGGAGTCAGTGACCTCATCATCCCCTCCCTCTTCACCACTAGAGCAAACCTGGCAGTAAGCTGCAGCTGCTGGAACAGTGCTGCCAGATTGCTGTCCTTCAGCATCCCCTCTCTCTGCGCGCACACTACTGACTTCCTCAAGCTGGGTATCATCATCCGAGCCTTCGAATCGTTGGGCATCCTCCTGGAGCATGTACCCAACACTGTGCTCAAACAGTTCGGGGGACTCCTCAGGAGGACATGGTGGGTCTAGGGAAGGGGTGGCTGATGATGCCATTGAGTACGCGTTGGCAGCTGCTCTGCCAGTACCCTGAGCCTGGGTGAGAGAGGATGAGGAGGATGAGGAGGGCTTGGTCATCCATTCTACCAAGCCTTCGGCATGATGCGGCTCCACATGTCCAGCTGCCGAAAACAAAGACAAGCGTGTCCCATGGCCACGTGCTGATGACGATGCACGACCACGTCCACGGCCAGCACTGTTGTCTCTAGAAACAGAGCCTGCCTGCCCTGTGTTCTTGCCTTGGCACGCTCTGCCTCTCCTTGGCGGTCTTCCAGCCATTGTAGTCGGTAGTGTATATAGTATAAAAAATAGAGCTCCTATGTGTGCTCACAACACACTGGAGGTCCTATGGGTGCTGACACTAACACACTATAGGTACTATGTGTGCTGCTGACAAGAAAATATAGGAGCTCTGTTTGCTGCCACTAACACACTAGAAGTCCTATGGGTGCTTCTGAGATGAAAATATAGGAGCTCTGTGTGATGCCACTAACACACTAGAAGTCCTATGGGTACTGCTGAGAAGAAAATATAGGAGCTCTGTGTGATGCCACTAACACACTAGAAGTCCTATGGGTGCTTCTGAGATGAAAATATAGGAGCTCTGTTTGCTGCCACTAACACACTAGAAGTCCTATGGGTGCTGCTGAGAAGAAAATATAGGAGCTCTGTGTGATGCCACTAACACACTAGAAGTCCTATGGGTGCTTCTGAGATGAAAATATAGGAGCTCTGTGTGATGCCACTAACACACTAGAAGTCCTATGGGTGCTTCTGAGATGAAAATATAGGAGCTCTGTTTGCTGCCACTAACACACTAGAAGTCCTATGGGTGCTGCTGAGAAGAAAATATAGGAGCTCTGTTTGCTGCCACTAACACACTAGAAGTCCTATGGGTGCTGCTGAGAAGAAAATATAGGAACTCTGTGTGATGCCACTAACACACTAGAAGTCCTATGGGTGCTGCTGAGAAGAAAATATAGGAGCTCTGTGTGATGCCACTAACACACTAGAAGTCCTATGGGTGCTGCTGAGAAGAAAATATAGGAGCTCTGTGTGATGCCACTAACACACTAGAAGTCCTATGGGTGCTTCTGAGATGAAAATATAGGAGCTCTGTGTGATGCCACTAACACACTAGAAGTCCTATGGGTGCTGCTGAGAAGAAAATATAGGAGCTCTGTGTGATGCCACTAACACACTAGAAGTCCTATGGGTGCTTCTGAGAAGAAAATATAGGAGCTCTGTGTGATGCCACTAACACACTAGAAGTCCTATGGGTGCTTCTGAGATGAAAATATAGGAACTCTGTGTGATGCCACTAACACACTAGAAGTCCTATGGGTGCTGCTGAGAAGAAAATATAGGAGCTCTGTGTGATGCCACTAACACACTAGAAGTCCTATGGGTGCTTCTGAGAAGAAAATATAGGAGCTCTGTTTGCTGCCACTAACACACTAGAAGTCCTATGGGTGCTTCTGAGAAGAAAATATAGGAGCTCTGTGTGATGCCACTAACACACTAGAAGTCATATGGGTGCTTCTGAGATGAAAATATAGGAACTCTGTGTGATGCCACTAACACACTAGAAGTCCTATGGGTGCTTCTGAGATGAAAATATAGGAACTCTGTGTGATGCCACTAACACACTAGAAGTCCTATGGGTGCTGCTGAGAAGAAAATATAGGAGCTCTGTGTGATGCCACTAACACACTAGAAGTCCTATGGGTGCTTCTGAGATGAAAATATAGGAGCTCTGTGTGATGACACTAACACACTAGAAGTCCTATGGGTGCTGCTGAGAAGAAAATATAGGAGCTCTGTTTGCTGCCACTAACACACTAGAAGTCCTATGGGTGCTGCTGAGAAGAAAATATAGGAGCTCTGTGTGATGCCACTAACACACTAGAAGTCCTATGGGTGCTGCTGAGAAGAAAATATAGGAGCTCTGTTTGCTGCCACTAACACACTAGAAGTCCTATGGGTGCTGCTGAGAAGAAAATATAGGAGCTCTGTGTGATGCCACTAACACACTAGAAGTCCTATGGGTGCTTCTGAGAAGAAAATATAGGAACTCTGTGTGATGCCACTAACACACTAGAAGTCCTATGGGTGCTGCTGAGAATAAAATATAGGAGCTCTGTGTGATGCCACTAGCACACTAGAAGTCCTATGGGTGCTGCTGAGAAGAAAATATAGGAGCTTTGTGTGATGCCACTAACACACTAGAAGTCCTATGGGTGCTTCTGAGAAGAAAATATAGGAGCTCTGTGTGATGCCACTAACACACTAGAAGTCCTATGGGTGCTTCTGAGAAGAAAATATAGGAGCTCTGTGTGATGCCACTAACACACTAGAAGTCCTATGGGTGCTTCTGAGAAGAAAATATAGGAGCTCTGTGTGATGCCACTAACACACTAGAAGTCCTATGGGTGCTGCTGAGAATAAAATATAGGAGCTCTGTGTGATGCCACTAACACACTAGAAGTCCTATGGGTGCTTCTGAGATGAAAATATAGGAGCTCTGTGTGATGCCACTAACACACTAGAAGTCCTATGGGTGCTTCTGAGATGAAAATATAGAAGCTCTGTGTGATGCCACTAACACACTAGAAGTCCTATGGGTGCTGCTGAGAAGAAAATATAGGAGCTCTGTTTGCTGCCACTAACACACTAGAAGTCCTATGGGTGCTGCTGAGAAGAAAATATAGGAACTCTGTGTGATGCCACTAACACACTAGAAGTCCTATGGGTGCTGCTGAGAAGAAAATATAGGAGCTCTGTGTGATGCCACTAACACACTAGAAGTCCTATGGGTGCTTCTGAGAAGAAAATATAGGAGCTCTGTGTGATGCCACTAGCACACTAGAAGTCCTATGGGTGCTGCTGAGAAGAAAATATAGGAGCTCTGTGTGATGCCACTAACACACTAGAAGTCCTATGGGTGCTGCTGAGAAGAAAATATAGGAGCTCTGTGTGATGCCACTAACACACTAGAAGTCCTATGGGTGCTTCTGAGATGAAAATATAGGAGCTCTGTGTGATGCCACTAACACACTAGAAGTCCTATGGGTGCTGCTGAGAAGAAAATATAGGAGCTCTGTGTGATGCCACTAACACACTAGAAGTCCTATGGGTGCTTCTGAGATGAAAATATAGGAGCTCTGTTTGCTGCCACTAACACACTAGAAGTCCTATGGGTGCTGCTGAGAAGAAAATATAGGAGCTCTGTTTGCTGCCACTAACACACTAGAAGTCCTATGGGTGCTTCTGAGATGAAAATATAGGAGCTCTGTTTGCTGCCACTAACACACTAGAAGTCCTATGGGTGCTTCTGAGAAGAAAATATAGGAGCTCTGTGTGATGCCACTAACACACTAGAAGTCCTATGGGTGCTGCTGAGAAGAAAATATAGGAGCTTTGTGTGATGCCACTAACACACTAGAAGTCCTATGGGTGCTTCTGAGAAGAAAATATAGGAGCTCTGTGTGATGCCACTAACACACTAGAAGTCCTATGGGTGCTTCTGAGAAGAAAATATAGGAACTCTGTGTGATGCCACTAACACACTAGAAGTCCTATGGGTGCTGCTGAGAATAAAATATAGGAGCTCTGTGTGATGCCACTAACACACTAGAAGTCCTATGGGTGCTTCTGAGATGAAAATATAGGAGCTCTGTTTGCTGCCACTAACACACTAGAAGTCCTATGGGTGCTTCTGAGATGAAAATATAGGAGCTCTGTTTGCTGCCACTAACACACTAGAAGTCCTATGGGTGCTGCTGAGAAGAAAATATAGGAACTCTGTGTGATGCCACTAACACACTAGAAGTCCAATGGGTGCTGCTGAGAAGAAAATATAGGAACTCTGTGTGATGCCACTAACACACTAGAAGTCCTATGGGTGCTTCTGAGAAGAAAATATAGGAGCTCTGTGTGATGCCACTAACACACTAGAAGTCCTATGGGTGCTTCTGAGAAGAAAATATAGGAGCTCTGTGTGATGCCACTAACACACTAGAAGTCCTATGGGTGCTTCTGAGAAGAAAATATAGGAGCTCTGTGTGATGCCACTAACACACTAGAAGTCCTATGGGTGCTGCTGAGAAGAAAATATAGGAGCTCTGTGTGATGCCACTAACACACTAGAAGTCCTATGGGTGCTTCTGAGATGAAAATATAGGAGCTCTGTGTGATGCCACTAACACACTAGAAGTCCTATGGGTGCTTCTGAGATGAAAATATAGGAGCTCTGTGTGATGCCACTAACACACTAGAAGTCCTATGGGTGCTGCTGAGATGAAAATATAGGAGCTCTGTGTGAAGCCACTAACACACTAGAAGTCCTATGGGTGCTTCTGAGATGAAAATATAGGAGCTCTGTGTGATGCCACTAACACACTAGAAGTCCTATGGGTGCTTCTGAGATGAAAATATAGGAGCTCTGTGTGATGCCACTAACACACTAGAAGTCCTATGGGTGCTTCTGAGATGAAAATATAGGAGCTCTGTGTGATGCCACTAACACACTAGAAGTCCTATGGGTGCTTCTGAGATGAAAATATAGGAGCTCTGTTTGCTGCCACTAACACACTAGAAGTCCTATGGGTGCTGCTGAGAAGAAAATATAGGAGCTCTGTGTGATGCCACTAACACACTAGAAGTCCTATGGGTGCTGCTGAGATGAAAATATAGGAGCTCTGTGTGATGCCACTAGCACACTAGAAGTCCTATGGGTGCTTCTGAGATGAAAATATAGGAGCTCTGTTTGCTGCCACTAACACACTAGAAGTCCTATGGGTGCTGCTAAGAAGAAAATATAGGAGCTCTGTTTGCTGCCACTAACACACTAGAAGTCCTATGGGTGCTGCTGAGAAGAAAATATAGGAACTCTGTGTGATGCCACTAACACACTAGAAGTCCTATGGGTGCTGCTGAGAAGAAAATATAGGAGCTCTGTTTGCTGCCACTAACACACTAGAAGTCCTATGGGTGCTTCTGAGATGAAAATATAGGAGCTCTGTGTGATGCCACTAACACACTAGAAGTCCTATGGGTGCTGCTGAGAAGAAAATATAGGAGCTCTGTTTGCTGCCACTAACACACTAGAAGTCCTATGGGTGCTTCTGAGATGAAAATATAGGAGCTCTGTGTGATGCCACTAACACACTAGAAGTCCTATGGGTGCTGCTGAGATGAAAATATAGGAGCTCTGTGTGATGCCACTAACACACTAGAAGTCCTATGGGTGCTTCTGAGATGAAAATATAGGAGCTCTGTTTGCTGCCACTAACACACTAGAAGTCCTATGGGTGCTGCTGAGAAGAAAATATAGGAGCTCTGTGTGATGCCACTAACACACTAGAAGTCCTATGGGTGCTGCTGAGAAGAAAATATAGGAGCTCTGTGTGATGCCACTAACACACTAGAAGTCCTATGGGTGCTTCTGAGAAGAAAATATAGGAGCTCTGTGTGATGCCACTAACACACTAGAAGTCCTATGGGTGCTGCTGAGAAGAAAATATAGGAGCTCTGTGTGATGCCACTAACACACTAGAAGTCCTATGGGTGCTTCTGAGATGAAAATATAGGAGCTCTGTGTGATGCCACTAACACACTAGAAGTCCTATGGGTGCTGCTGAGAAGAAAATATAGGAGCTCTGTTTGCTGCCACTAACACACTAGAAGTCCTATGGGTGCTGCTGAGAAGAAAATATAGGAGCTCTGTTTGCTGCCACTAACACACTAGAAGTCCTATGGGTGCTGCTGAGAAGAAAATATAGGAGCTCTGTGTGATGCCACTAACACACTAGAAGTCCTATGGGTGCTTCTGAGAAGAAAATATAGGAGCTCTGTGTGATGCCACTAACACACTAGAAGTCCTATGGGTGCTGCTGAGAAGAAAATATAGGAGCTCTGTTTGCTGCCACTAACACACTAGAAGTCCTATGGGTGCTGCTGAGAAGAAAATATAGGAGCTCTGTTTGCTGCCACTAACACACTAGAAGTCCTATGGGTGCTGCTGAGAAGAAAATATAGGAGCTCTGTTTGCTGCCACTAACACACTAGAAGTCCTATGGGTGCTGCTGAGAAGAAAATATAGGAGCTCTGTGTGATGCCACTAACACACTAGAAGTCCTATGGGTGCTTCTGAGAAGAAAATATAGGAGCTCTGTGTGATGCCACTAACACACTAGAAGTCCTATGGGTGCTGCTGAGAAGAAAATATAGGAGCTCTGTTTGCTGCCACTAACACACTAGAAGTCCTATGGGTGCTGCTGAGAAGAAAATATAGGAGCTCTGTGTGATGCCACTAACACACTAGAAGTCCTATGGGTGCTTCTGAGAAGAAAATATAGGAGCTCTGTGTGATGCCACTAACACACTAGAAGTCCTATGGGTGCTTCTGAGAAGAAAATATAGGAGCTCTGTGTGATGCCACTAACACACTAGAAGTCCTATGGGTGCTGCTGAGAAGAAAATATAGGAGCTCTGTGTGATGCCACTAACACACTAGAAGTCCTATGGGTGCTTCTGAGAAGAAAATATAGGAGCTCTGTTTGCTGCCACTAACACACTAGAAGTCCTATGGGTGCTGCTGAGAAGAAAATATAGGAGCTCTGTGTGATGCCACTAACACACTAGAAGTCCTATGGGTGCTGCTGAGAAGAAAATATAGGAGCTCTGTGTGATGCCACTAACACACTAGAAGTCCTGTGGGTGCTACTGAGATGAAAATATAGGAGCTCTGTGTGATGCCACTAACACACTAGAAGTCCTATGGGTGCTGCTGAGAAGAAAATATAGGAGCTCTGTGTGATGCCACTAACACACTAGAAGTCCTGTGGGTGCTTCTGAGATGAAAATATAGGAGCTCTGTGTGATGCCACTAACACACTAGAAGTCCTATGGGTGCTTCTGAGATGAAAATATAGGAGCTCTGTTTGCTGCCACTAACACACTAGAAGTCCTATGGGTGCTGCTGAGAAGAAAATATAGGAGCTCTGTTTGCTGCCACTAACACACTAGAAGTCCTATGGGTGCTTCTGAGATGAAAATATAGGAGCTCTGTTTGCTGCCACTAACACACTAGAAGTCCTATGGGTGCTTCTGAGATGAAAATATAGGAGCTCTGTGTGATGACACTAACACACTAGAAGTCCTATGGGTGCTGCTGAGAAGAAAATATAGGAGCTCTGTTTGCTGCCACTAACACACTAGAAGTCCTATGGGTGCTGCTGAGAAGAAAATATAGGAGCTCTGTGTGATGCCACTAACACACTAGAAGTCCTATGGGTGCTGCTGAGAAGAAAATATAGGAGCTCTGTTTGCTGCCACTAACACACTAGAAGTCCTATGGGTGCTGCTGAGAAGAAAATATAGGAGCTCTGTTTGCTGCCACTAACACACTAGAAGTCCTATGGGTGCTTCTGAGAAGAAAATATAGGAGCTTTGTGTGATGCCACTAACACACTAGAAGTCCTATGGGTGCTGCTGAGAAGAAAATATAGGAGCTCTGTGTTATGCCACTAACACACTAGAAGTCCTATGGGTGCTTCTGAGATGAAAATATAGGAGCTCTGTTTGCTGCCACTAACACACTAGAAGTCCTATGGGTGCTTCTGAGATGAAAATATAGGAGCTCTGTGTGATGCCACTAACACACTAGAAGTCCTATGGGTGCTTCTGAGATGAAAATATAGGAGCTCTGTGTGATGCCACTAACACACTAGAAGTCCTATGGGTGCTTCTGAGATGAAAATATAGGAGCTCTGTGTGATGCCACTAACACACTAGAAGTCCTATGGGTGCTTCTGAGAAGAAAATATAGGAGCTCTGTGTGATGCCACTAACACACTAGAAGTCCTATGGGTGCTTCTGAGAAGAAAATATAGGAGCTCTGTGTGATGCCACTAACACACTAGAAGTCCTATGGGTGCTGCTGAGAAGAAAATATAGGAGCTCTGTGTGATGCCACTAACACACTAGAAGTCCTATGGGTGCTTCTGAGATGAAAATATAGGAGCTCTGTGTGATGCCACTAACACACTAGAAGTCCTATGGGTGCTTCTGAGATGAAAATATAGGAGCTCTGTGTGATGCCACTAACACACTAGAAGTCCTATGGGTGCTGCTGAGATGAAAATATAGGAGCTCTGTGTGAAGCCACTAACACACTAGAAGTCCTATGGGTGCTTCTGAGATGAAAATATAGGAGCTCTGTGTGATGCCACTAACACACTATAAGTCCTATGGGTGCTTCTGAGATGAAAATATAGGAGCTCTGTGTGATGCCACTAACACACTAGAAGTCCTATGGGTGCTGCTGAGATGAAAATATAGGAGCTCTGTGTGATGCCACTAACACACTAGAAGTCCTATGGGTGCTTCTGAGATGAAAATATAGGAGCTCTGTTTGCTGCCACTAACACACTAGAAGTCCTATGGGTGCTGCTGAGAAGAAAATATAGGAGCTCTGTGTGATGCCACTAACACACTAGAAGTCCTATGGGTGCTGCTGAGATGAAAATATAGGAGCTCTGTGTGATGCCACTAACACACTAGAAGTCCTATGGGTGCTTCTGAGATGAAAATATAGGAGCTCTGTTTGCTGCCACTAACACACTAGAAGTCCTATGGGTGCTTCTGAGAAGAAAATATAGGAGCTCTGTTTGCTGCCACTAACACACTAGAAGTCCTATGGGTGCTTCTGAGAAGAAAATATAGGAGCTCTGTGTGATGCCACTAACACACTAGAAGTCCTATGGGTGCTGCTGAGAAGAAAATATAGGAGCTCTGTTTGCTGCCACTAACACACTAGAAGTCCTATGGGTGCTGCTGAGAAGAAAATATAGGAGCTCTGTTTGCTGCCACTAACACACTAGAAGTCCTATGGGTGCTGCTGAGAAGAAAATATAGGAGCTCTGTGTGATGCCACTAACACACTAGAAGTCCTATGGGTGCTTCTGAGAAGAAAATATAGGAGCTCTGTGTGATGCCACTAACACACTAGAAGTCCTATGGGTGCTTCTGAGATGAAAATATAGGAACTCTGTGTGATGCCACTAACACACTAGAAGTCCTATGGGTGCTGCTGAGAAGAAAATATAGGAGCTCTGTGTGATGCCACTAACACACTAGAAGTCCTATGGGTGCTTCTGAGAAGAAAATATAGGAGCTCTGTTTGCTGCCACTAACACACTAGAAGTCCTATGGGTGCTTCTGAGAAGAAAATATAGGAGCTCTGTGTGATGCCACTAACACACTAGAAGTCCTATGGGTGCTGCTGAGAAGAAAATATAGGAGCTCTGTTTGCTGCCACTAACACACTAGAAGTCCTATGGGTGCTGCTGAGAAGAAAATATAGGAGCTCTGTTTGCTGCCACTAACACACTAGAAGTCCTATGGGTGCTGCTGAGAAGAAAATATAGGAGCTCTGTGTGATGCCACTAACACACTAGAAGTCCTATGGGTGCTTCTGAGAAGAAAATATAGGAGCTCTGTGTGATGCCACTAACACACTAGAAGTCCTATGGGTGCTTCTGAGAAGAAAATATAGGAGCTCTGTGTGATGCCACTAACACACTAGAAGTCCTATGGGTGCTTCTGAGATGAAAATATAGGAACTCTGTGTGATGCCACTAACACACTAGAAGTCCTATGGGTGCTGCTGAGAAGAAAATATAGGAGCTCTGTGTGATGCCACTAACACACTAGAAGTCCTATGGGTGCTTCTGAGATGAAAATATAGGAGCTCTGTTTGCTGCCACTAACACACTAGAAGTCCTATGGGTGCTGCTGAGAAGAAAATATAGGAGCTCTGTTTGCTGCCACTAACACACTAGAAGTCCTATGGGTGCTTCTGAGATGAAAATATAGGAGCTCTGTTTGCTGCCACTAACACACTAGAAGTCCTATGGGTGCTTCTGAGATGAAAATATAGGAGCTCTGTGTGATGACACTAACACACTAGAAGTCCTATGGGTGCTGCTGAGAAGAAAATATAGGAGCTCTGTTTGCTGCCACTAACACACTAGAAGTCCTATGGGTGCTGCTGAGAAGAAAATATAGGAGCTCTGTGTGATGCCACTAACACACTAGAAGTCCTATGGGTGCTGCTGAGAAGAAAATATAGGAGCTCTGTTTGCTGCCACTAACACACTAGAAGTCCTATGGGTGCTGCTGAGAAGAAAATATAGGAGCTCTGTTTGCTGCCACTAACACACTAGAAGTCCTATGGGTGCTTCTGAGAAGAAAATATAGGAGCTCTGTGTGATGCCACTAACACACTAGAAGTCCTATGGGTGCTGCTGAGATGAAAATATAGGAGCTCTGTTTGCTGCCACTAACACACTAGAAGTCCTATGGGTGCTGCTGAGAAGAAAATATAGGAACTCTGTGTGATGCCACTAACACACTAGAAGTCCTATGGGTGCTTCTGAGAAGAAAATATAGGAGCTCTGTGTGATGCCACTAACACACTAGAAGTCCTATGGGTGCTTCTGAGAAGAAAATATAGGAGCTCTGTGTGATGCCACTAACACACTAGAAGTCCTATGGGTGCTTCTGAGATGAAAATATAGGAGCTCTGTGTGATGCCACTAACACACTAGAAGTCCTATGGGTGCTTCTGAGATGAAAATATAGGAGCTCTGTGTGATGCCACTAACACACTAGAAGTCCTATGGGTGCTGCTGAGATGAAAATATAGGAGCTCTGTGTGATGCCACTAACACACTAGAAGTCCTATGGGTGCTTCTGAGATGAAAATATAGGAGCTCTGTGTGATGCCACTAACACACTAGAAGTCCTATGGGTGCTTCTGAGATGAAAATATAGGAGCTCTGTGTGATGCCACTAACACACTAGAAGTCCTATGGGTGCTTCTGAGATGAAAATATAGGAGCTCTGTTTGCTGCCACTAACACACTAGAAGTCCTATGGGTGCTGCTGAGAAGAAAATATAGGAGCTCTGTGTGATGCCACTAACACACTAGAAGTCCTATGGGTGCTGCTAAGAAGAAAATATAGGAGCTATGTGTGATGCCACTAACACACTAGAAGTCCTATGGGTGCTGCTGAGAAGAAAATATAGGAGCTCTGTGTGATGCCACTAACACACTAGAAGTCCTATGGGTGCTGCTGAGAAGAAAATATAGGAGCTCTGTTTGCTGCCACTAACACACTAGAAGTCCTATGGGTGCTTCTGAGATGAAAATATAGGAGCTCTGTTTGCTGCCACTAACACACTAGAAGTCCTATGGGTGTTTCTGAGAAGAAAATATAGGAGCTCTGTGTGATGCCACTAACACACTAGAAGTCCTATGGGTGCTGCTGAGAAGAAAATATAGGAGCTTTGTGTGATGCCACTAACACACTAGAAGTCCTATGGGTGCTTCTGAGAAGAAAATATAGGAGCTCTGTGTGATGCCACTAACACACTAGAAGTCCTATGGGTGCTTCTGAGAAGAAAATATAGGAGCTCTGTGTGATGCCACTAACACACTAGAAGTCCTATGGGTGCTTCTGAGATGAAAATATAGGAACTCTGTGTGATGCCACTAACACACTAGAAGTCCTATGGGTGCTGCTGAGAAGAAAATATAGGAGCTCTGTGTGATGCCACTAACACACTAGAAGTCCTATGGGTGCTGCTGAGAAGAAAATATAGGAGCTCTGTGTGATGCCACTAACACACTAGAAGTCCTATGGGTGCTGCTGAGAAGAAAATATAGGAGCTCTGTGTGATGCCACTAACACACTAGAAGTCCTATGGGTGCTTCTGAGATGAAAATATAGGAGCTCTGTGTGATGCCACTAACACACTAGAAGTCCTATGGGTGCTTCTGAGATGAAAATATAGGAGCTCTGTGTGATGCCACTAACACACTAGAAGTCCTATGGGTGCTGCTGAGATGAAAATATAGGAGCTCTGTGTGATGCCACTAACACACTAGAAGTCCTATGGGTGCTTCTGAGATGAAAATATAGGAGCTCTGTGTGATGCCACTAACACACTAGAAGTCCTATGGGTGCTTCTGAGATGAAAATATAGGAGCTCTGTGTGATGCCACTAACACACTAGAAGTCCTATGGGTGCTGCTGAGATGAAAATATAGGAGCTCTGTGTGATGCCACTAACACACTAGAAGTCCTATGGGTGCTTCTGAGATGAAAATATAGGAGCTCTGTTTGCTGCCACTAACACACTAGAAGTCCTATGGGTGCTGCTGAGAAGAAAATATAGGAGCTCTGTGTGATGCCACTAACACACTCGAAGTCCTATGGGTGCTGCTGAGATGAAAATATAGGAGCTCTGTGTGATGCCACTAGCACACTAGAAGTCCTATGGGTGCTTCTGAGATGAAAATATAGGAGCTCTGTTTGCTGCCACTAACACACTAGAAGTCCTATGGGTGCTGCTGAGAAGAAAATATAGGAACTCTGTGTGATGCCACTAACACACTAGAAGTCCTATGGGTGCTGCTGAGAAGAAAATATAGGAGCTCTGTGTGATGCCACTAACACACTAGAAGTCCTATGGGTGCTGCTGAGAAGAAAATATAGGAGCTCTGTTTGCTGCCACTAACACACTAGAAGTCCTATGGGTGCTTCTGAGATGAAAATATAGGAGCTCTGTTTGCTGCCACTAACACACTAGAAGTCCTATGGGTGCTGCTGAGAAGAAAATATAGGAACTCTGTGTGATGCCACTAACACACTAGAAGTCCTATGGGTGCTGCTGAGAAGAAAATATAGGAGCTCTGTGTGATGCCACTAACACACTAGAAGTCCTATGGGTGCTTCTGAGAAGAAAATATAGGAGCTCTGTGTGATGCCACTAACACACTAGAAGTCCTATGGGTGCTTCTGAGAAGAAAATATAGGAGCTCTGTGTGATGCCACTAACACACTAGAAGTCCTATGGGTGCTTCTGAGATGAAAATATAGGAACTCTGTGTGATGCCACTAACACACTAGAAGTCCTATGGGTGCTGCTGAGAAGAAAATATAGGAGCTCTGTGTGATGCCACTAACACACTAGAAGTCCTATGGGTGCTGCTGAGAAGAAAATATAGGAGCTCTGTGTGATGCCACTAACACACTAGAAGTCCTATGGGTGCTTCTGAGATGAAAATATAGGAGCTCTGTTTGCTGCCACTAACACACTAGAAGTCCTATGGGTGCTGCTGAGAAGAAAATATAGGAGCTCTGTGTGATGCTACTAACACACTAGAAGTCCTATGGGTGCTTCTGAGATGAAAATATAGGAGCTCTGTGTGAAGCCACTAACACACTAGAAGTCCTATGGGTGCTGCTGAGAAGAAAATAGTAGGATTTTTAAAACAGCTTACCTGTAAAATCCTTTTCTTGGAGTACATCACGGGACACAGAGCAGCATAGTCATTACTATGTGGGTTATATAGAATTACCTTCAGGTGCTGGCACTGGCAACTTCCAAAACAGGAAGTACCCTCCCCTATATAAGCCCCTCCCATCCGGGAGCACCTCAGTTTTGTAGCAAAGCAATACGTGTCCCCAAAAGAGGGGTGGGAGCTCTGTGTCCCGTGATGTACTCCAAGAAAAGGATTTTACAGGTAAGCTGTTTTAAAAATCCTACTTTCTTGTTCATACATCACGGGACACAGAGCAGCATAGTCATTACTATGTGGGACGTCCCAAAGCAATGCCACATGAGGGGGGGGATACACCATACATAAGCTGGGCGCCATCAGGCATGAGGATCTTTTGCGGCCTGCAACACACTGCGCCCAAAGGCGACATCCTCCTGACTTCTAACGTCCACCTGGTAGAACCTAGTAAACGTGTGTACTGAAGACCATGTTGCGGCCTTACAAATTTGCGCCAGGGAGGCCTGGTGATGCACTGCCCATGAAGTTCCAACTGCTCTCGTGGAGTGCGCCCTAACTTTGAACGGAGGCGGTCTACTTCTCAAGCCATAGGCTTGTATTATGACCTGTCGAATCCACTTGGCTAAAGTAGATTTTGATGCTGCCTGACCCTTTCTGGGGCCTTCCGGCAGAACAAACAAAGAATCCGTTCTACGAATCTGAGCAGTGGCTTTTAGATAAGCTTTAACTGCTCTTACTACATCCAAAGAATGCAATAACTTTTCCTCTACCGAGCTTGGTTTGGGGAAAAAAGAAGGAAGAACCACATCCTGGTTCAAGTGAAACCTCGATACCACCTTAGGAAGAAAGGCTGGGTGAGGACGTAATACTACTCTGTCCTTATGGATAACCAGATATGGCTCTTTACAGGACATGGCGGCTAATTCCGACACTCTTCTAGCCGAGCATATGGCTACTAAAAATATCAATTTCCTGGTGAGTAGAACCAAGGAAATGTGCCGCAAAGGTTCAAATGGCTGCTTCTGCAGAACCGACAGAACCAAATTTAGATCCCATGGGCATATGGGAGCCTTAATCGGTGGAATAATACGAGTCACACCTTGCATAAAGGATTTGACAAGTGAATGCATAGCCAGGGGCCTTTGAAATAGTATTGACAAGGCCGAAACCTGGCCCTTGATAGTACTTAAGGCAAACTTCCTGTCTACAGCCCACTGCAGGAAGTCCAGAATTCTGCCTATAACGTACTTACGTGGATGCCATTTTCTGGCCTCGCACCAAGTGATGTACGCCTTCCAAACTCTATAGTAGATCTGCCTGGATACAGGCTTCCTGGCATTGATTATAGTTGATACCACAGAGTTAGAGAGACCTCTCTTCTTTAGGATGTGGGATTCAATAGCCAGGCCGTTAAACTTAGAGTTAGTAAGGAAGGGTGGTATATCGGTCCTTGCGAAAGCAGGTCCGGACGACGTGGAAGGGTCCAAGGACTCCCCACAGACATTTTGATGATCTCCGCGTACCAGGCCCTTCGGGGCCACGCTGGAGCCACCAGGATCACCAGCTTCTTCTCCAACCTGACTCTGCGAAGGAGTCGAGGCAACAATTGTAGCGGAGGGAATGCATATATCAGTCTGAACTGATCCCAAGGGAACACCAGAGCATCCGAGCCGCAAGCGAGGGGATCCCTTGTCCGGGAGACAAATCTGTCCACCTTTGCGTTGAATCTGGATGCTAGCAGATCTACATCCGGTGTTCCCCACCGCTGACATATTGCTCGGAAGACCTCGGGATGAAGGGACCATTCCCCTGGGCATAACTGTTGGCGACTCAGAAAGTCCGCCTTCCAATTCTCCACCCCTGGAATGAAGACAGCTGATATACATGGGACATGCTTTTCTGCCCATTCCAGGATGTGACTTACTTCCCTCTGGGCTGCACGACTCCTGGTGCCTCCCTGATGATTGATATATGCCACTGCTGTGGCATTGTCTGATTGAATTCTGACAGGGGACCCTTGGAGTCTGGATGTCCAGGCTACTAGAGCGTACCGGGCTGCTCGTATCTCTAAGAGATTGATGGGCAGGGTTTTTACTACATTTGACCATCTGCCCTGGAGAGACCATTGCTCCAGTACTGCCCCCCAGCCTATAAGGCTGGCATCTGTAGTGACCACCTTCCAAGATATCGGGCTGAAGGGTTTTCCCTTCTGGAGATTCTGGGGGATCAACCACCAGCAGAGACTCTTCCGAACGGAAGGGGACAAAGCCATCGGGAAGTCTAGAGCCTGAACTTTTCCGTTCCAGGCTGACAATATGGCCCTTTGTAAATTCCTTGAGTGGAATTGGGCGTATGGCACAGCTTCGAATGATGCTACCATCTTTCCTAGCAGCCTCATGCACAGGCGTATGGACGGCTGTCTTTTTGCACAAAGCAGACGGACCAAGGCCCTCAAAGAGGATACCTTGTCTAGAGGTAAGAAAATCTTCCTCTGGTCTGAATCCAGCCGTAGCCCTAGATATACCAGGTTTTTCACTGGCTGTAGGGCTGACTTGTCCAGGTTGATGACCCAACCGTGAGATTCTAGATACTTGATTGTATCGACAATTACCACTTCTAGCTTGGCAACTGAGTGGTCCATCAACAACAGGTCGTCTAGGTATGCCATTATCGTTACACCCCGTGTTCTTAGATCGGCCAACAGTGGGGCCAGAATTTTTGTGAACACTCGTGGTGCTGTGGCCAGACCGAATGGTAAGGCTCTGAACTGAAAATGGCGCCCTTCTACTGCAAAGCGTAGGAATTTTTGATGACCTGGAAAGATGGGAACATGCAAGTAAGCATCTTTGATGTCGATCGAGGCTAACCATTCCTCCCCTTGTAGGGCAGCGGTGACCGATCGGATCGACTCCATCCGGAAAGACCGGACGTTTAGAAATTTGTTTAGACTCTTTAGGTCCAATATGGGTCTTATGTCCCCGTTTGGCTTCGGGACTGTGAAAAGGTTTGAGTAGAAACCCAACCCCCACTCTTCCATAGGAACCTCCATAATTACTCCTTGGAGCAATAGTTGTTCTAACGCCAATAGGAGAGACCCTCTTTTCAGAGGGTCTCTTGGCATGCCTGACCACATAAAATGGGACGGAGGAGACTCTTTTAACTCCAACTTGTATCCCAGAGTTACTGCGGAGAGCACCCATCTGTCTTTGATCGTCTCCCGCCAGGTCTCTGCGAACAACTGAAGTCTTCCCCCCACCCGTTTGAGTGGGGGCAGCCCTTCATAGGCTTGACTTGGAGGCTGGTTTAGTACCTCTTCGGATCCAGGGCTTTTTATTACCCTGTGGCTGTCCCTGATTTTTACCTCCTGAGTTTGACCGAGGAGGCCGTCGGAACTGCTTAGTAGCAGACGTCGCAGGGATAGGAGAGGTAGTCCTCTTAAAAGATGGACCCCTAGACCTCTTTTTACTCGGTAAGAGAGTACTTTTACCACTGGAAATCTTCTGGATATACTTATCCAGGTCTTCGCCAAAAAGGCGTTCCCCATGAAATGGGAAGCTAACTAAGAGCTTCTTACAGGGAGCTTCAGCAGACCAGTTTTTGAGCCACAGAAGCCTACGCATATGTACCAAAGACAGCGTGAGGCGGGAGGCCTGATGGATAGAATCCTTGATGGCGTCAACCGCAAAGCATAATGCTCTAGGCAGATCAGCCAGAGCCTGGGCCTGCTGGTCTGGCAAATCCCTCAGGACCATTTTCATTTGATCCTTTAAAGCTTGGCAGACCCCAATAGCTGCCACTGCTGGCTGTGTAACAGCCCCTGCTGTGGAAAAAGCAGATTTTAATGAAGATTCCAATTTTTTATCCACTGGATCTTTGAACATTTGAAAATTATCTACTGGACATGTCAGTGATTTGTTCACAGAAGAGATGGCTGCATCCACCGTAGGAACATTCCATCTCTGGGTGAACTTTCCCTCCATGGGATAGATCACCGGAAACCTTTTAGGCGGAACAAATAGTTTATCAGGATGTTCCCAGTCCTGGTATATAAGTCCTTCCAATAATGGATGTATTGGAAAGGAGCAATTAACCTGGGGAGCTTTTAGCGACCCCAATGAGGAGACAGCAGTAGTTGATGGTTCAACAAGAGGCATTTTAAATGCAGATCGAACCATGTCAGTTAGGGTCTGGACCCACAATCTTTCAGTCTGTGATGCTGAAAATGGTTCATCTACTGTCGATTCCTCAAAAACAGAGCTAACCTCCTCCTGATCCCCTTCAGGTAGGTCGGTCCCTTCCTGGGACTGTTGCTCTGCCAACAGGCACTCTAATGGAGGTGATGGAGATCTGGCGCGCTTTCTTTCCTGTAGAGAAGAAGCGATCAATGCAGCCAATCTCTGCTCCAATCCCTCCAGAGTTGAGGAAAAAACCTCCTCTGTTATATATGCAGGAGCAGGTGGACTGAGGACAGCCGCAGTACCTGGCACTCCCGGGGGTTCCTTATGGGTATTAACCTCTGATTTCTCAGGGGAGGAGGGTGCAGATGACTGCTCCAGATCCTCAGAGCCCGATGGAGACCCCCTACACTTCCTGAGAGGTATATCTCGGAGTTTTTTAGGCGGCATATTCCTTAGTTCAAAGCTGAGGTATTCCAGCCGCAATACACCCCTTACTGAAATAGTCTAATGCAATTTGCTGCTATGTACATCAGTGGGTGTCTACTAATGCGTCTTTCTGGGGATGCCTGTATCAACCGCCCGCTGTAAGCCCCTATACCATGCTACCAGCTCCTTTTCATGCTCTGTGTCCATAGCAAGCAGCGTGGACTGAGTCCTTTTATCTTGCTGGGACGCCCGCACATGCGCAGAAGCGCTGGGCGCACAGAGCGCGTCATCCGCCAGGCTCCGCCCCCTTTTTTGAAGCTAAACCTTATAAAAGGAAAGCATGTGTGCGCGCGCGCGTGCACGTGTGCGCTCTTGGCGCCATGTAGGGAGAGGAGCCAGGGTCCCTGTTTCACCAGGACTCAGGGATGGAAGGAAACTACTTGGCAGCATGACAGAGGAATGCAGCTTCCCTGATAGAGAGCTCACTCATCTGCCTGGACTTTCACCATGGAAGGAATAGTCCCAAGAAAAAAGACGTTCCACAGCGGCCTCTAGTGGACAAACACAGGTACCGCACCTTTGTCTTTTTTTTTTTTTTTTTAAAACCTCCTTTATGAAAAAACATTTCCAGGTTTACAGTTTTTTTAAAATTTCCCTTATGAAAAAACATTTCTAGGATTTCTTAGGCATATACAGCTATTAGCGGGAATACCCTTTAGGTAACAGGCAGAAAGACATATTAGGCTTGGGGGTCCCCTCAATAGAACCAAGTTCCTGAGGGGCCCCCACTTACCTTTTCCCCGCCGCAGGACTTTGTTTGGTCCACAGAAGCCCAAACTTCACCTCTCACGGCAGGCATTGTACTAGACCTTCAGGGACCGGGTTCCCAAGGATTCCACTCCCCTGGACCTGTATAGCACCCTGCACAGATAGCCTCTTGGTTTTGGGTATGACCAGAGCTCTGGATCCCAGGGTCCAGCCCTCCTAAGAGAGGCATTACAGGCAAAACCCTGCTCTTCTCTGCAAGGCCCGGGTACCGACCGTTTAGCTATGAAGCTTTTTTTGGTCGGATCCGGAATAGCTTGCTAAGGCCCAGAGAACCTGTACACAAGCCCAGATGAATACATGTTAACCTTGGCCAACACCTTAGACACTGGCAAAAAACTGAGGTGCTCCCGGATGGGAGGGGCTTATATAGGAGAGGGTACTTCCTGTTTTGGAAGTTGCCAGTGCCAGCACCTGAAGGTAATTCTATATAACCCACATAGTAATGACTATGCTGCTCTGTGTCCCGTGATGTATGAACAAGAAATAGGAGCTCTGTTTGCTGCCAC
Source organism: Rana muscosa (assembly GCA_029206835.1). Classification (NCBI taxonomy): domain Eukaryota; kingdom Metazoa; phylum Chordata; class Amphibia; order Anura; family Ranidae; genus Rana; species Rana muscosa. The sequence continues at coordinate 383,738,286 of CM055118.1, forward strand.
TAACACACTAGAAGTCCTATGGGTGCTGCTGAGAAGAAAATATAGGAGCTCTGTGTGATGCCACTAACACACTAGAAGTCCTATGGGTGCTTCTGAGATGAAAATATAGGAGCTCTGTTTGCTGCCACTAACACACTAGAAGTCCTATGGGTGCTGCTGAGAAGAAAATATAGGAGCTCTGTGTGATGCCACTAACACACTAGAAGTCCTATGGGTGCTTCTGAGATGAAAATATAGGAACTCTGTGTGATGCCACTAACACATTAGAAGTCCTATGGGTGCTGCTGAGAAGAAAATATAGGAGCTCTGTGTGATGCCACTAACACACTAGAAGTCCTATGGGTGCTGCTGAGAAGAAAATATAGGAGCTCTGTTTGCTGCCACTAACACACTAGAAGTCCTATGGGTGCTGCTGAGAAGAAAATATAGGAGCTCTGTGTGATGCCACTAACACACTAGAAGTCCTATGGGTGCTTCTGAGATGAAAATATAGGAGCTCTGTTTGCTGCCACTAACACACTAGAAGTCCTATGGGTGTTGCTGAGAAGAAAATATAGGAGCTCTGTGTGATGCCACTAACACACTAGAAGTCCTATGGGTGCTTCTGAGATGAAAATATAGGAGCTCTGTGTGAAGCCACTAACACACTAGAAGTCCTATGGGTGCTGCTGAGAAGAAAATATAGGAGCTCTGTTTGCTGCCACTAACACACTAGAAGTCCTATGGGTGCTGTTGGGGTGCAATGCTGTGCTAACAGCACTGCGGTTGGTACTACTGCAATACTGTACTAACAGTAAGCACGCACCAGACTAATCCCCAGCAGCAGCTAATAACACACTAACTGTGCAATCAGCAGCAATGAACGATCAATGACTTAGGTAGCAATGGTTTAGCAAAGAAATAGCCAATGGTTTAGCAAAGAAGAGCAAATCTTTCAGTATCAAGCAAAGACAGAATCAGCAGACTGATCTCTCCTAAAGCCGGAACTCATGTGACCGTGGCCGACGGCGTGGCGGCCTTTTAAATGGTGGGGCGTGTACTAAAGCCCCTGAGCTGTAATTGGCTACAGGCGTCCTGCCTGTAGCCAATTATTGCTCTCCGAGTTTCGGGCGCTGTGATTGGCCAAGCATGCGGGGTCACAGTGCATGCTTGGCCAATCATCAGCCAGCAATGCACTGCGCCGGCCGCGCCGGCCGCAATGCATTGCGGGGCCGCTCGCATCACACGAATGTGATGCGAATGGCCCAAATAGTTCTGGGCTCGCCGAGCGAGCGAACGCCCGGTGCTCGATTCGAACGTGGGTTCGAATCGAGCACCGGGCCCATCCCTACTGAAGACATATTCCATGTGTCAAGCTGGAGGGAATATGGCTGTGGAGGGGTCAGAATGGCTGGCAGACATAAAAATTCACATTGATTCCAAAGTCTTGTTTCATAATAATTGCCCCCTGTGGACCACTTGTTCTTCTCGTTCTGGGGTCCTTAAAGTTGAATTATTAATCCCAGCTAAACTGGGCCAGAACTAGGTGGAATCTGTGAGTTGCACAGACCCATCAAGTGTCCGAGGCTGTAATGCAGCATCCTTAGCCGCTTGGTCTGCTTCCATATGTGAGTCTCAAATGCTAGGATGGCTACCACAGCAAGAACCCAGAAAGCTGAAAACAGCCAATCAATTTAACCTATTGCTTGATTGGTTTACCTGCCGAAGTAAAACAAACTTCTGGCCCTTAAAATGAAACCAAAAAGCCCTCTATCTCTCTATCTCTTGATTAACTATATAAATATAGCCAACGACCCAGAATAAAGGATCCAATGACTCTGAATACAGAGTGTCCTTCTGGGTGCACACTCAACCCGTCCTTTAAACCGGCCTCCAAAGAGTAATTACATACTGTAGCAGGACCGATCTTTGTGTAGGTGTGATCTCGCAGGTGGGCTCGCAATGTGGTCTGGAGCATAATTGCGTAGACAACAAAGGGTACATAACCCTGAGGATATCATCCACCAGGTTAGTCACCGGCCGTGAAGGAAAAATTAAAAGATGGGCTGTGTCCACAAGGGGATGCCCTCTCCTCGTTCACCAGGACGCTAAACTGCATTTGCTAAACCAATCACTATGGAGTTAAGTGGGTAGCATCGGATGGTATGGCTGTGGCATGGCACATCAGGTACAACTGGTGCTCTAGGTATAACTAAACTGTTCATTTCCCTCAAGTCCTGTATAAAGCGGTAAGTTCCATCGGCTTACTTTACAGGGTTTATAGAGGTGTTGTAGGGTGATCTCTATCCCCTCTTCTAGAAATTTATGAATTATAAATTTTTTGACTATGCCTCAGAACACGGACACTATCAACACTACTATACTCGCTCACCAATACACAGATTAAGCTTAACACGTGATTAAAGTGTTATGTTTCTTTAAGATGCCATGTTTATAAAACTCCAATTTTTTTTGCCCAAATGCCAAATGGCAATATTTTGCACAGAGTTACCCCGGTACGTGGGGGTCAATGTGTAAAAATCTAGTTTTCAAAATAAACCTTTTGTTAAGAGATATACCTATTTGGCATCCTGCCAATTATTTTTATTGGACCCCACCCCTGATTTTTGCGTGGCTTTATAGGGTGTACATTGGATGAGTCCTACATACATACATATATATATATATATATATATATATATATATATATATATATATATATATATATATATAAAATAAATAAAATAGAACGCTACATACATATATAATGTTTACCTAGCAATATGAACAATAAACAATAAATGCACAAGTTCCTTTTCTAGCCAAAAGTTAACACTCTTTTTTTTCTCTTCACAAGAATGTGAAAGGAGGGGCGAATTCCTCACAGATAACCCAGAGGGTGGAGGCTTCTGTGGAGGAGCTCCTCTCTACTTACACGTAGTATTAAAAAAAATTGACAGGAGATTTTACTTTTTTTTTATTAGCCAATGGACTCCAGACACCGACTAATTACTTGCCACTGAGAACAGAATTGAATGAGAATAACTGTTTCTTCATCGTGGCCACTCTTCTTTTCAAAGTGAGTTCCACGTCTTTTTTGGTCGGGAGTCCACTGGACTGTATTTACAGTAACATTAACTGACCCTTACTGTCAGCATTTGTAAGTTTTCCCATTAACTTATAGAACACCTTCGCTCATAGAGGTATAGGATTTTCCTGTACCTTCCCCATAATCACAAATCACAACAAAGTGGACAGAGGCCGTCTCACCCACGGCTTCTAGACAACTCCACACAAACAAACAGATTATCTTATATTTGTTACGTGGCAGGAAGGACAGCGACAGAGGTCTGAGTTTTTTCCTCACCCAGAGTTTTTACTACTACTTCTTAGATCAGTTAAACTGTCGAGGTCTAACAAAAATTACAGAATCTACATAAAACGGATCAGTCATTTAGCATTTCCAACATGCTCAGACCCGCCTCATGAGTCCAGACATTTTTGAACCATGCCCAGTTTCCCCTGTTTTCTATCTGCAGGCTATGGAGAAGGAAAATATATTTTTGGAAAAAAAAACAGTACTGTTTTATTTCCTCGACTCTCCAAGAGTCTCTTTATAAATCTATGTGCTTCTAAAGCACCATATATATATATATATGAGTTTTCTTAGAACCTTAGACTCCTAGACTCTTTTTCCATGTGCTTCTAAAGCACCATATATATGTGTGTGTATATATATATATATATATATATATATATATATATATATATATATATATATATATATATTGTCGTGGAAATATGGGCTGTTTGCAGAGCACACAGCCCATAATTCCTGTGCTCTATAAGCACACACTTTAGATTCATCTTTTTGCAATAATGCTATCTTTAAGTTTGCTAAAATCCACTCACCGGTCATCCCATCATTCATCCAAGAAAGGCAGCACCAACACAGCTTATCTTCTCATCAGGCCATTCCAGCATAGACTATCCAGCCGACGCCTAATCATAGGCTTTTATTAAACTCAAAAGATCTCAAGACAGGAGGTGATTGGTTGCAGCAACCAGTCACCTCCCCCCATGGGCGGGGACATCACAGGGTGTCCCTTTCTCACAGGAAAATGGCAATACCTGGACATTCCTTCCAACAGGAGATGTCATACATGAATACAATAACGTAGGGTGGCTAAAGTTACCGTTGATAGGAATTCTTATTCTGCGCTATTCCATAGAATAACGCATATTAAGATTATACTATTATTGAATGGGGGAGGGAGGCTATCTGCAGACGCACGCTACGAATTCCAACCAGATACAATGTACATTCAAATTGACTAGCAGTGACATACACTGCTACCAATGACGGAAACTACATGACAATTATGCCTCAAATGGACCACAATTATTTTATAGTTATGCTACTGTTCCTGTGGACACAGATCTGTGCGCTCTGAGTCATTTAACGCCCCCCGCCAGGGGCTGGCCAGTTCCCCCAACGGGGCGCAAAACAACATCTCTAAATGGAGCAAACATCGCTGTTTCCATAGGAAGATTTTCCCACCACCGATCTTCCACCAACGTCTGTATGTGCAAATACGCTCAGATGAGCGCATTACAGCAAAACTGACACTGGGGGAACATCTGACAACATACATTAATACATTTCCATAAAAATCTCCACAACAGTCCTCCCTTTTTTGTCATATGCACCCCATGTGTCCATCGATGAAATTTGATATGCTTCTTACACCTGGAAATGAATCAGTCCTTAGTCCATAAAAAGGAAAACACGACTTGACATGTAGACTCTACTCTTCAGGGGCATGACTTATAAAGGAGGACACGACATGGTGAGCTGTAGTAATCGCTGATCCGTCTGTGATCCTCTGTGTCTTGTATGTGGGTCCGGTTTCGGGGCGTCTCACCAAGGAAACTCTGGTCACGCGTCAAATCAGGCAACAGGAGCCTCTCGTCACGACATAGAAAGAATAGAAATAAAAACGACATGAGTATATATATTCCCACTTCCTTTAACCACGATCCTCTGTAAAATAAAAATTAGATCCCCAAAGATTCCCAGACCCTTAAAATAGACTCCCAACCTTCACTTAGCTACAGCTCTGGCTTCAACAATTACATGAAGAACCCTATCCTTAACGGATGAGAATTGTTCAATCGTATCCCAAGCCCGAGCCCCCCCCACCTTGTACATGCAGGACCCCATGCCCAGACCTGGTCGTGTTTGGTGAACAAATCCCTTCTAGCTGTCCCTGCCATTCTTAATTTCCTGCGCCATCAGATCCTCGCGATCGGCCGCGACATAAGATGTTGGGACAGCTTCACCATCACGCATGAACCTCTTGCTTTGGGGAAATTACCTTTATAAGCTGCAGATCCGCATAAACACCAAACTAAAGTTCAAACACACTTGTGGGCTGCCTAGATACCCAAACCGACAAGAGGCAGAGCCATTAAAACTAAAACCAATTTTAGCCTCTAAAAATACATCGTTAGGTTCCATTGACAAGTGTCTGTCTGGAGTCTTCACTAGTTTGTCAAAACTCCTCATACCCATAATAACATCATAAATGGCATGTACCGCTGTCATCGCTGGGGACTAAAACTCGGTGAAGACTCAGAACAGACCATCGGTCCTGTTCGCTTTCTGAGCTAGTCAGGACATAAACTTTAAATAATAACTTGGGATGCTTTTCACCGTTACCCTCGCTAAAATTTACTAAACAACAAAAATATAAATAAACAAAGATACTCCTCATTCTTTGGTGTGGTTGAGCCGCTTCTTGCAGTGGCTGGCGTGGTCTCATCCCTCAAGCTTCTTTACAACGACCCAGTCACCTGGTTGGAAAGAATGTAAACTGATTATTAAGTCAGGGTCCAGGAGGGACTCGTGAAAACCTTTTGGTGGACATTTTGAAGTTCATGTCACAACGATCGCACCCACCCCATCAGCCGAGAATATAAGTGACAGCTAATGAGGAGAGTACAACCCTGATTTTGATTGACCTCCAAACAACCCTCATATGACAATAACCCAGACATCGGGACTGTGGTCACTGCATAACCTGTGCGTGGCTTACAATAACTGGAACCACTGACAAAAGGTTCTTAGCCTCTGGGATGGGAACCTACTTCACCAGACTGCTGCTTGCCGATTCAAATTCTATCAAAGAAAGACAGTCTTGGCACAAACTTGGTTAGAATTACAGAGGTTATTATTAGTTTGAAAAAAAAAAAAACTGTCACTCTTACATTTATCACTTCTCCCCCCTTTTCTTCCTGATTACAGACTGAAGGAAGAAATGCGTGGTGCAGGAAAAAAGAAACAATGAAATAGCCTATGATACTTTTACCTCCCTTAGACTCATATTTATCCATATGTACAGCTGTCTACATACACCTGTTCTCTGTGTACAAACTCCTTGGACCTGAAAAATACTTATAAGCAAAATCATTACTCTATCCTTCATATTTAACCTGCAAAGAATGGAAAATAATAATGACATTCCTGTACATTGGTAAATTGTCAATGACATTCTTTCAAAACTGATTCAAACAAAACCCTCTGTAACCCTTACTTTTCCCGTTCCTACAGAAATACAACAGCCGTGACGCATCGAAGGATCGCCGCGGTAAGTTCGAACATATTCACGTTACTACATACAAACATTCCGATACAAACGTGGGGGAAATACTTCCCAGTTTCCAAAACCACAAATGAAAAAAACAAAAACAGCCAGAATTCTACCTTCACTCTTTCAGCAATAGGAAAAAATACAATGGGAATATGAGAGCAGCTCGAGAAGCTTGCATGGACCAGCCATACAAAGTTCAAACAAACGGGCATGAGACTACACCTCCATCAACATTCATCATTACAGATTTCTGAAGCCGCAGCTCAACTACATCCATTCCAGAGGGATACCCAAAATAGTATCCTTGGACCACCTATGTTAATCTTTTTGGGGTTCAAAGGCCTTTGCCCCAAAACTAGGCTTCGTGCACTTTGTGACCGTCTGACTGTGGGAAGCCTCCATTCCTTCCCTTTGCACAGACCTCCTTGTGTCCATGGCGATTCGAATCAGCTTATCGTCTTAAACCTGCGTCCAGGTTAAACCGTTGCACCCTTTCGGAGATCACCGCCCGGTGTCTTCTTATACGGTGAATTGCAGAACTACAACCACTATATGGTCAAGTCCCCCAACTAGAAACCCTAACCGAGGCGTCAACTCTATGGCTTGTTGTCCCAACACTTTTGGAACTACAGAACAACCACAGATCAACCCCCGAATTAGGCCTCTACCCCTCACAGTGCATGCATACACAAGCGTTTTCCGCTATACACCCATACACTGCGTTGTCAGACTAAACCACACAGAACACTTACGCCAGTTTACCACCTGCAGAACAATGTGGCTTCTCTCTGTATCTAGATGAGAGAATAATGGTGATGCCCCCGTTTGCTCTCTACCCAAAACTGTATTACAGTATAAAACTTTACAAAACTGGAACAAAATATAAAAAAACACTTAAATGCCAAAATGCTTTCCATTTTCCTTCCAAGCACAAATCTCATTCAGACAACCCCAAGCTCCTCCCACCAACTTTCTGCTGATATATAAATGCTAAAAAGAAACTTCCGGTTATGCTCAGCTACTTAAAAAAAAAACTGGTTTATTTACATATCAATTGTTCAGGAAGAGGGAGGGGGAGGGGAGGCGTTAGCCATAATCGCCTTGTCTATCAAGACTTCAAAAAAAATCCATGGCTACACATCATATATATTTCAACCATTTAAAACCTTGTCAAGGAAATGATGAAATAAACCCACCTTTGCAAATGTGAGGGAATCCCCCCTGACCCACATTCCCTGGAAGTCAGACCATAAGTTGGGACTCAAAATACAAACTCCTGCCAAAAGATGGCTATACAGTACAAGTTCCAAAAAATGAATTGCTCTCTGGGAAACTCCCAAATATTTAAACATAAAAACACATCATTGTACAAAAACTGTTAGTCTTACAATCTATCAAAATTCAGTGTAAAGTGAAGTTTTTCTTAAAACCAAAATCCAATGCAAAAAAACCGCCGCGCATATACTGCAAAGTCAGCTGACCCTGCAATAGCTTACATTCACTTAAATGAAAACAGAGAAACCTTCCTCCTAACACCATCTGCATGGAGTTTGCATGTTGTCCCTGTCTCTGTGTTGGCCTCCTCCCACACTCCAACTGCTGGTAGGTCAGCCAGATCCCATCCATAAATAGGCCCCAGCATGTGCGTGTGTCCGCAAGCACGTTGTGGCCCCTCGGGGTAAGACCGCGCTATTTCAAGATACAACTCTACTCAACTCAAAAGGCGATGCTTAGAAAAACAATTTAAACCAGCGAATTCATTAAACAAAAACCAGTCTCTCAGTATGTCACCCTGGTGTCTCACTACTCTTCCCAGCAGTGCACAGGTCAAACTGTAATCGCATAAAACATAAGAAAACTGCGCCGATCAACAAATGCCAATACAGCATATTCAGGAGCCGTGTTTGCTAAACTGGAACTTCCTATCTCAAACTGTAAACGTCTCTCAAAATGGCCGACAAGCCAGGACAGCAAAATGGTGGATGAAAACCGCACACCTCATGGACAACAATGGCACCATTAACGCATGCAATTTTTCCCGCCAAAACCAGCATGGGACGTCACAATGAACACCACATTGGTTCCCCTACACAAAGAAAAACACAAATTGCCTCCACCAGGTTCCAACGCAGAAAAGATCGCACTATATTCGCACCAAACATCAAAATCTGCCCCAAAGGCTGAGAAATTCCACCAGCAACATAGCTGACGAATGCCACAGCATGGTCACATGATATCACACCCAAAGGAAAGGTGGCTGCACCTTCCCTTATAGGATACCCACAGGCTAAGGAAAAACTGTGCCTCAAAATGGCAGACAAACCTGCAAGGCTAACAAAAACCAAGAATGGCGCCATTACTTTTTCCCACTAAAACCAGCATCTCTTTAAAAGAAAATCAAAAAAAATTTTCTCCACAAAGACAGACTACACAATTGATATTTTTCTAAATGATCAACAAAATCCACTGAAAAAGGTGTCAGCTACACTCTACAAGGACCACATGTACACTTACAAACTTAAACCCTTTAGCCAACTAAACAGCACATTCAATAAATGTTAGTTACATGAACAATATTAAAAACATATTAATTTCTCTAAGTTAATATACTCTGAGATATTCACCACTTTTCTCTACCTAAAGTTCACACACACAGTGGCCTCAGCTTCCATAACAAGCCATTGCAGAGACATACTATGTCTGCCTTCTAGCAATGCCTGGCCACTTGGATATGCGGCGGGAACTTTCAACTCAAAAACCAAACTCTTTACTTAAAATATTTTTACACTTATGGGGACATGTGTCTTTGTCCCCTATAAAGGCAAAAATCACAATTTATCCATTTCTATTTTTCATAGAAATCACAAACACCACACACATACAGTATATTGTTGCTTGTACATCAGATTATCTCTCAGGGCGTTTCCCTTCCAGCACCATTGTCCTTCCCTTAGGGCACAACCCCTGCAACACAAAGCAGTGGGCAAGCCCTTCCCCCATTCAAGCACATGGCAGCCAAACAATCTACTTACAAACTTCTCAGTGCACTAAATACCAAAGCTATACCTTCATTTCATACACAATATACAGTTTCCATCCGATCATCTCTCAGGGCCCTCCTACTACAAAACTCCTGCATGCTATTTACAGAAAGTCACCAACTTTCACCCTTGTAACTGAGATGCTGCCTGCCCCTCCCCCACTAAACCTCATGGCTCACAAGGACCAGAACAATGCAGCAGCCATGGCTGGCAGCAGACTGCTCAATAAATCGCACAAACAGCCATCTCTTACACAATTTCAATCGCACTCATGGGTACACATGTCCTACATCACACAAACAATCTAATCACACACAGGCACACACAATCAAATTCACAAGCATACAATCGGATTCGCAGACATACACACGCACACACACTGCAAACTTAAAGCACCATTTCAAAAAGACAAATTTTTTTGTTTGTTTCAAAGTACAGCCTCTTCACGCATCAATTACATCGCAGGTCCACTCTCCTCCTCTGCTGATCTGATGCTCAAAGAGGCCGCAATTGGTCCCAACCGTGAGTCGCCATTTAACTGTCGTGGAAATATGGGCTGTTTGCAGAGCACACAGCCCATAATTCCTATGCTCTATAAGCACACACTTTAGATTAATCTTTTTGCAATAATGCTATCTTTAAGTTTGCTAAAATCCACTCACCGGTCATCCCATCATTCATCCAAGAAAGACAGCACCAACACAGCTTATCTTCTCATCAGGCCATTCCAGCATAGACTGTCCAGCCGACGCCTAATCATAGGCTTTTATTAAACTCAAAAGATCTCAAGACAGGAGGTGATTGGTTGCAGCAACCAGTCACCTCCCCCCATGGGCGGGGACATCACAGGGTGTCCCTTTCTCACAGGAAAATGGCAATACCTGGACATTCCTTCCAACAGGAGATGTCATACATGAATACAATAATGTAGGATGGCTAAAGTTACCGTTGATAGGAATTCTTATTCTGCGCTATTCCATAGAATAACGCATATTAAGATTATACTATTATTGAATGGGGGAGGGAGGCTATCTGCAGACGCACGCTACGAATTCCAACCAGATACAATGTACATTCAAATTGACTAGCAGTGACATACACTGCTACCAATGACGGAAACTACATGACAATTATGCCTCAAATGGACCACAATTATTTTATAGTTATGCTACTGTTCCTGTGGACACAGATCTGTGCGCTCTGAGTCATTTAACGCCCCCCGCCAGGGGCTGGCCAGTTCCCCCAATGGGGCGCAAAACAACATCTCTAAATGGAGCAAACATCGCTATTTCCATAGGAAGATATTCCCGCCACCGATCTTCCACCAACGTCTGTATGTGCAAATACGCTCAGATGAGCGCATTACAGCAAAACTGACACTGGGGGGACATCTGACAACATACATTAATACATTTCCATAAAAATCTCCACAACAATATATATATATATATATATATATATATATATATACATAACACATAGACTTGTCTCTGCCCTGACCAGGTTGACCCTTAAATCATCTTTTAACAGATGATTTATTCTAAATTTATGTCTTCTACTTCCTTTGTGAAGTCTGTTTCTAAAAAGAGCGTGTCCGTAAATACTGTGTGTGTGCATGATGGTTAATGTCATGCGTGTTAACAAGGATCTACCATTCCTATCTATAATTACTACATTATAGAGCCGTGACACATATGTTTTACTTGTTTCTCCTGGCTCGGTGGCAGGCATACCTTTGGCAAGTTGAGTCTCCATTATTCAAAGATATCATAATTATTTATTTGTAACAGGGATTTGGGACAGACAACAAAAACATTGTTTCTCAGGCGTACCTGACTCCTGAGACCCCTAAGAGTTAACCCTTCCTGGAAAGTTACTGGTGTGTGGAGATTAAATCTTAATACTTGAACCCTGGATTTACCTTCTGCAAATAAAGGACCTTTACCAATCTTAAAGTGGTAACCCCCGGGAACACTTGCCATCCAATATGTCCTACTCCCGTAGTAGCAAAATAATACTCCAACAACACAATCTGGACACTTATCCGACATTAATACAGTTCTTATACTCTAAAAAATATGTCTGATTACCGTGATCAAAACAGTAAACCCACAACACATTCAGAACATCTATTTAGACCAGTGTTTCTCAACTCCAGTCCTCAAGGTGCCCCAACAGGTCACATTTTCAGGCTTTCCATTATTTTGAACAGGTGATTTGATCAGTTTCACTGCCTTAGTAATTACCACAGTCGTTTCATCTGAGGGAAATCCTGAAAACATGACCTGTTGGGGCGCCTTGAGGACTGGAGTTGAGAAACACTGATTTAGACATTAATAATGTTCTTATACTTTATTTATTTATTTTTTTCCATAAAAAAGTTTTTATTAGGCGTATAAAAATCTCACAATCGGGATTACACGACCTCAATCTGCAGACATACTTATAAAGTAGCATAGGAGGGCGAGGGGCCACATTTTCTATTCCCCCCACTCCCCCTTCGATATAGTAGAGGGAAGCAAGGAGCGTACCAAGTCCAACTTAATTGGAGTCTAAGGTGCAACGTATCCGTTTATAACAAAAGTGCTCTTAAATGATAGGTACCTCTATGAACAATGAGAACAGAGAAGAAAAAAAAGGGGTACGGGGCCAAAGAAAGAAAGAAAGAGCAAGAAAAAAAAGAAGGGGTATTAGTAGAACGAAGAAAGAAAAGAAAAAGAAAAAAGGGGAAGAACATAAAGGGAAAGCGGTAGGGGGAGGGAAAAAGCACTGAAGGAGCATAAAATAGGGGAGGATAGATAGATCCGCACCCACCCCCCCTCCCCCGGCCACCCACGACCCCCACCGGGACCTGATTCACCTTGGCAGGTCAACATTGAGCAACACACTGGTGATACCTGTCAGTGGTTGTGAAATGAGTCCAACACGCCCAAGTAGTTGAAAATGTGTCTATTTTATCTGACGAAACAAGAATCATTTCCTCCAACTCATTAATTTTTGAGATCCTCGCAAACCACTCCCAAATTGTTGGGGCTTGGGTGGAGCGCCAATGTATGGGGATACATAGTCTGGCAGCATTGACCATATGCATGGCCAAGGATTTGTAGTAGTCTTTTTTGGACAGCGATGTATGGTGCAGGAGAAACTGGGCCGGGGTAAAGTCCAAAGTATAAGTAGTGATATGTGCAATGAGACTGTGGACCTCCCTCCAAAAGGGTTGGAGTCTCTCACAGTCCCACCACACATGGAGTATGGTGCCTATACCCGATCCACACCTCCAACACGTATCAGGGATGTCCGACGAGAATTTGTGGATACGGGACATGGTCCTGTACCACCTGGTAACTACCTTGTAGCCATTTTCTTGAATGGCCACATTTAATAAACTTTTATGAGCGTATTCATATATAGTGTTCCAATCTTCGGTTGGTAAAGGCGATTGTAGGTCATGATTCCAGGAAGTTAGTGAGGCAGCTGGAGTCTGAGCAGAGGTCTCCAAGAGGAGGGTGTAGAGGAGAGTCTTTGTGGAACTTTGCGGTGGCACAGGGACTCGAAGGGAGTGAGTTGTCTTGACCAGAGTGACTGATGGGTATGAGTTGAGAGGAAGTGTCAAATTTGTCTAAGAAAAAAGGGGACAAATGTAAGGGATTTTTAGGAGAACATTGCCTGGTAAGGCTATGCATGTCCATCCCTTGGGACTTTAAATGAAACACCTGACCTTGTAAGGCCATACATTTCCATCCCTAATTAATTGAGAAGAGGGGGAGGCAGGAAGGTGGGACTTTACGTGAAGCACAGGGACGCAATAGAATAAGTAGGTGAACAATGGGAATTTTATTATATTTAGTACAATAAAAACATGCAAACATCGCTGGTAATAGACAAACAGTAAACATGATATTAACAATGGACATGGTGATGCCATTGGAACTTCAGAGTGTGACCACTACTGAGGAAAAGACAATGTACATGATAACAGCCAATAAACATAATAAAATTGATGGTAATGTCTATTTGAGACAGTAACAAAATTCCCAAAGACACTCATGACAGGGTTTGGAAAAAAACATATTAAGAAGTAGGGCCTGCAGGACCTATAGCCTCACTAGACCTGGGAAGGTAGGGTAGATATAATAGTTGAGAGGTGGTAGGGAACATATATGGATGAAACCACGGCACTAGTTGGCTCGACGCGTTTCGTGGCCTCTACGCCACTCATCAGGAGCGTACACGTGATTGGTCTAGAAAAAAGGGAGTATATAGATGTAAATATTAGATACAAGTATATAAGGGGGTAGAAGTAAGCCCCCAGCACCGAAGTGCATACTTACTAAGAATGGTTCACAAGTAGGTAATGTGTTGGTGAGGCATGGCAGACATCCAGGAACACCTCCAAACGGGGGCCGTGGCGGGTGGCTCGCCAAGGGCAACGCACACGGCCTGCCGCCAGGCAGGGACGGGTAACCGGGCAACCCTGTGGGAAGTGATAACCGGTTAGGAATGAAGTGGGGTGGTGGTAGGGCTGACTAGGAGTGGGAATGGTGGGAAGGAACCCGTGCAAGTGTGGGGTGAGCTAGGGTGGAGGCTGACAATCCAGATGGTGCCAGGTGGACGTGACAGAGTGAAAAAGGTGGTGCTGGTGATAGTCCCGAGCTGTCACCTGAGGGATGAAGTGAAAAGATGAAGGAGCAGTGAAAAAATACAAGATTACCTAAGATTCAGCAAGACACTGAACAGGGGGAGAAATTGCTGTGCTGTGATCAGAAGTGGACAGAGAGCCCCGAATGCCGAGACCGCCCGGAAGTGCCATTATATGCATCACCGCGACACCGCCCACCAGCGTCACGCTGGCTAGTAGAGCAAGGGGGAGGGGCGCCGTCAGCCGAGATGTGTGACCGGCCGCTCTGCGCTTGTACTCCCCCCAGTACTAGCTAGATGTAGTGTCCACAGTATGGACGGCAAGACGTCAATACAGGACGCCGCACGTCCAGCGTGGAGGCATGACGGTGACGCGCATTGACGGCGCATCCGCCTCCCCCATGGTGTGATGGAACACAGGGGAGAGGCGGAGGCCCACAAGGCGCGTCACGGCCCCCGGTGGAGGAAGCAAACAGATGCTGGGACAGCCGGACCTAGTCCACATAGCTACCACCAGGGGTGAACCACAATGTAAATCAATGGAACATGTAGAATATGAGGTAGTTATGATAAGAAGGTAATACTAATAAAAAATTATGACAGTTGACACAGGGGAGGCAAAACATTAGGTCTTCAAATGCAGAAATAATGGTAGTAGAGGGTAAACAATAGAGCAAATCCAAGTGCTTCCATCCCTATTAAATTGTTTAAGAAAAAAAGGGACAAATGTAAGGGATTTTTAGGAGAACATTGCCTGGTAAGGCTATGCATGTCCATCCCTTGGGACTTTAAATGAAACACCTGACCTTGTAAGGCCATACATTTCCATCCCTAATTAATTGAGAAGAGGGGGAGGCAGGAAGGTGGGACTTTACGTGAAGCACAGGGACGCAATAGAATAAGTAGGTGAACAATGGGAATTTTATTATATTTAGTACAATAAAAACATGCAAACATCGCTGGTAATAGACAAACAGTAAACATGATATTAACAATGGACATGGTGATGCCATTGGAACTTCAGAGTGTGACCACTACTGAGGAAAAGACAATGTACATGATAACAGCCAATAAACATAATAAAATTGATGGTAATGTCTATTTGAGACAGTAACAAAATTCCCAAAGACACTCATGACAGGGTTTGGTAAAAACATATTAAGAAGTAGGGCCTGCAGGACCTATAGCCTCACTAGACCTGGGAAGGTAGGGTAGATATAATAGTTGAGAGGTGGTAGGGAACATATATGGATGAAACCACGGCACTAGTTGTCTCGACGCGTTTCGTGGCCTCTACGCCACTCATCAGGAGCGTACACGTGATTGGTCTAGAATAAAGGGAGTATATAGATGTAAATATTAGATACAAGTATATAAGGGGGTAGAAGTAAGCCCCCAGCACCGAAGTGCATACTTACTAAGAATGGTTCACAAGTAGGTAATGTGTTGGTGAGGCATGGCAGACATCCAGGAACACCTCCAAACGGGGGCCTTGGCGGGTGGCTCGCCAAGGGCAACGCACACGGCCTGCCGCCAGGCAGGGACGGGTAACCGGGCAACCCTGTGGGAAGTGATAACCGGTTAGGAATGAAGTGGGGTGGTGGTAGGGGTGACTAGGAGTGGGAATGGTGGGAAGGAACCCGTGCAAGTGTGGGGTGAGCTAGGGTGGAGGCTGACAATCCAGATGGTGCCAGGTGGACGTGACAGAGTGAAAAAGGTGGTGCCTGTGATAGTCCCGAGCTGTCACCTGAGGGATGAAGTGAAAAGATGAAGGAGCAGTAAAAAAATACAAGATTACCTAAGATTCAGCAAGACACTGAACAGGGGGAGAAATTGCTGTGCTGTGATCAGAAGTGGACAGAGAGCCCCGAATGCCGAGACCGCCCGGAAGTGCCATTATATGCATCACCGCGACACCGCCCACCAGCGTCACGCTGGCTAGTAGAGCAAGAGGGAGGGGCGCCGTCAGCCGAGATGTGTGACCGGCCGCTCTGCGCTTGTACTCCCCCCAGTACTAGCTAGATGAAGTGTCCACAGTATGGACGGCAAGACGTCAATACAGGACGCCGCACGTCCAGCGTGGAGGCGTGACGGTGACGCGCATTGACGGCGCATCCGCCTCCCCCATGGTGTGATGGAACACAGGGGAGAGGCGGAGGCCCACAAGGCGCGTCACGGCCCCCGGTGGAGGAAGCAAACAGATGCTGGGACAGCCGGACCTAGTCCACATAGCTACCACCAGGGGTGAACCACAATGTAAATCAATGGAACATGTAGAATATGAGGTAGTTATGATAAGAAGGTAATACTAATAAAAAATTATGACAGTTGACACAGGGGTGGCAAAACATTAGGTCTTCAAATGCAGAAATAATGGTAGTAGAGGGTAAACAATAGAGCAAATCCAAGTGCTTCCATCCCTATTAAATTGTTTAAGAAAAAAGGGGACAAATGTAAGGGATTTTTAGGAGAACATTGCCTGGTAAGGCTATGCATGTCCATCCCTTGGGACTTTAAATGAAACACCTGACCTTGTAAGGCCATACATTTCCATCCCTAATTAATTGAGAAGAGGGGGAGGCAGGAAGGTGGGACTTTACGTGAAGCACAGGGACGCAATAGAATAAGTAGGTGAACAATGGGAATTTTATTATATTTAGTACAATAAAAACATGCAAACATCGCTGGTAATAGACAAACAGTAAACATGATATTAACAATGGACATGGTGATGCCATTGGAACTTCAGAGTGTGACCACTACCGAGGAAAAGACAATGTACATGATAACAGCCAATAAACATAATACAATTGATGGTAATGTCTATTTGAGACAGTAACAAAATTCCCAAAGACACTCATGACAGGGTTTGGAAAAAAACATATTAAGAAGTAGGGCCTGCAGGACCTATAGCCTCACTAGACCTGGGAAGGTAGGGTAGATATAATAGTTGAGAGGTGGTAGGGAACACATATGGATGAAACCACGGCACTAGTTGGCTGGACGCGTTTCGTGGCCTCTACGCCACTCATCAGGAGCGTACACGTGATTGGTCTAGAATAAAGGGAGTATATAGATGTAAATATTAGATACAAGTATATAAGGGGGTAGAAGTAAGCCCCCAGCACCGAAGTGCATACTTACTAAGAATGGTTCACAAGTAGGTAATGTGTTGGTGAGGCATGGCAGACATCCAGGAACACCTCCAAACGGGGGCCGTGGCGGGTGGCTCGCCAAGGGCAACGCACGCGGCCTGCCGCCAGGCAGGGACGGGTAACCGGGCCACCCTGTGGGAAGTGATAACCGGTTAGGAATGAAGTGGGGTGGTGGTAGGGGTGACTAGGAGTGGGAATGGTGGGAAGGAACCCGTGCAAGTGTGGGGTGAGCTAGGGTGGAGGCTGACAATCCAGATGGTGCCAGGTGGACGTGACAGAGTGAAAAAGGTGGTGCTGGTGATAGTCCCGAGCTGTCACCTGAGGGATGAAGTGAAAAGATGAAGGAGCAGTGAAAAAATACAAGATTACCTAAGATTCAGCAAGACACTGAACAGGGGGAGAAATTGCTGTGCTGTGATCAGAAGTGGACAGAGAGCCCCGAATGCCGAGACCGCCCGGAAGTGCCATTATATGCATCACCGCGACACCGCCCACCAGCGTCACGCTGGCTAGTAGAGCAAGGGGGAGGGGCGCCGTCAGCCGAGATGTGTGACCGGCCGCTCTGCGCTTGTACTCCCCCCAGTACTAGCTAGATGTAGTGTCCACAGTATGGACGGCAAGACGTCAATACAGGACGCCGCACGTCCAGCGTGGAGGCATGACGGTGACGCGCATTGACGGCGCATCCGCCTCCCCCATGGTGTGATGGAACACAGGGGAGAGGCGGAGGCCCACAAGGCGCGTCACGGCCCCCGGTGGAGGAAGCAAACAGATGCTGGGACAGCCGGACCTAGTCCACATAGCTACCACCAGGGGTGAACCACAATGTAAATCAATGGAACATGTAGAATATGAGGTAGTTATGATAAGAAGGTAATACTAATAAAAAATTATGACAGTTGACACAGGGGAGGCAAAACATTAGGTCTTCAAATGCAGAAATAATGGTAGTAGAGGGTAAACAATAGAGCAAATCCAAGTGCTTCCATCCCTATTAAATTGTTTAAGAAAAAAAGGGACAAATGTAAGGGATTTTTAGGAGAACATTGCCTGGTAAGGCTATGCATGTCCATCCCTTGGGACTTTAAATGAAACACCTGACCTTGTAAGGCCATACATTTCCATCCCTAATTAATTGAGAAGAGGGGGAGGCAGGAAGGTGGGACTTTACGTGAAGCACAGGGACGCAATAGAATAAGTAGGTGAACAATGGGAATTTTATTATATTTAGTACAATAAAAACATGCAAACATCGCTGGTAATAGACAAACAGTAAACATGATATTAACAATGGACATGGTGATGCCATTGGAACTTCAGAGTGTGACCACTACTGAGGAAAAGACAATGTACATGATAACAGCCAATAAACATAATAAAATTGATGGTAATGTCTATTTGAGACAGTAACAAAATTCCCAAAGACACTCATGACAGGGTTTGGTAAAAACATATTAAGAAGTAGGGCCTGCAGGACCTATAGCCTCACTAGACCTGGGAAGGTAGGGTAGATATAATAGTTGAGAGGTGGTAGGGAACATATATGGATGAAACCACGGCACTAGTTGTCTCGACGCGTTTCGTGGCCTCTACGCCACTCATCAGGAGCGTACACGTGATTGGTCTAGAATAAAGGGAGTATATAGATGTAAATATTAGATACAAGTATATAAGGGGGTAGAAGTAAGCCCCCAGCACCGAAGTGCATACTTACTAAGAATGGTTCACAAGTAGGTAATGTGTTGGTGAGGCATGGCAGACATCCAGGAACACCTCCAAACGGGGGCCTTGGCGGGTGGCTCGCCAAGGGCAACGCACACGGCATGCCGCCAGGCAGGGACGGGTAACCGGGCAACCCTGTGGGAAGTGATAACCGGTTAGGAATGAAGTGGGGTGGTGGTAGGGGTGACTAGGAGTGGGAATGGTGGGAAGGAACCCGTGCAAGTGTGGGGTGAGCTAGGGTGGAGGCTGACAATCCAGATGGTGCCAGGTGGACGTGACAGAGTGAAAAAGGTGGTGCCTGTGATAGTCCCGAGCTGTCACCTGAGGGATGAAGTGAAAAGATGAAGGAGCAGTAAAAAAATACAAGATTACCTAAGATTCAGCAAGACACTGAACAGGGGGAGAAATTGCTGTGCTGTGATCAGAAGTGGACAGAGAGCCCCGAATGCCGAGACCGCCCGGAAGTGCCATTATATGCATCACCGCGACACCGCCCACCAGCGTCACGCTGGCTAGTAGAGCAAGAGGGAGGGGCGCCGTCAGCCGAGATGTGTGACCGGCCGCTCTGCGCTTGTACTCCCCCCAGTACTAGCTAGATGAAGTGTCCACAGTATGGACGGCAAGACGTCAATACAGGACGCCGCACGTCCAGCGTGGAGGCGTGACGGTGACGCGCATTGACGGCGCATCCGCCTCCCCCATGGTGTGATGGAACACAGGGGAGAGGCGGAGGCCCACAAGGCGCGTCACGGCCCCCGGTGGAGGAAGCAAACAGATGCTGGGACAGCCGGACCTAGTCCACATAGCTACCACCAGGGGTGAACCACAATGTAAATCAATGGAACATGTAGAATATGAGGTAGTTATGATAAGAAGGTAATACTAATAAAAAATTATGACAGTTGACACAGGGGAGGCAAAACATTAGGTCTTCAAATGCAGAAATAATGGTAGTAGAGGGTAAACAATAGAGCAAATCCAAGTGCTTCCATCCCTATTAAATTGTTTAAGAAAAAAGGGGACAAATGTAAGGGATTTTTAGGAGAACATTGCCTGGTAAGGCTATGCATGTCCATCCCTTGGGACTTTAAATGAAACACCTGACCTTGTAAGGCCATACATTTCCATCCCTAATTAATTGAGAAGAGGGGGAGGCAGGAAGGTGGGACTTTACGTGAAGCACAGGGACGCAATAGAATAAGTAGGTGAACAATGGGAATTTTATTATATTTAGTACAATAAAAACATGCAAACATCGCTGGTAATAGACAAACAGTAAACATGATATTAACAATGGACATCGTGATGCCATTGGAACTTCAGAGTGTGACCACTACCGAGGAAAAGACAATGTACATGATAACAGCCAATAAACATAATACAATTGATGGTAATGTCTATTTGAGACAGTAACAAAATTCCCAAAGACACTCATGACAGGGTTTGGAAAAAAACATATTAAGAAGTAGGGCCTGCAGGACCTATAGCCTCACTAGACCTGGGAAGGTAGGGTAGATATAATAGTTGAGAGGTGGTAGGGAACACATATGGATGAAACCACGGCACTAGTTGGCTCGACGCGTTTCGTGGCCTCTACGCCACTCATCAGGAGCGTACACGTGATTGGTCTAGAATAAAGGGAGTATATAGATGTAAATATTAGATACAAGTATATAAGGGGGTAGAAGTAAGCCCCCAGCACCGAAGTGCATACTTACTAAGAATGGTTCACAAGTAGGTAATGTGTTGGTGAGGCATGGCAGACATCCAGGAACACCTCCAAACGGGGGCCGTGGCGGGTGGCTCGCCAAGGGCAACGCACGCGGCCTGCCGCCAGGCAGGGACGGGTAACCGGGCCACCCTGTGGGAAGTGATAACCGGTTAGGAATGAAGTGGGGTGGTGGTAGGGGTGACTAGGAGTGGGAATGGTGGGAAGGAACCCGTGCAAGTGTGGGGTGAGCTAGGGTGGAGGCTGACAATCCAGATGGTGCCAGGTGGACGTGACAGAGTGAAAAAGGTGGTGCTGGTGATAGTCCCGAGCTGTCACCTGAGGGATGAAGTGAAAAGATGAAGGAGCAGTAAAAAAATACAAGATTACCTAAGGTTTAGCAAGACACTGAACAGGGGGAGAAATTGCTGTGCTGTGATCAGAAGTGGACAGAGAGCCCCGAATGCCGAGACCGCCCGGAAGTGCCATTATATGCATCACCGCGACACCGCCCACCAGCGTCACGCTGGCTAGTAGAGCAAGGGGGAGGGGCGCCGTCAGCCGAGATGTGTGACCGGCCGCTCTGCGCTTGTACTCCCCCCAGTACTAGCTAGATGTAGTGTCCACAGTATGGACGGCAAGACGTCAATACAGGACGCCGCACGTCCAGCGTGGAGGCATGACGGTGACGCGCATTGACGGCGCATCCGCCTCCCCCATGGTGTGATGGAACACAGGGGAGAGGCGGAGGCCCACAAGGCGCGTCACGGCCCCCGGTGGAGGAAGCAAAAAGATGCTGGGACAGCCGGACCTAGTCCACATAGCTACCACCAGGGGTGAACCACAATGTAAATCAATGGAACATGTAGAATATGAGGTAGTTATGATAAGAAGGTAATACTAATAAAAAATTATGACAGTTGACACAGGGGAGGCAAAACATTAGGTCTTCAAATGCAGAAATAATGGTAGTAGAGGGTAAACAATAGAGCAAATCCAAGTGCTTCCATCCCTATTAAATTGTTTAAGAAAAAAGGGGACAAATGTAAGGGATTTTTAGGAGAACATTGCCTGGTAAGGCTATGCATGTCCATCCCTTGGGACTTTAAATGAAACACCTGACCTTGTAAGGCCATACATTTCCATCCCTAATTAATTGAGAAGAGGGGGAGGCAGGAAGGTGGGACTTTACGTGAAGCACAGGGACGCAATAGAATAAGTAGGTGAACAATGGGAATTTTATTATATTTAGTACAATAAAAACATGCAAACATCGCTGGTAATAGACAAACAGTAAACATGATATTAACAATGGACATGGTGATGCCATTGGAACTTCAGAGTGTGACCACTACTGAGGAAAAGACAATGTACATGATAACAGCCAATAAACATAATAAAATTGATGGTAATGTCTATTTGAGACAGTAACAAAATTCCCAAAGACACTCATGACAGGGTTTGGTAAAAACATATTAAGAAGTAGGGCCTGCAGGACCTATAGCCTCACTAGACCTGGGAAGGTAGGGTAGATATAATAGTTGAGAGGTGGTAGGGAACATATATGGATGAAACCACGGCACTAGTTGTCTCGACGCGTTTCGTGGCCTCTACGCCACTCATCAGGAGCGTACACGTGATTGGTCTAGAATAAAGGGAGTATATAGATGTAAATATTAGATACAAGTATATAAGGGGGTAGAAGTAAGCCCCCAGCACCGAAGTGCATACTTACTAAGAATGGTTCACAAGTAGGTAATGTGTTGGTGAGGCATGGCAGACATCCAGGAACACCTCCAAACGGGGGCAGTGGCGGGTGGCTCGCCAAGGGCAACGCACACGGCCTGCCGCCAGGCAGGGACGGGTAACCGGGCAACCCTGTGGGAAGTGATAACCGGTTAGGAATGAAGTGGGGTGGTGGTAGGGGTGACTAGGAGTGGGAATGGTGGGAAGGAACCCGTGCAAGTGTGGGGTGAGCTAGGGTGGAGGCTGACAATCCAGATGGTGCCAGGTGGACGTGACAGAGTGAAAAAGGTGGTGCCTGTGATAGTCCCGAGCTGTCACCTGAGGGATGAAGTGAAAAGATGAAGGAACAGTAAAAAAATACAAGATTACCTAAGATTCAGCAAGACACTGAACAGGGGGAGAAATTGCTGTGCTGTGATCAGAAGTGGACAGAGAGCCCCGAATGCCGAGACCGCCCGGAAGTGCCATTATATGCATCACCGCGACACCGCCCACCAGCGTCACGCTGGCTAGTAGAGCAAGGGGGAGGGGCGCCGTCAGCCGAGATGTGTGACCGGCCGTTCTGCGCTTGTACTCCCCCCAGTACTAGCTAGATGTAGTGTCCACAGTATGGACGGCAAGACGTCAATACAGGACGCCGCACGTCCAGCGTGGAGGCGTGACGGTGACGCGCATTGACGGCGCATCCGCCTCCCCCATGGTGTGATGGAACACAGGGGAGAGGCGGAGGCCCACAAGGCGCGTCACGGCCCCCGGTGGAGGAAGCAAACAGATGCTGGGACAGCCGGACCTAGTCCACATAGCTACCACCAGGGGTGAACCACAATGTAAATCAATGGAACATGTAGAATATGAGGTAGTTATGATAAGAAGGTAATACTAATAAAAAATTATGACAGTTGACACAGGGGAGGCAAAACATTAGGTCTTCAAATGCAGAAATAATGGTAGTAGAGGGTAAACAATAGAGCAAATCCAAGTGCTTCCATCCCTATTAAATTGTTTAAGAAAAAAGGGGACAAATGTAAGGGATTTTTAGGAGAACATTGCCTGGTAAGGCTATGCATGTCCATCCCTTGGGACTTTAAATGAAACACCTGACCTTGTAAGGCCATACATTTCCATCCCTAATTAATTGAGAAGAGGGGGAGGCAGGAAGGTGGGACTTTACGTGAAGCACAGGGACGCAATAGAATAAGTAGGTGAACAATGGGAATTTTATTATATTTAGTACAATAAAAACATGCAAACATCGCTGGTAATAGACATACAGTAAACATGATATTAACAATGGACATGGTGATGCCATTGGAACTTCAGAGTGTGACCACTACTGAGGAAAAGACAATGTACATGATAACAGCCAATAAACATAATAAAATTGATGGTAATGTCTATTTGAGACAGTAACAAAATTCCCAAAGACACTCATGACAGGGTTTGGTAAAAACATATTAAGAAGTAGGGCCTGCAGGACCTATAGCCTCACTAGACCTGGGAAGGTAGGGTAGATATAATAGTTGAGAGGTGGTAGGGATTTTTGTCTATAGGTCCAAAAGGAGAATGAGGACGTCCTAGAGATAGATTGTAGCTGTTCAAAAGATATGGGTATCTCCTTAGAGGAAAACTGGAGGGTGAGTACGTCCTCAAATGGCCACTCATCATGCAAAAAGGTAGCAGAGTCTCCTGGAGGAAAATCAGGGTTTCCTCTTAGTGTGGTTAGGGGATTTGGAAGGGGGCAAATGTCCCCCCTAGAGAGGCCTTTCTGAACACTTTAACCATTGGATTAATGAGCGGGTGCGCCGAGAGAGACTGCGGCCGATTTTTTGGTGGTAGACACGGGAGGAGGTGCAAGGGTCCAGAAGAAAAAGCTTTTTCAAGGAATACCCATGACTGTTTTGAACCATGAATATTCCAGTCTGCGATCCTTGTTAGGTGCCAAGCAATATAGTACTTCTGGAGGTCTGGTAACCCAATACCGCCTCTAGATTTAGATAGTGTGAGTCAGAAAAACGTAATACGGGGAGGAGAGTTCCTTCATAGGAAGGCGGAACACTCCCTCCGGTAGGTTGAAAAGAAGCCTGACAGTAAAAAGATAGGGACTGATTGTAGTAAATAGAGTAGACGTGGCAGAACGATCATTTTAATTAGGGCAGCGCATCCGAACCATGAAACATTCAGGCCCATCCAATCTTTAAGGTTCTTTTGAATCTTAAGTAGGGGGTTGTGATAATTTTTAAAGTACAAGTCAGATAGGAGGGTTGGGATTTGAATACCTAGGTATGTGATTGCGTCCTGTTCTTAACGGAAGGGAAAGGACTCTTGGCAGTGCAATACTTCCTGGGGAGGAAGGGTAATGTTCAAAGCATGTGATTTTGTGTGGTTTATCTTAAGATTCGATAAGGTCCCGAATGTCTCCAAGTCTTTAAGGAGATTAGGTAGGGAAGTCCTGGGTGTTTTTAGAGAGAGTAAGACATCGTCAGCAAAATCTGCCACCTTGAACTCTCTATTTTTCACTGTGATTTCATGAATGTCCGGGTTACCTCTCAACCTGTTAAGGAAATGTTCCAGAGTATTAATGTATATCAGGGGCGAGAGTGGACAGCCCTGGCGTGTGCCGTTGCTGATGGGGAAGGCGTCCGACAGGTGACCATTGACTTTCACTGCTGTGGAGGGACCAGAGTATAGGGCCATGACGTGTGACAACATACGGGACCCCAGGCCAATGGCCAGGAACACCTCTCACATATAGTCCCAGGCCACCCTGTCGAACGCCTTCTCAGCATCGAGTGAGAGAAAAAATCCCTGTGACTTGGAAGACGTGAGCCAATGATGTAAATTTAATGTTCGGATGGTGTTGTCCCTGGCCTCTCGGCCAGGGACAAAGCCAACTTGATCTAAGGATACAAGGCCAGGCACTAGGGGGATAAACCTATTAGCCTGGATTTTCGCGTATAACTTAATGTCGACATTCAGATAGAAACATTGGCTCTATCGTGGACTGTTATAGGAAGGGCAGATTTGACTGGGATAGAAAAAAGTAATCAATCCTGGAGTATTTTTGATGTGGGGCTGAGAAAAAGGTGTAGTCCTTATCTGAGGGGAATAAGGTACGCCAAGTATCGTGTAAAGCTAAGGATTGGAATTGTAATTTTATCTGACGTAACGCTTTGTACGTAAGTGTAGAAGTACCTGTGGCGGCATCCAATAAAGGGTTCAGGGGAACATTAAAGTCACCTCCCAAAAGTACTACACCCGACTGGAATGAGGCCAAGAGGTCGCATACTTTTCTGAAAAAAGCAATCTGATGATCGTTAGGACAATACAAATTGGCCAGTGTGATTGGTTTTGAAGCATAGGAGCCCTTAAGAAAAATATATCTGTCTTCTGGATCGATAAGAGAGTCGATTAGTTGGAAATTAGCATGCTTAGAGATCAGTATAGAGACTCCCTTAGTCTTGGAGTCAGGGTTTGTGGCATGAATCTCTGTACGGTATATATGGTTAGATAGTCTGGGGATGGCGTCCGCGTGGAAATGGGTCTCTTGCAGGAAAATGAAATGTGCCTTGTGTTTGGATAGGGACGACAAAACTTGGGACCTTTTTTCTGGCAAGTTAAGGCCTTTGACATTGAGGGATAGGCATTTCAGCATCAGGGAAGACATATGGAAGAGAAAAATAAGAATATGGACAGCCGCACTCCAAAAAACCTTGACGGTCGCCTTTATTGTAAAGGATAGGAAAAAAATACACCAAAAATCACAGCATAACCGGGACAACAGCTGACATGTTTCGCACTGCAAACTAGTGCTTAATCATAGCTATCATAGCTTCCATATGCTACATGCATTGCTGGCACCCATGGTGTTCCTGAGACCATAGATTGTTGGAGCATACTCACCTGGAGCGGTAAAAACACCCTTTTGATCAGGGAAGACATAGTCGTTGGTTGTTTCTTCATAAATCTGCAAAGGTGTTTGTGCTAGGGTCTCTGTTGTTAGAGGTATAGCGTATGGATATTAGCTAGGTGGCAGGGGGTTTCTTCTGGAGGGGTGGGAGTGGATCCAACAAACAACAAAAAAATATATAAAAAAAATTATGGGGGGGGGAGGGGAGAGGATACAGCAGAGAAAATTGAAAAAGAGAGTGAAGAGGGGTATATAGGTCACAACCAGAGGTGGACTTAGGCTATCTAAACCACCTTAAAAGGGGGGAGTCTGGGTGGTCAGCAAATGTCCCAAAAGGACTGCTGTGTGGGGACAATAGAGTGGACTACTACCACAGGATGGTCACGAGCTAGGGAACGAAAGTGAGTATGTAAGTATAAAAGGTTATTGGAATGGGGAGCCTACAGTTAATGGTAAACAAGATTTCTAAAGTTAAACATGGAGAATGAGAGCTAACCATAATATTAACAAATTATTAACAACTAGAGTAATACAGTTCTGCCATGGACCGCCTCTGCCATATCTGCTCGTAGCAATAAAAAATGAGAACAAGTAGGTAGGGCAGGCAAAAAATTCAAATAACCTGAGTGAGCGTCTGAACACCCACAATAGCGGATTTGAGTGGATAGGGTGTAGAGAAAAGAGGCTGGCTCAAACCTGTAGCTGTGGACATTTAAGCTGCGGGGACTCAATACTAAAAACATCAAATCTAAAAGTTTAGAGGCAGATAAACAAGGTTGGTCACGCCAAGCATCCTGAGTGTTCCAGAGTATACATACTACTACCGAGAGGGATGAGAAGTGTGGACCCACGAGGAGAAATCTATCTTAGTCTCCGTCCTAATGTTATGTCCCGACCTCTGCTTCGCAGGGAGGGAGGGTGACGTCACATAGGAAAGGCGACTGTTGAAGCATCCGGTGATGGCACAAGGCCTAGTGAGGGATAAAGAGGACAAAGAGGAGAGAAAAAAAAGGGGGGGCGGGAGAGGAGCAAGTTCACAGGTGAAAGGTGACAACTCACAAACGGTGATCCATGGCAGTGGTGAAGCGGAGGACTTCAAGCCTCCAATCTGTCCCGTCTCCTGGCTGGAGTGGAGGGAGAGCCCGGGCCATGTTGATAGAGGTCACGGCGTGACGCATGGGCGCCCGGAGAGGTCTGGTCAGCTCTTTTTCTGCGGGATCTGTGGCGTTGGGCCTTCAGTGACGGGTTAAGAGACACCGGGAGCCAGGGTTCCGAGGGGAAATAGAACGCTTACCAATCCGGAAGCTTGATGTGCGGGAGATCAAGTTGTTCACAGAAGCCTAGAAAGTCTTCCGGAGTGCGTAGTAGTGCAGAGCGCCCCCTGGCGAAGGCCGACAGCCCAAAAGGAAAAAAGGAAACTTCCAGCAGTGTTGTATATTCCCGGCATGCAGGGCCTCCAGCAGGGGGCGCAGAGCTCTCCTGTTTTGTAGCGTTATCTGAGACAAGTCCTGGAAAAGTTTTATGTTGGCGCCATTATAGAGAATTTGGCCCCTTTCCCTAGCTTTATGGTGGATTATCTCCTTGAGTAGATAGTTTACCACACAGCAAATAACATCTCTGGGTGGTTCATTGTCTTGGTGCTGAGGGCGCAAAACGTGGTGTTCCCTCTCTATTTCAATGTATAGAGAATGAACCACATAAATTTATGCTTGATATGTAAATCTATGTAAAACTATCATTGTGTCCAACACACTTTTTGATATGTGCATATCTTTTACTTTTCGGCAAAAAATACTCCCTAAATAAACTATATATATTTTTCTTTTTTTCTGTTTGCCCTTAGAAGTCCCACTGTACCGGGGGGTACTCATGCCCTTTTGGGTCTATTCCCTCTCTATTTCAAGAGGCAAGTCTGCCGGGCGGTCAATTAAGTCATTAAAGATGGTGCTTATAGTCTGTTGAAGGGAGCCTGGGTCTATACGCTCCGGGAGTCCCCGCACTCTTATGTTGTGTCTCCGGCCTCGATTGTCGAGATCCTCGACATGTCTGTGGAGGTCCAAGAGATGAGAGAGCTGGGAATCATAGGTTGTTTGGACTTGGCGGATGGCGGCAGAGTGTGTCTGAGTGGTTTGTTCCACGCCATCGATGCAGTGAGCTACGGCTTGGATTTCCGATTTCAGGTCTGCAATCGCCGCTGTGACCGTGTTCTTAATGTACGCTGCCACTGTTTCTAGGTCAAACAGGCTAGGGGGATGAGTATGCCCCGCACTTGGGCCTTTCCCTCCCACCATCGACGTCGTGGGTTCCAGGCTGGGCGAGCTCGGGGTTTGGGCCTGTGAGGCCGCAAGTGCGGCCATGCGTTGGGACCAAAATAGCTTGGGAATGTTGCCACTCAGCTGCATACCTGAGTCGTTGGCCGATCGGGATTTAGAAGGACTCCGGGTGGATCTGCTCATGGTGGTTTCGAGATGTAGGCTCCCCTAGAAGGCAAGATTAGTTCCCCGGATCGCAGGAGCTCTCAGTATATGCTGCCATCTCGATCTCCATCCAGGCCACACCCCCCGTGTTCTTATACTTCTATACAAGAATATTCTTACACTTCTATGCGATAGAAAAGATAAGCAAAAGTGACCTTGAGATATCGGAACACAACCTGTCAGTAATTTTTTTTGTGTATACACCTTTAAATTTCCTTTAATAGCCACCCGGGACTATTAGATCCATCCAGGATCCAAAAATCTTTAGGTCCCGCAGGACCTTTAATAGCCACTTAGGACTATTGGTGTCACGAGCCGGACTGATGGCTAGTGGGAATACAGGAGGTGGATCCTCTGTACCAGAGAGGGGATGGCACAGGTCGTACTGAGGGACCGGTTCTAAGCAGCTACCGGTTTTCACCAGAGCCCACCGCAAAGCGGGATGGACTTGCTGCGGCAGTAGCAACCATGTCGTGTCCTCCAGTAGCGACTTCACCTCTCTGGCGGCTGAGATAGGCGCGGTACAAAAGGACTAGGCAGAGGCAAGGTCAGACGTAGCAGAGGGTCAGGGCAGGCGGCAATGGTTCATAGTCAGAGACAATGGCAGCAGGTCAGATACACAGGCAAGGCAACTCACAAAATGCTTCCACAGGGTACTAAGACAACAAGATCCGGCAAGGACAGGAAGGGGAAGTGGGTTTATATATGTTTTGGGTGTGCACACAGTAATTGGACCAGGCACCAATCAATGGTGCGCTGGCCCTTTAAATCTTAGAAGGCCGGCGTGCGCGCGCACTAGAGCCCAGCGGGGCCGCGCGCGCCGGGAAGGAGCAGGAGGGGGAAGGTGAGTAGGATGGGATGCGATCCGCGGACGGAGATGTGCCGCCATGTGGATCGCATCCCCACCGGTGACAGAGCAGCGCCCACGGCCAGGAGGGCTGACCGGGGCGCTGCAGGAGGACCGACGCCGTGAGCGCTCCGGGAAGGATGGGACACCCGGAGCGCTCAGCGTTACAGTACCCCCCCTTAGGTCTCCCCCTTTTCTTGGAACCCAAGAATCTACGGATGAGCTCCTTGTATAAAATGTTGGTCTCAGGCTCCCAGGATCTCTCTTCAGGACCACAGTTCTCCCAATCAACTAAAAAAATATTTTACCTCGGATGACCTTGGAGGCGAGGATTTCTTTCACCGAGAAGACATCGGAAGAACCAGAGACAGGAGCAGGAGCAGTGACCTTGGGGGAAAATCGGTTAAGAATGAGGGGTTTGAGAAGAGACACATGAAAAGAATTGGGGATACGAAGAGAAGGAGGAAGATGGAGTTTGTAAGAGACAGAATTAATTTGGTTTTTGATTTTAAAAGGTCCAAGGTAACGAGGGCCCAGCTTGTAGCTAGGTACCCGAAACCGAACATATTTGGAGGAGAGTCACACTTTGTCACCCGGGACATAGACAGGAGGAATTCTTCTTTTTTTATCTGCATGTCTCTTCATGCGGGCAGAGGCCAGTGATAGCGACTTTTGAGTCTCTTTCCAGATAGAGGTGAAGTCTTGAGTTAATTCATCCACGGCAGGAACTCCAGAAGAAGTGGGGATGGGGAGGGGGGGCAATGGGTGACGGCCGTAGACCACAAAGAAAGGTGATTTGGAGGACGATTCATAGTTCTTGAAATTGTATGAAAATTCTGCCCAGGGTAATAGGTCGACCCAATCGTCTTGACGGGCGGAGACAAAATGTCGTAAGTAGTCACCAAGGACCTGGTTAACTCTATCCACCTGTCCATTGGATTGTGGGTGATAAGCGGAAGAAAAATTCAACTTAATCTTTAGTTGAGTACAGAGAGCTCTCCAAATTTTTGGAAATGATTGGAACGCCTCTATCAGAGACGATATGTGAGGGTAGCCCATGGAGACAGAAAATTTGAAGAAAAAAATGCTTCGCCAACTGAGGTGCAGTAGGCAGACCAGGAAGCGGGACAAAATGAGCCATTTTCGAAAAGCGGTCAATGACCACCCAGATGACAGTGTTACTATGAGACATAGGAAGGTCCGTGATGAAATCCATGGCAATGTGGGACCATGGTTGTTCAGGCACAGGTAGAGGAAGGAGAAGACCTGCAGGCTTCTGGTGTGGAGTCTTGTCACGTGCACAGATAGTGCAGGCCCGTACAAAGTCAGTCATATCTTTTTCCTGGGTAGGCCACCAATAGTGTCTGGCCATCAATTGTATGGATTTTTTGATCCCGGCGTGACCGGCTAGATGGGAGGAATGGCCCCACCTGAGTATCTGGAGACGAAGGCGTGGAGGAACGAAAGTTTTTCCTGGAGGAACTGGCATCAGAGACGCAGGAGCAGAGAAAATCAGACACTCAGGGGGTACGATGTGTTGAGGGGGAGTCCCGGTTTCAGAGGCATCGGAGGAACGGGACAAGGCATCAGCCCTGACATTCTTGTCTGCGGGACGAAAATGGATCTGGAAATTGAACCGGGCAAAGAACAATTACCACCTGGCCTGGCGAGGATTTAAGCGCTGAGCGGACTGAAGGTAGGACAAATTTTTATGGTCAGTGTAGATGGAGATAGGGTGAAGGGATCCTTCCAGGAGATGTCTCCACTCTTCTAATGCCAGCTTGATGGCCAACAGTTCACGGTCACCTATGGAATAGTTTTTTTCAGGAGGGGAGAAGGTTTTAGAGAAAAAACCACACGTGACGTTTTTTCCTTTAGCGTTTTTTTGAAGAAGAACAGCTCCGGCTCCTACCGAGGAGGCGTCAACTTCAAGGAAGAACGGCTTTGTGGGGTCTGGTCGAGACAGGACAGGTGCAGAGGAGAAGGTGGTCTTAAGGCGAGTAAAGGCTTCTTCCGCTTGAGGCGGCCAGGACCTTGGATTTGCGTTTTTCTTAGTCAGTGCTAGGGATGAGCTTCGTGTTCGAGTCGAACATACGTTCGACTCGAACATCGGCTGTTCGATCGTTCGACGAAGATCGAACGATTTGGGCCGTTCGCGCCAAATTCGAGTGACGCGAACGGCCCACAATGCACTACGCCATCGCAGTGTCATCCAGGCGCTGTGATTGGCCAAGCATGCACTGTGACCCCGCATGCTTGGCCAATCACAGCGTCGGCAGCGAGGAGAGCAATGATTGGCCACAGGCAGGATGCCTGTGGCCAATTATTGCTGAGGGTGTTTAGTACACGCCCCACACTATAAAAGGCCGCCAGCACGGCGGCCTAGTGTAGTGTGTTCCGGAGCAGGGATAGAGCAGCATAGGCAGGGACAGTGACTTTTATTTCTTTCTTGCTTAACCTGGATTCCTTTAGTTTAGGGAAAGAGAAGGATAGGTAGGGAGAGTGTCAGTGTGTTTTGTGCTTGTGCTATATTGTGCTTAAAAAAAACATTTTTTCTAGGGACAGAAAACTGTAGGTAGGGAGAGTGTGTCAGTTTCTTTCACTGTCAAAGTCCTTGTTTCCAGGGACCTGGAAGGACAGTGAGTGAATTCTCCTTGTGCTAAATTGTGCTTAAAAAAAAACATTTTTTCTAGGGACAGAAAACTGTAGGTAGGGAGAGTGTGTCAGTTTCTTTCACTGTCAAAGTCCTTGTTTCCAGGGACCTGGAAGGACAGTGAGTGAATTCTCCTTGTGCTAAATTGTGCTTAAAAAAAACATTTTTTCTAGGGACAGAAAACTGTAGGTAGGGAGAGTGTGTCAGTTTCTTTCACTGTCAAAGTCCTTGTTTCCAGGGACCTGGAAGGACAGTGAGTGAATTCTCCTTGTGCTAAATTGTGCTTAAAAAAAACATTTTTTCTAGGGACAGAAAACTGTAGGTAGGGAGAGTGTGTCAGTTTATTTCACTGTCAAAGTCCTTGTTTCCAGGGACCTGGAAGGACAGTGAGTGAATTCTCCTTGTGCTAAATTGTGCTTAAAAAAAACATTTTTTCTAGGGACAGAAAACTGTAGGTAGGGAGAGTGTGTCAGTTTCTTTCACTGTCAAAGTCCTTGTTTCCAGGGACCTGGAAGGACAGTGAGTGAATTCTCCTTGTGCTAAATTGTGCTTAAAAAAAACATTTTTTCTAGGGACAGAAAACTGTAGGTAGGGAGAGTGTGTCAGTTTCTTTCACTGTCAAAGTCCTTGTTTCCAGGGACCTGGAAGGACAGTGAGTGAATTCTCCTTGTGCTAAATTGTGCTTAAAAAAAACATTTTTTCTAGGGACAGAAAACTGTAGGTAGGGAGAGTGTGTCAGTTTCTTTCACTGTCAAAGTCCTTGTTTCCAGGGACCTGGAAGGACAGTGAGTGAATTCTCCTTGTGCTAAATTGTGCTTAAAAAAAACATTTTTTCTAGGGACAGAAAACTGTAGGTAGGGAGAGTGTGTCAGTTTCTTTCACTGTCAAAGTCCTTGTTTCCAGGGACCTGGAAGGACAGTGAGTGAATTCTCCTTGTGCTAAATTGTGCTTAAAAAAAACATTTTTTCTAGGGACAGAAAACTGTAGGTAGGGAGAGTGTGTCAGTTTCTTTCACTGTCAAAGTCCTTGTTTCCAGGGACCTGGAAGGACAGTGAGTGAATTCTCCTTGTGCTAAATTGTGCTTAAAAAAAACATTTTTTCTAGGGACAGAAAACTGTAGGTAGGGAGAGTGTGTCAGTTTCTTTCACTGTCAAAGTCCTTGTTTCCAGGGACCTGGAAGGACAGTGAGTGAATTCTCCTTGTGCTAAATTGTGCTTAAAAAAAAATTTTTTTCTAGGGACAGAAAACTGTAGGTAGGGAGAGTGTGTCAGTTTCTTTCACTGTCAAAGTCCTTGTTTCCAGGGACCTGGAAGGACAGTGAGTGAATTCTCCTTGTGCTAAATTGTGCTTAAAAAAAACATTTTTTCTAGGGACAGAAAACTGTAGGTAGGGAGAGTGTGTCAGTTTCTTTCACTGTCAAAGTCCTTGTTTCCAGGGACCTGGAAGGACAGTGAGTGAATTCTCCTTGTGCTAAATTGTGCTTAAAAAAAACATTTTTTCTAGGGACAGAAAACTGTAGGTAGGGAGAGTGTGTCAGTTTCTTTCACTGTCAAAGTCCTTGTTTCCAGGGACCTGGAAGGACAGTGAGTGAATTCTCCTTGTGCTAAATTGTGCTTAAAAAAAACATTTTTTCTAGGGACAGAAAACTGTAGGTAGGGAGAGTGTCAGTTTCTTTCACTGTCAAAGTCCTTGTTTCCAGGGACCTGGAAGGACAGTGAGTGAATTCTCCTTGTGCTAAATTGTGCTTAAAAAAAACATTTTTTCTAGGGACAGAAAACTGTAGGTAGGGAGAGTGTGTCAGTTTCTTTCACTGTCAAAGTCCTTGTTTCCAGGGACCTGGAAGGACAGTGAGTGAATTCTCCTTGTGCTAAATTGTGCTTAAAAAAAACATTTTTTCTAGGGACAGAAAACTGTAGGTAGGGAGAGTGTGTCAGTTTCTTTCACTGTCAAAGTCCTTGTTTCCAGGGACCTGGAAGGACAGTGAGTGAATTCTCCTTGTGCTAAATTGTGCTTAAAAAAAACATTTTTTCTAGGGACAGAAAACTGTAGGTAGGGAGAGTGTGTCAGTTTCTTTCACTGTCAAAGTCCTTGTTTCCAGGGACCTGGAAGGACAGTGAGTGAATTCTCCTTGTGCTAAATTGTGCTTAAAAAAAACATTTTTTCTAGGGACAGAAAACTGTAGGTAGGGAGAGTGTGTCAGTTTCTTTCACTGTCAAAGTCCTTGTTTCCAGGGACCTGGAAGGACAGTGAGTGAATTCTCCTTGTGCTAATTTGTGCTTAAAAAAAACATTTTTTCTAGGGACAGAAAACTGTAGGTAGGGAGAGTGTGTCAGTTTCTTTCACTGTCAAAGTCCTTGTTTCAAGGGACAGAGAAGGACACCTGAAGGTAGCCCTTATTGCTTTTTTCCCATCTCCCTGCAGGCCATCTATTAGAATGTCTGGAAGGCAAACAAGGAGAGGCAGACAGTCAGGAGGCAATAAAAGAGGGCAAGCAGGCTCTGTGTCTGGGGGCAACAGTGCTGGTCGTGGACGCGGTGCATTGTCATCAGCACATGGCCATGGGACACGCTTGTCCTTCTTTTCGGCAGCTGGACATGTTGAGCCACATCATGCCGAAGACTTGGTAGAGTGGATGACCAAGCCCTCCTCCTCCTCCTCATCCTCTCTCACCCAGGCTCAGGGTACTGGAAAAGCAGCTGCCAAAGCGTCCTCTTCCCTGGTATCAATGTCAGACTCATCATCAGTCACTCCTTCCCTAGACCCACCATGTCCTCCTCCTGAGGAGTCCCCCGAACTGTTTCAGCACAGTGTTGGGTACATGCTCCAGGAGGATGCCCAGCGTTTCGAAGGGTCTGATGATGAAACCCAGCTAGAGGAAGGCAGTAGCGTGAGAGCAGACAGAGGGGATGCTCAAGAAGGACACCAATCTGGCAGTCATGTTCCAGCAGCTGCAGCATACTGCCAGATTGGCTCCAGTGATGAGGAGGGAGGTGATGATGAGGTCACTGACTCCACGTGGGTGCCTAATAGGAGAGAGGAGGAGGAGGAGGATGAGGAGGAGGCACATCTCCAACGAGGCAGGATGCCCTTTGGTGGCCAGCGTAAGGGCAGTACACCGACGGAATCACACCGCAGAGCTCCGCCTGTGCAGGGCGCTGCCTCTGCCCGTCATTCAAAAAGTTCTTTGGTGTGGGCCTTTTTTGAGGCTAGTGCATCAGATCGCACAGCTGCTGTTTGCAACATATGTCTCAAGCGTATATCGCGTGGCCAAAACATCAGCCGCTTGGGTACCACATGCCTGACCAGACATATGTTGACCTGCCATGCAGCTCGTTGGCAAGCCTACCTCAAAGACCCACACCAAAGAACAAAGCGGACCTCTCCTTGCACCGCATCAGCTGGGATCTCCAACCCCACTATAACTTCAGTCCTCTCTGAAACATGCACTGAGAGGAATGAAGGTGTAGAATTAGGTGTGTCACAGCCAAGTACTTGCGGCCACTCTGCTAGCAGTACACCGACGTCCGATTCTAGCAGGCAAATTTCCCTGCCCCAGCTGCTGGACCGTCGAAAGAAGTTCACTCCCAGCCATCCACATGCCCAGCGGTTGAATGCTAGCTTGGCTAAATTGCTAGCGCTTCAACTGCTGCCTTTTCAGTTGGTAGACTCGGCCCCCTTCCGTGAGTTTGTGCAATGTGCGGTTCCTCAGTGGCAGGTTCCCAAACGCCACTTTTTCTCACGGAAGGCTATTCCGGCTCTCTACCGGCATGTGGAAGGCAATGTCTTGGCCTCGCTGGACAGGGCGGTCAGCGGTAAGGTGCATATTACCGCTGACTCATGGTCCAGCAGGCATGGACAGGGACGTTACCTTTCTTTCACGGCCCATTGGGTCACTCTTTTGGCAGCTGGGAAGGATGCAGGACAAGGTGCAGTAGTGTTGGAGGTTGTCCCACCGCCACGCCTCCAAAATGCTACTACTGGTTGTGACACACCTCTCTCCTCCACCCCCTCCTCTTCTTCTTCCTCCATGGCCTCTTCCTGTGGTTTGTCCTATGAACCAGCGGTGCTCCGTAGCCGTTCACGGGGCTACGCAAGTACGCAGGCAAAAAGATGCCATGCCGTGCTTGCGCTGGTGTGTTTGGGGGACAGAAACCACACTGGGGCAGAGGTCCTGTCTGCTCTGCAGGGCCAGGCCGAGAGGTGGTTGACGCCACGCCAGCTTAAGCCAGGAATGGTGGTTTGCGACAATGGCACCAACCTCCTCTCCGCCCTCCGACAGGGACAACTGACCCATGTGCCCTGTGTGGCTCACGTCCTTAACCTGGTGGTGCAGCGGTTCTTGGGCAGGTACCCGGGCTTACAGGATGTCCTGAGGCAGGCCAGGAAAGTCTGTGTGCATTTCCGCAGATCTTATAATGCCAGTGCTCGCCTGGCTGAGCTGCAAAAGGAGTTGAACCTGCCCAAGAACCGCCTTATATGTGACATGCCCACCAGGTGGAACTCAACGTTGGCCATGCTGCAGCGGCTGCACACGCAGCAGAGGGCCATCAATGAGTACCTGTGCGACTACGGCACCAGGACAGGGTCAGGGGAGCTTGTTTTTTTTTCTCCACGCCAGTGGGGCATGATCAGGGATGCATGCACTGTCCTGGCACCATTTGAGGAGGCCACGAGGATGGTGAGCAGTGACAGTGCATGCATCAGTGACACTGTACCTCTTGTCCACCTGTTGGAGCACACGCTGCGTGGAATAATGGACAGGGCACTTGAGGCAGAACAGAGGCAGGAAGAGGAGGACTTCCTTGCCTCTCAAGGCCCCCTTTACCCAGACAGTGTTCCTTCTGTCCCACCCATCGCACAGGAAGAGGAGGAGGAGGAGGAGGAGGAGGAGGAGGAGGAGGATTGTGTCAGCATGGAGGTGGAGGCTGGCACTCAGCATCATCAGCAGCAGTCTTTTAGGGATGATTTACAGTCCCAAGAAACCAGTGGACTTGTACGTGGCTGGGAGGAGGTGGCTGCGGATCATGTCGTCCTTAGTGACCCAGAGGACTCCGGAGCGAATGCCTCAGCAAACCTACGCTGCATGGCCTCCCTGATCCTGCAAAGTCTGCGGAAGGATCCTCGTATTCTTCGGATCAAGGAGAGGGACCATTACTGGCTGGCCACTCTCCTTGATCCACGGTACAAGGGTAAGGTTGCGGACCTTATGTTACCGTCGCAGAGGGAGCAGAGGATGAGACAACTCCGGGAGGCCTTGCAGAAAGGTCTGTGCAACGCGTTCCCAGAGACTGGGAGGTTACAAACTCCTGGTCCTGGACAACGAGTTGCTGAGGCTTCGGCCAGTCAAAGAAGGAGCGGTGGGGAAGGTGGCCGTCTGACCGATGCGTTCAGACAATTCTTTAGTCCGCAGCCCCAAAGTATGATCGGTTCCAGCAACCATCGCCAGCGTCTGATAAACATGGTGCAGGAATATCTAGGGGCAAGGTCAGACTTGGACACCTTCCCCACCGAAAATCCTCTGGCTTACTGGGTCTTGAGGATGGATCACTGGCCAGAGCTTGCACAGTATGCAATTGAGCTACTGGCCTGTCCTGCATCCAGCGTTCTTTCGGAACGCACATTCAGTGCTGCTGGAGGATTTGTCACGGATCACAGGGTGCGCCTGTCCACCGACTCGGTTGATCGACTGACTTTCATCAAGATGAACCAGTCTTGGATCACCACCAGCTACCACACACCTGATGCTGATATAACAGACTAATTGATTTTAACATGTCACATCCCTTCAAGACTGATGCTGATGCTGAGTGCCTGTGCTGTTATGTTGACTGGCTATCCTCCTCCTCCGAGTCCTCAATGATACGATTGATGATGATAGCTTGGAAGATCATTTTTGTTTATGGGTGCCGCCACCAGTGGCTAAGGCCCAATTTTTCAGCCCCTGTTTTACAGGGGCGTGTAATTACAATTTTTTTAGCAATAATTTGCCATAGGGCTCATTGCTGTGCTCCAAGTACAGTATCTGTGAGGGGTTGGAGTGTTGTGGCACCAGTGCCTAAGGCCCAATTTTTCAGCCCCTGTTTAACAGGGGCGTGTCATTACAATTTTTGAAGCAATACTTTGCAACAGGGCTCATTGCTGTGCTCCAAGTACAGTATCTGTGAGGGGTTGTAGTGTTGTGCCACCAGTGCCTAAGGCCCAATTTTTCAGCCCCTGTTCAACAGGGGCATGCAATTACAATTCTTGATCTAATAATTCACAGCAGGGTCCATTGCTGCACCCACCAAGAGTAACTCTGAGGGCTTACAGTCTTGTGGCAACGCCACCACCACCACCACCACGAAAGGCCCAATTTTTCAGCCCCTGTTCAAAAGGGGCATGTAATTACAATTCTTGATCTAATAATTCACAGCAGGGCCCATTCCTGCACCCACCAAGAGTAACTGTCAGGGCTTACAGTGTTGTGGCACCAGCACCACCATCAAAGCCCCAATTTTTACTACCACTGTTCAACAATTATATGTAATTAAAATTCCTGATATAATAGTTGACAGCAGGGCATTCCAGCACCAACCAAGAGTAACTGAGTGCTTACAGTGTTGTGCCAACACCAACAACTAAGGGGCCTATTTCTGCAGAGTATATACGGCAGGTCCCTACTTTCAAACATCCAACTTACAAACGACTCCTACTTGCAAACGAAAGAAGACAACAGGAAGTGAGAGGAAATCTACCCCTAGAAAGGAAAATTCTCTCCTGTAAGAATAAATATGGGAGAAAGGGGTCTCATCTGTACTGATGCTTTATCAGCAATCCTTGTTTCAAGAAAAACACCACATTTCAAAAACAGTTGTCATTGGGACGGAAAGTGAGGTGAAATGTTCTGAACAGGGGCACAGACAGCAAAACAAATGTTACAGGGGTGATAACCCTTACCTATGTTTCCCAAAAAGTTTAAAAATAGATTTTTGGGCTGGAGCTACACTTCAACAATGTACCTGTTCAAAATTACAAACAGATTCTACATAAGAACAAACCTACAGTCCCTGTCTTGTATGCACCGCCTGTATACGGCTGTTCAGAGTATATAGGGCCTTTTTTATTTTATGTGCGGGGTTCCCCTTAATATCCATACAAGACCCAAAGGGGCTGGTAATGGGCTGGGGTAGGGGGGGGGTCATGGGGTAGCTATGCCATTTTTCTTAAAGAATTTCATCCATATTACCGGGACCAGACATTACATTAAAGCCGCAAGCAGTTTTAAATGGCTTTTTTTTCCTTTAGAAGTGTCATTTTGTGCAGGGACAGTTCTAAACACGGGAAACACGTGGCACTTCACAGGCATACTTTAGACACCCCCCAGGTACGATATTTAAAGGAATATTTGACTTTTTTTTTTCACTTTATGCATCATTAAAATGACTGCTCCCGAAAAACGACCGTTTTTAAAACTTCT
This sequence comes from Rana muscosa, assembly GCA_029206835.1. Lineage (NCBI taxonomy): Eukaryota > Metazoa > Chordata > Amphibia > Anura > Ranidae > Rana > Rana muscosa. The sequence goes on from CM055118.1 coordinate 383,778,268, forward strand.
TTTTGCATTTATACATGTCCCCTGGTGCAGAACCCGGGTTCCCAAACCCTATTTATGACAATAACATGCATAATAGTTGTTATAATTAGCACTTTAGAATTCGAACGTTCGCATCCATTGTATTTAATAGGGTTCTAATGTTCGTTCGAACTTTCGGTCCGTTCGCGGGTTCTGGTGCGAACCGAACCCGGGGGTGTTCGGCTCATCACTAGTCAGTGCCCCTATAGGAGCAACGATGGTGGAGAAGTGGGGTATGAACTGACGATAGTAGTTGGCGAATCCAAGGAAGCTAAGGGAGTCCAGAGGGGCGTGGCCAATCTAAGACTGCGGAGAGCTTGTCAGGGTCCATTTGAAGGCCTTGTGCTGAGACCAGATAACCTAGGAAAGGAAGGCTGCTGCGCTCAAAAAGGCATTTTTCAAATTTAGCGTAAAGATGGTTTACGCGGAGGCGCTGGAGCACTTGACGGACATGGAGCCGATGTTCCTCAAGGTTGGTAGAGAAGATTAGGATGTCGTCAAGATAGACAACCACACAGGTATACAGTAAGTCCCGAAAGATTTCATTGACAAAATCCTGAAAGACTGCAGGAGCATTGCAAAGTCCGAAAGGCATGACGAGATATTCAAAGTGACCATCTCTGGTGTTAAATGCAGTTTTCCATTCATCTCCTTCACGGATTCTGATGAGGTTATAAGCGCACCTGAGGTCCAATTTCGAAAAAACTTTTGCTCCGCGCAGACGGTCAAAGAGCTCCGAGATAAGAGGCAGAGGGTAGCGATTTTTAATAGTGATTTTATTGAGACCACGATAGTCTATGCAAGGGCGTAGTGATCCGTCCTTCTTGGCAACGAAGAAGAACCCCGCTCTGGCTGGAGAAGATGATTTCCTAATAAAACCTCTCTTGAGGTTCTCCTGTATGTAATCAGTCATGACCTTGGTTTCAGGAGAGGAGAGAGGGTAAATTCTGCCACGGGGTGGTGTAGTACCTGGGAGCAAGTCAATGGGGCAGTCGTAGGGTCTATGTGGTGGTAAGACCTCCGCCTGTTTTTTGCAAAAGACATCAGAAAAGTCCTGATAGGCCTTGGGAAGGCCGGGCAAAGGAGTAGCGATGGGAACTTGACTGGGGGTTACAGACTTAAGACAATGCTTGTGGCAGGAGTAGCCCCAGGATTTGATGTCCCCAGTGGTCCAGTCGAGGGTAGGAGAGTGGCGCTGGAGCCAGGGTAGGCCAAGAAGGATGTCAGAAGTACAGTTCGGCAAAACAAAGAATTCAATTTTTTCTTGGTGAAGAACACCAACGGACATGAGCAGGGGTTCGGTGCGGTAACGCACGGTACAATCCAGATTCTCTCCATTTACAGAGGAAATGAAGAAGGGTTTGATGAGACGGATAACAGGAACGTTGAACCTGTTGATGAAAGAGGCTTCAATAAAGTTTCCTGCAGAACCAGAGTCCAGGAAGGCCACCGCAGAGAAGGGGGCGCCAGCAGAAGGGGAAATCCGCACAGGAATAGTCAGACGTGGAGAGGAAGAATTCACACCTAGTAACGCCTCTCCCACGTTCACTAGGTGCGGGCGTTTCCCTGACGTAGAGGACGAATAGGGCAGTCCTTTAGGAAATGTTCAGAGATCGCACAATAAAGGCATAAGTTCTCATTCCTACGGCGAGTCCTCACTTGTAGGGTCAGGCGAGATCGGTCCACCTGCATGGCCTCCTCAACGGAAGGCATAGTATCAGGATGCGTTGGATTCAGGAAGAGAGGAGCCAGGCGCGGATAACGCCTGGTGCGAACAAGATCTTTCTCCTGGCGAAGCTCTTGGCGTCTTTCAACGTAGCGTATGTCAATGCGGGTAGCTAAGTGGATGAGCTCCGTCAGGGAGGAGGGTATCTCTCGTGCGGCCAGACAATCCTTGATGTGGCTGGATAAACCTTTCTTGAAGGTCGCGCAGAGAGCCTCATTATTCCAGGCTAGCTCTGAGGCCAGTGTGCGGAACTGTATGGCATATTCGCCCACAGAGGAGTTTCCTTGGACAAGGTTAAGCAGGGCGGTTTCAGCGGATGAGGCTCGGCCTGGTTCCTCAAAAACGCTACGAACCTCAGCGAGGAAGGACTGAACGGTGGCTGTAGCAGGGTCATTGCGGTCCCAGAGTGGCGTGGCCCAAGCCAAGGCCTTCCCAGACAACAGACAGACCACGAATGCCACCTTAGACCGTTCTGTGGAAAACTGGTCTGACATCATCTCAAGATGCAGGGAACATTGGGACAAGAATCCCTGGCACCTCCTAGGATCCCCATCAAATTTCTCCGGAAGAGACAAGCGGATCTTTGAGGTAGTAGTGGCAGCTCGGGGAGGGGAAGATGCTGGAGCTTGTGGCGGCAGACGCTGCTGGATCATGGCGGTCAACTGCGACAGCTGCTGTCCTTGTTGGGCAATCAATTGCGACTGCTGGGCAACCTCGGTAGTGAGATCAGCGAGACTAGGCAGCGGCACGTCAGCGGGATCCATGGCCGGATCTACTGTCACGAGCCGGACTGACGGCTAGTGGGAATACAGGAGGTGGATCCTCTGTACCAAAGAGGGGATGGCACGGGTCGTACTGAGGGACCGGTTCTAAGCAGCTACCGGTTTTCACCAGAGCCCGCCGCAAAGCGGGATGGACTTGCTGCGGCGGTAGCAACCAGGTTGTGTCCTCCAGTAGCGACTCCACCTCTCTGGCGGCTGAGATAGGCGCGGTACAAAAGGACTAGGCAGAGGCAAGGTCAGACGTAGCAGAGGGTCAGGGCAGGCGGCAATGGTTCGTAGTCAGACAATGGCAGCAGGTCAGATACACAGGCAAGGCAACTCACAAAACGCTTCCACAGGGTACTAAGACAACAAGATCCGGCAAGGACAGGAAGGGGAAGTGGGTTTATATATGTTTTGGGTGTGCACACAGTAATTGGACCAGGCACCAATCAATGGTGCGCTGGCCCTTTAAATCTTAGAAGGCCGGCGCGCGCGCGCTCTAGAGCGCAGCGGGGCCGCGCGCGCCAGGAAGGAGCAGGAGGGGGAAGGTGAGTAGGATGGGATGCGATCCGCGGACGGAGATGTGCCGCCGTGTGGATCGCATCCCCGCCGGTGACAGAGCAGCGCCCACGGCCAGGAGGGCTGACCGGGGCGCTGCAGGAGGACCGACGCCGTGAGCGCTCCGGGAAGGATGGGACACCCGGAGCGCTCGGCGTTACAATTGGACCTACCCAAAGTCTAACTATACGTGTTACCAAAACACTTTGTCTTACCGAAACACTTTAAAGTCTATCCCCTACACAGATCTTAAAATAAGGATAGTCGCGAACACAGGTCACGGCAAGGTAAAAATAAATTCAACACTTACCGGACAGATGCCTCGACTATCCTGCCGACTATGCCAGTTGATGGGGTGAACCTCCTTAGTTCAAATAGACAGTATGAGATCTGACCAAGTTGTTTCCTCGTCTCTACGAGCTCGGAGATACCCTGAACAGATTTAACACACAGGCAGTGTTTGTTGCTCAGAGTGGTCTGATATGTAGTTTAATTCTTACAGCTTATATGGTAAAATACAATAACAAGAGGACGTGCATGAACCAACTTAAACAATATTACATCTTATGTTGAGCGTGAGACTTCTCACAGAATGTACTATAAACAAGGTTTGTTTATGAGACTCTACACAGAGTGTACCATAACAATATCTGGACAGACATGAGATTAGAAGTGTATTAACGTCACTTCGGGGAATTGCATACTCTGTGAGAACTAATAACTAATGAGACAAATATCTGTGCAAAGGACAATTTATGCAATATAAGCTATTTCATCTTAAGATGGATGCTGACCACAAAATGGAGTCGCATTGGTTCATATTCCTTCAACAGTCTTTATAGTTAACCAATTTTAATTTTTTAGGTTACAAGTGCCGTTTATCCTATTTAAATTTCTTTATTAATTTTCCACCATAAATTACATACATTTTAATACATAAAAACAAAAATACAATTTACTTAATAACATTTAATAACATTCACCCGGTCTCAATTCATCCCCTACCTATCAGCTTATATCATTGATAATAATTATTTTTGATAATAATTATTTTATTGGAAAGGTCTGATCTTCCTATAGGAAATATTTCCAAGCTTCTTACTTCTTTCTTCTACCCCTAATTATTAGTGGAGTCTGGCAAGTATCATAGAGAGAGGAAGGAAAGAAGGAAAGGGAAAAAAAAAGGGGGGGGGGGCCCAACTCGTGCTTATTTTGTGATCCTTGTAAAGGCTCAAAATTTGAGCCTAAAAGAGTGAGATAAAAAAAAGGGGGGGCCCAATAATAGTGCAGATTTTGTGATATTAAATTATGAAGGCTCAGAATTTGAGCCAAAAGACATTGAAAAAAAAGGGGGTAAATTATATATATATATCTAGTGTCTAGTGCACAGGTGCTTATGTAAATAGTAGAGTTTATAAGAATCCCCAGTCTCGGCCAAGAGAGCAGGGAGGAGGAAAGAATAAAAAAAATAAAAAATTTTTTTTGAGAGGTGGAGGAGGAAATCTCAGTACTAATGCTAATTTTGTGATATAGATTATGAGGGCTAAATAAAAAAATAAAAAAGGGGGGGGGAGACCCTTCCTTCTCTCCCTCTTCTTGTGTGTGTATATATTTATATATATATATATAGATATATGTAGCGGCCTCACTCTCTCTCTCCAGCTTTATCGGTTATACGGCTGTTGTCTAGGGGTACCTCGGGAGGAGAGAGTGCAGGAACACTACTCCAAGCTCTCACCTCGTGTGTGTATGAGGTTTGAGCAAAGTCACTTGATTTTACCTTCGGGCCTGTGTTTGAGAGGGAGCCTCTGCTTCTTCCGTGGAGGTTTGACTGTCAGTAATAGAGCCCCACACCATGAAAAGTCCAACACTCCTTTATTTCTCCAAAGACAGGATGAACAGCATCAGTTGAACTTTTAAAACCAACAAACAGGGGTGTGGATACGAGTAGGCCCAGGCACAAATGAACTCTCCTATTCCTTTTGCGTGCGAATAGGCTTGGTGCGCGGTCTCTGCCACCGACCGTGAGGTTGGTCGCTGCCACCGACCGGGTGAACTGTTGCAGCCCCTGCCACAGGCCTGAAAGTAATGGTCTCTGCCACCGACCGTGTGAACATGAACTACCTTCCTTGAGAAATCGGCCCCTGTAGGGAAAGGACATCCATCCGGATGGTCTCCGGGGGCCCACTCGGCACTGGCAATATGCTGCACCAGATCTACAGGTGTCACCACTCCGGTCCGTTACTTCCTGGATTCAGACACCCGACACTAGGGGCACCTTAGGACGATTCCTCCTGGGCGGGACCCAGTGGAAGGTACTGGGCCCCAGGCCTCCAGCGAAGTACCTCACCCCAGACTGAAGGTGTCTGGAATGGCACACGAACTCCACGTGTCCAGGCCTAGGGCGCCTGGACACCGACCATGGACAGCAGCCCTCAGGCTGAAGGTGCCTGGGACTCGGACCTCGTGGTGAAGATGTCTGCCCCCTTTATACCCTCTCCCAGCAAGCACAGCAGGTTCCCCACCCCGCTGTACAACTGCTGCGGGAGGTCACAAAGGGTATGGCACTGCAGTGGTGGTTCAACCCTGGCCCAAAGCGACAGCGCCACTTGCTGGGCCGCAGGGAACTGGACACCACTGATGTCTTCACACGAATAAAAACATCCTTACACTACTAATTAGTGCATCTGGGTCATACTACCACCCAGATGCTACCCCTAAATAGTACATGCCCGCTACACTCTCCCCCCAGTAATTTGACACTGGTCCCCAGTGTCTGGAACAAGTTATGCCCAAAAAGGGCTAACATCAACCCGATCCAGAGACTAACGAAAAATTTCAAAAATATTAATTTTTGAAAAACACTAAAGCCCCGTACACACGATCGGATAACCTATGGATTTTCATCCGATGGATTTGACCATCGGAAATCCGATGAAACTGTTTTTCATCAGTCTTGGCCACACACCATCAGTCAAAAAACCGACCGTTCCAAACGCGGTGACGTAAACCACTCCGATGAGCCGAGAAAAATGAAGTTTAATGCTTCTGAGCATGCGTCGACTTGATTCTGAGCATGCGTGGGTTTTTGATCCGATGGACTTGCCCATAGACGATCGGAAATTACCATCAGTTTTTGATCCATCGGAAAATTTTAAAACAAGTTCTATTCTTTTAAAACCGATGGAAAAAAGACCGATGGGTACCATACACGATCGGTTGGTCTGATGAAAACCATCCATCGGACGGTTTTCATCAGTCAAACCGATCGTGTGTACGGGGCTTCAAAGTTGTGCCTGAACCTGACATGAAAGGGAAGGGAAGGGAAACAAACAACACATAACAGCAAAACATTTCAACAAGTCACATCTTCACATTGACATTTTTCCCCTTTCACATCACTGACTAAGACCCGTCCCATTCTCAGCAGTCTTGATGGGATGCTCTCCTGCAGAGGGGAAAAGAAATGTTAATCACACATATCCCTGACACATATGTTCGTGTGGGAACGAAAAAACTTCTCCGCAGAGAAATCCTTTCCTTCCAGAAGTGTGTGTGTGAAAAGTAAATGTCGATGCGCAGCACTGCCTCCTGGTGACAGTGCCGCGGTAACAACACTTGTTGAAAATTTTCTTTCATCTTCCTCTGTGGCTCTAACTACCCCAAAGTCCATGATCACTTTGCGGGAGGGAAGAAAGGAGAGCAAACAACGGCAACAGTTCTCCAATTCCTCCAAAGAGCACAAACGCCCCTAACTTGGGCACAGTCACTGGTTTTCCGGGTAAAAAAAAAAAAAACAACCCCGGAAAGTTCAGCAGCATAGATCAAAGCAAGAACGGAGTCTGTTTCTCCTACAGGTAGAATTTGGGATGCGGCAGGACGAGGGGTATCAAATGCTGATCCATGATCTCAATCTGGTACTCAACGTCCTCCTTATCTTTTCGGCGAATCAGCACCTTGTCCGCGTGGATATGCCGACCCAGCATCCATTCTGCCTTGCAGTCTTTGAAGCGTTGTGATGCCTTGGGAGAGCAGGCAAGGTACCTGCGTGCGTGTGGCGCTTTGATTTATGTCCATACAAAGTCATTGTACCAACGCTCCCGGCAGACTTCAACTTCATACAAGAGTTCTTTAGATAAGTATGGGTATTCCCACCCATACTCGCTGGCAACCTTCTGGCAGAACAACCGCTGAAGCCGGGCCAAGGGAGGCATAGTAGGTTTGTCCCCCACGCCCGGCAAGACAATACAATCTGGATGGCGAGGTGCCTTGACCACCTCCATTCTGGGCATAGGCGCCCGCAGCGACAGTCTCTGGTCCCCGGTGTTAGATGCAGGTGGCACTACTAATTAGTGCATCTGGGTCATACTACCACCCAGATGCTACCCCTAAATAGTACATTCCCGCTACATATATATATATATATATTGTGAGGGGGTTAGCTCGGCAGCGGGTGTGTGTGACCCCCGGGATGGGCTCCCCACACAAAAACAGGCCCAGCAAACGGAGGTTGTGGTTTTCAAAATCAAAAAGGTGCGGTTTATTTTCTATTTACAGTGACAAAACACAGCAAAGCAAAAGAAACATAAACAAAATAAATCCTGGTCAACTTGACCTCTGACTAAACATACAGGTTTCCTAACTAACAACTGGGATCAGCCTAGTGCTGTCCTAGTCCCTAAGTCCCTGGTTTTAAATGTCCAAGCAAATAGCCACACAGGCCTTGTCTCACCGCACAGGGGTTCACTCTCCCTAGACAGTCCACACAGGTCTGGGTCCAGGCATGAGCTAACACCTAATGAAGCTGGGAGTTCTTATAGAGGCCTAAATGAGCTGACAAGCTTCAGCTGGTCTCATCAACTCCCTGTCTGCACGACGCCCCACACTCTCCCTAGAGGTATGAGTCATCCATGAGCCCACTAGCCTCAGCTGGGCTTATACAACTCTCCACCTAGTTGTATAAGTCGGCGTAAAGCCTGAATCTGGGCGAAATATATCTACCCCCCTGGATGCAACCAGGTGACTTTACCTTCCTGCTGTCACAATATATATATATATATATAATATATATATATATATATATATATATTGTGACAGCAGGAAGGTAAAGTCACCTGGTTGCATCCAGGGGGGTAGATATATTTCTCCCAGATTCAGGCTTTATGCTGACTTATACAACTAGGGTGGAGAGTTGTATAAGCCCAGCTGAGGCTAGTGGGCTCATGAATGACTCATACCTCTAGGGAGAGTGCTGGGCGTCGTGAGGCAGGGAGTTGATGAGACCAGCTGAAGCTTGTCAGCTCATTTAGGCCTCTATAAGAACTCCCAGATTCATTAGGTGTTAGCTCATGCCTGGAACAAGACCTGTGTGGACTGTCTAGGGAGAGTGAACCCCTGTGCGGTGAGGCAAAGCCTGTGTGGCTATTTGTTTGGACTTTTACTAAACCAGGGACTTAGGGACTAGGACAGCACCAGGCTGATCCCAGTTGTTAGTTTAGGAAACCTGCATGTTTAGTCAGAGGTCAAACTGACCAGGATTTATTTTGTTTATGTTTCTTTTTGGCTTTGCTGTGTTTTTGTCACTGTACATAGAGAAATAAACCGCACCTTTTGATTTTGAAAACCACAACCTCCGTCTGCTGGCCCTGTTTTTGTGTGGGGAGCCCAACCAGGGGGTCACACACACCCGCTACCGAGTTAACCCCCTCACAGTTGGTGGAGAACCAGTGGCAGTTTTTTTTAAGCCAGCATGGAGGAGATACTGAAACAGCTGGCTCTAGCAAATGCCAATCAACAGCAGACAAATGCAGGTTTGCAAAGGAGCCTTGCAGCCCAGCAGCAAGCTCATCAACAAGCCCAGCAGCAATCTGAGGCCCGCTTCATAGACCTGAGCAGGAAGTGGCTACAGCCAGAGACTTTGTCCGCACCAGAGATTGTGGAACGTGTTGTAATGGATCGGTTTTTGAGAGCTCTTCCTACTGCCATCCAAAAGTGGGTAAGCCATGGAGACCCAGAGACGGCCAGTGGTCTTGTGGATCGTGTAGAGAAATACTTGGCTACAGAGAACCTGACGGCCTCTTCCAGAGACTCTCGGACTTTCCACCCTAAGACCAGACCATCCCCAGGGGCGGATAAGAGGATTCCAAGGGGTGAGGGTGGAGAGAGTGAGAGGGTGGGAGCTCTACCCAAAGTTTGGCGAGAACAGCCTGGGAAGTCAGGGGCTCAAGAGGCAGCCAAAAGGATTGTTTGCTACCGCTGCCGGCAAGCGGGACATATTGCAGCAAATTGCCCGGTTGTGGAGGAACCCATGCAATGTGACTTTCTGACGGACAGACGTCAGTCGCTGTGTGCGACAGTCGCATGCACTGCCATTCGGGGAACTGAGAAACATTTATGCAAAATGTGTATTAATGGTAGAAATGTTGTGGTATTACTGGATTCAGGTAGCCTTGTGACCCTGATAAAGGCTGAATTAGTTAAAACAGAGGTCTCTGGGAATAGCAAGGTAGCTGTTATTTGTGTGCATGGGGACACCCGAGAGTATCCAGTGACTACAGTGTGTTTCGAGACCCCCAAAGGTACCCTCTCTCATCCAGTGGGGTTAGTATCTCAATTACCGCATGATGCCATTGTGGGAAGAGATTTTCCGAAGTTCTGGGAACTGTGGGATGATCCTGAGCCCCCCACTGGTGCCCCTATGTACCAGGAATGTGATAGCCAGAACTCCTCTGAGAGTGGTGAGGACTCTCCAGAATTTCCCTTGTCAGTATTGGCAGGGGAGACTCAAGAAACTGGAGAGGAGCCCACCTCCTCAGACGAAAACCTACCGTCTGTGGAGTTTTCTGATCTGGAGGTTCACAGGGAAAATTTTGCCACAGAACAGTTAAAAGACCCCGCCCTAATAAAGGCACGGGAAAACGTAGTGGAAATAGATGGCGAGTTAGTGAACCCAGATAATACCTGCACTTACCCATACTTCAGCGTAGAGAAGGACCTACTGTATCGGGTGGCAAAAAGGGCAGAAGAAACCGTTGAGCAGCTTGTGGTGCCCAAACCTTACAGGAAGTTGGTGTTGGAGTTGGCCCATGGGCACATTCTTGGAGGTCATCTGGGGACAGAGAAAACCCGAGAGAGGGTATTACAGAGATTCTATTGGCCTGGGGTGATGAAGGACATAGAAAATTATTGTTCCTCCTGCCCTGTGTGTCAGAGGTCGGCCCCGATGCCACATTTCCGTAGCCCGCTGGTCCCTCTACCCATCATTGAGGTCCCGTTTGAGAGAATCGCAATGGATTTGGTAGGTCCTATAATCAAGTCCGCTAGGGGGCACCAGTACATATTGGTTATAATGGACTATGCCACCCGTTATCCAGAAGCGATCCCTCTCAGAAATACCTCGGCCAAAACCATAGCCAAAGAGCTATCTCTTGTTTTTAGCCGGGTGGGTATTTGTAAAGAACTGCTTACGGACCAAGGTACACCCTTTATGTCCCGGGTTATGAAAGAGCTGTGTAAATTGTTCAAAGTGACGCAATTGCGTACATCTGTGTATCACCCCCAAACCGATGGGCTGGTTGAAAGATTCAACAAAACCCTAAAACAAATGTTGAAGAAAGTGGTGGATAGAGATGGAAAGGATTGGGACTGTCTACTTCCTTATTTGATGTTTGCTATTAGGGAGGTGCCCCAATCCTCTACGGGATTCTCCCCCTTTGAGTTACTGTATGGGAGACACCCAAGAGGGCTGTTGGATATTGCCAAGGAAACTTGGGAAAGTGAGAGTTCTCCCCACAGGAGTGTGATTGAGCATGTCGCCCTGATGCAAGATCGAATTGCACAGGTAATGCCCATCGTGAAGGAACATTTGGCCCAAGCGCAGTTGGCACAGCAGAGAGTGTACAACCGTGGAGCAAAGACCCGTACCTTTTCCCCGGGGGATAGGATATTGGTACTTGTCCCTACGGTTGAAAGTAAATTCCTTGCCAAATGGCAAGGCCCCTACGAGATAATGGAAAAAGTGAGCGAAGTGAATTACAAGGTCAGACAACCAGGAAGGCGAAAGCCCGAACAGATATATCACGTTAATCTGTTGAAAGCCTGGAGGGATAGAGAGTCCCTAGTCGCAGAAACTTGGTCACCAGCTCAAACTGGTTGCGTGATTCCGGAGGTTGGAATAGCAGCCACCTTGTCACAACCCCAACAACAGGAGGTTAAGGAGTTTGTGCTTCGCAACAAGGAGGTGTTCTCTGAGCTGCCGGGACAAACATCTGGGGTAGAGCATGATATTATTACCCCGCCCGGTGAAAGGGTGAAGTTAAAACCCTATCGGATCCCAGAGGCCCGACGGGAGGCAATACGGGAGGAAGTACAGAAAATGCTGAACTTAGGGGTGATAGAGGAGTCCCAAAGTGATTGGTCTAGTCCCATTGTGTTGGTGCCTAAACCGGATGGGAGCTGGCGATTTTGTAACGATTTTCGTCAGTTGAACAAAGTTACAAAATTTGACACCTACCCCATGCCACGTATAGATGAGTTGATCGACCGGCTGGGAACAGCCCGATACATGACGACTCTTGACCTCACAAAAGGGTATTGGCAAATTCCCCTGGCCAAGTCGGCCAAAGAGAAAACCGCATTTGTAACCCCAGACGGGGCGTTCCAATATAAGAGAATGCCGTTCGGGTTACAGAATGCGCCGGCCACATTCCAGCGGAAAATGGACCAGATACTGAGGCCCCATCGGAAGTATGCTGCGGCTTACCTGGATGACGTAATTGTCCATAGCACAGATTGGGCCTCACATCTGCCAAAAGTGCAAGCAGTCCTAGACTCTATCCGGGAAGCGGGGTTTACGGCTAACCCCAAGAAGTGTACCATTGGGCAGGAGGAGGCCAAATATCTTGGGTACACCATTGGCAGGGGAGTGATAAAACCCCAACTCAACAAAGTCGAGGCCATCCAGAGTTGGCCACGTCCCAACAGCAAGAAGCAGGTACGGGCCTTTCTGGGAATCGCGGGTTATTATCGGCGCTTCATTCCCCACTTTGCTTCTAAGGCTGTGCCCCTAACCAACCTGACGAAAGGGAAAGGGTCGGTCATGATTAAATGGACCCCCGAGGCTGAGGCAGCATTCCAATTCTTGAAACAAGCCTTATGTAGCCAGCCAGTGTTGTACTCACCCGACTTCTCTAAAGACTTTGTCGTACAAAGTGATGCGTCAGATGTGGGGTTAGGAGCAGTATTGTCCCAGGTCTGGAACGGGGAAGAGCACCCAGTCATTTACCTCAGCAGGAAGTTGAAGTCCCATGAGGTAAATTACGCCACGGTTGAAAAGGAGTGTTTAGCGGTGAAGTGGGCTCTAGATTCCCTTCGGTACTATCTGCTAGGTAGGCACTTTGACATGGTTACGGATCACGCTCCGTTAAAGTGGATGGCTCAAAACAAGGAGACAAATAGAAGAGTGAATAGGTGGTTCCTGGCCCTACAGGAATTCAACTTCACAGTAAAGCATCGCCCTGGCGTTCAAATGGGGAATGTGGATGCTTTGTCTCGAGTACATGAATGCCTGATTGCTGGTGTTCCAACCCCAAGGTTAAAACAAGAGGGGGGGTATGTGACAGCAGGAAGGTAAAGTCACCTGGTTGCATCCAGGGGGGTAGATATATTTCTCCCAGATTCAGGCTTTATGCTGACTTATACAACTAGGGTGGAGAGTTGTATAAGCCCAGCTGAGGCTAGTGGGCTCATGAATGACTCATACCTCTAGGGAGAGTGCTGGGCGTCGTGAGGCAGGGAGTTGATGAGACCAGCTGAAGCTTGTCAGCTCATTTAGGCCTCTATAAGAACTCCCAGATTCATTAGGTGTTAGCTCATGCCTGGAACAAGACCTGTGTGGACTGTCTAGGGAGAGTGAACCCCTGTGCGGTGAGGCAAAGCCTGTGTGGCTATTTGTTTGGACTTTTACTAAACCAGGGACTTAGGGACTAGGACAGCACCAGGCTGATCCCAGTTGTTAGTTTAGGAAACCTGCATGTTTAGTCAGAGGTCAAACTGACCAGGATTTATTTTGTTTATGTTTCTTTTTGGCTTTGCTGTGTTTTTGTCACTGTACATAGAGAAATAAACCGCACCTTTTGATTTTGAAAACCACAACCTCCGTCTGCTGGCCCTGTTTTTGTGTGGGGAGCCCAACCAGGGGGTCACACACACCCGCTACCGAGTTAACCCCCTCACAATATATATATATATATATATATATATATATAAATTGTGCTAATTTTAGTGATATTAAATAATAAGGGCTCAGAATTTGAGCCTAAAGTAAAAAAGTAAAAAATGAAAAAAGGGAAACAAAAAAATCAATGTATCTAGTTTCTAGTGCAAAAAGTGCTTAAGTAAAGAGTAGAAATCCAAATCTCCACCTAAAAATAAAAAAAAGGGGGAGGGGGAAAAGAAATGGGGGGGGGGATAGAGGAGAAAAAGGGAGGGCAGGGAGGGGAGATCACAAAATGGACCTCAAGTTCATAAATCCCTCTATTCCTGATCCCCCATTACCTCCTCGTTCACCTCTGATTCCCTAAACTCTCTCCATCTTCTCCAGATCTTATTAAATTTTGGTCTGCTCTCATTATGATTTGACATCAACTCCTCCATCAGTCTAATTCTATCAATCTCTTTTAACCATTCACCTATTGATGGAGCTTCTTTTTCCCTCCAATTTCTAGGAATTAACGCTTTCGCTCCATTCAAAAGGTACGGGACCAGGGACATTCTATATTTTTTCCTTGTTATTCCTATATTATGGAACAGACAGTACCAAGGATCTTGCTTCATCTCCACACCACTAATCTTCTTTATCATGCCGCGTACACACGATCATTATTCACGGCGGTTAAAAAACCGCCGTGAATAATGTCATTAAAAACGGGGGAACGGCTTGTTCCCCACACACGGTCGTTTTTCACGTCATTTTTTCTGTTGACGAGAAAAACGACCGTCTGTGGGCTCCGCGGCAGTGTTTCCCTATGGGTAACACTGCCGCGGGAAAAATTTTGGAAAAAACGACGAGAAAAATTAGAACATGTTCTAATTTTTCTTGTCTTTTTAATGCCGTTTTTCTCGTCGAAAAAAACGACAGAAAGCCCACAGACTATCGTTTTTCTCGTCGAATGGGAAAAATGTCGTTTTTCTCGACGAGAAAAACGGCCGTGTGTACGCGGCATCATACTTAAAATCTCCCTCCAGTATTCCTGTATTAAGGGACATTGCCACCATATATGGGTGTGAGTTCCTTGGGTGTGAGTTCCTTCCATCCCGCATTCTCTCCAACACATGGGTGATGTCTCTCTGGTAATTCTATGGAGTTTCATTGGGACAAAGTACCATTTAGTTAGGAGTTTGTAGTTCATCTCTTTAAAGCCCCGTACACACGATCGGTTTAACTGATGAAAAACGTCCGATGGATGGTTTTCATCAGACAAACCGATCGTGTATGGTACCCATCGGTCTTTTTTCCATCGGATGGAAAAAATAGAACTTGTTTTAAAATTTTCCGATGGATCAAGAACCGATGGTAATTTGCGATCGTCTATGGGCAAGTCCATCGGTTAAAAAACCCACGCATGCTCAGAATAAAGTCGACGCATGCTCAGAAGCATTAAACTTCATTTTTCTCGGCTCATCGGAGTGTTTTACGTCACCACGTTTGGAACGGTCGGTTTTTTGACTGATGGTGTGTGGCCAAGACTGATGAAAAACAGTTTCATCGGATTTCCGATGGTCAAATCCATCGGACGAAAATCCATAGGTTATCCAATCGTGTGTACAGGGCTTTACTTTTGCTTCTACTGATGTTGAATGGATATAGTCTAAAACTTGTCTCTTCTTTTCCTCCGTTATAGTTTGGTTTAACTCTAATTCCCAACTTTCTAGTACTTTAAGTATCTCCTCTCCCCTTGAGGGACTCAGTATCCCATATATGTTCAATATCCCCTGACCTCCCATTCCTACATGCTCTATAAGTTTTACCCATACATTCAGCTCGCTCATAGCTCGCAGGGGCTTTGGTAGTGTTCCAACGAAGTGCTGGACCTGTCTGTAATTCCATAGATCCCCTTGGGAAGCTCCATATTTTTCTCGCAGTTCAATAAGTGGGCATAAAATATTTCCTTTCAGTAGATCTTTCAGTCTTAGCGTGTCTGAAGTTGCCTATCACAGGAACGCACCTCCCCCCTTGCCCGGCGGGAAAAAGTCCGAACCCGTGAGGGGCAACAGCGGACTATTGTATTGCCACTCCTTTGTTTTACAGACTCTATCCCATATTCTAAAGGTTTCTTTTGTTATTGATGGTGCCTCTTGGGTGAGTCCTCTGTATTGTTTTGGAATCCATATTATTCTTCCCAGTTCTCTTTTGCTCAAACTCTCTTCCACTTCAACCCATTTTTTTCCCTTTTGTCTATCCCCCTGCGTCCAGTCCACTATTCTCTTTAATACAGCTGCCTCATAGTATCTTTTAAAATCTGGAAAATATAGTCCTCCCTCCTGTCTGGGTCTGGTTAAGATCTCAGCTGAAATTTGGGGCTTTTTATCCTTCCATATAAATCTCCTCAGGATCTTCCCTAATATTTTAAAATATGTATCTGGGATTTTTATCTGTAGGGATTGGAAAATGTACAGTGAAAAATCATCATCTTGATAATATTTATTCTACCCAGCCACGATACTTTTTCTATCAGGTATCTCTTTAGTTCTAGTTTTATTTAATTTAATAGGGGAATGTAATTATCTTCATATAAATCCCTTTCTCTATTGGACAGCAATATCCCTAGATATTTCATCCCCCCTCTGTTTCCAAGTGAATGGGTATAGGTCCACAAGATCTCCGCGTTCCCTCGAACTTAAGGATATACTCAATATTTCTGTTTTCTCTTTATTAATTTTCAGATTTGAGATCACTCCATACTTTTCGTATTCTTCTAAAATCTTCGGTAATGTCTGTTTTAGATTTGTAATAAAAAAGATTAATATCATCTGCGAACACAGAGATCTTGTGTTCCCTCCCTTCCACCTTAATCCCTTATATCTCCTGGTTCCTTCGAATAGTTGCCAATAATGGCTCTAGCAAGAGGACAAAAAGAAGGGGTGAAAGCGGACATCCCTGTCGGGTCCCATTGAGAAGAGTGAACCTATCTGAGATGGTTCCATTAACCCGTACCTGGGCCGAGGGTTTAGAATACAAAGCTCCTATCCATATGAGCATGTTGGGCCCTAGACCCATATGTCTCAATGTTGCTAACATAAATCCCCAGTCTAGTCTGTCGAAAGCCTTTTTAGCATCTAATGACAGAAACAACGCTGGTAATTTACTTTTTTTGGCTTTTTGTATCAGGAATAGTGCTCTTAGTATATTATCTCTTGTTTCTCTTCCAGGTACGAAGCCTGCTTGATCATTTTCTATCACCCTTGTCATAAAAGGTTTTAATCTTTTGGCCAGTATCTTTGCATAGATCTTTATATCAACGTTGATCAAAGATATGGGCCTGTAACTGGCATATAATGAAGAATCTTTTCCTTCCATCTCTATAAGAGTTATGTGGGCTCCTAATGCTTCGCCTCGCATTGCCATGCCTCTACCTATCGAGTTCATATACCTCTGATAGTACGGCATCATGGTTTCCACATATCTCTTATAGTATAATGAAGTATATCCATCTGGACCGGGACTTTTTCGCATTTTAATACTTTTGATTGTTTGAGATATTTCTTCCTTTGATATTTCCTTGTCTAATTTGTTGATTTCCTCCTCTGCTAAATCCGGGAACTTAACCCTTTCCAGGTATTGTTTAATTTTCCTTCTTTTACTTTGTATTGCTAATGGGCCTTGTTCCTTATCTACATTATATAAATCTTGATAATAATCTTGAAAAAATTTAGTTATTTCTTTCGTAGAGTGCCTCATATCACCTTTCTTATCTTTCATTTTTGATATAAAGTTCTGTGTGTTTCTAGGTTTAATTGTCCTTGCTAGTAATTTCCCCGGTTTATTACCCATAGCATAAAATTTCTTACTCATATTATTAAATACCCATTTAGTTTCTTGTTCCATGATAACCCTTAGTTTTTCTCTTTTCCCAGATAATATTATCAAAAATTGTTCTTCCTGACTTCCTTTATGCTTATGTTCTAGGTTCTGAATTTCTTCTAATAAGATTAGTTTCTGGGCCGGTCTGATTTTTTTCCTCGTGGCCTTTTCTTCAATCATCCTTCCTCTCATAAACACTTTGTGTTTTTCCCATAGGGTCGATGGGGAGACATTTTCTATGTCATTTTCTTTAAAGAAAAGACCCATATCCCTCTCCAGCTCATCAGCTATCTTAGGATCATTTAGGAGGGATTCATCTATTCTCCATGTTCTCATACCAGCCGGGATTCCTCCTAACACCAGGGTCATCTCAACCGGAGCATGGTCAGAGAGAGTTATTGTTTTTATTTCTACCCCTCTCAGTCCTTTGAGTAGCCAATGGTCCAGCAGGACATGGTCTATTCTAGAATACAACCTATGTGCCGGTGAATAATATGTGAAATCCCTATCTTTTGGATGTAGAATTCTCCAAGCCTCAACCAAGTGTATTTGATATAGTTTATATTTAACTGCTCTAATATATTTTCCCTCTGACCTTAGTGATATTGGTTGGGTATCCAATGCTGGATCAAAGCCAAAATTCAGATTCCCTTCCAAAACCACCATCCCCTCTCTAAAGGCCTCCAGTCTATTCAAGATTTTCCTTAGATACACTGCTGGACGATTATTTGGGCAGTATACATTAGCTAACGTGAATTTCCTATTAAATAAAAAGCCCTTAATAAAAAGGTATCTTCCCTCGTGATCTAATTCCATAGCTTCTAATGTGAATTGTGTATTCCTATCAAACCCAATCGCTGTTCCTTTTGATCTTTTGTTAGGAGAATAGCAGTGTAACCAAGTGGGAAAATCTTTTGAAATGAATCTAATCTTGGATGTCAGCTTTAGGTGGGTTTCTTGCAGAAACACTATATTAGCCGATAGTCCCCTCATCTCCTACAGTATCTGGTATCACTTACTCTGGCTATTTAATCCTCGCACGTTATACGGGACTATTTTCAAAGCTGCCATATTCTGATATTCAATTATTTTATATTGTATATATAGCCATATAACAAACACAAGGAGGAGAGTAACCTTACTATTGAAGAGAGTATCTTTTCCAGACCAGACCTTAACACAAAACATAAGGTGAATTGAGACCACATATACCCCCTCACCCCATTCATATTGCAAATCAATATTAGGACTCCCTCGGTCCACGCCCCTCCTGGTGCTATACCGAGCGGATCCCTTTCTCGGGGTACCTTGTATGTCCCCCTTCACTCCGGGGCCCCATCCTCAGGTTTTAGAAGCGGCCTCCGGGGCACAGGTGGGCATCACTGCTCCATTACCCCCCCTCCAGGCGAGTTTCTTCCCATACTGCTTTCTATACTACTTTCCATCAATTCTCTCCCCCCCCAAAAAAAAGAAACAAAAAAAAACTTGTATAGATTATATATTAAGCCACATTCCTTAATATCCTCTGGGACCATAAAATGCTAAAAAACCCTTTTTAACCTTTAAACACTTCGAAGGCTTCCCACCCTCTTCCCTCCAAAAAGAAGGAAGAGGAGAGGGAAAGAAAAACAAAACAAAAAAAACACTATAATTCCATGGGGGGAGAGAGATAAAAAGAAAAGGAAAAGAGATAGAGAGACCTAAAAAAACTCCTCCCCCTCTCCTTCCCTCCCTTAACTTATTGAACATGACAATCTAAGCTCTACTCCAGTCCTGCTTCTTCCACCTTCTCCATGCCGAAGGTCTCTTTTCCCAGTTATCAACTTGTATAAATTGTATATTCAGTCTATTACAAAATTCCTTAATATCTTCCGGGAACCGTACATAAGCTGAGACCCCCTGGCTTTTAACCACTAAACATGCCGGGAACCCCCATCTATAGGGAATACCATTTGCTTGTAGATGGCTTGCTAATGGCTTTAATGCCCCTTTTCGTGCTAAAGTCTCTGGAGCCAAGTCTGAAAAGATAGATAGTTCATTTCCTATATATTCCATTGAGATAGAATTTCTTGTACTTTGGGAAATTTGATCTTTTTGCTTCATGGAATCTTACTATAGTGTCTCTTGGTGAGTCCCTATGTGCATTATATTCTCTTTGAATTCTATGTACCCTTTCAAAGCACATTAGAGCGGTTGTTTCACGCTTTAATGCCACGTTAAAAATTTCTTGCAGCACATCTCCTAGTTCTGTGTCTTTGACTTCTTCCGGAAGTCCTCTAATCCGTAAGTTTTTCCTTCTACTACGATTCCCTTGGTCCTCAAGTTTATACTGGGCATTTCTTATCTCTATCCAATCCATATCAGCTCTTTCTCTTAATTCTTTTATTGCATTTTTTGTTCTTCCAACTGTTCTTCTATTCCTTCCACCCTTTGTAATACATTTTGTATATCCTTTCTAGTTGCACTAATCTCTCCCCTTATTGTTCGCTCTAGGCATGATATCATTTCCATCATATCTGTCATATCCTGCTTTGTTGGGGGGCCTTGTAGGCCCTCCTCTGGTGTTTCTAGTTGCTGTTGTCTCTCGGGTGTCTTCTTGATTTTTGTTTCTGGGGTTTTAGCCTTATTGTTTTTATTTTTCCCTGGGGTTATTTGTTCCCTCTGAGCTGTCTCTGTGTCTCCCTTATTTTTTGCCGGTGACGTTGGTAGTGACTCTGCTATTTTACCGGAGCTCTCCATCCTTTGATCTGA
The DNA here is from genome assembly GCA_029206835.1 of Rana muscosa. Lineage (NCBI taxonomy): Eukaryota > Metazoa > Chordata > Amphibia > Anura > Ranidae > Rana > Rana muscosa. Next base: position 383,798,165 of record CM055118.1, read on the forward strand.
CCCTTCAACAACAAGATAGGACTTTATTGTATTACAGCTTGTACTCTCCCCCTGATTAGCTTTGGGACCCTTTTTTCCCATTCTGTCCTTGCCAGAAGACCGTAGTTCCAGCAGGCTCTGTGATACAGGGGCAGGCCCTTCTAAGCCGTTGAGGGTATGATTAAATATACCCTTCTATATCATATATTCAAAAGGGCGGTTTATATAAATTCTGAACTAAGCAGACCTTAGCGCTCATAGGACCCTTTCAGTCCTATCAGAGGCAGATTCCCTATTGTCCAGCCCTCCGTTTGAACTGATCTAATAGAGGATTCCGAGAGGTCTTTAAAAATTTATAACAAGGTTTACATTTTGTTGTAAACAGGGGTATATGTATTATTTAGTCCAGATATTGCCAAAAGTATGTGCACCAAATCTCAGTTCAGCCAGTTTCTTTATCCGAGCATAAATAGTTTCATTTCACCTGTACTTTACCTCCATCAATGGTATATGCAGGTATAGGAGGGTTGGGAGATATATCAAAATATGTATGCCGTTCAGCCCAAAAGCAATACTTTAGAAAACACACATTACAGTCTCCTTTGCATATATACAGGCAGTTTATATTTTCAGTCTGTTAGGCATACTCATTAATCATCCCTTTTTTATTTTTCACTAGTAGTCAATGGCTACCGCTGAGTATTTTCATAGTTCATTGATCAGTAGGGGGCAAAAGGGGGGCAAGGGAGGTGGATAGACAAGATCTCAAACTCCTTACCCCTCTGCAACGGACTTCCCGACTCTCTACTGCTCCCTCCTATCTCAGTCTTGCCACTGTGTGTAACATGGATCCCGCGGGATGGTGGTTTATTGGCTGTTTATTTGCATGTTGAAGTGAAGGCTCTCTTCACTCTCTCCAGTTCTCGGAGGCTTCTGACTTCCAGGAGATCCCGAGCGTCTCTTGCGGTGTCACGTGATCTCCTAACCTTCCTCTGTTCCGCCGGACCCGACTCCATTCAGCTTCAGCCTCAGCCTTCACCCGCTCAGGTCCCCACTCCACTCCACCTTCTTCCTCACTCAGGACTTCTCACATCCAGCTTAAGCCCACTGCACTGTAGGTCCGTCGCACACTCGTGGCAGGTCCCTGTCTCAGCGTGCACCCGCCTTTAGGACTAGGTCAGGGCTAGATCAGAGCCGCATCAGCCGCATCAGAACGCTTCAGAGTCAGGTGTGTGGAGGGGCCATCCCTCCTGCTTCTGGGTTCGCCTGGAGGAGAGCAAGGAGCTAGCCGCTACTACGGCGCTATGTTTTTGCTCCTCCCACCTTGTTGAGCTGTGAGAATAAAACCTGAGTTCCGTTTATCCTGTTACCAGCACACAGCAGAGATCCCGCTAATCTCTCGGGTATGCCCCAGACCGCTCGGAGACAACCCCGGCATGGATGTGTGCTGGTCCCAGGCGCTTTAGCTGTTTAGATTAAAGTATTATGGTCCCTCCCAATGCAGTTTTCTGACACCGCACCAAGTGCTAATTCTACACCCCGGAACCCTAATTATCGCTCCGGTACCTCCCCTCAGATATGGCACTCCACATCCTCCGCTCCTCATGTTGAGTCTGTGGCGGCAGACCCTTCTATTACTGTAGTCTCCCTTCTCCGCCTCGTGACTGCCAACCCCCACGCAGCTGCGGGACACTGTGCTGACACTCCGTGGAGAGTGCACACATTGTCCACGTACTGTACCATACCGATACCAGATGTTTCAGAGTCTAGTAATCTAGTTTATTACAGCCTCATTGGTTTTACTCCAGTGACCTATTTATTACTACCAAGCCCAACTCTCAGGCTTTTGTTCCACTCCCCACCTCCTCACCCCTCCCCCAACATGCACCCTACTAACACAATGGACAACACTAATCCTCAGAAAACTACTTCGGGTCGGCAACCCATATCCTCTCTGACACAAACTATATTTAATTAACATTAGAGGCCTTAACACCCCAGAAAGAAGGTCACAATTACTACTCTCCCTACAACAAGCCAAGGTACACATAGCCCTCATACAGGAAACCCACTTCAGGACAGACAACATTCCCAAGTTGAGTAACGCCCACTTCCCCACGGTATTTCATGCTTCCAACAATGAAGCCAAATCCAAAGGAGTTTCCATCCTCATTTCAAAACACTGCCCCCTTCAGGTAAATGAAGTCCAGAGAGACACACAGGGGAGGTTCCTTTTTATTAAAGGTACCCTACACCATAAACCCATAACCATTGCTAACATTTATGCTCCGAACGCACAGCAAGCTACGTTTTTTCGAAACACGCTTGACACGCTTGACCAACTGATTGGTTTCCAATCCGGCACCTTGATCATGGGAGGGGACTTAAATGTAGCATTGACCCCCATCCTAGACACGTCCAGTGGCACGTCCTCTCTAACAAATAGGGCCCTTCGAGCCATCAAATTGCAACTCAGCAACCTCTTGTTACATGACACTTGGCTCACCCTTATTCCCACTGTAAAGGATTTCACATACTTTTCCGCACCACACAATAAATACACTAGATTAGATTACTTTTTTCTCTCCTAAAATGACCTCAGATGATCGGAGAGTACCATGGGTTCAAGCCACGATTGAACCCATGGTACTCTCCGATCATAATCCCATTTCCATGAACTAGTACGAAAACCAATATCTGGAGACTCAACAACTCCCTTCTGACTGACCTGGACAACGTTCAACATATTACTTCAAGTCTCTCCAACTACTTTGTAGAGAACGCCACAGATGACATTTCCCCCTCCATACTTTGGGCCACACATAAATGTGTGATTCGAGGAGATTACCTCTCTCTGGCAGCTAAAAGGACCCGACTTAGGAAGGCTTGTATTAACGATTTGACCGCACGCATACGCCTACTCGTACAAACACACAAATTGTCACTAGCAACGAGCTCCCTGATAGAGTTAACTCAGGCTAGAAAAGAACTCCTAGGAGAACTCAACCAGACGCTTAAACGTAAATTCACGATGACTCAAAAAACTCTTCTATGAGTTTAGCAACAAATCCGGTAAAGTTTTGGCTAGAGCTCTTCAAGCGAAGAGAGCAGCCCATACTATCCACAAAATTAAGACCCCCTCAGGGGATACCCTTGTCAAACTGGAAGACATTTCTGACCAATTTGTTAGCTACTTCTCCGACCTATACAATCTCCCTGTCTCCCATCCTTCCGACACAACCTCGGATAGAATCACGGCAATCACGGACTTCCTGGGGCAATACAGCCCAACCCCCCTTACACCAGAAGACACTACAGACCTAGATCTCCCACTTTCGATAGAAGAGACATTGGCAGCCCTAAAGCAGATGAAACCAGGCAAAAGCCCTGGCCCAGATGAACTAACGGTTAGCTACTACAAATCCTTTCCTGACGCCCTGATGCTCCACCTAGTTAAAGCCTTCAACACCTTGTCACCACAGTCTGCGGCCAAGAGAGAGATTCTTGAAGCCCACGTAACACTCATCCCTAAACCAGGCAAAGACCCTATGTTGGTTCCTAACTATCGCCCGATCTCACTCCTTAACATGGACCTGAAGCTTTATGCCAAGGTCTTAGCTAATCACATCCTCCCCTTGCTGCATAGATTGATCTCCCTGGATCAGGTTGGTTTTGTCCCTGGTAGGGAAGCCAGGGACAACACCATGAAAGCCCTTAATATCCACCACTGGCTATCTAAAACGTCGACCCAAGGCTTCTTCCCCTCTCTGGATGCTGAGAAGGCGTTCGACAGAGTGGCCTGGGACTATATGGAAACAACGCTACGGGTGATGGGTTTCCCTCCCCGCCTACTTCAAATGATCATGGTATTATATTCTTCCCTGACTGCTAAACTTAGAATCAATGGCCGCCTGTTGAACGCCTTCTCCATCTCAAATGGTACCCGCCAGGGTTGTCCCCTATCCCCTCTAATCTTCATCCTTACCATGAAGCCCATGCTTCTCAAGTTGAGAACCAACCTGATTATCAAGGGCATTGATATCCAAAATAAGCATTATAAGATAGCCGCTTACGCGGATGATATTCTATTATTCCTTAAGGACCTTATCACTACGATCCCCAACCTTCTCACAGATTTCACACTGTTTAAAAATTTATCCAACTTACAAATCAACTTTACAAAATTGAAAGCGCTAAACCCTACCTCCTGCTCTGGTCTCACAATGTAAAACTAATTTCCCCTTTAGTTGGGAACCTTGTGAACTCACGTATCTAGGTACCAAAATCCCTACAAAATGAATTGATCTTTATGCAAGAAACTAAAAGAAACCAGCCCTCCAAGCGATTCAAGGAGACCTACAAAAATGGCATTTCGGCACCTTTTTGTGGCTAGGCAGAATAGCCATACTGAAAATGAATGTCCTACCCAGACTCCTTTACCTTCTCCAGGCCATCCCCATTAAACTACCCCCCTCATTCTTCACGCCATACAAACATATGTGAAGAACTTTCATCTGATCTGCCAAAACCTCGAGATTGAGCTGGGACAGACTAGTACTATCGAAATTATCAGGGGGCCTCGGGTTCCCTGACATCCAAAAATACCATTGGGCGTGCCACTTAACAAGGATTGTGGACTGGCACGTCCATAGTCATCACAAAGACTGGATCAAACTCATAGATGCCGTCCCGAACGTCCCGCTATCACACCTACCATGGATCACACACAAATCCATCCCTAAAGATTACACTACACACCCCCTCATTGGACCTACGCTGTCGCACTTCACACTAGCCTGCAAAACCTTACCAACCACGCCCTCTCCCGGACCTATGACCCCACTAGACCGCAACCCTGACTTCCCCCCAGGCCTAGCCTTACACGACATCACCTCAATCCCCTGTAGTTCACACTACAGAGCACACAACTTCTTCCAAGATGACACCCTACTGTCCTACCAGGCGCTTTCCTCCAAACTCTCAGAATATCACATTCCATTCTACAAATATCTGCAAATCCGGCATTTTTTTAACTCAGCTGACTCACATGCTATTTGGAATTGGGACCTCACGCCCTTTGAAACAATCTGTATCACTGGAGAACCCCAACACCACCTGATATCAACCTTATATGCGCTCCTCTTCTCCACGCACAAAATAAAAGACGACAAACTTGTCCAACGCTGGGAAACAGAACTATCCATACAACCCTCTACGGCTGAATGGGAGCGCATATATACCCATATTCATAAGGGCTCCATTAATGTCTCCACCCAGGAAAACAGATACAAAATATTCTCCAAATGGTATAGGACGCCTGATAAAATCCACAAGTTCCACCCCAGTCTCCCACCGACTTGTTGGAGATGCAATATAAACTCCACATCTGGTGGGAGTGCCCCCTCATTCAACCATTTTGGACTGATATCCACTGTCTTATTACACAGATCACTAAGTTCACCCCTGATTTCACGCTTGCAATTCATGTTGCATCACACCTCCATGCCCTTCTCAGCGTAAAAAAAATCCCTTACCTTGCACCTTATTAATGCAGCCAACTTATGTGTGCCAGTGCACTGGAGAAGCACCACTCCTCCTACAGTCTCTGAATGGCTTCAACGGGTTGACAGAATGTCAGAAATCGAAAAACTTATACTCCAAGCACACGACAACCCAACAAAATTCACTGACACCTGGGCCTGCTGGATACACTTTAGAGAAACTACAACGCACACCTCTCCAACACATAGCTCCTCTCCACTCGCTGGAAATACATCCCCTGACCAGTTGCAACTCCGTAACCCCCGCCATCCCTCCTTTACATCACTCCCCTCACCCCCACTAGTTCACACAGACATATGAAATACTTTAAATAGGCAATTCGATCCATCTACGTTCTTTACTACACACCTGAGTGTAGAGTAAACATACACTCCTGTATGGTCACTGGAGTCATATTCCCACTCTGTGTGGGAACCCAATTCCCCTACAAGGGCTCACCAATACACCCTACTATACCGTTCAGGTTGAGATTACATTTACAACCATCTTTGCCCGCCGCCCACTCACAGCTAGTTCCCTTCAGGGGTGAGTGGGTCTGAGGCTGGCCCTTGTCGGTATAGACTAAATTACCCCTTAGATCCCAACCCATATGCACTCACCATCCCTTCTTTTTGTAAATTTCTTTATAAACCCAGCCACAGGCTTTGAGTATTCTGACTACACCCACGTACGCCTACTTAGATATAGAAAAAAACTCAACTATTTTGATGTATACAGTTCAGATTACATCAGTATTTCATTTGTTTTTATTCTGTTTATGTCATTCTTTGTATTATTTGCTTTGAACCTTTTTCTGAAAAGCTGTTCAACATATTAAATTTTTTCAGATTTTCTGTAAATCTGTGTAGCAATACCCCCAGCTAAGAGGGTTGCTGGTATAGATTTTCAGGCCTGTAACACGCTGCTGCCAACCCCCAGTAACTGGCTCTAACCTCCCCTGGCATAGATAGTAATACAATAGGATTGTGAAACCCGTTAGGTGTGAGAGTCACAATTCCGCAACAAAGGTATATATCCACACAGCAATAGGCTTAACCACAGATTCTTTTACTGGGTAAAAAGCATGCAGTTTAAACAGTGGTGAAACAACACATGCAGAGCCCTGCAATATTAAATATACACAGCATACAATCAGTGTTAAGTTAACTGATACCACACACGCTAAGTGTCTATTAGCTATGCTCGTAAGCTTCCCCCTTGTGGGCAAGATGGCACCCAAACAGTATCTAACAGTCTAGAGTCAGGCCTGACTATTGCAGATACGGTGCTTCCGTTGGGAAGGATCTTCGCTAGCAATGGTGGTGCACTTCGTAGGTTATTTGTAATCCACAGGGTAACACAACAGTTGTCTGCCTGGCAAATGACAAAGTCTAACTAACACTGCACACTGTCTCTTTGGCGTGTAAAGTGACAGGTTCTGGTGTTTCGGTTCCTTAACAAGGACTCTGGGCCTAAGACTTAGTCAACAATCTCCGAGCAAGTGCTCTCTCACCCAACCGGACCCGTCCGTACAACCGACTTCCACAGCTTGGGCTTCTGCTCCCAGTCTCCCGACAGTCATCAAGGAGTGATGAACTAAATGGTCTCCTGGATTCTTCCGGTGGGATGTCGGAGGGCTCTTTGGATCTCCGGGCCTGGCTTTAGGCCCAGTCCAGTGGCAGACCCAACACAGGTTCCACTTGCTAGGAGGGCGGCGTCCAAAGAGACCCGCGTGGTGTTCCGCCCTTTCTTAAATAGCCTGTCCCAGCAGACCTTGCGCCAGGCAATGTCTTCTGGGTGCCCCACTGTACACTGGGTAAGGTAGTCTTTCAGAGTTCTGTACAGTGACACCCCGCTACACACTCCCCCCACTTAAAGACTTTGGTCCCCAAAGATAGCAGTTAACGAGATTTGTCAGCATGCAAACATACAATACAGTTCACGGCTGCAAAGGAGCCCGGCAGAGGAGCTTCCCACCAAGCTCTAGGAGAGAGGTTGTCCTGCCCACAGATCACAGTAGTGGAAGTGGCCTGCCTAACTGTGCCAGGGAGTGAGCTGGGGTTGCCCTCCACCAAATTTACAGTAGAGGGGACAGGCTTATATACTGTCCTTCTTGCCGTGGCAATAGTCTCTTCTGAACACTGTCCCATCTGAGAATAATTCTTGGAGGGTGGATAGTTCTCTTCTCCCTTTGGTCCCTGGGAGCCGGGGTTTCAACTATAGGGGTTTTTCCCAATTCTCCTTCTTCCAAGTCTGATATATTGAATTCACATGGCTCAGGAACATCCACTTCAGGTGCGGAAAGGTACAAAGAATTCCTAGGATCTTCCTCTGGAAAAGAGTCTTGAGCATCCTCACATTCCTCAGTAAGAGTAGCAAGCGGTACAAACTCAGTAGCCTCCGCATTCAAAGTGTCTCTAGCAGTAATCTCGGGTGGCGGAAAAACTGTGGTCAGGGATTCAGGTGTTGGTGGTGTCCATGGCCCATCCAACTCCAAATCCTCCTCTTCTCTCTGCTCTTGGGCATCCATCTCTGTTGAACTGGCTGCTTGAGACCAAGTGACAGGCCTAGGGGTATTTTAGTCTGAAAGCTGCTCAGAAAGATCTAGACATGTGCAATTTGTTTAGTTTCTAATTAGTTTTTAACGAATTTTGAGAAATTTGTTAATTCCGAAATTCCAGAATTTGCGAATTTTTCAATTTCCGAATTTTCCGAAATTTCGAATTTCCGAAATTTCGAATTTCCGAATTTTTCAATTTCCGAATTTTCGGATTTCCGAATTCTTCAATTTCCAAATTTTCGAATTTCCCTTTTTTTGTTGTTTTATTTTTTTTGTTTTTATGTTTTTTTCGGAAATTTGGGAAATTCGGAATTCCAAATTTCCGAAAAAAGCTAAGAAAAACGAATAAAACGAAAAAAAATAAAATTAGAATTTCCGAAAAAAGCAAAAAAACGAAAAAAACTAATTTCCGAATTTTGGAAATTCAAACAATTTGAAGATTCAACTTTCCAAATTTCTCATTTTCGATTTTTAGATTTTCGAATTTTGCAATTTCGAATTTTCGAATCTCGAATTTTCGAAATTTCCAGATTCGAAAATTCGAAATTGCAAAATTTGAAAATTCGAAAATCTAAAATTCGAAAATGGCAGATTTAGAAAGTAAAATTTCCAAATTTTTTGAAATTCCGAATTTCCGAAATTCTGAAATTTTTAGGTTTTTTTTCTTTTTTCGGAAATTTGGGAAATTCGGAATTCCGAACTTCCGAAAAAAAGCTAAGAAAAACGAAAAAAATGAAAAAAAAGAATTGTTTGAATTTCCGAAAAAAGCAAAAAAATGAAAAAAAAATCCGAATTTCGGAAATTCAAAAAAATTTGAAAATTCAACTTTCCAAATTTCCCATTTTCGAATTTTAGATTTTCGAATTTTGCAATTTCGAATTTTCGAATCTCGAATTTTCGAAATCTCCATATTCGAAAATTCGAAATTGCTAAATTTGAAAATTCGAAAATCTAAAATTCGAAAATGGGAGATTTGGAAAGTTGAATTTGCGAATTTTTTGAATTTCCGATTTTCCGAAATTTTTCGATTTTTTGCTTTTTTCGGAAATTCAGAATTCCGAATTTCCCGAATTTCCGAAAAAAGAAAAAAAAAACAAAAACAAAAAAAAAAGAATTTTTCGAATTTCCTGAATTTCCAAAAAAAGCAAAAAAAGAAAACGAAAAAAAAAATTTTTTTGAATTTCCCGAATTTCCGAAAAAAGCAAAAAAAAACTAAAAAAATTGAAAACAAAAAATGAATTTTTCGAATTTCCTGAACTTCCGAAAAAAGCAAAAAAAAAATTAAAACGGAAAAAACCAAATTTTTCGAATTTCCCGAATTTCTGAGTTTCCGAAAAAAGCAAAAAAACGAAAAAAAAACGAAAACGAAAAAAACGATTTTTTTGGCAGTGCACATGTCTAGAAAGATCTGAGGGCAAGCGAACTGCTTCGGAAAGGGGCAACAGGTGATTCCTGTGCCATGTCTTCAATGGCCCCACACTTCCTTATGGTTTGAGTTGGTATACTGGTAAACCTGGCAGTTGTTTGCAAATCACATAGGGTTGGGACTTCCACCGGTCGCCCAATTTATGTTTCCCTGGAATGCCTAGGTTCCGCAACAACACCCTGTCTCCTGGCTGTAAGTCATGAATCTGCACCTTTAAGTCATAATTCCGCTTATTCCTGGCTCCTCTCTGATCAGACGTTGCTTGAGCCTTCTCATATGCCAGTCTTAAGCTCTGTCTCAACCGATCCACATATCCCTTGTGGGAAGCAGCCGAAGTATGGTCTATTGAAGTACCAAAGGCTAGATCTACTGGTAGTCTTGCTTCCCTGCCGAACATCAGTCTATATGGGGAGTACCCGGTAGCATCACTGGTGGTGCTGTTATATGCATGCACAATGGCGGCCACATGCCTGCCCCAATGTTGTTTCTTCTCACTGCTCAAAGTCCCCAGCATGTTTAACAATGTTCTATTGAATCGCTCTGGCTGGGCATCCCCTTGTGGGTGGTAGGGGGTAGTTCGGGTCTTCTTTATACCCAAGGAATCCAACAGTTTCCGCATCAGCCTACTTTCGAAGTCCCGTCCTTGATCTGAGTGAAGGCGTTGAGGTAGGCCATAATGTACAAATAACTTCTCAACAAGTACCTTGGCCACTGTGGAGGCCTTCTGGTCTTTGGTTGGGAACGCCTGGGCGTAACGAGTGATATGATTGGTTATCACCAGAACATTCCCATTTCCATTCGAATCAGGCTATATACAAAGAAAATCAATGCATACCAGATCCAAGGGCCCTTGCCTTTGTAGGTGGCCCATTGGGGCAGCTTGATGGGGCAGAGTCTTTCTTTGTATGCAACTTGCGCAAGAATGGCAATATTCCTCCACTTCAGCCCAGCGCATGCAGGGCCAATAGAACCGGTTTCTTATTAGTTGAAAAGTTCTTTCTGATCCTAAGTGACCATGATCATCTTGTAGAGCCGCCAGGACAGTTTTGCGGTATTTCTCAGGCAGAAATAGTTGCCACTTATCCTCCAGATCATCAGAGGGGCCCCTTCAGTAGACCACCCCTTGATGTATCTGGAGCCGCTCCCATTCCTTCCTTAGCAGGTCGAGCTTCTTTGGAGGGTTTCTTCAGAATTAAGTCTGGTGTTTGATTCTCTAATGCCTCCAGGCCCAGCCCTTCCAATGAGTCTTCCAGTTGGTCTCTTCTCAGATCCCTCTTTGAGAGTCTGGGCAGGTTCTCTTCTCCAATCTGTGTCACATCACAATAACACTTGGGTACTCCAACTACTGAGACTCCAATCTCTTCAGCCCTTGACCCTCCACTAGCTTGGAGTTCTGCTCCCTGACACAGAGCTCGTACTCCCTCGGGGGTCAATCTGGTCCAGTCTTCAGTCTGGTTAGTGGGAGCATGGGCCCTTCTTGATAAGGCGTATGCACTTCAAACTGAAGGTAAACCCAGAGAAAGCAGCCAACCATCGGTGGCCGGTGGCATTCAGCTTGGCAGTGGTCAGAAGATAAGTGAGCGGGTTATTGTCAGTTTTAACCACAAATTCTGCTCCATACAAGTAATCCTTCAGTTTGTCTACCACAGCCCATTTTAAGGCCAGGAATTCTAGCTTGTGGGTGGGGTAATTCCTTTCTGCTGGAGTCAAACCTCTGCTCACATAAGCAACGGGTCTCTGCTGGCCGTCATGCTCCTGGTACAGCACTCCTCCCGAGACCATCGTGACTGGCATCCACATGCAATTCATATGGCTTTTTGGTGTCTGCATAGGCCAAGACAGGGGCAGTGGTCAGACTTTCCTTCAATCTGGTGAACGCTTCTTCACACCTCACAGTCCACTGATCTTCCACAGACTCTCCTGGCTTCCTGGGGCCTGAGTCATCTTCCTCTCCTTCTGTCTTCAAGAGTTCATTTAGGGGCTTTGCAATCTTGGCGAACCCTTCCACAAACCCTCGGTAATAGGAGCAGAATCCCAAGAATGATCGGAGCTCAGTCACTGTAGTGGGTCGGGGCCAGGAGGTGACGGCTTCCAGTTTTTATGGGTCAGTGGACACCCCTTCTTCGGACACAATGTGCCCCAGATAATGGACTGAAGATTGGTAGAACTGGCAGTTTTCCAGTGAGAGTTTGAGTCCTTCATCACTGAGCCTCTTCAAGACCTTCTCCAGCTTCTCCTCATGCTCCTCTAGAGTCTTCCCAAAGACAATATTATCATCCAAGTACACCAGCACTTCAATGAGATTCATGTCTCCTACTGTCTTTTCCATGAGTCGCTGGAAGGTGGCTGGGGCTCCTGACAAGCCTTGGGGCATGCGATTTAACTCATAGAACCCCACCGGGGTGATGAAGGCTGTCTTCTCCCGGTCTTCAAGTTGCATGGGAACCTGGTAGTACCCACTCTTCAGGTCTATTACGCTGAACCATTTGGCTCCAGACAGACTCTGTAGGGCATCCTCTATTCGGGGGGTGGTGTATTGATCGGGGATCGTTCTTCTGTTGAGGGTTCTATAATCGATACACAACCTCAATGACCCGTTCTTCTTCCTCACCACCACTATGGGGGATGCATAGGGACTTCTGGACTCCCGAATGACACCTGTTCTCTTGAGCTCTGCCAGCTGCTCTCACAGATCCTCCAAGTCTGCCAAGGGGACCCTCCGGACTCTCTCTCTAAATGGCTTGTCCTCCTGTAGGCGAATCCGGTGGGTGGCACTCTTCGCACACCCCACATCGAACTCAACTTTGGAAAAGATTTTCTGCCATCTAGCTAGCTGAGCTCTGGCCCTCTTTCTCCATGCCAGTGGCAAGGCTGTTTCCTCCAAGCAGAGTTTCTCCACAGTAGCTCCCCCTTCTTCTGCATTCCCCAAGTCGGATAAAGCAACCAGGGTGGCTGGATTCACTTGGCCTAACAACATCCAGGTTGGGATCTTCACAGGTGTGTCAGTAGTGTTTCTGAGACTCACAGACACCCTGCCCTTAGCTTTCTTCAGAGCTCTTAGTGGGACTACTTCAGGGATGACTTCCAGCCCTGGTTGGGTGTCTAAGGGATCTGGCTCTAGGACTATGAAGGGACCAGGTTGTTCCCAAGTAAGCTTTACAGTAGCCTTCAGACTGGTAACCTCACCGGGCTGTAGTATCTTCTCCCTTCTGTCCAACTTCCAGACCTTCCCCACCCCTCCTTCTGGGGCTCTCTGCTCCAACACCAGACGTTGGTAGGCCTGTCGCAACATAGGATGGATCCGGGTTGTTGGGGCATCCTGTCCCTGGGCTATAGGGGCCAGTAATCTCCTGACCAAGTCAGTGTTTGTTCCTATTATGAGGGAACTCTTGTTGGCTCCGGTGGGCCGGGGGCAGACTACCGCCAAGGTGTCGAAAACCTCTGTGTCTCCAGCTACCGAAGGATCGAAGGCCAACCTAATTGGGAGGTACCCGTCATATGGGAAGCTTTGGGTTCCAATTCCCTATATATGCAAGTCTTCCAGTTTCTGCAAGGGCAAATGCTTCAGATGTTTCTGATAGAAGTCCCGGTACAGAAGGGTCACCTGAGCTCCTGTGTCGAGGATGGCCTTTGCATAGATCCTCTCCACTTGAATGGGAACCACTGGGGATGGTCCCACTAGTTTGACTGGGAACTTCTTCAGAGAAGTTGCTTTCCTGGATTCCACTTGTTTGACGTTCTGTGTTTTTTTTTCCCTTGTTCCTGGATCTAAGTCCTTGTTGAGCCTGGTATGCATTGATCTCTTGCTTGATAGTTTTAGATTTGGACTTAGCGTGAGGAGTAGCAAGTTCACGGGCTGGGGAGTTGTCCCCCTCTCTCCTTGGCTTTTCTGGTTTTCTGATTCTGTTGGAGTTTACTGGAATTGGCGGGCACCCGGTTGACTCCTTCACTGGGGCCCTCTGAAGTTTTCCACCGGCTTGCGATATGACACTTGCTTCTTTCTCAGGCTGGGACACTCTTGCCCATAATGTCCAACCCCTCCACAGTTGTAGCAAACTTCGTCTCTTCTGGCTTGTGGAGAAACTGGAGTCGAGGCACTCTGGTACGCCTCCTTCTTCGCCTCCACTCTTTGCATGTCTCCTTGATTTTTAGCCATTAGAGAAGTCAGCATCTCTAATGCTGGGTACACACGACCGTTTTTCATGACGAGAAAAATGTAATTTTTTTATTTGGTCATTAAAAATGATCGTGTGTGGGCTCCAGAGCATTTTTCAAGATGTGAAAAATTACCATTAAAAATTTGGAACATGCTCTAATTTTTCTCGTAGTTTTTCACAAAAAAATGCGCATGCTCAGAAGCAAGTTATGAGACGGGAGCGCTCATTCTGGTAAAACTAGCGTTCGTAATGGAGATAGCACATTTGTCACGCTGTAACGGACTGAAAAGCACGAATCGTCTCTCAACAAACTTTACTAACACGAGGATCAGCAAAAGCAGCCCAAAGGGTGGCGCCATCCGAATGGAACTTCCCCTTTATAGTGCCGTCGTACGTGTTGTACGTCACCGCGCTTTACTCAAGCATTTTTTTCCACGATAGTGTGCAGGCAAGGCAGGCTTGAGAAGAATCACGTCGAGAAAAACTCAGTTTTTTTTAATGACATTAAAAACGGTCGTGTGTACGCGGCATAATACTTGGGTCATTTGTGACTTTAAGACAGCCACCTCAGAGTCTCGTTCCGTGGCCATGACAGACCTAACCTCAACTGTGGGGAGAAAAATTGGCTTCTCCGATGTCTGCTGGTCTTTGAGCAACGCCCCTTCATCTCTTACTATGCGCACGAGATCTGGGTAGTTCAAAGACATGACTCCTCCAGTTGTCTTCAGGTGGAGCCAGACTGGATCCGAGCGTAGTGCTCCCTTCATGACTTGTCGCATCCTGGCTGCATCTATAGCCTGCGGTGCCATCCCTTTCTTATGGACTATCTGGCAAAGCATTTTGTTCAGCCTTCTAACATACTCTGAAAACTGCTCCCCTGGCTGTTGAAGGGTATGTTCAAATTTGTACATCAAGTCGGTGACCTTCTCTAGCTGGCCAAACTCTTCTTGCAGCATGGTTAGGTAATCATAAGCAGTGCAAGAAGTGTTGCTGAATCTGAGGTTCTTCACCGCTTCTGCAGCGGCCCCCTTTAAACTTTCATCAATGCGCTGCTTCTTCTGAGTTTCTGTCACTTCCCAGCCTTCTACAGCCTGCATTGCTTGCTCTATCCACGTGTCAAAGTCCTTCTCCCCGAGTGGCACGGGCTGTTTTCCTGAGAATATTCTAAGCTTCCTGTATCCAGTCTCCACACATAACGTGTTGCTCTTCTGGCATTTGGCGACCAGGTCCCCTAAAGCATTAAGGAGTTCGGGGCCTATAACGGTCAGGGGCGCCGCAGAGGTTGCTGCCTCTCTTACTGTTGGCTCAGGCGACTCTTTTTTTATAGGCTTTGCGTGCGACAGACCGTATATCTTTTGGTCTACGGCCTGTACACTCTGCCCTCTTAAGGCCCTCTGGTATCCCGTCACGCCATTCTACCAATGCGTAGGTGAAGGAGGCCTCTGCATCTGACTTTAGATCCATTATCCTGGCCTTCTGACTCTGGGACAGTATTACCATGAGCCGTTCCACATCGCTTTCCGGCCAATCTTCCCCGGGGAGTTTAATGACTACCGCCATGTCTGGACAAGCGCCGGTTGCTGTGCACCACTGTGTCACTACCAACTGATCCATGCCGATACTTCTGGCAGGCTCGGTTGCAGCGTACAGGATCACAGACTCTGAGCCCCCACGTGTAGCAATACCCCCAGCTAAGAGGGCTGCTGGTAATAGATTTTCGGGCCTGTAACACGCTGCTGCCAACGCCCAGTAACTGGCTCTAACCTCCCTTGGCACAGATAGTAATACAATAGAATTGTGAAACCCGTTAGGTGTGAGAGTCACAATGCCACAAGAAATGTATATATCCACAAAGCAATAGGCTTAATCACAGATTATTTTACTGGGTAAAAAGCATGCAGTTTAAACAGTGGTGAAACAACACATGCAGAGCCCTGCAATATTAAATATACACAGCATACAACCAGTGTTAAGTTAACTGATACCACACACGCTAAGTGTCTATTAGCTATGCTCGCGAGCTTCCCCCTCATGGGCAAGATGGCGCCCAAACAGTATCTAACAGTCTAGAGTCAGGCCTGACTATTGCAGATACGGTGCTTCCGTTGGGAAGGATCTTCGCTAGCAATGGTGGTGCACTTTGTAGGTTATTTGTAATCCACAGGGTAACACAACAGTTGTCTGCCTGGCAAATGACAAAGTCTAACTAACACTGCACACTGTCTCTTTGGCATGTAAAGTGACACGCTCCGGTGTTTTGGTTCCTTAACAAGGACTCTGGGCCTAAGACTTAGTCAACAATCTCCGAGCAAGTGCTCTCTCACCCAACCAGACCAGTCCGTACGACCGACTTCCACAGCTTGGGCTTCTGCTCCCAGTCTCCCGGCAGTCATCAAGGGGTGATGAACTAAATGGTCTCCTGGATTCTTCCGGTGGGATGTCGGAGGGCTCTTTGGATCTCCGGGCCTGGCTTTAGGCCCAGTCCAGCGGCAGACCCAACACAGGTTCCACTTACTAGGAGGGCGGCGTCCAAAGAGACCCTTGTGGTGTTCCGCCCTTTCTTAAATAGCCTGCCCCAGCAGACCTTGCGCCAGGCAAAGTCTTCTGGGTGCACCACTGTACACTGGGTAAGGTAGTCTTTCAGAGTTCCGTACAGTGACACCCCGCTACACCTGTAAAACCTAATAAAACATTTTGGAAAAAAAATAAATATTTTAAAAAAAAACTGACACCAGTGGCAGAACTAACAGGGTCACTAAAAGTCGAATGGGCCCTCACGCTACCAGGTTCAAAGGGAAGTTCCCCGGCCGGGGCTAAGGGAGGCTCTTCATGGTTTCCTAAAGGTTCTAGTTAGGCCACTGAAATAGCTTATACATGTAGCACACAGATCCCTCTGACCTTACCCTCACAAGGCAGGACACACCATACTACAATGCCCAGGTTCCTTCTTGAATAAGAGGGTGAGCGGTGTTTAGAAATTGTTGGGTCCTGCAGCGAATTACCTCCCTCCAGCTGGTTCTCGTCCCTAGAGTGTAGGGAAATGTCTGTTGTTTGTGTATCTGTAGCGGGTACTTGAATTTAGGGGAAGCATCTGGGTGGTAGTATAACCCAGATGCACTGATTGCTAGGGAATCCGAGACCCCCTTTATGGTTCTTGGAGGACTCTGGTGGTGTGAGGTTCCCTGCGGCCTACAGGTGGCATTGTCGCCCTGGGCCGGAGCTGAACCCACACCGCAAGATTGTGCCTTTTTGTCCTCCCCTGGCGCTGGTACAGCGGGGCGGGGAACCTGCTGTGACGCAAAGGGAGAGGGGATAAAAGGGGCAGGCGCCAGAGTTCAGGGGTCATCGCTTTTTGGGAGTCGGAGGACTTGGCCGCACCCAGGCACCTTCAGCTTGGGTGCTGGCATTCCGGTGTTTCGGGCCCAGGTGCCCTTGACCTGGCCGGAGCGGGAGATGGAGTCCATCTCAGGCACCTTTAGCCTGGGGTGAGGTACAATGGCGGATGCCTGGAGCTCAGTGCCTTCGACTGAGTTCCGCGAGGGTGGAGGAATCCAAGGGGGCCCTAACTCCTTGGGTGCCCGGGTCTGAGGTTGAGAAGACTGGTGAGCGGAACTTCTCCGGAGAGTCCGGCACAGCATTTGCTGGTGACAGAGAGGCCTCCGGTAACTCCCTTGGATGGATATCCTTCCTCTGACAGGGGCTGTGTTAGCGAAGGTAATTCATGTTCTACTTTATATAGTCAGTGACAGTGACTATTCGCCATTGGTGACACCACAGTGGTTAGCAAAGGATTGTGCCTCGACCTACTCCTGTTAACATTGAACTGTTGCAAAGGTCCCAACTTGACTGTGCTATATCTTTATTCACTGAGAAGAATAAAACTGTGTTGGACCTATTCAGTGTGTGGAACTCTGGTTACTAGGAGCAAAGGGGAATAAATCTGAGGAAAGGATTGACCCTAGGACACCTATACAAAACCCGATTTTTCTGGCCTTCACCTCTTCACTATGGAGGACATGGGCCGTGGTGTATCTCATCCCTCCCCCCAGTACTAACACCCCTAGACAAAGATAGACAAGCCGAGAATGAGAAGGGGTGAGAGGGGTGAGGACGCTACATATCAATAAGGCCAATGTCCAGACAAGATTAAACCTCAATGCAGGAAGGTTTATTTTCTTCATGCTTGAAACCGGATAGGAAAGTTGAAGATGAAGAATAAAGTAACAGGTAGCAGGTTCAGGCACGCGGCACCCAATAAGCACTTAATATATCCACTCAATCCCGAGTGGGCTTTGCTCATCTGGATAGCCCTCTCTCATGGTCCTAGCAGCCGGAGTGATGCACAAACTTTACTTGGTTTTCCTAGGGATACGATCGGAACCCATTTTCCTAGTTCCAAATTTCCCAGCGCTTGTAACATAAGAACACAGGTGCAGGTTGAAGCACGTTACAAGGCCTGTGGCGGAATCGTGGAATCCCTCTGTAGGTGACCAGGCCTCATCCGAGGCGGTGACATCCTTCACCGGTAACCCTGGCTCCCTCTCCAGAACGGGTCACCCTCGAGTGCCCTGGAATTCCTCTTTCAGGGGTAGGCCAGCTAAAGGTGCTGGGCCTACATGAAGAGTTGCGGCCCCAGGCTAAAGGTGCCTGAGACCGATACACCCATGCGCACTCCCATGGCCTGAAGGGCCATGAGACGCAGACGGACTGCTCCTCTGTACTGCTCCTCAGTACCCCCTTCTCCTCCTCCTTGAAGATGGTGTCTGCCCTTTATATATCCCCTCCCGGCATGCACAGCGGGCCGACCACACCCACCTCACAGCTGCCGAGAGAGGACACCCAAGGGCATAGCAATGTCACCTGCGGTTCAACCCTGACCTGTTATGGCAGTGCCACCTACAGGTCACAGGGAACTGTACACCAGCAACACCACTTAGCAGAAGCAAAAGAACCAGCCTGGCTACTAGCTCAGACCAACCCCCTAAATTTAGGCACATAGCACCCCTAAAAGTAAAGGGGCGCTACATACATATATATAAAAACCCATCACGTGCTAAAGGTGTGAGACCACACACTGCTACACACTCTTATTATCTGTGTCCCTTCATATAACTAATCCTATGAATACAGTAAAAGTCACAGTCCAGCCTCACCCTGTGTAGAGGAATGTGACCCTCCCAACTGCATTCTTCTCCGGTGTCAGAGAATTTAATTTCATTTCCTCGTCTGCTGTCAGCGATGGCGTCTTCTGATCTGAGAGCTGAGCTGGAATGTTCCGTCTGTCTGAACATTTATACAGATCCTGTAATGCTGAGATGTGGACACAACTTCTGCCGGGTCTGTATTGATCTTGTGCTGGATACGCAGGGGGGGTCTGGAGGATATTCCTGTCCTGAATGCAGAGAGAAGTTTCAGGATCGGCCTGCACTGCACAGGAACATAAAACTACGTAATATAGTGGATAATTACCTGTCTCCTCAGCCAGATCCAGAGGAGTCCGGGGTCTTCTGTACTTACTGTGTGGACTCTCCTGTATCTGCTGTTAGATCCTGTCTACACTGTGAAGTTTCTCTGTGCGATAAACACCTAAGAGTCCACAAAAAGTCCCCAGAACACATCTTATGTGACCCCACCTTGTCCATGGAGAGCAGGAAATGCTCCGTCCATAAGAAGATCCTGGAGTATTACTGCACTGAGGATGAGACCTGTATATGTAAGTTTTGTGTGACTGGAGAACACATAGGACATAAGATGGAGATGATAGATGAGGCTTCTGAGAAGAAGAAGGAGACACTGAGAAATGTTCTGCAGAAACTTCTGACAAAGAGAGAGGAGACGGAGGAAAGAGTCCAGAGTCTGGAGGAACACAGGAGGAAAGTAGAAGAAGAAGCAGCTGGTGACACCGAGAGAGTCACTGCCCTGTTTAGAGATCTCAGGAGACGTTTGGAAGACCTGGAGAAGAGAGTCCTGAGGGAAATCTCCGGGAGGGCAGAGCGGATCTCCATCTCCATCCGGGATCTGGAAATAAAGAAGGAGGAGCTGTCCAGGAAGTTGCGTCACATTGAGGAGCTGTGTAACGTGACGGATCCACTGACTGTCTTACAGGAATCAGACACAGGTGACTTTTGTGATACTGAGGATGGAGATAATGAGGACAGAGAGAGACATGAGAAGCTCCTCCATGATGGAGGGGGTCTGGATGTGGCGGGGGTCTTACACAAAGGTTTATCTGATATAATAACAGAGAGAAGTGTATACTTCTATATACAGGGAGCTGCAGACATATTACTGGATGTAAACACAGCTCATAATTATCTCCATATATCAGATGACAGGAAAACTGTATCCAGGTCACATAGAAACCAGAATCATCCAGAAACACCAGAGAGATTTCACTATTATGCTCAGGTGTTGAGCAGTCAGAGTTTCTCCTCAGGGAGACATTACTGGGAGGTGGATGTCGGGGGATCAGAGAGCTGGAGAGTCGGGATGAATTACCCCAGTATATTCAGGAGAGGAGAGTGGTCAGGGATTGGAAATAATAACAAGTCCTGGTGTTTGGACAGGTCTGGTAATCAGTATTGTGTGATACATGACAGTAATAAGATCCACTTACCCACCAATATCTCCAGTAAGAGAGTCAGGATACATGTGGATTATAAGGTCGGGCGGATCTCCTTTTATGATCTGTGTGACCCGATCCGACACCTTCACACCTTCACCACCACCTTCACTGAGCCCCTCCATGCTGGGATATATGTATATAAAGGTTGTATAAAGATATGTGGGGGGAGGGTGGAGATGTGAGAACTCCTCCCACAGACTGATGACATCATAGTAAGGGAGGGTCAGATCAGTTAAATATTCATCCAATGGGGAAGATGGTGGGGACTCCAGTCAGTGTCTCTTTTATTGTAGTTTGGGGTACAGTACAAACCAGGGTGCAGGGTTACAGAAATAGGAGTCCGTGCTACAAAATCATGCTGATCTGCAATGTAATAGAGGAAATAAATGAGTAGAATAGCCTGTCCCCTGCCAACATGCTGCAGAGAAGGACCCTTGCTGTCTGTGGGGAAGCAGTGATCTCTTCGTATGTCTGACATGACCACTGCTGAGTCACAGCTAGAGCTTTATTGATTGGAGAGTTCTAGATCTGACTCATCAGAGGGTGTGTCAGATGTCTGCAGGGAGACCACTGCTTCCTCACAGATGGGAAGAGTCCTGGCAGGGGACGGTTGTTCCTACTCAAGTCTGTTTTTATTTCTAATTGATTTTATGTATTTTTATATGAATAAGTATATGAATAAAATAATTGGTAGAGTCATTCTAGATCAGTGGTTCTCAACTCCGGTCCTCGGGACCCACTAACAGGCCAGGTTTTAGGTATTCCCTTGGGGGAGATGCCGACTAGAGTACGGCAATCACTGAGCAGAAAACGATCTCACCTGTGATGCAGTTCAGTTATCTTGCAAACCTGGCCTGTTAGTGGGTCCCGAGGACCGGAGTTGAGAACCGCTGTTCTAGATGAAGGTCAGTGTCATATTGGGATAGGACATATATTAATGTTATGTTATGGTGACTATGGAGGAGGCTGAAACGCGTCAGTTTTTAGGAATTGTTTCCTTTTTATGGTTTGATGAATTTAATAAAGATGTTAATTCTTAATGCCAAGACGTCCCGGTGTCTGATTTTTACTCTTCATTGGATTTTGGAGGTTCAGTACTGCGTAAGTCCGGGCACAGATGTCTTCATCTCATCCTGTCTATTCTTATGGGATTTTGTGGTTGTAGCACTTTCTTTGTTGCTCTGGACATTGTATTATGGGGGAGGGGTGGAAGGTTTTATCCAATCACAGGCCTTTCTGTAAGGAAAAGTGTGTGGCTTGTTCAATATCCAATAGCTGGATATATTCAGTCTGTCCTTCAGTGCATACCCAAGTGTATATGGGGGACTCTCCACACATGTCCCATACATTTCTCTTTTTATGTATTTTTATAATTTCTCATATTCCACTTTCTTCTTTTAAAATAAAAAATAAAGTCACAAGTAACACTCAATGGTCTAAATGAGTAATGCAGCAATAATTGACAATTGTGAACTGACCTTTTTTTATGACAAGTCATTTGCTGGCAATTTACCGGTATACAGTTTTTTTTTGTTTTTTTTTAATTAATATCACTTTTACTGTAGCACATCTTACAGCGAGAACTAGAACATTTTTTGCATAGAGATCCACCCCTCCCCCGCCCCCTCCAAAAAAAAAAATCCATGCCAGGTCATTTGAGTATGGTATGGATTTTAAGGGGATACCCCACACAAAAAGAACAAAAAAGAAAATAATTAGGTCCCCCTAAAAATCTATACCAGACCCATAATCTGAGCTTGCAGCCTGGCTGGCCAGGAAAGGGGAGGATGAGTGTGCCAACCCTCTAAACCATACCAGACCACATGTCCTCAATGTGGGTGGGTGCCTTGCCAGCCATTGTCCCTCAAGCACCGTATCCCTCATGTTGATGTGTAGAAGGGTCCTATTTCCAACAACCCAGGCCCAGTGGTTGTGGGGGGTCTAGATGTGGTGGGCTTTTCAGAAACTGAAAGCCCTCTTAAAAAATAAGGTGGCCTCCAGATAACGCCCCCTTTTTTTATAGCACCCGTTATTTCATAGTAACCCTCATTTCATAGGTAGTACCCCAACTGATTCACAAAAAGAAAAATGTAATCTAGAAATAAAGACACCCAAACATTTGAAAGTCTTTTATTTAAAAAATTCTAAAAAATTGCTCTCATTGTAAATCTATTGGGAGTAAAGTCACTTATGTGATTTTTACCTATAGGTAAGTCTATAATAAGGAAAAGGATGGTCGGCACTCAGAATGACATCCAAAAAATTGTATTTCTTTATTAGGTAAACATGTACATTGGTGTAAAAACATCCTACACATTTCGGACATTAGTCTTTAATCATGGCTGATAGCCAGTTTATAATAAGTCTATAATAAATCTATAATAAGTCTATAAGAAGTTTATAATACTTCTATAATAAATCTATAATAAGTCTATAATAAGTCTATAAAAAATCTATAATATGTCTATAATAAGTCTATAATAAGTCTTACATATAGGTACAGTAAATATCTCCTAAACGTGCACCGTTTAGGAGATATTTACTCTGGCAGCTGCCGGTGACGTCACCCACACATGTGCACTGGGATCTGATTGGACTGTACCGTCCACTCAGAGCTGTGCCAAAGCCTGCAAACCTGGAAGAAAGACCGGGTGAAGATGGAAGCGCCTACAGAGGTGACAGCGTGCTGCTGGGGGGCTTCATTTTCAGGCATACTAACATGTTATGATTTAAATGGCCCAGGGGCCCATTTTTCTAGGTTGGTTGGGTTTACTACTTCTTTGATCATTGTCATTCAAAAAGCAACACTAATGCCCTGTACACACGATCGGTTTCACCGATGAAAAAAGTCAGATGGACTTTTTTCATCGGAAAAAATGATTGTGTGTGGACCCCATCGGACTTTTTTCCATCGGTGTAAAAAAATAGATGGAAAAAAAAAACGATAGGAATGTCCGATGGTCTGTGTGGAACTCCATCAGAGAAAAATCCATGCATGCTCAGACTAAATTACAAGACGGGAGCGATCGTTCTGGTAAAAGTAGCGTTCGTAATGGACAGAGCACATTCGTCATGCTGCAAATTGTTGCATCGTTAAATGTAGCGCATTCTTTTCTTCTTTCTAATGCTCGAAAAAAAAAAAAAATTCCTTGCGGATATTCACACGGAGTTCTGTCAAAATTATTTCTTTGTGATTTAATGAATCTTCATATTTTATTTTAAAGGCAGGTCTCCAAAAATGTTTATTTATTTTTTTGTTGGTGATTTGAATCAAGATCTCTTTCATTATTTTCTTGTGATCTCCATTTTTCAAGTTATCACAACAACATTATTATCTTGTATTTTTTTTTCCCTCAAGGAGGTTGGTGTTGGTGTCCCTTGTTAATTACACATTGGGGCTGATTTACAAAACGTTTGCGCCATGAGTATCGGCGCATCTGCGCGCGCAATGGCTGTTTTGGTATTTACAAAACATTAGCGCCGGTAGCGCAGCCCTATTTCCCATTTACTATAGTGTTGTCGGCGGACGGGAGGAGGCGCTCAGTGCGCCACTATGGACCTGGCGCACGGCATGTTAAAATCTAAATATAAAGAAGCTGGAAGTGAGAATATAATGGGGGTGACATGGGGTGATGTGAGGAAGTGTAGTGACAACTGCCCAAAATCTTAGTAAATGTCAAGTCACGTAAACTAATTTGCATAAGTTGAACAGGCGCAGCTCTGAACTTCCCAGTGCGCCAGCAAAATGACATTTCTAAAGGAAAAAAAAGGCATTTAAAAGCACCCACGGCTATAATAAATTGTCGGCTCCCGGCAATATAGAGAAAAGTCATAGAAAGTCTTTGATAACCAAAAAAAAAAGCGTGGGGGTCCCCCCAAATTCCATTACCAGGCCCTTCAGGTCTGGAATGGATATTAAGGGGAACTCCGCCGCAAATTTAAAAAAAAATGGTGTGGAGTCCCCCCAAAAATCCATACCAGACCCCTTATCCGAGCACGCAACCTGGCCGGCCGCAGGAAAAGAGGGGGGGACGAGAGAGCACCCCCCCTCCTGAACCGTACCAGGCCACATGCCCTCAACATGGGGAGGATGTCCCCATGTTGATGGGGACAAGGGCCTCATCCCCACAACCCTTGCCCGCTGGTTGTGGGGGTCTGCGGGCGGGGGGCTTATCAGAATCTGGAAGACCCCTTTAACAAACGGGACCCCCAGATCCCGCCCCACCCCCTGTGTGAATTGGTAATGGGGTACAAATGTACCCCTACCATTTCACAAAGAAAGTGTCAAAAATGTTAAAAATGACAATAGCCGGTTTTAGACAATTCCTTTATTAATGTCTTTTCTTTTCTTCCATCTTCTTCTTCTTCCATCTTCTTCTTCTTCCATCTTCTTCTTCTTCCATCTTCTTCTTCTTCCATCTTCTTCTTTTCTCCATTCGGGTTTCTTCCTCCATCTTGTTCTTCATCTTCATCTTGAGGGCATGTGGCCTGGTACGGTTCAGGAGGGAGGGGGGGCCGCTCTCTCGTCCCACCTCTTTTCCTGCGG
This sequence comes from Rana muscosa, assembly GCA_029206835.1. Taxonomy (NCBI): domain Eukaryota; kingdom Metazoa; phylum Chordata; class Amphibia; order Anura; family Ranidae; genus Rana; species Rana muscosa. The sequence goes on from CM055118.1 coordinate 383,822,999, forward strand.
CCTGCCAGGTTGCGTGCTTGGATAAGGGCCTGGTGTGGATTTCTGGGGGTACTCCACGCCATTTTTTTTATTTGGGGTGGAGATCCCCTTAAAATCCATACCAGATCTGAACGGCCTGGTATGGATATTTGGGGGAACCGCACGCATTTTTTTTAAATTTGCGGGGGGGGTTCCCCTTAATATCCATTCCAGACCTGAAGGGCCTGGTAATTGAATTTGGGGGACCCCCACGCTTTTTTTTTGTGTTATCACTGACTTTTCTATGACTTTTATCTGTATTGACGGGAACCAGCAATTCATTACAGCCGCGAGGACTTTTAAATGACTATTATTTTACTTTAGAAATGTCATTTTGCTCTTGAACTGTTATAAACATGGAAAACATGCGCTACTTTACAGGCATACTACAGACACCCCCCAGGTATGATATTTAGGGCCAGTTCACACCGGATGCAGTGCAGTGCGTTTTTTTGATGCATGAAAAGCCAGACTGCGTTTCTATGGTGGGAACTAGGGCCACACCTTAGAAACGCAATCCGGATGCGTTCCAGGTGCTTTTTTGCATGCACGTTTTTGATGCGTTCCAGTGCATTTTTTGTTACGTCCAGTCCAGTGCTTTTTTTTCACCTCTCTTTTTTATTAACCAAAGAGAAGGACAAGTGTGTTCCAGTGCGTTTTTGGTGCATTTAGGTGTGTTCCAGGGCGTTCCAGTGCGTCTATGATGCGTTTTGCTGCGTTCCAGTACAGTCCAGTGCAGGTAAAATGCAGCATGTTCTACTTTTTTTGGGGAACTGGAACGCACTGGAACAAACACTGCCATTTAGAACCATATAACCAACTTTCCATGCATTTTTGATGCATAAAAACGCAATGGACTGCATGTGGTGTGAAATGGCCCTTAAGCAATTTGGCATATTTAAAGGCACTTCTCTTTGTTTTGTTTTTGGTGTTGTCTAAATTGGTGACATTGATATATGTCCCTTAGGGTGGGACCTGGGCCCCCATTTTAAGGCCAATAACTACTGTAGAAGAAAAGCCAGCCAAGTGGGAACTAACAAAATTAACAAGTCAGTTCCCATAGACTGCAATGGTATTTGTTGGTAAGGGGGGGGGGGTGATTGTCCCATCCCTAATTTTGTAGCATGCTGGATGATGTGCTTAATTTTGGACGGGACGGGGGGTTATTTTCTGATAGCTGCATTTGTGTTGTTATGCGCATGCCCAGGGACTTCGATTTTTTTTGGTGCTTTTTGTGTGTGAACAGCACCTGGATATTTTGGGGGAAGGTTCAGAGAGTGTTTTTATGGGTTAGTAATTGAAGGACATCCTTAACAGGTGTAGCCACTTTGAAGTTCAGTCTCTACATTGGGTGAACTTGCATTTTGGGTGTTTCATGGGCTGTGCATGTGTTTTCAATTGCCTCATTAGCTCACAAACCTATGTTATATAAAGCTCACAGTTAGTATCCTCTCCCTTGCCCTGAAAAGAGGTGTGTGTGCGTGCGTGTGTGCGTGCGTGCGTGCGTGCGTGCAAATGTACATTTTGGTGTCCTTATCGAGTTTGTAACACATGCATTTTATTTGTTATGTCTTTGCAAAACAGGTGTTTGGTTTATTTTGTGGATTGTATTTTTTGGTGTGGTGGAAATGTTCCCCTGAACTAATTTTGATGTTGTTAATGTTTGTCATTTGTTCACTTTGATATAATTGTCTGTGCTGCACTATTTAGCCAAATCTTTCTCAAGATGTTGCGAGTCTGTAACTGTTTCAAATTGACCCTGTTTTTAAATTTTTTATTTCTTATTTTTTATTTTGTTTTGTTGACCAATAAAATTTGATGCAAAGTTTTGAGGTTTGTTTTGCGTTTTCTTTGCAACAAATGTGACATCTGATTTGCATGTCAAAACAATAGGTGTAATTTGTCTACCCTGGTGCCTTCATGCTAGCATATGCATGAATTGTGTGCTGCCATGGAGAGTCACCAGGAAATGAAAAATACAGAGCGGTAAGTATTCAATTTTCCTTTTTACTGGACATGTTTTGTGAATTTATCTCATGGAGAATAGCTGTCCAAAATACCAAACCATTGACTGTGATTTAAAGCACATGTGCAAGATGAAGGAAAACCTGCAAACATGGCCTGTTGGGGGTACTTGAGAAGCACTGATTTAGAGCACTGCACTTAAAAATAGCTCAAGGCAATACAATTCTAATTGTGGGCATTTTGAGGGAAACAAAATAAGTGTTAGAACCCCTGCTTGTGTTTTTATTTTTTTAAAGGTTGGGCTTTGTGTCCCCTTGTAGTAAAATTGGCTTCACTTCCTGTCACACAGCTAAACAGGAAGTGAAGGTAAAACCCTACCAATGTCTTTTCTTGGGGACACACAGATCAATCTAACTAGTGTCCCCATTAAGCAAATTGCACTCTAGGACTTTGTTGTGTACACCCCAAATCATTGGGTAGTTTGGGGTTTAGTAAAGACAAATCCACTCTGCAGTAAAAGTGTAGCTGCTGAAAATCTGAGGGATCACTGGTGATTGTAACATCCAATCATGTAAAAGCAAAGATGGTGGTTTTTTGTTTGCTTGCATTTCCCTTTCGGATATCCAGCAAGTAGTGCAAAGTAGATTTGCCTTTATTAAATAAACCCCAAAGTCCAAAAAATCTAATAATTTGGGGTGTAACCCACAAAATGATGGAGTGCAATGTACATAATGGGCAAAGTATTTAGATTGACCTGTGTGTCCCCAAGGAAAGACATTGGTAGGGATTTCCCCTCACTTCCTGTGTGGCTATGTGACAGGAAGTGAATTATTTGGAAGGATAAAGTGGCCAAATTTGGAAGTTGTCTTCACCCTATCAGGGGTGCAGACATCCCCAAAAACTGTCTAGACTTGTAATCCCTCTACACTCTATCCCCAAGCAAAAATAAGAAAGGATTTCATTTAGTTTAACTTTGCAAAGACACATTCCTAAGTTGAATTGTGATGCATGTCAATGGCTCATTTAGACCGTCTTTAATCACTTGAGATCAGCGCTATAACTGATCGCCAGCCACAGCACGGTCCTCAATTGCCGGGAGTCCGTCAATAAACGTCGTCCCCTTCGCGGGCGCGCTGTGGTCACCGAGTCACTGAGACTTGGGAGATGACAGATCCAAGTAAGGGGCCGATCCCTGCCCTTTACCATGTGATCAGCTGTCAGCCAATGACAGCTGATCACGTGATGTAAACAAAAGCTGGGTAATGGTTTTTGTTTTCTCCTTGTGCTGACAGCGTGAGCATAAAAAAAGGCAATCGCCGGCTTATGTGCAAGGGACATCGGGCCCGAAGAGGAAGAGGCAATTCTGCATCATTTGTGACAATCAGTAGCCCCTGCCAGTGCCACCTATCAATGCCCACCACTGGTGCCAATCAGTGCCACCTAGCAGTGCTGCCTATCAGTGCCCATCATTGCCACCTAGCAGTGCCACTTCTCAATGCCCACCAGTGCCAACTAGCAATGCCACCTCTCAGTGCCCACCCTTGCCACCTTATCGGTGCCCATCAGTGCAGCCCATCAGTGCAGTCTCATCAGTGTACATCAATGAAGGAGTAAAATTACCTTTTGTCTAAATTTTCAAAAAACCACTTTCCTACCGCCCACCGTCAAATGACGTCCTTGGCTTTGTGCGGTGACATCTGAATGATGCCTGCAGTTGCAGGCATCATTCAGATATCATTCTTTTCAGCCGGCGATTCTGTGCACGATAAAAATGATCATAGCGGCAGTTCCGCTGCTTAATCGTTGTTATAGGCGGCGGGAGGGGACGTTCCCCCCCCTCCCGCCGCCATCCGGTGCTTCTCCGGGCTCTCCCGTGCCATCTTGGGCTCGGAGAACGATTTGGCTGGCGCCGGATGGGAAGCATAGAGATAACTGGTGACCGGATGGTCACCAGTCATCTCTATGACCATCGGAGGCCAGGGTGCGACGTTATGACATCACGCCGGGTTCCTGTATGTAAACCAAGCCATGATCTCGGCTGTCAGCATGAGATTGGTGAATTTTTTTGACCAATCTCATGCTTTCCAGCCTGGAGGAGAGATGTGGGGTCTTATTGACCTGCATCTCTCCATAAAGAGGACCTGTCACAATAGATTCCTATTACAAGGGTTGTTTACATTCCTTGTAATAGGAATAAAAGTGATCCAAAAAAACAAAAAAGTAAAAAAAAAAAGAGTAAGAAATACAAAAAAGTAAAAAACAAAAAAAAAATTATCCAAAAAAAGAAAAAACGCCCATGTCCCAGGTAGCTCGCGCTCAGAAGCGAACACACACGTAAGTACCGCCCACATATGTAAACGCCGTTCAAACCACACATGTGAGGTATTGCTGCGTGCGTTAGAACGAGTGCAACAATTCTAGCACTAGACCTCCTCTGTATTGCCAAAATGGTAACGTGTAAAAATTTTTAAAGCATCGCCTACGGAGATTTTTAAGTACTGAAGTTTGGTGTCATTCCATGAGTGTGCGCAATTTTAAAGCGTGACATGTTAGGTATCTATTTACTCATCATAACAACATCTTTCACATTATCCCAAAAAATTGGGCTAACTTTACTGTTTTGTAATTTTTTTACATTCATGAAACCATTTATTTACCAAAAAAAAGGCGTTGGAAAATTTATTGCGCAAATACCGAGCGAAATAAAAATTTGCAATGACCGCCATTTTATTCCCTAGGATGTCTGCTAAAAAAAACATATATAATGTTTGGGGTTTTGATGTAATTTTATAGCCATAAATGTATGATTTTTACATGAAGGAGAGAAGTGCCAGAATAGGCCCAGTGCTGAAGTGGTAACCACTTAAGCCCCGGACCATTTGGTAGCTAAAGGACCAAAGGTGATTTCAGAATTTTGCACCGCGCATCTTTAACTGTAAATTGTGCGGACATGCAATGTTGTACCGAAACGAAATTTGCGTCCTTTTCTTCCCACAAATAGAGCTTTCTTTTAATGGTATTTGATTGCCTCTGCGATTATTATTTTTTGCGATATAAACGGAAAAAGACCAAAAATTTTGAAAAAAAATTATATTTTCTACATTTTGTTATAAGAAAAATCGAATAAACTCAATTTTAGTCATACATTTAGGCCAAAATGTATTCAGCCACATGTCTTTAGTAAAAAAAAATGTCAATAAGCGTATATTTATTGGTTTTCGCAAAAGTTATAGCGTTTACAAACTAGGGTACATTTTCTGGAATTTACACAGCTTTAAATTTATGACTGCCTATCTCATTTCTTGAGGTGCTAAAATGGCAGGGCAGTACAAAACCCCCCCAAATGACCCCATTTTGGAAAGTAGACACCCCAAGGAAATTGCTGAGAGGCATGTTGAGCCCATTGAATATTTTTTTTTTGTCCTAAGTGATTGAATAATGACATAAAAAAAAAAATTACAAAAAGTTGTCACTAAATGATATATTGCTCACACATGCCATGGTTATATGTGGAATTGCACCCCAAAATACATTCTGCTGCTTCTCCTGAGTAGGGGGATACCACATGTGTGGGACTTTTTAGGAGCCTAGCCACGTACGGGACCCTGGAAACCAAGCACCGCCTTCAGGATTTCTAAGGGCGCAAATTTTTGATTTCACTCCTCACTACCTATCACAGTTTTGAAGGCCATAAAATGCCAAAATAGCACAACACCCCCCAAAATGACCCCATTTTAGAAAGTAGACACCCCAAGGAAATTGCTGAGAGGCCTGTTGAGCCCATTGAATATTTTTTTTTTGTCCCAAGTGATTGAATAATGACAAAAAAAAAAATTACACAAAGTTGTCACTAAATGATATATTGCTCACACAAGCCATGGTTATATGTGGAATTGCACCCCAAAATACATTTTTCTGCTTCTCCTGAGTATGGGGATACCACATGTGTGGGACTTTTTAGGAGCCTAGCCGCGTACGGGACCCCGAAAACCAAGCACCGCCTTCAGGATTTCTAGGCACAAATTTTTGATTTGACTCCTCACTACCTATCACAGTTTCGAAGGCCATAAAATGCCAAAATAGCGCAAAACCCCCCCAAATGACCCCATTTTGGAAAGTAGACACCCCAAGCTGTTTGCTGAGAGGCATGGTGAGTATTTTACAGCTCTCATTTGTTTTTGAAAATGAAGAAAGAAAAATTCTTTTTTTTTTTTTCAATTTTCAAAACTTTGTGACAAAAAGCGAGATCTGCAAAATACTCACAATACCTCTCAGCAAAATAGCTTGGGGTGTCTACTTTTCAAAATGGGGTCATTTGGGGGGGTTTTCTGCCATCTGGGCATTCCATGGCCTCCGAAACTGTGATAGGCAGTGAGAAGTGAAATCAAAAATGTACACCCTTAGAAAGCCTGAAGGCGGTGATTGGTTTTTGGGGTCCCGTACGCGGCTAGGCTCCCAAAAAGTCTCACACATGTGGTATCCCCGTACTCAGGAGAAGCAACAGAATTTATTTTGGGGTGTAATTCAACATATGCCCATGGCATGTTTGAGCAATATATCATTTAGTGACAACTTTGTGCAAAAAAAAAAAAATTATTTTTTTCGCAACTTGTGTCAACATATAAAATATTCCATGGACTCGACATGCCTCTCAGTATATAGCTTGGGGTGTCTACTTTCCAAAATGGGGTCATTTGGGGGGTTTTTGAACTGTTCTGGCATTTTATACACAACATTAGGAATCTTACATCCACTCTTCTAACCACTTGAAGACAAAGCCCTTTTTGACACTTTTTGTTTACATGAAAACATATTTTTTTTGCAAGAAAATTATGTTGAGCCCCCAAACATTATATATATTTTTAAAGCAAAGGCCCTACAGAATAAAATGGTGGGTGTTGAATTTTTTTTTTCTACACAGTATTTGCGCAGCGATTTTTCAAACGCATTTTTTGTGGAAAAAATACACTTTTTTTAATTTTAATGCACTAAAACACACTATATTGCCCAAATGTTTGATGAAATAAAAAAGATGATCTTAGGCCGAGTACATAGATACCAAACACGACATGCTTTAAAATTTCGCACAAACGCGCATTGGCGACAAACTACATACATTTTTAAAAGCTTTTAAAAGCCTTTACAGGTTACCCCGTTAGATTTACAGAGGAGGTCTACTGCTAAAATTACTGCCCTCGATCTTACCTTCGTGGTGATACCTCACATGCATGGTGCAATTGCTGTTTACATATGACGCCAGACCGACGCTTGCGTTCGCCATTGGGCAAGAGCAGGGCAGGACAGGGGTGCGTCACCCGTAACACTTATATGATGATCACTGGTGAAAGGGTTAACTAGGGGCAATTAGGGGGTTAAAACCTTTATTAGATAATATATGGGGGTACCTGACGCTATAAAAACCTGCGGCGAACCTAAAAAAAATTACTGGCTACCGATCTGCATCACCGACGCTAAGATAGCGATCAGAAAAATGATCGCTTAGCGACAGTGGTGATAGGGGGTGAAAGGGTTACCTGGGGGCGATCAAGGGGGTTAAATCTTTATTAGATATTTTATGGGGGTACCTGACGCTATAAAAACCTGCGGCGAACCTAAAAAAATTACTGGCTACCGATCTGCATTACCGACGCTAAGACAGCGATCAGAAAAATGATCGCTTAGCGACAGTGGTGATAGGGGGTGAAAGGGTTACCTGGGGGACGATCAAGGGGGTTAAACTTTTATTAGATAATTTATGGGGGTACCTGACGCTATAAAAACCTGCGGCGAACCTAAAAAAAATTACTTGCTACCGATCTGCATCACCGATGCTAAGACAGCGATCAGAAAAATGATCGCTTAGCGACAGTGGTGATAGGGGGTGAAAGGGTTACCTGGGGGGCGATCAAGGGGGTTAAACCTTTATTAGATAATTTATGGGGGTACCTGATGCTATAAAACCTGCGGCAAACCTAAAAAAAAAATACTGGCTACCGATCTGCATCACCGACGCTAAGACAGCGATCAGAAAAATGATCGCTTAGCGACAGTGGTGATAGGGGGTGAAAGGGTTACCTGGGGGGCGATCAAGGGGGTTAAACCTTTATTAGATAATTTATGGGGGTACCTGACGCTATAAAAACCTGCGGCGAACCTAAAAAAAAAATACTGGCTACCGATCTGCATCACCGACGCTAAGACAGCGATCAGAAAAATGATCGCTTAGCGACAGTGGTGATAGGGGGTGAAAGGTTTACCTGGGGGGTTATCAAGGGGGTTAAACCTTTATTAGATAATTTATGGGGGTACCTGACGCTATAAAAACCTGCGGCGAACCTAAAAAAAAATTACTGGCTACCGATCTGCATCACCGACGCTAAGACAGCGATCAGAAAAATGATCGCTTAGCGACGGCGGTGCTAGGGGGTGAAAGGGTTATCTGGGGGGTGATCAAGGGGTTAAACCTTTATTAGGGGGGGTTAGGGGGCTACACTGGACCTAAAACTAAACTGTAGTGACACTTTTACAGTCACAAATGTCACTGATTGCAGTGATCAGTAAATAAATGGTCACTGCAATCAGTGACACTGTGACTGGGGGCTGGGGGGTGATCTGGGGGGCCTGGGGGGGGGGCTATTTATGTGCCTATGTGTGCTGGTGTTAGTGTAGTGTTTGTGCACTAACCTTGATGTCTTCTCTTGTACGGCGCTCGGTATATGTGAGCGCCGCACAAGAGATGACATCACTTCCTCCTGCTTCCTCTGCCTGTGTTTACATTACACAGGCAGAGGGGGCATTCTCATTCGCCGGGAGCGATCGCGGGGGGGTGGCCGGAATCGAACGGCCGCCCCCCCCCCCATCTCGGAACGCTCCCAGACGAATTCCGACCGCTCACTCTACAGAAGGGGGGTCCTATTGGACCCCCCAACTGTACAAAGGCAATCACGTACACTCTACGTGATTGTGCCTGTCGGTGCCATTGTGCCGACGTATATATACAGTGAGCGGTCGTTAAGTGGTTAAAATATCCATTTTTGTTTTAAACTCCTTTTTTTGTATTTATAGAAAACAAAAAACCGCAGAGGTGATCAAATAGCACCAAAAGAAAGCTCTGTTTGTGTGCCAAAAAATAATACATTTTCATTGGGTTACAGTGTTGTATGAGCGCGCAATTGTCATTCAAAGTGCATCAGCGCTGAAATGTGAAAATTGGTCTGGGCAGGAAGGGGGTTTAAGTGGCCAGTGTGCAAGTGGTTAATATAAGGCTACATGCACACGGACGTTTTTCAAGCCGCTTGTTTGAGCGTTTTTTGCAGCTTAAAAACGTCTCTCCATGTTAGCCTATGGCCTCATGGCCACCATGGCTTTTTTGAGCTGTAAATGGCATAGGTGTTTTTAGGCCCCGTGTACACGGGACGCTGGTGCAAAGTGTTCAGAACTAAGTTTGAAAGTGGCGTTTAGAAAGGCGCGCTTTGTGGCGTTTGCATGCCGCGTTTTACCAGATTTGCGTCTATATGCGTTTAGTTAGGAAACATGATAAGGAGCCGCCCTAAGCTCCAAAAACAGTATTGTTAACCATTTCAGCTATTTTTTGAGACCAGAGTGAGTATCAGCAGCTGAGAGAGCAGCAGTGTAGTTGTATTTAGCGTGTCACTTGCCACATCACCTGCCCCAAGTTGTGGATTGTCCACTTGCCACGTCACCTGCCCCAAGTTGTGGATTGTCCACTTGCCACGTCACCTGCCCCAAGTTGTGGATTGTCCACTTGCCACGTCACCTGCCCCAAGTTGTGGATTGTCCACAATGCAATGGAAGCAATTGCATTATTTTTTTTGATATACCGGTATATATATATATTTTTAATGGTTTTTCCTCATTTGCCCTAATTTTTGAGTTTATCAATGTAAAAAAATAGGTCCCCTTTAAAGACGCTTCTAAACTAAAATGCGTCTAAACGCCGGTACCCGCGTCTGAAACGTGGAAATCTTTGGCGTCTGAAGGCATTTTTAGGCTTTGTGAAAAACGAGTTTAAACGCAACTGCAGATTTTTTTTTCCAGGCCAAAAACAGTGTTTTGGATGTAATAGAATTCAATGGACCCGCATCCAAAACGCAAGTACCGCGAATTTGCGGCAATTTTTTTTTTGCTTATAGCTGGTTGTTAAAGGAAATGTAAAAAAATAAACATTGCCGACTCTAAAAAAAACTGGGAAAAAAACAGCGTGGGGTCCCCCCCCCATGTCCATACCAGGCCCTTGGGTCTAGTATGGATTCAAAGGGGACCCCCCCACCAAAATGAAAAAAAAAATTGCCTGGGGGTCCCCCCAAAATCCATACCAGGACCTTCAGGTCTGGTATGGATTTTAAGGACAACCCCCGCCAAACTTAAAAAAAAAATAGCGTGGGGGTCCCCCTATAAATCCATACCAGGCCCTTCAGGTCTGGTATGGATTTTAAGGGGAACCCCGCCAAACTTAAAAAAAAATAGTGTGGGGGTCCCCCTATAAATCCATACCAGGCCCTTTATCTGAGCACGCAACCTGGCAGGCCTGCAGGGGAAGAGGTGGGGACGAGAGAGAGGCCCCCCTCCCTCCTGAACCGTACCAGGCCACATGCCCTCAACATGGGGAGGATGTCCCCATGTTGATGGGGACAAGGGCCTCTTCCCGACAATCCTGGCCGTTGGTTGTCGGGGTCTGCGGGTGGGGGGCTTATCGGAATCCGGGAGCCCCCTTTAATAAGGGGGCCCCCAGATCCCAGCCCCCCACCCTATGTGAATGAGTATGGGGTACATCGTACCCCTACCCATTCACCTGGTGGCAAAAAAAAATTATAAAAAACACAACACAGGTTTTTAAAGTAATTTATTAGGCAGCTCCGGGGGTCTTCCTGCCGGGCGCCCCGCTATCTTCTTCCAGCTCTTTTGCTAGCGGGGTCCCGGGCTTCCTCGTCGTCTTCGGGGGTCTTTCTGCCGGGCACCCCGCTATCTTCTTCCAGCTCTTTTGCTAGCGGGGTCCCGGGCTTCCTCGTCGTCTTCGGGGGTCTTTCTGCCAGGCGCCCCGCTATCTTCTTCCAGCTCTTTTGCTAGCGGGGTCCCGGGCTTCGTTGTCGCCTTCTTCCGACTTCGGGGGTCTCTTGTTCTGTTCTCCGGTGTCGTCTCCGCGCTCTCCGGTTCTTCTCCCGCTCTCCGGTGCCTTCTCCACGATCTCCGGTTCTTTCTGCCTTCTGCCGGGCGCCCCGCTATCTTCTTCCAGCTTTTTTGCTAGCGGGGTCCCGGGCTTCAACGTCGTTTTCTTCCCTCTTCTCGCCCGATGTTGCCTCGTCGCTGTCCGCCGTTACAATGCTCTGGCCGCGGAGCGCGCCCACTTATAATGGCATGGGCGTGGTCACTGGGTGATGCCACCGCTGACCCCGCCCCCGTATCACGTCACAGTCCCATCATTCCTCGGGACTGTGACATCATACGGGGGCGGGGTCAGCGGTGGCATCACCCGGTGACCACGCCCATGCCAATATAAGTGGGCGCACTCCGCTGCCAGAGCATTGTAGCGGCGGACAGCGACGAGGCAACATCGGGCGAAGAGAAGAGGGAAGAAGGCGACGTTGAAGCCCAGGACTCCGCTAGCAAAAGAGCTGGAAGAAGATAGCAGGGCGCCCGGCAGAAAGAACTGGAGATCGTGGAGAAGGCACCGGAGAGCGGGAGAAGAACCGGAGAGCGCGGAGACGACACCGGAGAACAGAACAAGAGACCCCCGAAGTCAGAAGAAGGCGACGACGAAGCCCGGGACCCTGCTAGCAAAAGAGCTGGAAGAAGATAGCGGGGCGCCCGGCAGAAAGACCCCCGAAGACGACCAGGAAGCCCGTGACCCCGCTAGCAAAAGAGCTGGAAGAAGATAGCGGGGCACCCGGCAGGAAGACCCTCGGAGCAGTGTAATAAATTACTTTAAAAACCTGTGTTGTGTTTTTTATTGACTTTTTTTCCACCAGGTGAATGGGTAGGGGTACGATGTACCCCATACTCATTCACATAGGGTGAAGGTCTGCCCGCAGACCCCGACAACCAATGGCCAGGGTTGTCGGGAAGAGGCTCTTGTCCCCATCAACATGGGGGCAGGGTGCCTTGGGGTGGGGGGGCCGCAGGTTGCTCCCCTGCCCTAAAGCACCCAACCCCCCCATGTTGAGGGCATGCGGGCCTGGTACGGTTCAGGAGGGAGGGGGGGCGCTCTCATCCCCCCCTCTTCCCCTGCGGCCTGCCAGGTTGCGTGCTCGGATAAGGGTCTGGTATGGATTTTGGGGGAACCCCCATGCCATTTTTTGGGCTTAGGGGGTTCCCCTTAAAATCCATACCAGACCTAAGGGCCTGGTATGCTCCTGAAGCGGAACCCATGCCGGTTTTTTCATTAAAATTTGGCGTGGAGTTCCCCTTCATGATTCATACCAAACACGGGACAGCGAGGCTGCCGAGAACCAGCGCGATGCCATCACGCTGGAGATATTCTCGGCCAGCTAGTCGCCTCTAGGACACTACCTGAGCGGCTGCTTCACGCTCAGGTTGTGTCCAAGTTGCCTTGCAAAGTCGCGCTGTCCCTGTGTCAGCCGGCACACGAGTCGCCCCGCGAGTCAGATCCGCTTCATCCGACTTCCCGGGCGACCTCTATTCAAATCAATGGGCTCCCATAGGGAACCATTCATTTTCAATAGAGCGCCGCTGACATTTGTATTTACTATAACAGTACGCCGCTGGTTCCTGCGCCAAGTGAAGGAGTTATCCGGCGCACCAATTAAGGTTAGAACCAGCGCAGTGCACTGTTATTAGTAAATCAGCCCCATTGTGTTTATGAAATGTACCTTCCTACTGTAACACACAGACCCCCCTCCTCCCTTTACCTGCCTTTGGCTCCTTGCAGGAAGAGAGGGCACACCGTGCCGCATGCCCGTACCCTCCTGTGTGAAGAGGTTGAGCGGTGTTAGAAAGCAGGTCTCTGCAGCCAAGTTTTCCAGAGAATGGTTCTCATCTCTATGCTCAATAAAGACAAGTCTCTATTTCCCCCAATAACTCCAAGGTCCACACCAGCTGTAACTTCAACATAGAGTTTATTTCTCTTAAAGCACAGTCTCTGATAGAAAAGGTTGGAGGGAGAACAGGACAGCATAAGGTGTGGGAGAGGTCCAGGCACAAACGAGATACACTTCACTGCTTGGCTTCTCAAGCAGACTTATCCCATTTGGATAGTCTCCCTAGATAGGGACTAGCAGCCAGAATGGTACTCTAACTAAACACACAGTCACTGCACACACTTGTGATCTTGGTCCCTACCACAGACCTGGTGAACTTGGTCTCTGCCACAGACCTGGTGAACTTGGTTTTCAAAGCTTAACCTCTGTTAAGGAGAAGACATCCCTCCAGAGAGTTACCGGGCCCCTTCCTTCACTGTGACTTTTCACCAGTCCCTCGGAACGGTCCTCCACCGGCCTCCTCATCTAAGATGCGGGTCCCCTCGCAAGGCGGCACCCTGAGATTCCTCGATCCTTGGTGGGTTCAAGCCAAAGGTGCTGGGCCTAAGGCCTTTAGTTGCAGCCCCAGGGCTAAAGGTGCCTGGGACTGATTCACTGACTACCGCCCCTGGGCCAAAGGTGCCCAGGGCGGACTGGAACACACACTCCTCGGGAGTAGGACCCCCCGGAATTGACCCCCAAGCAGGCAGCGTCTGCACCTTTTATATCCTCTCCCAGCATGCACAGCAGGTTGACCACGCCCACTGTATGGCTGCTGAGAGGGGACACACAAGGCACAGCACTGTATCAGCGGTTCAACCCTGGCCCACTATGGCAGCGCCACCCATAGGCCACAGGGAACTGTACACTGATACTCTTCCTGCGGATAAAATGGTTGAAAAGTCCTAACAATTGAGGTGTTTGAGCATAACTACCACTCAAACACTTCCCCTAAATTTAGGACCCCGCTACATACTCCCCCCACTAAATTAGACACTGTCCCCAGTGTCTGGAGCAAACCTATGCCTCTCAAGACTGAGTCCGCATAGACCTATTCCAGAAATTATCTACAAAAAAACACAAAATTTGGGGTAAAAAAAAGTATTTGTTTGTGCCGGAACCTGAACATGGGGAAAGGGAGTTAAAATGAAGAGATGAAGGAAGAGTAGTAGAAAAACAAATGTGTACTTCCCATTCTCAAATGTCACATATTTCAAAGCAAAACACATTTTTATTATTTACATTTCCCTCCCCTCCTGCAATAGCTAAACCCACCCATACTCAGCGGTTGCTTGGTGTCCACCTGCAGAGGGAGAAAACACATATAAAACCAACAAATTACACATCATAACCTCTATGTACATTAGAAGAGAAAAGATTCTCCCCGAGGGGAAAATCCTTTCCTTCTAGCAAGTAAAACACTTTTAAATGTAGTTCAAGAGTTTTTTTTTCTTTACTCAAACTTGAGCAACACCGACACCTAGTGGAAGTGCCACCGTCAAGAAACTTGTCCCCAAAAAAAACTTTTCTTTCTCTAAAGGCAAGTCTTCCTCTTCTTCCTTGAATTCTGGCTGTGGCCCTAAACTATTTCTACCCCAAAGTCTCTGTCTTTGTGGTGCTAAGAGCGGAGAGAAAACAGCAACAGCTCCCCTGCTCTCCAGCTGAGTAGACTACCCTGATTTGCAAGGGCAAGGTTCTTGAACTCCAGGAGAGTACACTCCGGAACAAAAGCACAAAAAAAACACAGAGTTCAGTCTCTCACAGATAAAACTTTGGATCGGGTAAAATAAGGAGCTTCCATCTTTTATCAAAGGTCTCTATTGAATAGACGTCATCTTCACGCTCCTTCCGACACACAACTACCCAATCCGCATGAATGTGCCGACCCACCATCCATTCCTTCTTGCACCCCCTGTATCTCTCGGCAACAGCCGCGGAACAAGAGAGATACCTGCGGGCGTTTGGTACTTTCAAGTGGTTCCACAGGAAGTCCGCATACCACCTCTCTCTGTAGGCCTCCAACTCAAACAACAAGTCTCTCGTGACATACGGGTACTCCCATCCATAGTCAGCAGCCACCTTTTGATTGAACAGCCGCTGCATTCTGGAGAGTGGCAGAACGATAGCTTCCAGATGCCGTGGCACTTTCACTTCCCTGGGACCCATTACAGCAGCTCGTAGCAACACACAATCTTGCGTAGTGATGTGCACGGGCACCACAGGTCTGGACGATTCAGGCATGGGGTCAGGTCCCTCCTCAGACACTAGGGCTTCCACCCGGGGTGTAACATCCCCAGTAGCTTTGGGCAAGTCCCTTCTACTTCTGGCGGAGGATAGGGGTATTCTGTCCCAGCCCTTTTTGATGAATATTTCATCAATCTCTGCATCTTCTCCCACATCAGAAGATGACTCTAGATCAGAGGTGTCATATTCCTCTGCGGGTAAGTAATTCCTTGTGGCAGGGGAATCACTATCTCTGGCAAGTTCAAGTTCTCTGGGGTCCGAGACCCAAGCATCGCTAACACTCTGGACGATTCTCTCTGGTCCCTTACTCGGCTTACCTCGACCTGTAGCTGTCGCGGATCGTCTGGAGGTCCCTCCAACTGGGCGATCCGACTCAGGTAAGCGCTGGGGTGTAGCTCGACCAAGGCCGCAGGAGGCTTACACATAGCCGACCTTCCGCTTGGGCGGTGGGAGCGAGGACTCTGTCACAACCGAGGCAGCATCCTCTGGTCTCTCCGTCTCCGGTTCCCCAACTACCGGAACATTCTCAACAACGACTTCCTCCAAAGTCTCGACAGTACGCATAGGGGTGACTGTAGAAGCGCTGGTTTCCTTCTCAAGAGTAGTGACGCCCTTAAGGCAATTCAGCCGGAAGGCCCGAGGCTTTTCTGTGGGTTGCTCTACCTCGAACAAGAACTCCTTGCATCTTTTGCATCTTCCGAAAGGCCGAAGGTGCACCACCAATCCCTGGCATCCGGGACAAACCACTCCAAGGGTCTCCGCATCTCTGCAAACGTAGAGGGCGAAGCGACCCCGAGGCTTCAGTCGGATCCCCGTATCCATCAAAGGAGCAGCAAACAAAGTAACGTTCATGGTACTTGGAACTGGAATCCATGGGGCATTAGACGTCATGTTACCCGCTTGCCGATTCATTGCACACTGTCCCTTTGGTGCAAAAGTCACCACGTGCCACTCATAACATGGCGAGGATCCTCCCATTTTTCTGCAATGTTGGCAGGCTTTCTTACTCTGGACACGCCCACGAACTACGCAGCTTGGGCTCTCCTCGTGGCGCAGTCACTTTCTTTTCAAAGATGGCCGACCTCCACGGTGCCTCACAGGGGGAATAAAGTCCAAACTCTGGGGGGTTCTTTAGGCTGCAGAAATCCCGGACTCGAGCCCCCACGTGTAACACACAGACCCCCCTTTACCTGCCTTTGGCTCCTCGCAGGAAGAGAGGGCACACTGTGCCACATGCCCGTACCCTCCTGTGTGAAGAGGTTGAGCAGTGTTAGAAAGCAGGTCTCTGCAGCCAGGTTTTCCAGAGAATGGTTCTCATCTCTATGCTCAATAAAGACAAGTCTCTATTTCCCCCAATAACTCCAAGGTCCTCACCAGCTGTAACTCCAACATAGAGTTTATTTATCTTAAAGCACAGTCTCTGATAGAAAAGGTTGGAGGGAGAACAGGACAGCATAAGGTGTGGTAGAGGTCCAGGCACAAACGAGATACACTTTACTGCTTGGCTTCTCAAGCAGACTTAGCCCATTTGGATAGTCTCCCTAGATAGGGACTAGCAGCCAGAATGGTACTCTAACTAAACACACAGTCACTGCACACACTTGTGATCTTGGTCCCTGCCACAGACCTGGTGAACTTGGTCTCTGCCACAGACCTGGTGAACTTGGTCTCTGCCACAGACCTGGTGAACTTGGTTTTCAAAGCTTGACCTTTGTTAAGGAGAAGACATCCCTCCAGAGAGTTACCGGGCCCCTTCCTTCACTGTGACTTCTCACCAGTCCCTCGGAACGCTCATTCCCCGGCCTCCTCATCTAAGTCCCCTCACAAGGCGGCACCCTGAGATTCCTTGATCCTTGGTGGGCCCCAGCCAAAGGTGCTGGGCCTAAGGCCTGTAGTTGCAGCCCCAGAGCTAAAGGTGCCTGGGACCTATTCACCGACTACCGCCCCTGGGCCAAAGGTGCCCAGGGCGGACTGGAACACACACTCCCCGGGAGCAGGACCCCCGGGAATCGACCCACAAGCAGGCAGCGCCTGTCCCTTTTATATCCTCTCCCAGCATGCACAGCATGTTGACCACGCCCACTGTATGGCTGCTGAGAGGGGACACACAAGGTACAGCACTGTATCAGTGGTTCAACCCTGGCCCACTATGGCAGCGCCACCCATAGGCCACAGGGAACTGTACACTGATACTCTTCCTGCGGACAAAATGGTTGAAAAGTCCTAACAATTGAGGTGTTTGAGCATAACTACCACTCAAACACTTCCCCTAAATTTAGGACCCCGCTACACTACTCACAAGAAAAACACATACGCAACTATCTAAATTAAATCAAATATCCATTTATTATGGAAACAAAATAAAGATGAAGGGCAATAATTGAGAAATTAGTTGAATTTATGCAGCCTTTGGACCCCAAAGGCAGTAATGAAGTGTATGGAAAATAAAATAAATATCTTGAGGAGTCCCTCTAATTGGGATCACAATCTGGTCCCCGAATCTCAGAAATCAGGATCAGCAGCAGATGTCATACATGTCCCCAAGCTGTGGTACTCAAACAAACTGCGTCTTCAGGCAGAGAAGCTTGAAGCCAGGGAATCACTTTCTGGTCTTCCTTGTAGCCTTCCCTCCACGCTTCCCTGCAGCGTTCCCTCCACGCTTCCCTGCAGCGTTACTCCCACGGCTCCCTCCACGCTCCCTTGCAGGCTGTGGCTCTGGTGGTGGGAATGTGGCAGGAGGAGGAGGAGAAGGAGGAGAAGGATGGGCCAGATCACACAGATGTGTGGTCTCTGTCAGCTGGCCCCTCCCGCCCTGTGAAGGACCCTAGAAATAAGCTCCTTACAGAGAGAACGTTGTCCCTCCTCCACTTTATGGAGCTTATCGGCCAGGTAGCAGCTATAGGCCTCTACAGGGTTGAGGGGGGCCCTCATTATCTCTGCTGCTTGCCTTATGATCCTCAGGGATTCCTCCTCTACCTGGGTGATCTTCCTGGGCCTTTTTGGTCTGACCTGGAGGGGAAGCACCTCTGACTGGGTGCTGCCACTTGGCTTGGGCACCTGCTGCCTACCACTTGCCCCGGCCTCCTCCTGGCTGACACTCACCCCTGCCTCCTCCTGCCTGCCACATTTCAGGGCCTCGTCCTCCTGGCTGACCTCATCCTGTGTATAAAAAAGGGACACAGTTTTAGTTTTTGGTTCATCAATCACACACAATTTTCAGCTCATGACTGTTGCAAATTTAATGTTAATAGATAGAAAAGACTGTCATTCTGACCCCAGCATTTTTCATTCTTGTCCCAATCAATTCTGGCCACTACTGTCTTTTTTTTTTTAGTTTTTTAATTATTTAATTTTGGAATAATAACATCTAGTTCCCAACAATAATTCTAGGACAATAAATATGTAGAAAAATACTATACCTATAGATGTGCAGATCCGGCTCTTCAAGGTCAGCTAGCTCCTCGTCACCCTCTGCAGGGGTGGAGGGAAGGGTGGAGAGAACGCTGGAGGGAAGGCTGGAAATAGATTCCCTGTCTTCAATCTGGTCATCCAGAAATCGCAGGTGTTGGTAGTACCACAGCTTGGGGACATGTATTTGGTCTGCTGATGCTCCTGATCTCCGGGATTTGCGGACTTATTTGTACTGTTTTTTGTAGCTATTTCTCATATTATTAATTTTATTGTTTATCATGTTATAGTCTGCCCCTGGGATCCAGGTCTTCATATATTCTGCTAATTTCTCAATTGTTGCCCTCCGTACCACACGATTATGGTATAAAGAATTTTTTACCTCCCACAAGTTTGTGAGCTCTCTATATTTATCAATAAATGCTCTGAATATCACAGGATCCTTAAAACTCTGCATTTTTGCTGCAAGATAAAACACGAGACAAAAACACTAGGTCAGCCTAAACTGTCCTAATATTATCCCAATCTAGCCCTTTAAAATCATGAATCAGTATAGGCCACTGATGCCCCAACTTTCATTTTTACCTTCGTCAGTGAAGTTCGGAACTTCTGGTCCTCCTTACTCCGCGCACACAACGTCGTTACGACACATGCGTGTTATCATTATATTCCCTGCGCATGTGTGAAACTCTGCCCACGTTGGCCGCCCCTGACGTTCTTCCTTGGATATTCCCCACCCCTTCTCGTTCGACGCACAGTGGGAGACGATATGGCGGTGACACAGCAGGTGTGGGTTGTTTTAGGTTCCGATGAAGAAAGCCCGGAGCCGGAAACGTCGCGATCGAGGAGAAGATACAAGGTAAGTAATATGTCCTATTCTGAGATGGCGGAGATGGTGGACATCTTGCGGAGGAGAGATTATGATGGGAAGCATGGGCCGTACAACACCCCTAATCTCAGTGTAGCGATACCCCTAAACTAAGAGAGCCGCTGGTTTTGTTTTGGGCCCTGTACACAGCACTGCCAACCCCCGGCAATCTTCTCGACCCTCCTCTGGCACAGCTAGTCTAGGGGATGGTATATTAGGATAGCTCTGTATCTGTCTATGAGCAATCCCACAGTAATGTAAACAGTTGTAAGTTGTAGTAATAGACACTAATACCGGAATGATTTAACTATAGCAGATTTACTCAGATATAAAAGTCAACGATCAGTACAATACATCACATACATGCAGAGCCCTGCAGTAATAATGAAACTAGTCAACTATGGTATATAAAGAGATCACACACCACGTGCAGCTATTCTCCCCGTGAGCAATATGGCACTCAATAAAGTCCTACACTCCTAGCCAGGCCTGACTCAGTTAAAGCTCAGTCTTAAGGTGAAGAATCTTCGCATGCAAGATGATCGGTGGTGCACATACAGGAACGATAATTTGTAATCCAATAAAGGTTAAGGTTTATAGTAATAGAAACAACTCCCCGGAGACTATATAACTCAGTTCTGCAACTAGTCTCCTGGCAGGACAACAAGTATAACATGATGGGCCAAGGCAGTCAATAGGCCTAAACAAAAGTACTCGGCTATAGTTGTGAGCAGGTGCTCTCTCACCCCTCCGGACTCGATCCTAGTCCGGGACTTCCACCGCTGTGTCTCCGCACACAGGTTCTGCGATAGCCGGGTCTCCGGTCCAACTGATGTCAGCAAAGCAAGTAGAGATCAGGTGCCACACAGCGTTCATCTCTCAGAGACGGCGGACGGCCCTTTACCCGTAGCAGAGGGACCGAGAGTGAGAGCCAGGACACCATCCAATAGAGATCACACAGACAGAGGCACAGTTATGACAGCCGGACGCTCCTTCACGGACTCATCACGGTACACAGACATCTGATGGGTAAGCTTCTGAACTGCCCTAAAGCTACCCTATACATGCACTTATGTCTGCATCCTGAGAGACTGCTGCTTTTCTGACACTTTTAATACTGCTTGGCAGATCCTTCCTTAATTATTGGTATAATCAATCATCCAACTACTGAGCTGTGCTCCATAGTCTATCTTAACCAGTTATCAAAATATGTGAACTATTGGCATTATCTGCAACCAGACCTTGACTTTAGGAACTATCACCTGTATAGATATACAGCAGTAACTATTCTATACATGTTGGTCTCTGGACCTTTAATTATGATCCTAGAGTTCATACCTTGACATGAACACTTTAGGTTTCAACTAATAGTCCCGGAGTGTCAACTATCTACATTTCATTGTATTCTTTCCAGGGTGAATTCATTTTGGTATGCCAATGTTCTGGTTTTGGTGAATATATATGTGTACACCACACCTCGGTGTCCTATATATATATCTCATTTATTGGTTTTGGTTTCCCTCATGTAATGAGTGTTAGGTTCACGGGGATGTATATGCATATACATATGGGTCAGTTGGGGAGTGTATAGAGGGGTAGCAGGCCCAATTCGTCTGTCCCATTTTAGCCTTTACATTGCATGCATGTTTCCATGTGTTTTATGTTCTGTACATGTGCTGGATTAACCCCTTTCTCCCTTAGGTTGTGAGACAACCCTGGGACAAAGTGTTCTTCTATATATATTTTTCAACCAATAAAGTCATTAAAAATTAGCCAGCTGTGTTGTGGATGATTCACCACTTAAATCTTCTGTTGGGACTTTCTCCCAACCCCCTCTCCCCTTTTTGATAAGGTCACTGCCACTGACCTGGAGAACAAGGCCACTGCCACTGACCGGGTGAACAAGGTCACTGCCTTTGACCGGGTGTACAAGGTCACTGCCACTGACCTGGTGAACTTTGGTTTCTTCCTAGGAGAAGATGTCTCCCCAGAGAGTCAACAGACCCTTCCTTCACCGTGACTACCGCATCAGTCCTTCGGAACAGATCCTCCCTTCTCTTAGGGCGTGGGTCCCCTCGCAAGGCAGCATCCTAGACTCCTCAATCCTTAGCGGGCCCCAGCCGAAGGTTGCTGGGCCCCGGGCCTCCGCTGCAACCCCTGGGTCTTTATACCCAGACGAACAGGACGGCAGAATAGTACCTCACACCAGGCCAAATGTGCCTGGGATGGAACAGGAACACAGCCTACGGGCCTAGGGAACCCGGAGACGACCATCACTCACCCCCAGGCTGAAGGTGCCTGGGCGTGCCCGCACTAGAACTCCAAACAGGAGGCATCTGCCCCTTTTATATCCTCTCCCAGCACGCACAGCAGGTTCCCCGCCCTGCTGTACGGCTGCCGAGAAGGGTCACAAAAGGCACAGCACTGTATTGGTGATTCAACCACGGCCCGCGGTGGAAGCGCCACCTGTAGGCCACAGGGAACTGCACACCATTAGTCTTCCTGTGGACAGAATGGTCCATAAACCCTAACAAATTAGGGTGTCTGAAATTGACCACCCCGCTACAGATACATTTATTGAGTCCCAACACAGAAGAAAGTTCACAAGAGATCATGGCAACAGATGACAAAATCCAACAGAGTAAATATTATAATGAACAGCGGCCTTCAGAGTCCCATTCCTCCCAGTATATATTACCGACCATAGAGACACTACAATCCAGCATAATATGTACCTCAGGAGCTTCCATGCCGTCAATAATGTGTGTTATAATCTAGAGCTGAGATCTCATCCTGATAGAAAAAGAATGGAAGAAAGAATGACGCCTTCTTACCAAATTGCACTAACAACCCCCTATGGACCTTTTACTATTCTTTTCATGTCTGGTCACAAAATATCTACATTTTACAATCCCATGTAGGTGACTCCTCTGGCCATTTTGATATGTAAAATGCAACTTGACTGCCAGCTGTGTTAGGCCATAAATCATAACCTACAGTACACACCTATCTACACATTAATAAGACTGTGTATATGTATATCTGTACATATATATATATATATATATATATATAGAATATCCTACATAAATTATGCAACAGGCTGCACTGATGGCCACTGATAGGCACTTATGAGGATGCACAGATAAGGCTGCATCAATAGGTGGCACTGATAGACGACACTGATGATGAATCACTGATAGGTGGCACTGGTGGGCACTGATTAGCATCACTGGTAGGCACTGATTAGTAGCACTGGTGGGCACTGATTAGCAGAACTGGTGGGCACTGTTGGGACGGATATTCCTGTAACAGAAGCCTGTTATTGGCTTTCTTCTTTTCTCCTCACGCTATCAGTCTGAGGAGAAAAAAAGACGATAACCTGCTTGTGTTTTCTTCCATGATCAGCTTTCATTGACTGACAGCTGATCACGTGGTAAAGGGTCACTGTAATTGGCCCTTTACTCCCATCTGTGATCAGCCGAATCCGAAGGGCTCAACGATCAGAGAGCGCACCACTCACATGCCACAGGGGGCACCCTAGCAGTGCGATCACGGGAGGATGTCTATGGACAACCTCCCGGCATTGGAAGCCCACGATGTAGCTGTCTTTCGGCTATAGCGCGGGCAGAAAGTGGTTAATATAGTTATTCAGAAATATATCATCGACAAACAGGAATGGAGCAATATCATCCCAGTGGAGAGGGAAATATACTCTCAGTTAGAATTCTATCAAATATTAGCAGTATATATATCTTTTAACTAGTTAGACCAAAGGGGCCAATCTGCCTGGGCAGCCCAGAGGTGTCCTTGGCTTGATGCAAACATGCATTTAATAACAGCGTGAGCGTAAGAACTTCAGAGCAGGAAGGACTAGACTTATGCCGCGTACACACGATAGGAATTTCTGATGAAAAAAGTCCTACGGAGTCCGTTGGGGTTTTTTCATCGGAAATTCCGACCGTGTGTGTGCCCCATCGGAGAAATTCAGAGGAATTCCATCGGAATTTTCAAATAGAACATGTTTTATTTTTTTTCAATTAAATTCCGTCGGAATTCCGATGGAAGTTTGATCGGAAAAAGGTCCGATCTTGTGTACGGAGCATTAGAGAGCCAGTTGCTGGTGATGAGCAGTTTAGCGGATAACATATCTGGACATCTATAGTCGGAGGGGAATTTTATCAATACCTACATTTAGAATGGTGAGTTCTGGTGAAGGGTTGATGGTGAATTGTGTGACCTCCTGAATAAGATGGAAGATCTGGTTATCTCCAAACTCTGAATAAAGTTCTCACTTAAGGACCGGACCAATACGGACCATAATAACCAGAGGTGATTTCACAATTTGGCACTGCGCTGCTTTAACTGGAAATTGTGCGGACATGCAATGTTGTACCCAAACAAAATTTGCGTCCTTTTCTTCCCACAAATAGAGCTTTCTTTTAATGGTATTTGATTGCCTCTGCGGGGTTTTTTTTTTGCGATATACCGTATTTATCGACGTATAACACGCACCGGCGTATAACACGCACCCCAAGTTTAGGAGGGAATTTTAGGGAAAAAAACTTTTAGGAGGGAAGTTTAAGGAAAAAAAAACCTTACATTTAAATGCAGCCTTACCAGTGTCCGTTGCAGCCTTGTCAGTGCAGCCTTGCCAGCAGTGTCCAGTGCAGCCTTTGCCCAGTGTCCAGTGCAGCCTTTGCCCAGTGTCCAGTGCAGCCTTTGCCCAGTGCAGCTTTACCAAGTGTCCAGTGCAGCCTTTGCCCAGTGTAGCTTTGCCCATTGTCCAGTGCAGCTTTACCCAGTGTCCAGTGCAGCCTTTGCCCAGTGCAGCCTTTGCCCAGTGTAGCTTTGCCCAGTGTCCAGTGCAGCTTTACCCAGTGTCCAGTGCAGCCTTTGCCCAGTGCAGCCTTTGCCCAGTGTCCAGTGCAGCTTTGTCCAGTGCAGCCTTTGCCCAGTGTCCAGTGCAGCTTTGCCCAGTGTCCAGTGCAGCCTTTGCTAAGTGCAGCCTTTGCCCAGTGTCCAGTGCAGCCTTGCCCCAGTTTTCAAATTTGGCGCCGCCGAGATCGCCGCAGAGACTGGGCGGAGCGGGGCGAACGCCGCCGAGAACGCAGGGACTGGGCGGAGCCGAGATACACATAGCCGAGTGTACTCGGCTCTAGTCGGCTCTTCTCGGCTCCGCTCACAGTCACGCCGAGTCCCGCCCTATGATGGACATAACACAGGTCCAATGGCGGGACTGGGCGTGACTGTGAGCAGAGCCGAGAAAAGCCGAGTATAGCCGAGTACACTCGGCTATGTGTATCTCAGCGGCGATCGCTGCGCTCCGCTCAGTCAGCGGAGATCGCCGGGATCAGTGGGTATCGGCGTATAACACGCACCCACGATTTTCCCCTGATTTTAAGGGGAAAAAAGTGTGTGTTATACGCCGATAAATACGGTAAACAGAAAAAGACTGAAAATTTAAAAAAAAAATGATATTTTCTAATTTTTGTTATAAGAAAAATCGAATAAACTCAATTTTAGTCATACATTTAGGCCAAAATGTATTCGAAGGCCATAAAATGTCAAAATAGCACAAAACCCCCCCAAATAACCCCACTTTGGAAAGTAGACACCCCAAGCTATTTGCTGAGAGGCATGGTGAGTATTTTACAGCTCTCATTTGTTTTTGAAAATGAAGAAAGAAAATATATATATATATATATTTTTTTCAATTTTCAAAACGTTGTGACAAAAAGTGAGATCTGCAAAATACTCAACATACCTTTCAGCAAATAGCTTGGGGTGTCTACTTTCCAAAATGGGGTCATTTGGGGGGGGGGGGGGTTTGAACTGTCCTGGTATTTTATACACAACATTAGGAAGCTTATGTCACACATCATCCACTCTTCTCGTTCAATAATTTTTTATTAAGTATTTTAACAAGAATACATATCACAGGTACAATACAGATGATGCGAGAGTGGGATATACAACGTAACCTTAATGGAACATATGTTTGTAGAGTTTGATGCTCAAAAAAAAAAAAAGAAAAGATAATTTTTATCCTTGAAATAATAAAGATAAGAAAATAGATAGTAATAACAAATGTCATGTATATCGGACTCATAAAATAAAGAAAAAATAAAACGATACCTTACATCAGGTAGAAAGTGCCTCCGGGCCTCCCATCCACCCCTAATGGGGTCAAACTGTGGATGGGAGGGGGCACATGTTAAAAAAGGGAAATAAATGAATTAACTAAGGTATAGGTAAGCTAGAGTCCTGAAAGGATGAATAAGTAGTGTAGTTAGAAGCCTATTAAAGTCACTTATAAATGTCAAAACCAATCCTATGAAGGAACAACAGAAGAAAAACAGTGTATTAAATGGATAGAGGATTTTCTCAGGTTATTATTCCAAACTCTAGAGTACAGGTCCTTCTCAAAAAATTAGCATATTGTGATAAAGTTCATTATTTTCTGTAATGTACTGATAAACATTAGACTTTCATATATTTTAGATTCATTACACACAACTGAAGTAGTTCAAGCCTTTTCTTGTTTTAATATTGATGATTTTGGCATACAGCTCATGAAAACCCAAAAATCCTATCTCAAAAAATTTGCATATTTCATCCGACCAATAAAAGAAAAGTGTTTTTAATACAAAAAAAGTCAACCTTCAAATAATTATGTTCAGTTATGCACTCAATACTTGGTCGGGAATCCTTTTGCAGAAATGACTGCTTCAATGCGGCGTGGCATGGAGGCAACCAGCCTGTGGCACTGCTGAGGTGTTATGGAGGCCCAGGATGCTTCGATAGCGGCCTTAAGCTCATCCAGAGTGTTGGGTCTTGCGTCTCTCAACTTTCTCTTCCCAATATCCCACAGATTCTCTATGGGGTTCAGGTCAGGAGAGTTGGCAGGCCAATTGAGCACAGTAATACCATGGTCAGTAAACCATTTACCAGTGGTTTTGGCACTGTGAGCAGGTGCCAGGTCGTGCTGAAAAATGAAATCTTCATCTCCATAAAGCTTTTCAGCAGATGGAAGCATGAAGTGCTCCAAAATCTACTGATAGCTAGCTGCATTGACCCTGCCCTTGATAAAACACAGTGGACCAACACCAGCAGCTGACATGGCACCCCAGACCATCACTGACTGTGGGTACTTGACACTGGACTTCAGGCATTTTGGCATTTCCCTCTCCCCAGTCTTCCTCCAGACTCTGGCACCTTGATTTCCGAATGACATGCAAAATTTGCTTTCATCCGAAAAAAGTACTTTGGACCACTGAGCAACAGTCCAGTGCTGCTTCTCTGTAGCCCAGGTCAGGCGCTTCTGCCGCTGTTTCTGGTTCAAAAGTGGCTTGACCTGGGGAATGCGGCACCTGTAGCCCATTTCCTGCACACGCCTGTTCACGGTGGCTCTGGATGTTTCTACTCCAGACTCAGTCCACTGCTTCCGCAGGTCCTCCAAGGTCTGGAATCGGTCCTTCTCCACAATCTTCTTCAGGGTCCGGTAACCTCTTCTCGTTGTGCAGCGTTTTCTGCCACACTTTTTCCTTCCCACAGACTTCCCACTGAGGTGCCTTGATACAGCACTCTGGGAACAGCCTATTCGTTTAGAAATTTCTTTCTGTGTCTTACCCTCTTGCTTGAGGGTGTCAATGATGGCCTTCTGGACAGCAGTCAGGTCGGCAGTCTTACCCATGATTGCGGTTTTGAGTAATGAACCAGGCTGGGAGTTTTTAAAAGCCTCAGGAATCTTTTGCAGGTGTTTAGAGTTAATTAGTTGATTCAGATGATTAGGTTAATAGCTCGTTTAGAGAACCTTTTCATGATATGCAAATTTTTTGAGATAGGAATTTTGGGTTGTCATGAGCTGTATGCCAAAATCATCAATATTAAAACAAGAAAAGGCTTGAACTACTTCAGTTGTGTGTAATGAATCTAAAATATATGAAAGTCTAATGTTTATCAGTACATTACAGAAAATAATTAACTTTATCACAATATGCTAATTTTTGGAGAAGGACCTGTATATGTAATAGTAATTTGAAGAAAATATAAATCCCCAAATCACATACTGGGCAATAATGAAAATAAAAGAAAAGAGAAAAAAAGAAGAATGTTGAGATAGGAAGAAAGAAAAGAAGAGATTGAGAAAGGAAAGAAGTGAAAAGATAGAAAAGGAAAAGAAGAGGTTCCCTCCCAGGAATGATCCAGCCCCAAGAAATGCTAACTGATACTAGCAACATTTAAAAGAAAGGAAAAGAATAAAACAAATAATAATAAATTGGATTAGCAGGGCAGCAAAAGAGATTGGTCAAAATCGGATGGTAGGAAATGTTTAACCCATGGTTGCCAAATTTTATTAAATTTTTTCACATTATTATTCTCAATAGCTGACATTTTGTGGAAAATGAGGGCTCTGTTCATTCAGGGTTTAGCTTCAGTCACAACCAATGTCTGAGATTTCCATGCCTTAGCTATAGTTTGTTTAGCTGAGGTTGTCAGGTATAATAATAGTTGGAATTGATTGTGGGTAAGTTCAGGGGGTTTAAGATTCAATAATGCTACGACTGGGTCTGGCTTAATCAAGTTTTCTAGAGCAGTGGAAGCCATACCGAATATTTTGTTCCAAAAATTTTGGGCAATTGGACATTCCCACCAGATGTGGAGATAAGTACATACAGTCGCACAGCCACGAAAGCAAATATTTGGACAAGTAGGCGAGAATTTAGCTGACCTCGCTGGTACCAGATACCAGCGTGATAAGACCTTGAAATTCGTTTCAAGAGCATAACAATTTGTGGAAGAGCGCATAGTGGTCGACCAGATATTGTCCCAATCTTTCGTACTAAATGTCTTATCAAAATCCTGAGACCATTTGGTGACATATAAGGGTGCAGTGTCTGTGAGGGGGGAATTGAGATGTTTATAGAGTAGTGAGATCAGACCTCTAGTGTGTGGATCGCATTTACAGATCCTTTCAAACTGTGATAGTTGATTAAGTATGGAACCCGACTTAATAACCGGTGTATAATAGTTTTTAATCTGTAGGTACCGGAAAATTTCTTTACTGAGTAAACCATGAATGTCGCATAGATGAGGAAATGTCAGGATGTTATTGATGGAGGTTATATCATATAAGCATGTCAGATTTTTGGTAGTCCAGGCTGTAAAGGAAGAGGGAAACTTCCATGCAGGATAAAAAGCTGGGTGTCTAATAAATGACAGTAGGGGGTTATGTGGGGATTATAGTTTATGTGAACATCTAAATTTGTCCCAGATAGTCATGGAGTGCTTTGTAATAGGATTAGACAGGCTAATTCTATCACAAGGGGGTAACCACATTATATTAGCCACAGATATTGGATCAATATCAATAGATTCGATTGCCATCCACAAAGGGGTTTCAAACAGTGCGTGGTACTTAGATAATTGGGCGATTTGTGCTGCGTAATAGTAATTGGTGAAATTAGGAATCCCCAGTCCCCCTTTAGATTTTTCGATAAACAGTGTCGCTTTAGAAATACGTGGTTTATCTTACCCCATATAAACGATACAACTCTCTGTTGTAATAGCCTTAAAAAATAGGAAGGAATGGGAATGGGGAGCACCCTAAAAAGATACAAGAATTTTGGTAGAATGGACATTTTCACAGCGTTAATTCTACCGAACCATGATAGAGAAAGTGTGGATCAATTATGTAATAAGTTTGTAATTTGTTTTAATAGTGGTAAGTAATTTGCTTTGAACAGGTCTGAGATTGAGGATGTAAGTTGTATTCCCAAATATGGGATGTAGTGAGTGACCCAGTTGAATGGTAAGGTTGTTTGAGTTCTATGAAGTTCGGATTGCGATAAGTTTATGTTAAGTGCATTGGATTTGGAGTTGTTAATATATAGCCCTGAGATATCTGAAAATTTTTCTAAGGTGTTCAATATATTTGGAGCTGAAATGTGAGGATGGTTTAGGAAGACAAGTATATCGTCTGCGAAAAGACATATTTTATGGTGATGTCCACCTAGTTCCAAGCCTCTAATATTAGGGTTGGATCTGATGAGCATTGCCAGTGGTTCTATGAGAAGAGTGAAAATCAAAGGTGAAAGGGGGCAACCCTGTCTCATACCACTTTTAATATCGAATGTAGACGATCTGTATCCCATATATTTAATATATGCCTTTGGAACATTATATAAAGCAGAGATCCATAGTAGAAAATTGTTTCCAAAGCCCCATTTTTGTAAAATATAATTCATAAATGGCCATGAGACCGAATCAAAAGCTTTACGCATGTCTAGAGATAAGAAACAAGTAGGGATCTTCCTCGATTTGGCTGAATGTGTTAACTAAAGCGCTCTTCTAATATTATCCCCCGCCTGACGTTTGGGCATAAAACCTGTTTGATCACGATGTATTAAGTTGCCAATGATATTGTTCAATCTGTTTGCCAATATTTTAGCCAGTAACTTGATGTCCAGGTTAAGAAGGGAAATTGGACGGTAGTTGGTCCAGGAAGTAAGATCGGAATGGGGTTTAGGAAGCATGACTATGATAGATGTCAAGGATTCATTTCTAAATGACTGTCCAGCTAATAAAGAGTTGAAGGCCCTAGTTAGAATAGGTGCTAATACTGTTTGAATTTTTTTAAATTAAAGCTGAAAAGCCGTCCGGGCCTGGCCTTTTATGTGGCTTCAACTCTTTTATAGCTGTTTGAACCTCAATTAAAGTATAGGCTTCTCAAGAACGTCAAGTTGATCAGGTTTCATGTGTGGAAATGTAATGTTTGAGAGTAGATCATCAGCTTTACATTTATCAAAATTCTGGTTCGGTGAGTATAGTTTGGCCAATTTTGAACGGAAAATCTCTAATATTTTTACTGGGTTGCTGGTGAAAGAGTCACGGGATGTTTTAAGCTTAATGGGTGTTTGTGTAAGATGTACTTTTTTTTAAGGCAACGAGCCATAGGAGTATCTGGTTTGTTGGCTTTGACGTAGTAGAAATGCTGTCTTATGTGTATGGTCTTGTCTGCAGAGTCAGTTAAGAATAGGTCTAAATCAAGTTTAGCCCTCTCATAATTGGTGTTATTCGTGGCTAGTGATGAGCCGAACACCCCCGGGTTCGGTTCGCACCAGAACCCGCGAACGGACCGAAAGTTCGCACGAACTTTAGAACCCTATTAAATACAATGGGTGCGAACGTTGAAATCTAAAGTGCTAATTATAATGACTATTATGCATGTTATTGTCCTAAAAAGGGTTTAGGAACCCGGGTTCTGCACCAGGGGACATGTATCAATGCAAAAAATAAGTTTTAAAAACTGCAGTTTTTCTGGAGCAGTCATTTTAATGATGCATAAAGTGAAAAAAAAAGTCAAATATTCCTTTAAATATCATACCTGGGGGGTGTCTAAAGTATGCCTGTGAAGTGCCACGTGTTTCCCGTGTTTAGAACTGTCCCTGCACAAAATTACATTTCGAAAGGAAAAAAAGCCATTTAAAACTGCTTGCGGCTTTAATGTAATGTCTGGTCCCGGTAATATGGATGAAAATCTTTAAGAAAAATGGCATAGCTACCCCATCACACACCCCCCCCCCTACCCCAGCCCATTACCAGCCACTTTGGGTCTTGTATGGATATTAAGGGGAACCCCGCACACAAAATAAAAAAGGCCCTATATACTCTGAACAGCCGTATACAGGCGGTGCATACAAGACAGGGACTGTAGGTTTGTTCTTATGTAGAATCTGTTTGGAATTTTGAACAGGTACATTGTTTAAGTGTAGCTCCAGCCAAAAAATCTATTTTTAAGCTTTTTGGAAAACATAGGGAAGGGTTATCACCCCTGTAACATTTGTTTTGCTGTCTGTGCAGTGTGCACCTGTTCAGAACAGTTCACCTCACTTTCCGTCCTAATGACAAATGTTTTTTGAAAATTTGGGTTTTTTATTGAAACAAGAATTGGTGATAAAGCATCAGTGGCGACGGGACACTTTTTTTTCCCATATTAACTCTTACAGGAGAGAATTTGCCTTCCTAGGGGTAGATTTCCTCTCACTTCCTGTTATATCCTTCCGTTTGCAAGGAGGAGTCGTTTGTAAGTTGGATGTTTGAAAGTAGGGGCCTGCCGTATATACTCAGCTGAAATTTGCCCCTTACATGTTGGTGTTGCCACAACACTGTGAGCCCTCACAGTTACTCTTGGTGGGCGCATGAATGGGCCCTGCTGTGAATTATTAGATCAAGAATTGTAATTGCATGCCCCTGTTGAACAGGGGCTGAAAAATTGGGCCTTTGGTGGTGGTGGTGGTGGTGGTGTTGACACAACACTGTAAGGCCTCACAGTTAGTCTTGGTGGGCACAGGAATGGGCCCTGCTGTGAATTATTAGATCAAGAATTGTAATTACATGCCCCTGTTAAACAGGGGCAGAAAAATTGGGCCTTAGGCACTGGTGCCACAACACTGCAACCCCTCACAGATACTGTACTTGGAGCACAGCAATGAGCCCTGTTGCAAAGTATTGCATCAAAAATTGTAATTACACGCCCCTGTTAAACAGGGGCTGAAAAATTGGGCCTTAGGCACTGGTGCTGGTGCCACGACACTGCAACCTCTCCCAGATACTCTAGTTGGAGTGCAGGAATGAGCCCTGCTGCAAAGCATTGCGTAAAAAATTGTAATAACACGCCCCTGTTAAACAGGGGCTGAAAAATTGGGCCTTAGCCACTGGTGGCGGCACCCAGAAACAAAAATGTTCTTCCAAGCTATCATCATCAATCGGATCATTGAGGAGGAGGAGGATAGTCAGTCAACATAACAGGACAGTCTCTCAGCATCAGCATCAGTCTTGAAGGGATGTGACATTTGAAAATAAATTAGTCTGTTATATCAGCTTCAGGTGTTTGGTAGCTGGTGGTGATCCAAGACTGGTTCATCTTTATGAAGGTCAGTCGATCAACAGAGTCGGTGGACAGGCACACCCTGTGATCCGTGACAAATCCTCCAGCAGCACTGAATGTGCGTTCTGAAAGAACGCTGGATGCAGGACAGGCCAGTAGCTCAATTGCATACTGTGCAAGCTCTGGCCAGTGATCCATCCTCAAGACCCAGTAAGCCAGAGGATTTTCAGTGGGGAAGGTGTCCAAGTCTGACCTTGCCCCTAGGTATTCCTGCACCATGTATATCAGACGCTGGCGATGGTTGCTGGAACCGATCATACCTTGGGGCTGCGGACTAAAGAATTGTCTGAATGCATCGGTCAGACGGCCACCTTCCCCACCACTCCTTCTTTGACTGGCCGAAGCCTCAGCAACTCGTTGTCCAGGACCAGGTGTTTGTAACCTCCCAGTCTCTGGGAACGCGTTGCACAGACCTTTCTGCAAGGCCTCCCGGAGTTGTCTCATCATCTGCTCCCTCTGCAACGGTAAGATAAGGTCCGCAACCTTACCCTTGTACCGTTGATCAAGGAGAGTGGCCAGCCAGTAATGGTCCCTCTCCTTGATCCGAAGAATACGAGGATCCTTCCGCAGACTTTGCAGGATCAGGGAGGCCATGCAGCGTAGGTTAGCTGAGGCATTCGGTCCGGAGTCCTCTGGGTCACTAAGGACAACATGATCCGCAGCCACCTCCTCCCAGCCACGTACAAGTCCACTGGTTTCTTGGGACTGTAAATCATCCCTAAAAGACTGCTGATGATGATGCTGAGTGCCAGGCTCCACCTCCATGCTGACACAATCCTCCTCCTCCTCCTCCTCTTCTTCCTGTGCGATGGGTGGGACAGAAGGAACACTGTCTGGGTAAAGGGGGCCTTGAGAGGAAAGGAAGTCCTCCTCTTCCTGCCTCTGTTCTGCCTCAAGTGCCCTGTCCATTATTCCACGCAGCGTATGTTCCAACAGGTGGACAAGAGGTACAGTGTCACTGATGCATGCACTGTCACTGCTCACCATCCTTGTGGCCTCCTCAAATGGTGCCAGGACAGTGCATGCATCCCTGATCATGCCCCACTGGCGTGGTGAAAAAAAACCTGAGCTCCCCTGACCCTGTCCTGGTGCTGTAGTCGCACAGGTACTCATTGATGGCCCTCTGCTGCGTGTGCAGCCGCTGCAGCATGGCCAACGTTGAGTTCCACCTGGTGGGCATGTCACATATAAGGCGGTTCTTGGGCAGGTTCAACTCCTTTTGCAGCTCAGCCAGGCGAGCACTGGCATTATAAGATCTGCAGAAATGCACACAGACTTTCCTGGCCTGCCTCAGGACATTCTGTAAGCCCGGGTACCTGCCCAAGAACTGCTGCACCACCAGGTTAAGGATGTGAGCCACACAGGGCACATGGGTCAGTTGTCCCTGTCGGAGAGCGGAGAGGAGGTTGGTGCCATTGTCGCAAACTACCATTCCTGGCTTAAGCTGGCGTGGCGTCAACCACCTCTCGGCCTGCCCCTGCAGAGCAGACAGAACCTCTGCCCCAGTGTGGCTCCTGTCCCCCAAACACACCAGCGCAAGCACGGCATGGCATCTTTTTGCCTGCGTACTTGCGTAGCCCCTTGAACGCCTACGGGGCACCGCTGGTTCCGAGGACAAAGCACAGGAAGAGGCCGTGGAGGAAGAAGAAGAGGAGGGGGTGGAGGAGAGAGGTGTGTCACAACCAGTAGTAGCATTTTGAAGGCGTGGTGGTGGAACAACCTCCAACACTACTGCACCTTGTCCTGCATCCTTCCCAGCTGCCAAAAGAGTGACCCAATGGGCCGTGAAAGAAAGGTAACGTCCCTGTCCATGCCTGCTGGACCATGAGTCAGCGGTAATATGCACCTTACCGCTGACCGCCCTGTCCAGCGAGTCCAAGACATTGCCTTCCACATGCCGGTAGAGAGCCGGAATCGCCTTCCGTGAGAAAAAGTGGCGTTTGGGAACCTGCCACTGAGGAACCGCACATTGCACAAACTCACGGAAGGGGGCCGAGTCTACCAACTGAAAAGGCAGCAGTTGAAGCGCTAGCAATTTAGCCAAGCTAGCATTCAACCGCTGGGCATGTGGATGGGTGGGAGTGTTCCTTTTTCGACGGTCCAGCAGCTGGGGCAGGGAAATTTGCCTGCTAGAATCAGACGTCGGTGTACTGCTAGCAGAGTGCCCGCAAGTACTTGGCTGTGACACACCTAATTCTACACCTTCATTCCTCTCAGAGCCAGTTTCAGAGAGGACTGAAGGTATAGTGGGGTTGGAGATCCCAGCTGATGCAGTGCAAGAAGAGGTCAGCTTTGTTCTTTGGTGTGGGTCTTTAAGGTAGGCTTGCCAACGAGCTGCATGGCAGGTCAACATATGTCTGGTCAAGCATGTGGTGCCCAAGCGGGTGATGTTTTGGCCACGCGATATACGCTTGAGACATATGTTGCAAACAGCAGCTGTGCGATCTGATGCACTCGACTCAAAAAAGGCCCACACCAAAGAACTTTTTGAATAACGGGCAGAGGCAGCGCCCTGCACAGGCGCAGCTCTGCGGTGTGATTCCGTCGGTGTGCTGCCCTTACGCTGGCCCCCCGAGGGCATCCTGCCTCGTTGGAGATGTGCCTCCTCCTCATCCTCCTCCTCCTCCTCTCTCCTATTAGGCACCCACGTGGAGTCAGTGACCTCATCATCCCCTCCCTCCTCATCACTGGAGCCAATCTGGCAGTATGCTGCAGCTGCTGGAACATGACTGCCAGATTGGTGTCCTTCTTGCGCATCCCCTCTCTCTGCTCTCACGCTACTGCCTTCCTCTAGCTGGGTATCATCATCAGACCCTTCGAAACGCTGGGCATCCTCCTGGAGCATGTACCCAACACTGTGCTCAAACAGTTCGGGGGACTCCTCAGGAGGACATGGTTGGTCTAGGGAAGGAGTGACTGATGATGACATTGATACCAGGGAAGAGGACGCTTTGGCAGCTTCTTTGCCAGTACCCTGAGCCTGGGTGAGAGAGGATGAGGAGGATGAGGAGGGCTTGGTCATCCACTCTACCAAGTCTTCGGCATGATGCGGCTCAACGCGTCCAGCTGCCGAAAAGAAGGACAAGCGTGTCCCATGGCCACGTGCTGATGGTGATGCACCGCGTCCACGACCAGCACTGTTGTCTCTAGACACTTAGCCTGCTTGCCCTCTTTTATTGGCTCCTGACTGTCTGCCTCTCCTTGTTTGCCTTCCAGACATTCTAATGGCCTGCAGGGAAATGGGAAAACCAGCAGAACAGGCTAAGTTCAGGTGTAATATGGTCAGGAGGCACACTCCGCCCGCTGTAAGTGCCACAAAATCCTGTTGGTGTAACACACCAGGAAAAAGCAGCAATACAGGCTAAGTTCAGGTGTAATATGGTCAGGAGGCACACTCCGCCCACTGTAAGTGCCGCAAAATCCTGTTGGTGTAACACACCAGGAAAAAGCAGCAATACAGGCTAAGTTCAGGTGTAATATGGTCAGGAGGCACACTCCGCCCGCTGTAAGTGCCGCAAAATCCTGTTGGTGTAACACACCAGGAAAAAGCAGCAACACAGGCTAAGTTCAGGTGTAATATGGTCAGGAGGCACACTTCGCCCGCTGTAAGTGCCGCAAAATCCTGTTGGTGTAACACACCAGGAAAAAGCAGCAATACAGGCTAAGTTCAGGTGTAATATGGTCAGGAGGCACACTCCGCCCGCTGTAAGTGCCGCAAAATCCTGTTGGTGTAACACACCAGGAAAAAGCAGCAATACAGGCTAAGTTCAGGTG
The DNA here is from genome assembly GCA_029206835.1 of Rana muscosa. Taxonomy (NCBI): domain Eukaryota; kingdom Metazoa; phylum Chordata; class Amphibia; order Anura; family Ranidae; genus Rana; species Rana muscosa. The sequence continues at coordinate 383,859,222 of CM055118.1, forward strand.
TAATATGGTCAGGAGGCACACTCCGCCCGCTGTAAGTGCCGCAAAATCCTGTTGGTGTAACACACCAGGAAAAAGCAGCAATACGGGCTAACTTCAGGTGTATAATGTGCAGGAGGCTTAGCAACAATGACACTGACACTTTCCCCTGCCTATCCTTCTCTCTCCCTGCACACAAGGTTTATCAAAGTATATGACACTGACACTCTCCCTGCCTATCCTTCTCTCTCCCTGCACACAAGGTTTAGCAAAGAATATGACACTGACACTGTCCCCTGCCTATCCTTCTCTCTCCCTGCACACAAGGTTTATCAAAGTATATGACACTGACACTCTCCCTGCTTATCCTTCTCTCTCCCTACACACAAGGTTTAGCAAAGAATATGACACTGACACTCTCCCTGCCTATCCTTCTCTGTCCCTACACACAAGGTTTAGCAAAGAATAGATTTGACACTGTCCCTGCCTATCCTTCACTTTCCCTGCTCCGGAACACACTACACGAGGCCGCCGCGCTGGCGGCCTTTTATAGTGTGGGGCGTGTACTAAACCCCCTCAGCTATAATTGGCCACAGGCATCCTGCCTGTGGCCAATCATTGCTCTCCTCGCTGCCGGCGCTGTGATTGGCCAAGCATGCAGGGTCACAGTGCATGCTTGGCCAATCACAGCGCCGGGATTACACTGCGATGGCGCAGTGTATTGTGGGCCGTTCGCGTCACTCGAATTTGGCGCAATCGGCCCAAATCGTTCGTTGTTCGCCGAACGCTGCGAACAGCCGATGTTCGAGTCGAACCTATGTTCGACTCGAACACCGAGCTCATCCCTATTCGTGACATTAGGAACCGATTGAAAAGCTGCGTAGCAGTTATTAAAATTGTCTTCCAACTTAGTGTATAGAAGTTTGTTTTTTCTTTTGTGAACTGCAGCTAATTGCATCAATTTGCCACGGATAACAACTTTATGAGCTTCCCACAATGTAAGAGCTGAAACCTCGTTATTATCGTTAAATGTGAGATAGTCAGTGAGAGCTGTTTCGATGTCTAAACAGTGCAATGTATGTGACAGCATGGATTCGTTAATACACCACGTCTTATCATGAGACCTAGGTATTGGTGAGGCTAGAGTGATGGAAAGGGCGCAGTGATCTGTCCATGAATATGGGGTAATTATAGAAGACTTGATCTCAGGCAATATACTTGAAGGAGTAAAAATATGATCAATCCGGGAGAAAGATTTGTGGGGATATGAGTAATGTGTATAATTTCTTCTAGATGGATTAACTTCCCTCCATGTATCAGCCAATTTGTGTGTGGACAATAGATTCCGTAGGGAATGCTTGTGAGTAGTAGAAGTAGGTTTGGATGGGGATTTGTCTAAGAATGGAAAAACCGTCATATTAGAGTCTCCGCATATCACAACCATTCCAACTTTATGTGTATCCACCAATTGGAAGAGGTGTGATAAGAACGCTTCCGGACGTTTATTCGGGGCATAGTATGATACTACGGTGATTAAATTATCTGCAAGAAGACCAGTAAGTAAAATATATCTGCCCTCTGGATTATTGATTTGTGAAATGAGAGTGAATGGCATTGATCGGTGGAATCCAATAAGGGTTCCACGTTGCTTGGTTGTGGCTGAAGCTACAAAGAATTGAGGATAGGTGGAAGATAAGAATTTAGGAAAAACTTTGTCAGTGAAGTATGTTTCCTGAAGACAGATAATATGTGCCTTCCTAGCCGCAAAAGATCGCATATCCTTGGCACGTTTCTGAGGTATATTAAATCCTCGTACATTTAAGGATAATATGTTTATGGGGGCCATAGCAGTCTGGAAATGGTGTTTTTAGGTGAAGGGGTAAAACCCCCGATTAAAGCTGGAATCATCCCCAGGAGAGAAAGAAGACAGGAAGGGAGGAAGAAAGAAGTAGAGAAGAAGTAAAAAAAATAAAAGATGAAAAACCCTTGAGAATATATAAACAATTACTGCATAACAATATGTAAAGAGGGTGTGAGAACGTCTCAGGGGCACAGCAAGTGCACCCCAAGAGGTTCCAAAATCACCGTCCAACTTCCGTTTAATATCGGGAGTCGAAGGGTGTAAGGAAGGCGACATGAAATTCCATGTGGCCATTCAGCACCGGAGAACCTACTAAACAGTACAAATGAACTTAATATAACAGCAACCATAAATTGTAGAGGAAAAAAATAAATAGGGGAGAAAAAAGGGGGGGAGGGGAAACGGGAGGCAAAAATATGTTAACATCAGAATCTATGTGAACCTATATAAGGTGGGAGGGGGGAAAAAATAATTTATTTTTTTTAATTATTTAAAAAGTAAATAAAAAATAATAATAATTTAAGTCAACCAGGTGACTAAAGCGAGTTATGAGTGTAATTCATGAATATGATCTAGCACAATAAGCTAAAAAATTAAAGTGATGAGCAAGCTGGGAAATTGATTGAAGTCAGTCCATGGAGTCGACATTAGGTGGTAACAGGGTCTCATAGCGTCCACGTTTGTGTAGATTTTGACGGGTGGAGGCAGATGAATCTTGTTTGGAGGATGATCGTGGCGTTGAACGTCTACGTGGCTGAACTGTGTTTTCGGATTGATCCAAAAGGTCCAAATCAGGCAGAACTGTTTGTAATTCTTCTGGGGTACGACAAACATATTTTGTTTCCAAATGGGTGAAGCGCAGGGAGAAAGGGAAACCCCAGTGGTATATTATCTGGTGCTGTTGTAAAACTTGTAGAAAGGGTTTTAATGCCCTTCTCTTGGTTATTGTAAGTGGAGAAAGGTCTGCAAATAGCTGATAAGTATTACCTTGAAAGGTTAGGGCAGAATTACCTCTGGCCGCAGTTAGTATTTGTTCTTTTGTCTTGTAATAGTGGAACCTAACAATTATATCCCTGGTGGGACCGTTAGGCTTACGAGGGGCTAAGGCCCTGTGCACCCTATCCATTTCCAGTCTTTCCACTGGGGTGCCAGGGAGAAGTTCTTGAAAAAGTGCAAGTATAGTAGCTTGTAAATCCAGTACATGTTCAGGTATTCCTCTAATTCTCAAGTTGGATCGTGTGTCTCTGTTCTCCTGGTCCTCCAACCTTGTTTGCAAGATAAGTTTTTCCTCTTTTAACTGGTCCAATTCCTCAAAATGTTGCTGGGTGTAAGATTCTAGTTCATCCACCCTCACCTTTAGTTCAGCAGTTCTCTGCCCAATCTCCCTAATTTCCTTAGTGAGCCTGTCAGTAATTTCATCTGAAGTCTGTTTCAATGCCTTTTGTAATATTCTCTCAAATTGTTTAAACATATTAGGTTTAACAGTGGTTTGTATCTGTTCATCTTCAGAGTCAGTCTCATCTCCACACAGTTGTGCCTTAGAGCTAGGTGACAGAGATATTGAGGAGCGCAGTGTATTATGTTGTGAGGTACTCGGCGGCGCCATTTTGGAAAATGCCCTGCCTGACATCTCCTTTTGTTTCCCTGTTTTTAGTTTGATTTTGGTACCTTTTGTCACCATTCTTCCGTCTCAGGCGTGTTCCTGGAGGTATGCGGTAATGTCAGTGATGATTTTAGAAGTCGCTGCGGCTCTCGGTTCTCCGGTCTGACTAGCCTAGGAGCGGAGCTCTAAGGAAGCGTGACTGTTCCCTCAGGCATCCGCGCATGCATCCTCATCATCCACTCTTCTAACCACTTGAAGACAAAGCCCTTTCTGAAACGTTTTGTTTACATGAAAACATATTTTTTTTGCAAGAAAATTATGTTGAATCCTCAAACATTATATATTTTTTTAAAGCAAAGGCCCTACAGATTAAAATGGTGGGTGTTGCATTTTTTTTCCCCCACACAGTATTTGCGCAGCGATTTTTCAAACGCATTTTTTGGGGGAAAAATACACTTTTTTTTATTTGAATGCACTAAAACACACTATATTGCCCAAATGTTTGCTGAAATAAAAAAGATGATCTTAGGTTGAGTACATAGATACCAAACATTACATGTTTTAAAATTTCGGACAAACGCGCAGTGGTGACAAACTACATACATTTTTAAAAGCCTTTAAAAGCCTTTACAGGTTACCACATTAGATTTACAGAGGAGGTCTACTGCTAAAATTACTGCCCTCGATCTGACCTTCACGGTGATACCTCACATGCATGGTGCAATTGCTGTTTACATATGACGCCAGACCGACGCTTGTGTTTGCCTCTGCGCAAGAGTAGGGCGGGACAGGGGTGCTTTTTTTATTTTTATTTTATTATTAATTTTGCTTTTTTATTTTATTTTTAAACTGTTCCTTCCATATATTTTTTTTTATCATTTTTATTGTTATCTCAGGGAATGTAAATATCCCCTATGATAGCAATAGGTAGTGACAGGTACTCTTTTTTTGAAAAAAATGCGGTCTATTAGACCCTAGATCTCTCCTCTGCCCTCAAAGCATCTGACCACACCAAGATCGGTGTGATAAAATGCTTTCCCAATGGCGCTTTTTATATCTGGGGGGGGTCATTCCCTCCCACTGCTTGTAAAAGCAGTCCAGAGGCTAATTAGCTGCTAGGTATGCCCACCATTAGAATACCTCCCTTCATTCACCCACTTCTAATGATGGGCATACATGCACCATTTATATATGCCGAAGCATGGGGGCATCCTCCCGCAAATGTTATGCCGTGTACACACGGTCGGACTTTTCCACGGGCAAGCCTCCGTCGGAATTTCGACCATATGTACGAGGCATTAGGAGCAAAATCGCTCCTCCGCCCCTGCTGCCCCCATGCTTCGGCATATATGCTCTTTTTTTTTAACTGTGGTGGTGAAATCACCTCCTACAGCACTGGAGTCGCAGGGATCAGGCCTGTCTCTGCGAACGCTGCAGTTATGTGTGTTGTGTTTTGTAAGTGACAGTGATCGATCGATACTGCACTTGGGTGGCCTGGGCTGGACGGAGGGGCAAAACGCAGGTGCTAGCAGGTATCTGGGCTGATCCCGCTAACACTGTGTTTTTGGGAACCCTAAACTGCTGGGGACGCTAGTATAGATCTGATCAGATCAGATATTGATCCGTTCAGATACTATACCACTAAGGGAGGTGTATGCTTCACGCGTGGGTGTTAGCGTTACTGGCACTAACCTGACGCTGCCTGGGGCGACGCAGACCCCATCTGTCTATAAAATCTAATTGATATCACCCGCCGGGCGATCAGGGGGTTAAACCTTTATTGGGTTATAGACAGCGGGTGCCCTGACACTATAAAAAGCAAACTAACTAACCAGCGTCACCCGTAACACTTATACGGTGATCACTGGTGAAAGGGTTAACTAGGGGCAATCAGGGGGTTAAAACCTTTATTAGGTAATATATGGGGGTACCTGATGCTATAAACACCTGGCGGCGAACCTAAAAAAATAACTGGCTACCTAGCGGCACCAGCATAACAAATACAGCGATCAGGAAAACGATCGCTTAGTGACACTGGTGATAGGGGATGAAAGGGTTACCTGGGGGGGCGATCAAGTGGTTAAACCTTTATTAGGTAATATATGGGGGTACCTGATGCTATAAACACCTGGCAGCGAACCTAAAAAAAATAACTGGCTACATAGCGGCCCCACCGACACTAAAACAGCGATCAGAAAAACGATTGCTTAGTGACAGTGATGATAGGGTGTGAAAGGGTTACCTGGGGGGCGATCAAGGGGTTAAACCTTTATTAGGGGGGGTTAGGGGGCTACCCTGGACCTAAAGGGACCTAACACTAACTGCCCTGACACTTTTACAGTCACAAATGTCACTGTTTGCAGTGATCAGTAAATAAATGATCACTGCAATCTGTGACACTGTGACTGGGGTCTGAGGGGTGATCTGGGGGGTGACTGGGGGGGCGATCATGTGCCTATGTGTCCTGGTGTCAGTGTACTGTTCGTGCACTAACCTAAAGTCTTCTCTCCATGGCGCTCCGGTCTATGTGAGCGCCGCATGGAGATATGATATCGCTTCCTCTGCCTGTGTTTACATTACACAGGCAGAGGAAGCATCCCATTCGCGGGAGCAATCGCGAGGGGGTGGCCAGAAACCAATGGCCGCCCCCTCATCACGGATCGCTCCCGAACCGATACTGATCGCTCCATGTACCGGAGGGGGGTCCGATCGGACCCCCCACCCATACAAAGGCAGTCACGTACAGGTACGTGATTGTGCCTGTCCGTGCCATTTTGCCGACGTATATATATATATACAGTGAGTGGTCGTTAAATGGTTAATTTCTAAAAGCTAAACGTGTTTTAGGTAGGATTAAAAATAAGCAAAATTTGCACTGTTGTTTCTGGGCTGTACTACGGGTGCAAACAACAACTAACATACTCATATGTAGTATCACTGCAATCATCAGGGGCAGGAGAATTTATTTTGGGTTTTTCTTTGGTGGAAGGATATAATAGTAGCAACAAATATACAGCTAAATTTAAAAAGAAGTTTAATTTTTTACAAATTTGGGCCAGTTTTTCTTTGATAATAAATAAAAATCGGGAGATATCCATTACCATTTACCACTAAATGAAAGCCCAATTTGTCCTGAAAAAAACGCGGTATAATCCACCTGGATGCACAAAGTAGTTTTGATGATATGTACGATTTTACTAACACATGTCAAAGTTGCAAAGTTGTGCTTAGGCATTAAGATTTGTTTTACATTTATGCCGCGTACACATGACCGTTTTTCATGACGAGAAAAATGCAATTTTTTTAATTGGTCATTAAAAACGGTCGTGTGTAGGCTCCAGAGCTTTTTTCGCGACGTGAAAAATGGCCATTAAAAATTTCAAACATGCACTATTTTTTTTCGTCGTTTTTCTCGTCATGAAAAACGGTAATGTGTATGCTTTAACGACGTGAAAAAAATGCGCATGCTCAGAAGTTATGAGACGGGAGCGCTCGTTCTGGTAAAACTAGTGTTCAGAATGGAGATAGCACATTTGTCACGCTGTAACGGACTGAAGAGCACGAGTCTGAAAAGCGCGAATCGTCTCTCACCAAACTTTACTAACACGAGGATCAGCAAAAGCAGCCCAAAGGGTGGCGCCATCCGAATGGAACTTCCCCTTTATAGTTCCGTCGTACGTGTTGTACGCCACTGCGCTTTGCTCGAGCATTTTTTTTCACGATAGTGTGTAGGCAAGGAAGGCTTGAGAAGAATCACGTCGAGAAAAACTTCGTTTTTTACAATGACATTAAAAACGGCCGTGTGTACGCGGCATTAGACACAAAGGGGTCGCGGTCTTTTTTTTTCTCCGGGGGGCATGGCCTACGAATGGCGGAGTGAAGAGACATGCTGTGAAGGAGCTCCGTGACCTCTGTATATCCCCGAGGCATCCCCTGTGTGTATCCCGGTGAAAGGCTTGGAGGACTGGGGCTGGGGAGTGGAGGAACTGAGTGAACTGTGACTGTGAACTGTGACTGCGCTTTGTGAACTACGCTCTGTGAATTGTGACCAGGCGGCGTCTCCAGCTCACTCACGCAGCTTCCCCACCAGCCACTCTGAAGTGTCTCTCATCCCAGCTGATAAGATTCTACCACAGGACATCAGCCTGTCAGCACTAGCCTATCTAGCTTATCTCTGGCACAGGCATCTACTTGGAGCCCAATCCCTGGGGAGTGAAGCAAGGCTTACCACCTCAAGGAGCATCAAGGAGCGGCATTTTCCATGGGAACTCTGAGCGGTCTGCATCGCAGGTGAGACTGTTCATGGGACGTGGTTCCCAGATGTATACTCAGCAATTGAGCTTGTATAACGGCGCTGATATGCCTCCCTATGTGTGATCACCTATTTGCTCCTTCCACCTTCTCCCCCCACAGCTGCCTTTGCTGCACATTGTTGGTCATTGATTTTGCCATGGACTTATTCATTGATTTATTCATTGACTGCTCAGTTTTTTAGCATCAGGTTATCTCGGTGCTGTTCTGTCCGTCCTGATCTAACATTATATGAACTTAATTACATCTGCAGCCTGTGATTGTTACCTCTGTGGGACTAGGAATGACGGGATGAGAGACATGCTGTGAAGGAGCTCTCTTGTTATTTTTTTTTCTTTTGTGTTATTTTTAAACTCCGGGACCTCCGTACATCCCCTAGCACATCCTCTGGGCACCCTCCGTGGCCTTCCCTATGAAAGGCCTGGAGGGCTGGGGAGTGAACCGTGGCCAAAAAGCCCATGCAAAAGTTGACACAACAGACACTGCGGCATGAACACCGGCTGTAAACAGAAGACAAGATCTGCCACAAGGAAACTACCGGTGAATACCACTCAAGGGGATATTCAGCGCTATCTTATCTCACCCCAGCCTGTGTCCCAGAACGTGGGAGATCCAGCGCGACGCAAATTGGACCGCATCACAGGAACAAGGTCAGGCTCCATTTGGAGGTCCTCCGGGTCAGGCGGAGAGCAGGAGAGAGGGGAGACTGGACGAGCAAGTATTAGAGCACAGATTTCTGAGGATTCCTTGAGAGCGCCCACATTAACAAAGATGGAGGAGGCCGCGGACATTAAGGCTGACATTAAAGCTATGTTAGCGACGCTCCCTACGCGACAGGACATAGCTGCTCTGCCTATGTGACAGGATATTGAAGCAATGATCCTCCGGATGGAGGAGACGCATCGCCAGGACTTACAAGTGGTAAGGGCAGATATGAAAATACTGTCAGATAGGGTGACGGAGAGAGAGGCCTCTATAGTGTCTATTGAACACCGGGTAGGTGCTATTGAGAAAGCTCAAGATAACCAGGCGGATACAGTAGAAGAGCTACAGCTACAGATGGAAGTCCTTGAGGATAGAAGTTGCAGGAATAACCTGCGACTTCGGGGACTCCCGGAAGCCACGGAGTCAGAAGATCTGGACATTAAAATAAAAGCGGTGTTCCGGACAATTTTAAAATCACCGCAGGCAGAGATCGAAATAGAGAGGGTCCATAGAGCCCTTGGCCCTAAATCCCAAAATGTGGAAAGACCCAGGGACATTATATGCTGTCTATACAGATATCAACAAAGAGAACAAATTCTTAGGGCAGCATGGGACATGGGGGATATTGTTTATGAGGGGGCACACATAAAGGTTCTTCAGGACTTGTCGCGAGCTACACTTCAGCGAAGGGCATGCTTGCGGCCAATTTTAGATCTAGCTAAAGAACAGGGGTGTTCCTATAGGTGGGGGTACCCACTTGCAGTGACTTTCCGTAGGGCAGCAAATTAATTTACTCTTCGAACAATGGCAGAGTTACCAGACTTTTTTTTGTTTATAGAAGTGACACCGATCCAGACTCCAAATTGGCTACTGCCGATCACCTACTTAGGGAAGCGTCGGGGGCCAGCAACTTCCCGGGACAATGGAGGAACCCAGATGCAGGACGACGCCAACTAGGTAGTGGTTCCATACAGGGATTGACGGGGGACTCAAATCTAAATCCAGGGCCTATTCCGACAACATTAGACAGAAAATAGAAGAAATATAGAAGGAGACTCTGGCATCTTTTGAGCGGCCCCCAAAAACGTTGAGATTAAAAGGACTTTCTAGAGGGATAAAGGCGGGGAGTATGGGAGATCGCAGGCAGGATGATTTAATGCAAAAAAAAATAATTCTCACGATTAATAATAACAAAAAGTTTTTTCTTTAGGTATTTTATATGCAGAGGTTCCTTTTTAAATATCTATTTAACAATTTTCCTTTTGATAGGGGATATGTTCCCCCCCCTTTTTTTTTTCTTTTTGCAAACCGTCTCAGGAATCTGGGCGGCGATTTGACACATTTAAGTAAAGAGTGGTTCACACTCAGGAGTTTTTAACATTACACTACACTACACTACTCTCACATTGCACCACACAATACACCATATTATTCCTGCTGGGCCTCCCATCTCCTGGCCTATACATAATAGCCATCTTCACCTTTCTATATTGTCGGATGGATCCTCTCTTTTTTTTTTTTTTGGGAGGGGGGTATATATATGAGATTTGAGTCCCTCCTTTTTTTTTCCTATTTTTTTTCTTTCTTAAATAGATACAAGCCGATAAAGGAGATACAGGCAATTAAAGTATAAGGGGGTGTCTTCTTTCTTTGGGTTTTGGGGAGGGGAGGGAGGGAATAAAGGGGAGGGCTTATGTTCTTTTTTTCGTTCCAAGAATTAAGAAATTAAAATATAAAGTTTAAGAGGAATGATAGAGGAACGATAGAGAAGAAGAATATACGAATATATGAATATACGAATAGACGGAGGAATATGGGGTTCGGTCTTTTGGGGGGTGAGGGGGAAGAAAATGGGGTCTAGGACCATCGGTTCGATACAGAGAGAGGAGGGTGGGGACCACCGTAAAGATATACGAGCCCCATAGGTGGTATATAGGGGATACCCTGTTTTTTTTTCCTTGGGACCTAGTTAAATGTGATAAATACTGAGCTATGTAGTATTTTGTTATTCTCTGCAGAAATGGGGTGATATATATAAAGGGGGAAGATGTGATCTTATGCTTTTGGTGGCCTAAGGATGGTCAAGGAGATAGATACTCGTATTGCATACCACCCCTCTGTCCTCTCTCCCCCCCCCCCCTCCTCCCCTACCTTCACTACTTAGATAAATTAGATAGCGGCCACCTTCTCCTTGATTGTGCCTTCTATTTATTGTATTATTTTTTATATATTTTTTTGGGCCCCTAGATATAAAAATAAATAGGGGAATACGAGGGGACCTGGAGCAGGCTTTCACAGGTCCTTCTGACCATTCCAGGTACACGCACCCAAATAGGTAGACGCTCAAATACCGTTCAACCGGTGAGTGTTTTTTCTTTTTTAGCATATAGCTAATTGTATTAGGTAGAGGGGAGGTTTTGTGTTCCTACTCCCCTTTCTTTCTTTTCTTTTTTTTTTTCTCCTTCCCCCCCCCCCCCCTCCCTCCTACTATCTTTCTCTTCTGACCACAAATAGAAGATGGATACTTTGGAAATACTATCATTAAATGCTAAGGGGTTAAATACGCCAGAAAAAAGGAGGATGCTCCTGCATGATTTACGGCGTCTGGAAATAGACATCGCCTTCATACAGGAGACACACTTCAGAGATGATAAAACCCCGATTCTAAAAAACCGGACGTTCCCAACAGTATACCATTCGACTAACCAAATAGCCAAATCAAAAGGGGTCTCGATTATCCTTGCCGGGAGAATCCCGTGGACCCATATAGATACTATGAGAGACCCAACAGGACGATATATATATTCGTGAAGGGTAAAATAGGAGGTATAGGAGTTACATTAGCAACTGTGTATGCACCCAATGACCATCAAGAGGCCTTCTTAGATAAAGTGATTAAACGTTTGATGGAATTTACAGAGGGTCATTTGATTTTAGGGGGAGACCTAAATATAACACTAGCCCCGAAACAGGATACCTCCTCGGGAGTATCATCGATTCCCCTTAGTGCACGAAATCGAGTAGCCCAAACTTTATACAAAAATCAACTGACTGATGTATGGCGGCTGTTCCACCCTAAAGAAAAAGACTATACGTTCTATTCCCCTCCCCATAAAACATACTCGCGGATAGATTATTTCCTTGTTCCTCATGCTCAACTACACTCAGTTACAATGACCAAAATCGGCGTGATCACGTGGTCAGACCACGCACCTATTTTTTTGACTTATGAATTACAGGATCCCACTCGGACCAGATTTAATCAATGGAGATTGAATGAAAGTCTTCTACAGGATAGAGAGATCCTGGAAGATGTGATTAAAGAAATACAATTTTACTTCCAAACTAATGATACCCCAGACTGTGACCCAGGAGTCATCTGGGAAGCACATAAGGCGGTCATTCGTGGAGTGCTGATTAAACATGGAACATGGGTCAAGAAGAAACGAACAGAACAGTTAAAAAATTTACTAGAGGAATTAGCTAGACTAGAGTCAAAACATAAACAGACACGTTCATTATCACTGGAGAGAAATCTCATTGATAAACGAACACAAGTCTCAGATCTTCTTTACTACTAAGCTAAAGCAGCCCTACAGAAATGCAGGAAGTTCTCATATGATTTCGGGGGTTAAATGTGGGAAACTACTGGCCAGAACCTTACAAGAACAGAAGTTAAGTAATTATATACCACATATTATCTCCTCGAATAAATCTAAGGTAACGAAACCACAGGAGATAGTAAGAGAATTCCAAGAATTCTACCATACTCTCTATAATTTAGAGAGTAAACCTCCTACGCAGGAGCAAATAGATTGTTATCTCTCAGAGTCATTAATGACAAGACTTTCAGAAATAGATAGAGAGAAATTGGAGGATCCCATAACTAGAGACGAAGTAGAGGAAGCTGTAGGTTCTATGAAATTGGGGAAAGCCCCGGGACCGGATGGCCTTACGGCACAATATTATAAAATACTATTTCCCTATCTTTCTGAATACATGGTTAAGCTTTTCAACGACCTAGGGTCTTCAGCTACTTTAACGAAAGATACCCTATTAGCATATATCACAGTGATACCAAAAGAGGGGAAAGACCCAGCCGCATGCGGAAGTTATCGTCCAATTTCCTTGTTAAATACAGATCTGAAATTGTTCTCTAAAGTTCTGGCGAATAGGATTCAACAGTTTGTGCCAAATCTGATACATCTAGACCAAGTGGGATTTGTTCCCACAAGAGAAGCTCGTGACAACACAACGAAAGTCATCAATCTTCTACAGATAGCCAATAAAACACAGACGCAATGTGTATTTTTGAATACAGACGCAGAGAAGGCCTTTGACAGGGTTAATTGGAAGTGGATGTGGGCAGTCCTTCAACACGGAGGGTTCGGAAGTAAGATACTACGGTGGATTGCCGCTATATATTCCTGCCCAACGGCTCGGGTCCGGGCGAGTGGAATATTATCAGAACCCTTCCCTTTTACAAATGGGACAAGACAGGGATGCCCCCTGTCCCCACTCCTCTTTGCCCTGTCATTGGAACCGTTTCTCAGCACAGTGCGATTGAACCAGGATATTTTAGGGATTCAAATAGGCAATATTCAATGTAAAATTTCGGCTTACACGGACGACATGTTGTTCACCCTTACTAACCCCCTGATTACGATTCCAAATTTGATGAGGGAATTTGAGAAATACGGGGCACTCTCGAATCTCCGTATTAACTTTAAAAAATCTGAAGCAATGGGGGTTAATCTAATACCCACATCGCTAACACAGATGAAACAAAATTATAAGTTTAAATGGACAGACAGAGCCTTAACCTATCTAGGAACGTTAATTCCAAGAAATATAGCTAAGATCTATGAGTTAAATTTCCCCCCGCTATTGCAAAAGGTCAAGAGCCTCTTAGACAAATGGAGTTCCGGCTTGCATACCTGGATAGGACGCTGTAATATCATTAAGATGAGTATACTTCCCAAATTCCTATATCTACTACAGGCACTACCAATAAATATTCCGATGAGTTTTTTTAAACAAACTCAGAAGATAATATTTGAATATACATGGGCACATAAACAACCAAGGATGCAACGGAAACAATTAATGTATATTAAGAGAGAGGGAGGCCTGGCTGTACCGGATATACGGAAGTATTATCAAGCAGCACATTTGAATAGAGTTGTGGACTGGAACAGGCATGTAGACACTAAACTATGGGTACAAATTGAAAATGCGCAGTCTCCAGTACCCTTAAGTGGAGCACCATGGTGCTACGCTGCATTACCAAGAGAGGTGACTGCCAGCCCGGTGGTGGGTAACACGGTCAGGTTATGCTCAACCCTGCTTCCCACTATTGGAGTAACACCTATGTCCTCTCCCTTATATCCAATATTAGGTAACCCTCTCTTCCAGCCAGGTTGTGGAGAGAGCGCATTTCAATATTTAATGAGAAAAGGATATACCCGAGCACTTAAATATATACATAATGGAACATGGCTCACAATAAAGGAGCTGATGGAACAAGGAAACACTATTAGATTAAAATTTTGGAACGCCCTACAGATCACTCATTTTCTTGGCACTCTACCGAACCCGGGACAGTTTGACAGACCCCTAACTATATTTGAGAAACTCTGTAATGAGAAGGGAGCAATATCGCACACATTATCTATATGCTATGGACTTTTGATCACACAGCCGGAAACCCACCCCCTGAAATGTGTGCAGGAATGGGAAAAGGAACTGGGGAGGATCTTTAGCCTGGAACAGCGACAGAAGATGTTGAGGCTGACACATGAGACATCAATATGTGTTAAAATACAAGAAACCAATTTTAAGATTTTTTCTAGGTGGTATAGAACACCAGAGAAGCTCGGGAAAATGTTTCTGGAGGTCTCAGATCGGTGTTGGAGATGTCAAGAAGACAAAGGCACTATGTTGCACATCTTCTGGGACTGCACCAGGCTAAGGCGTTTTTGGCTGGGGATCAAACAGATCCTCCAATGCTGTACGGAACTAACAATACCGGAGGACCCGGCGTTCTTCCTTCTACATGCTAATCAGATACCTGAGAGGACATATAAGGAATCATGCATCCCTCACCTTTTAGATGCTGCAAAGGCATGTATTCCGTTAAAATGGAAATCATCATCACCACCGACAATTGAGATGTGGATACGTAAGGTGAAGGAGGTCAATAAACTAGAAGACTTAGTCCTCTCCGTACGCCAACAGCAGGGAAAGTATTCCGAGACTTGGTCTGCTTGGAATGCCTTCCTTGCCTCGGATGAGGTGAGAATCCTCCTTGAGAATGGAGGAAGAGACCTGAGGAGATTTAAGTATTTAGGGCTTTGTGGTGGTCATGGAGGGAGAGAGAAGGGGAGGGAGGGGGTGTTTGTTTGTTTGTTTGTTCCCCCTTTTGTTTCCCTTTTTCTTTTTTTTCCTTTTTTTTGTTGTCCTTTTTTCCCGCCTTGAAGAGGAGGGTATGTTTTAGATGTATTGTGTTGTTAGGTTAGTGGAATTATTGATAGGGAATTTGAAATAATATGTATGTATGGATATTCTGTATTTGCGTGTATTGATAAAATAAAATAAAAAATAATTAGAAAAACCCAATGGATCCAGTACACACAACCCATCCCAACAGTACTGCTCACTGAATGACTGAGCTGTCATCCTGTATATAGAGGAAGAGGCAGGGATAGTAGTGATATTTTTAACCAAATATGGAAATGGTCGTATTTGGTCAATGTCATTGCCCACATACGGCCTGTCACCATTTTTGGGCAGTGTTGTCCGTTAACCAGGAGGCCCCCCAGATCCCATTCCTCCCTATGTGAATGATTAGAAGTACATAGTACCCCTACTCATTCACCATTTTTTTTTAAAGTTAATAAAAATACAACACCAGTTTTTGACAAGTCCGACCCAAGCGAAAAAAAAAAAGTTGCCTGCAGAACACGACTAGGGATGAGCCGAACACCCCCCGGGTTCGGTTCGCACCAGAACATGCGAACAGGCAAAAAAAATTTGAACACGCGAACACCATCAAAGTCTATGGGACACGAACATGAAAAATCTAAAATGCTAATTTTAAAGGCTAATTTCGCGTACACACGACCGTTTTTAATGACGAGAAAAATGCCATTTTTTTAAATGGTTATTAAAAATGATCGTGTGTGGGCTTCAGAGCATTTTTCACGACGTGAAAAATGGCCATGAAAAAATTGGAACATGCTCTAATTTTTCTCGTCGTTTTTCACCTCGTCGATTTTCTCATCATGAAAAATGGCCGTGTGTAGGCTTTAACGACGTGAAAAAAAATGCGCATGCTCAGAATCAAGTATGATTTTAATGATGCTTAAAGTGAAACAATAAAAGTGAAATATTCCTTTAAATTTCGTACCTGGGGGTTTTGTATAGTATGCCTGTAAAACAGCACGTGTTTCCCGTGTTTAGAACTGTCCCTGCACAAAATGTCATTTCCTGAAGGAAAAAAAGTAATTTAAAACCACTCGCGGCTGTAATGAATCCCTGGGTCCCCGGCAATACAGATCAAAGTCATTGAAAAAAACGGCAGGGGTCCCCCCCAGTACATTACCAGGCCATATGGGTCTGGTATGAACCCCTGCTGTTTTTTTTAATGACTTTTATCTGTATTGCCGGGACCCGACAATTAATTAATAGATGCAGTAGTTTTAAATGATGTTTTTTCTTTCAAAAATTACATTTTGCGCAGGGAACCAAAAAAAATGCATGGGGGTCCCCCCAAATTCCATATCAGGCCCTTCAGGTCTGGTATGGATATTAAGGGGAACCCCGTGTCAAAATTTAAAAAAAAAATGGCGTGGGGTGCCCCCCAAAAATCCATACCAGACCCTTATCCGAGCACACAACCTGGCAGGCCGCAGGAAAAGAGGGGGGATGAGAGAGCGCCCCCCCCTCCTGAACCGTACCAGGCCACATGCCCTCAACATGGGGAGGATGTCCCCATGTTGATGGGGACAAGGGCCTCATCCCCACAACCCTTGCCCGGTGGTTGTGGGGGTCTGCGGGCAGGGGGCTTATCGGAATCTGGAGTCCCCTTTAACAAAGGGGACCCCCAGATTCTGCCCCCCCCTATGTGAATTGGTAACGGGTACATTGTACCCCTACCATTTCACAAAGAAAGTGTAAAAGATTGTAAAAAAACACACAGACACAGTTGGGAAAGTCCTTTTTTTTAAATAAAAAAATAAAAAAAACATTCCAGCGATGTAATCCAGTCTGTCCAGTGTTGTTCTCTATGTCCCGCGGTGATCCGATGTCCAGCGCTGTAGTCTCCTCCAGTCTCCACTCCACACAAAACCCCCACGACGTAAGAGGGGGCGGGGTCACCCATCACATCATAGGGTAAGCCCCAGATTTCCCTACTTGCCGTGGAATAGCCAATGACGTAGGCGGCACCCCACCTACGTCATTGGCTATTCCCCGGCAAGCGGGGAAAGCCGGGGCTTACCCTATGATCTGACGGGTGACCCCGCCCCCTTGTACGTCAGACCCCGCCTACGTCATTGGCTATTCCCCCGGCAAGCGGGGAAACCTGGGCTTTCCCAGGTTTCCCATTGCATCAGAGGGGGGCGTGGTCACCCGCACATCACTGGGAAAGCCCAGGTTTCCTTGCTTGCCGGGGAATAGCCAATGATGTAGGCGGGGTCTGATGTACGAGGGGGCGGTGTCACCGTCAGATCATAGGGTAAGCCCCGGCTTTCCCCGCTTGCTGGGGAATAGCCAATGACGTAGGCGAGGTCCTGTCTACGTCATTGGCTATTCCCGGCAAGCGGGGAAAGCTGGGGCTTACCCTATGATGTGATGGATGACCCCGCCCCCTTTTACGTCATGGGGGTTTCGTGTGGAGTGGAGACTGGAGGAGACTGCAGCGCTGGACATCGGATCACCGCGGGACATAGAGAACAACGCTGGACACACTGGATAACATCGCTGGAATGGTTTTTTTATTTTTTATTTTTTTATTTTTAATAAAGGACTTTCCCAACTGTGTCTGTGTGTTTTTTTTTTCAATTTTTTACACTTTCTTTGTGAAATGGTAGGGGTACAATGTACCTGTTACCAATTCACATAGGGGGGGCCGGAATCTGGGGGTCCCCTTTGTTAAAAGGGGCTTCCAGATTCTGATAAGCCCCCCGCCCGCAGACCCCCACAACCACTGGGCAAGGGTTGTGGGGATAAGACCCTTGTCCCCATCAACAAAAAAACGGCAGGGTTTCGCTTAATATTCATACCAGACCCAAAGGGCCTGGTAATGTACTGGGAGGGGGAACCCTGCCGTTTTTTTTTTCAATGACTTTTCTCTGTATTGACGGGGACCCGGGGATTCATTATAGCCGCGAGTGCTTTTAAATGACTTTTTTTCCTTCAGAAATTAAATTTTGTGCAGGGACAATTCTAAACACGGGAAACACGCGCTGCTTTACAGGCATACTATACACACCCCCCAGGTATGAACTTTAAAGGAATATTTCACTTTTATTGTTTCACTTTAAGCATCATTAAAATCACTGCTCCCAAAAAAAACACTTTTTATGACAATAACTTGCATATAAGCCTTTAAAATTAGCACTTTAGATTTCTCCCATAGACTTTTACAGGGTGTTCTGCGGCTTTTAGAATTTGCTGCAAACAAACCAAATTGTTCGCTGTTCGGCGAACGGGCGAACAGGCAATGTTCGAGTCGAACTCGAAGCTCATCCCTAAACACGACCAAGGATGACAGGTAAACATAGGGGCCGGGGTTATCCAGTGATGTAACCAGATGACCCCCATGTCTACCTCTCATTGGGCTAGTGTCAATATGCGGTGGGATCACCTTTTGATTTTTTCAACCGATCCAAATTCAAATTGTTTTGAAAATTTGGAACTTGTTGTAAAATGAAAATACAGAACGAAACGAATTTCAACAAAATTTGTTACCATTTTATTTGGAGATTTGGAAACATCCGAATGTCCAAATAACCAAAATTTTATCTGAATTTATATTAGGACCAAAACAAATTGCACATGTCTACTTATTAGACTCTTCTGTACCGTCGCCTATGGAGCTGCTGCTTTCTATGACTTCAGGCTCCGATACGTCTGCATCAATAAATATGCCAAACTGATCAAACCAATCCGGGTGGCATTGTCAGTAGTGAGGGGGGAATGTCCGTCCTCCCTGGAGGCTGTTATTCAACTGCCGTGGTCCCTGGAGGAAATCCCAGCACCACCCAATGCAAACATCTGGCCTCAGAGAAGGCCGTGCCATCCAGATGACTCTTACCTCCTGGAAGGCGCAGTTCCCCTAGGTGGCAAGCCAACTCTGCTGGCCAAGTTGCAAAGACTATCTGAAGCACACATGCACCTTCCTGTATGTCCCTGAGCAGTTGGTTTGGCAATTGGAGGAGGGAAGGTTTCTCTGGGAAAAGTTAAGGGTACTGGAACACCTCCAAGAATTCCGGTAGCAGAACAAATTTATCAAAGCCAGGTTAAATCAGATATATCAAGAATGGAACATTGGGCATCATATTTACCGGGTCAAGCTGGTTAAAGTGGAACCTCCGCTCATTTGTCTATTCCCCCCTCCGGTACCACAATTGGCACCTTTCAGGGGGGAGGGAAGACAGGATACCCGTCTTTGACAATTATCCTGTTCCCACTTTCGGGAGTCTGTGTCACGGCCCATGATGTCACCGCGGGGCTCCCTCCTCCTCCTCTCCCTGTCACCGGTCCAGTAGGAGAGAGGAGCGGGGCCTCGTGCAAGCGAAGTAGGGTTCCCGGCGTGAAGCCGTAAGGCTACACTGCCGGGTCCCCTTACCCGCAATGGCGGCGGCAGCACCCGACAGCTGACAGAAACATCAGCTGAGGTGCCGACATCACTGGACTCCAGGACAGGTAAATGTCCGATTTATTAAAAGCCAACAGCTGCAGTATGTGTAGCTGCTGGCTTAACATTTTTTAATGACAATTTTTTTTTGGGGTCACAGATTTGGTTTATCCGCCAGACATCATAATAAGTATTATTATGCTGTGTTGCCTCCCTGGTTGCATGCTTCACATAAAGTCCCAAACCAAATTTCTTCATCAGTTTAGGCCAATATATATATTCTTCTACAATTTTTTATTTTTTTTTACCAAAAATCGCAATAAGCGTATAGTGATTGGTTTGCGCAAAAGTTATAGCGTCTACAAACTCTGGGAAAGATTTATGGCATTTTTATCATTTATTTTTTACTATTAATGGCGGTGATCTTCGATTTTTAGCGGTACTGCGACATTGGGGTGGACAGATCGGACACTTTTGTCACATTTTTGGGACCATTGACATCTATACAGCGATCAGTGCTATAAAAATGCACTGATAACTGTGTAAATGTCACTGGCAGGGAAGGGGTTAACACTAGGGGCGATCAAGGGGTTAAATGTGTTCCCTCAGTGTGTTCTACAGTGCCTGGAAAAAGTATTCACCCCCTTGGCTTTTTACCTATTTTGTTACATTACAGCTTTTAGTTCAATGTTTTTTTAATCTGAATTAAATGTGACAGATCAGAACACAATAGTCTAAGTTGGTGAAGTAAAATTAGAAAAATATATACATAAAACTATTTTTCAGAAATAAAAAAATGATAATTGGAATGTGCGTATGCATTCATCCCCTTTGTTATGAAGCCCATAAAAAGCTCTGGTGCAACCAATTACCTTCAGAAGTCACATAATTAGTGAAATGATGTCCACCTGTGTGCAATCTAAGTATCACATGATCTGTCATTACATAGACACACCTTTTTTAAAGGCCCCAGAGGCTGCAACACATAAGCAAGAGGCACCACTAACCAATCAGATGTGATCAGAACTGTGAGAACTGCACAAGTGAACCAGACATATATAGGTGAAGAAAGTAATAATTTATTAAAGAAATGTGAAAAATATGTGTAGCACACAAACCTTTTTCTCACCTGGCTCACTTGTGAGACAAGGCACACTGTACTATATGCCCGTACCCGCCGCCGCAGCTAGAGGTCCGCTTGTAGACCAAGAGGAGGGTGGCTGCCAATAGGAATGATGTCTGTCTGTGAGTGAAATGATGTGGGAAGGGGCGGGGGTGGGCGGCGCCGCAGCTTAATTCCTATTGGCAGCCACCCGGCCGGCTCCTCCACTGTCCACTCTGTGTAATGGCGGCAGAAAGAGTCTCTGCTGCTTGGGCATCACACCTGATGTAAGGGGGGGCTCTGCTGGGAATGCCTGATGTAAGGGGGGGCTCCACTGGGAATGCCTGGTGTAAGGGGGAGGGACTCCGCTGGGAATGCTTGGTGTGAGGGGGAGGGACTCCGCTGGGAATGCCTGGTGTAAGGGGGAGGTACTCCGCTGGGAACGCCTGGTGTAAGGGGGAGGGACTCCGCTGGGAACGCCTGGTGTAAGGGGGAGGGACTCTGCTGGGAACGCCTGGTGTAAGGGGGAGGGACTCCGCTGGGAACGCCTGTTGTAAGGGGGAGGGACTCCGCTGGGAACGCCTGGTGTAAGGGGGAGGGACTCCGCTGGGAATGCCTGGTGTAAGGGGGAGGGACTCCGCTGGGAACGCCTGGTGTAAGGAGGGACTCTGCTGGGAATGCCTGGTGTAAGGAGGGACTCTGCTGGGAATGCCTGGTGTAAGGAGGGACTCTGCTGGGAATGCCTGGTGTAAGGAGGGACTCCGCTGGGAATGCCTGGTGTAAGGAGGGACTTTGCTGGGAATGCCTGGTGTAAGGAGGGACTCTGCTGGGAATGCCTGGTGTAAGGAGGGACTCCGCTGGGAATGCCTGGTGTAAGGAGGGAGTCAGGGCTTCCACTGATTCTGCATTATGGTGAGTTAAATCATTTCATTTTATATTAAAATGTAATAATAGAAATAATGTGCTTCAATCATCCTGACACCATAACAATCATGGTGCTGGGATGATTGAAGTGCTCACACCAGGTGTTTGGAGTATCTTTATCTGCTGATTTGTTAAACTTTCTGAAATACACACATTTCTATTGTGGTGTAGGATCTGGGCCTGCTGTCCCTCCACCCCTCTTTCTTCCTTTCACTCTTTCTTTCTCTCTCTCCCTCTTTCTTTCTCTCTCCATCCCTCATTCATCTCAGACTCTAACCACACCCCTCCTAGCCACGCCCAC
Organism: Rana muscosa; assembly: GCA_029206835.1. Lineage (NCBI taxonomy): Eukaryota > Metazoa > Chordata > Amphibia > Anura > Ranidae > Rana > Rana muscosa. The sequence continues at coordinate 383,880,866 of CM055118.1, forward strand.
GTAAGCCACGCCCACTATTCCGCGTAAACCACACCCATTTTTTGCCACCGTAGAGGGCCCCTTAGCAGAATTTTGCTTAGGGCCCTTAGGGAGGTCAGGATCGGCACTGCCCGTACCCTCTTGTTTGAAGAGGTTAAGCGGTGTTCACAATTGTTGGGTCCTGCAGCTAGTTGCCTCCCTTCGGCTGGTTCTCACCTCTAGAGTGTAGGGAAGAGTCTGTTGTAGGTGCACCAATAAGGCCAATGTCCAGACAAGGTTAAACCTTAATGGGGAAGGTTTATTTTCTTTATGCTGGAAACTGGATAGGAAAGTTGAAGTTGAAGAATAAAGGAACAGGGAGGCAGGTTCAGGCACGCAGCACTTAATCTCACCCCAGTAGCTCTGCTTATCCGGATAGTCCTAGCAACCGGAATGACGCTCGGGTGTTTACTTAAGTTTTCTTTGGAGATACGATTGGGAGATCCTCTGCCGCAGAATCTCTGAGCCCCAAACTTCTCAGCGCTTGTAACTCAAGAACAGGTGCAAGTTGCTGCACATTACAAGGCCTTGGATGAATGGTTGAATCCCTCCAGAAGGTTACCGGGCCTCTCTTTCACTGTGAACTTTCATCGGTCCATCAGAAAGGTCCTCCCCCGGCCTCCTCTTCTTAGAGCGGGTCCCCTCTCAGGGGAACCCTGGGATTTCTCCTCTTAGAGATGAGCCCCAGCTAAAGGTGCTGGGCCCAATGGCGAAGCTGCAGCCCCAGGCTAAAGGTGCCTGGGACCCTTGCACACGCGCACCCCTGGCCAGGAGGGCCAGGTGACGCAAACTTGAACTCCAACCCCCCGCTCCAGGCGGCGTCTGCCCTTATGTATCCTCTCCCAGCATGCACAGCGGGTTGACCACGCCCACCATACTACTGCCGAGAGAGGACACTCTAAGGCGCAGCACTGTTACCAGTGGTTCAACCCTGACCTGTCATGGCAGTGCCACCTACAGGCCACAGGGAACTGCACACCAGTATACCACCTGCAGAACAAAGTAACAGAACCTATCAATAAAGCGGTCTGAGCCTGGCTACGAGCTCAGACCAACCCCCTAAATTTAGGCATATAGCACCCCTTAAAGTAAAGGGGCGCTACACACACCCCCTCCTAAAGTAGACACTGTCCCCAGTGTCTGAAATAAACTCGAACCACCTCAAGCCTGAGTAGGTAAGAATTTATTTCCGAACCTATATACAAATTTGACCATTGGTGCCTGAACCAATATAAAAGGGAAGAGACAGAAAAGAAAGGATAGAAGAACAAAGAGTACAAAAAAAAATGTTGACATCCCATTCTCATTGCCATATTTATAAAATACACATTACACAATCCACCCCCTCCTAAGTAACTACTTCACCCCATTCTCAGTAGAGTTGCTTGCAATTTCACCTGTAGAGGGAGAGAAACAATACACACAATAAAATATCCTACCTTTATACTACCTACAAAAAGTGAGCTGCCCCTCCCAAAAGAGACAACTCCCTTAAACAGAAGTTGCATATACTAATGCCGTGTACACAATTTTTTCCTTTTGACGAGAAAAACGATCGTCTGTGAGCATTTTGTCATTTTTCCCAACGGGAAAAACGGAATTAAAAACGACGAGAAAAATTAGAACATGCTCTAATTTTTCTCGTCGTTTTTCTCGACATTTTTTTCCGTGGCAGTTTTCCCATAGGGAAACACGGCCGCGGAGCCCACAGACGGTCGTTTTTCTCGACAAGAGAAAAAATGACGTGAAAAACGAGCGTGTGTGGGGAACAAGCCGTTCCCTCGTTTTTAATGTCATTATTCACGGCGGTTTTTTAACCGCCGTGAATAATGATCGTGTGTACGCGGCATAAGCCTAGCATATGTTATGAAACTTTTCTCAATGGAAGTGCATAAAAGAGTTCTGCAAATCACCGCCACCTGGTGGCAGTGCAAAGTCACTACAGCCAAATGCCGGCCAGAAATCAGGCATTTCCCATTTTGAACACGACGGGTCTCCAGCCTTTGCCCTAACTTATCTACCCCAAAGTTCAGTTCTTTGTGGTGCTGCGGATGGAGAGAAACAGCAACAGCTCTCCTGATCCTCACTAGAATAGATTACCCCAAGTAGTGGAGGGCAAAGTTATTGAGTTCCAAAGGATTGAACTCCAGAGACAAAAAAAACCCCAGCAAACAAAGTCCTGTCTTTTAAGTATAGAACCGAGGATCCGGCAAAAAAAGGAGTTTCCATTTTGTGTCAAAAGTCTCAATGGAGTACACAGCATCCTCTCACTCCTTATTACAAATAACCACCCGATCCGCATGTATGTGCCGACCATAGTTCCACTCTTGCTTGCATCCTTTAAAATGATCGGCCATAGCAGCTGAGCATACAAAGAATCTACGGGCATTAGGGACTTTCAGGTGGTCCCAAACAAAGTCTGCATACCACCTCTCACGATAGGCCTCGATTTTGAATAAAAGGTCTCTAGGAACATAGGGATATTCCCAGCCATATTCGGCGGCCACTTTTTTGTTAAGGAGCCGCTGCAACCTGGAAATGTCAGGAAGGGTTGCACGGTCTCCTGCACCCGGTAAAACGATTGCATCCGGGGATCTAGGCACTTTCACTGCCTAAAGTTTTGGTAAAGGTGCCTGCAGTGGCATACATCCAGCCATAGTGGTAGGCGTTGGCAAAGCTGGTGCGGTCAATGTAGGTGTTGGAACATTTCCTTCCTCACGTGTAGGGGCCTCCACCCGGGGTGTTGTTTCCCCAGAGTCCATAGGTGATCCCTCTCTAATGCTTTGCGGTGAGGGTAATGGAATTCTGTCCCAACTCTTCCTAGCAAATAGTTCATCCACCTCGAAATCATCCCCCACGTCGGAAGACGATTCCAGATCGGAAGTGTCATACTCCTCCGCTGGCAGGTAGTTTCTAGCAGACACAGACTCACTGTCTTTTAAAAGTTTCTGCGGGTCGGGTATCCAAGCATCCCCAATGGTATGGACACTAAGCTTCTTCCCCTTCCCCGGCAAACTTTTCACCACAATGTCCCCAGCCTCCGTATCGTCCCCTGACGTGGATCTCCTGGAGGTCCCTCTGGGTTGGATCTCTGGTTCAGGCAGGCGCTGAGGTGGACCCCGACCGCGACCGCGGGAGGCTGTTACGTAGCCCACCTTTCTCTTGGCAGGTGGGATGGACGTCTCAGTGGTGACGGAGGCAGCATCCGCTGTAACATCCGTTGCTGGCTCTGCGGTGGCTGGGACTTCATCCTTTACATCCGCTACAGCCGTAATGATGCGCGTGGGCCCGGCCACTGGGGCATATTTCTCTTCCTCAGAAGTAAGCAACCCCGTAACAAAATTTACCTGGTACACTCGGGGTGACTCGGTGGGCTGTTCTACCTTGAACAAAAACTCCCCACAGGTCAGGCATCTTCCGAACGGCCGTATCTGCACGGCTAGTCCTTGGCAACTCGGACAGGGCACGCCCAGGGCCTCCACATCCCAGCAGGTGTAAAGCGTGAATCCCTGTATCCATCAGGGGGACAGTAATGGAAGCAATATCCATGGCTGAGGTAGTCGGGAACATTCGGGGTCCCAGTGGAAGAGGAATCCATGAATTGGCGGAAATGATGCTCCTTCTTCACTGGTTTGGCTCGTACTGTCCCTTTGGCACCAAAGACACCACGTGCACCACACACTTTAGGTGGGGCTCCTCCCCCTTTTTCTCTTCGGCACGCAGTTTGTGGGCTTTTCCTAGCTCTGGACATGCCCACGAACTGCGCACGTGTAAAACTCAAACACAGTCATGTACCTCCATTTTTTTCAATAAAATGTGACGCAGTTCAACTTTCCAAATGGCCGAAAACACTATATGCCCGTACCCTCTTGTTTGAAGAGGTTAAGCGGTGTTCACATTTGTTGGGTCCTGCAGCGAGTTGCCTCCCTTCGGCTGGTTCTCACCCCTAGAGTGTAGGGAAGAGTCTGTTGTAGGTGCACAAATAAGGCCAATGTCCAGACAAGGTTAAACCTTAATGGGGAAGGTTTATTTTCTTTATGCTGGAAACTGGATAGGAAAGTTGAAGTTGAAGAATAAAGGAAAAGGGAGGCAGGTTCAGGCACGCAGCACTTAATCTCACCACTCAATCTCCAGTAGTTCTGCTTATCCGGATAGTCCCCTCTCACGGTCCTAGCAACCGGAATGATGCTCAGGCATTTACTTAAGTTTTCTTTGGAGATACGATCGGGAGATCCTCTGCCGCAGAATCTCTGAGCCCCGAACTTCTCAGCGCTTGTAACTCAAGAACAGGTGCAAGTTGCTGCACATTACAAGGCCTTGGATGAATGGTTGAATCCCTCCAGAAGGTTACCGGGCCACTCTTTCACTGTGAACTCTCATCGGTCCATCAGAAAGGTCCTCCCCCGGCCTCCTCTTCTTAGAGCGGGTCCCCTCTCAGGGGCACCCTGGGATTCCTCTTCTTAGAGATGAGCCCCAGCTAAAGGTGCTGGGCCCAATTGCGAAGCTGCATCCCCAGGCTAAAGGTGCCTGGGACCGATGCACACGCGCACCCCTGGCCAGGAGGGCCAGGTGACGCGAACTTGAACTCCAACTCCCCGCTCCAGGCGGCGTCTGCCCTTATGTATCCTCTCCCAGCATGCACAGCAGGTTGAACACGCCAACCGTACTACTGCCGAGAGAGGACACCCTAAGGCGCAGCACTGTTACCAGTGGTTCAACCCTGACCTGTCATGGCAGTGCCACCTATAGGCCACAGGGAACTGCACACCAGTACACCACCTGCAGAACAAAGTAACAGAACCTATCAATAAAGCGGTCTGAGCCTGGCTACGAGCTCAGACCAACCCCCTAAATTCAGGCATATAGCACCCCTTAAAGTAGAGGGGCGCTACATATGTAACGCAACCACCTCCAATAACACACAGTGCACGACAAACCAATATTAGACAAGACCCCAATATAACAATAATCAGACAAATAAATATAGCCAAAAGGGAATACTGGAATCGTAGTCTAGCTAAGCCATGGTCATAACGGGAGATCAGCAAATGGGGGACAAGGAGCAATGGACAGGGAGAGGGTGAAAGGGTTTAGACAGCAGGGCAGGGATACAGGGTTACAGGACTGACGGGAACAGGTACAAATAGGTTAGGGATCAGGATCAGAGTCGGGTTCAGGCAACAGGTTCAGGCAACAGGTTCAGGATCAAAGTTACGATCAGGGCACAAGACGAAGCCAAGGCAAAATGTGTTGAACTTGTCAGGTTTTTATACCATTACCTGCTATCAGGTTCAGGTGATTCCTAATTGCAGGAGGAGATATCTGCTCCATCCTGCCAAGATCCACCCGCTGGTGAGCGCCAGTACTGCGGCCCAAAGATCACATAACACCAGCAGGGAAAGGCTCTCCTGACAGTTCCAAACTGCCAGGAGACACCTGCTGGTGAACATCAGTACTACACGCCAAATATCCGATGGTATTACCAGCGAGTGGAACCTTTCCTGACACAAACACTGCCATGAAGACCAAGGAACTCTCCAAACAAGTAAGGGACAATGTTGTTGAGAGGTACAAGTTAGGGTTAGGTTATAAAAAAATATCCAAATGTTTAATGATCCCTAGGAGCACCATCAAATCTTTCATAACCAAATGGAAAGAACATAGCACAACAGCAAACCTGCCAAGAGACGGCCGCACACCGAAACTCACGGACCGGGCAAGGAGGGCATTAATCAGAGAGGCAGCACAGAGACCTAAGGTAACCCTGGAGGAGCTGCAGAGTTCCACAGCAGAGATTGGAGTATCTGTACATAGGACGACAATAAGCTGTACGCTCCATAGAGTTGGACTTTATGGCAGAGTGGCTAGAAGAAAGCCATTACTTTCAGCAAAAAACAAAATGGCATGTTTTGAGTTTGTGAAAAGGCATGTGGGAGACTCACAAAATGTATGGAGGAAGGTGCTCTGGTCTAATGAGACTAAAATTTTACTTTTTGGCCATCAAAGAAAACACTATGTCTGGCGTAAACCCAACACATCATATCACCCAAAGAACACCATCCCCACTGTGAAACATGGTGGTGGCAGCATCATGCTTTGTGGGGATCTTTTTCAGCAGTCGGGACTGGGAAACTGGTCAGAGTTGAGGGAAAGCTGGATGGTGCTGAATACAGGGATATTCTTGAGCAAAACCTGTACCACTCTGTGTGTGATTTGAGGCTAGGATGGAGGTTCACCTTCCAGCAGGACAATGACCCCAAACACACTGCTAAAGCAACACTTGAGTGGTTTAAGGGGAAAAATGTAAATGTGTTGGAATGGCCTAGTCAAAACCCAGACCTCAATCCAATAGAAAATCTGTGGTCAGACTTAAAGATTGCTGTTCACAAGCGCAAACCATCCAACTTGAAGGAGCTGGAGCAGTTTTGCAAGGAGGAATGGGCAAAAATCCCAGTGGTAAGATGTGGCAAGCTCATAGAGACTTATCCAAAGCGACTTGGAGCTGTGATAGCCGCAAAAGGTGGCTCTACAAAGTATTGACTTTAGGAGGGGTGAATAGTTATGCACATTGTCTTTTTCTGTTATTTTGTCCTATTTGTTGTTTGCGTCACAATAAAAAAAAAAAAAAAAAAAAACATCTTCAAAGTTGTGGGCATGTTCTGTAAATTAAATGATGCAAATCCTTAAACAATTCATGTTAATTCCAGGTTGTGAGGCAACAAAAATACGAAAAATGTTAAGGGGGGTGGATACTTTTGCAAGGCACTGTAGTGTACATATAGTGTATATATGTGTGATTATTACTTGTATGTATATATTATGTATTATTTCAGAACTACTCACTGCTGTTGAATTCTCATGCATCCTGAGGAAGTAGAAACAAGAAACGCGTTAACTCATGAGCACTCATGGACACATTGTATATTGCTATGAGAGATTCATTATTATTATTATTATATTTTCTTATAATACCCAGTAGCGGCCATTGAGTCTATCAGTTGAACTTGTCAGCTTATGATGCACTATATTTTGTTTTTATAGGCTTGTTTTGTTTTTACATTATACTACAATTATGGATGTGGCAGATGAGTGGTGTATCTTTGCCTTCATGGAGTGTCTAGTATAGATTTAAGGTATACCTTGTGCAAAAAAATAAAAATAAATATGAGGGATCCTCCTCAGACCCTTATTTAAGCATGAACCCCAGTGTCAAAGGGCCACTTGGTGGAATCCCCAACCCCAAGCCATCAGATATATGGGGCCTTGGATGCATTAATAGTTGCTAGGATCACAGCAGGTACTGGAGTCTTAGCAACCAGGAACCCCGAGCGGGAAAATAGAAACACAGATAAACAAGCCTACATACTCTGACCATACTTATTCTACCTGTGTGCTGAAAATCTAAAGAGTGAAGGAGGGCTGGAGGAAGATGGGAAGGGTTTCAAGACTGGTGGAAGAAATGTCAACAATCTTCACTCTGCTGATGGCACTACACTCACATGTTGAAAATGTTAAGGACCTTAGGAGCCTCAAAGAGGAAGGACAGAGAGAAAAGATGGGACTTCATTGAATATTAAGGAAAAACTATGGTTATGACAACTGGAAAGAAAGATAACTACAGCTGATGGTAAGGAATTAGAGATAGTAGATACTGTAGCTTCTAACTCTTTGGATCCACTACTAGCAAAGAATAATACAGAAGTCAAGGAATAAAACAAAGACCTAAACTTGGAGAAAAAAAAAATCAAAAGATCTTCGATCTTCAAAATGACTTATGCCGCGTACACACGGTTGGAAATTCCACCAGAAAAAGTCCGATGTGAGCTTTTGGTCGGAAATTTTGACCGTGTGTATGCTCAATCGGACTTTTGCTGTCGGAATTTCCGCCAGCAAAAGATTGAGATCAGGTTCTCTATTTTTCCAGACGGAAAAAGTTCCTATCGGAAATTCCGTTCCGTAGCGCAAAAAAAAACCATGCATGCTCGGAACCAATTCGACGCATGCTCGGAAGCATGGAACTTCATTTTCTCGGCTCGTCGTAGTGTTGTACGTCACCGCGTTCTTGGCGGTCGAAAGTTCAGAGAACTTTTGTGTGACCGTGTGTATGCAAGCCAAGCTTGAGCGGAATTTCGTCAGAAAAACCATCCAAGGTTTTTCCGACGGAAAATCCGATCGTGTGTACGCGGCATTAGTGTCTGCTCTGTCCCTCAGCCTGGGAAGATTAAACTTCTTCTCAATCAGATTAAAGCGGAGATTGTATAGAAAATCCGGTTGAACCGGCGAGATGCTTGGGACTTTAATGGTGCTTAGTATCAAGTATACAGAGAAATAGAAAAGAATTCTTAAAAAAAATATATACATTTTTTCATGAATACCCCCCCCTTATGTATTTATACATGGAGATCATACCCCACCCCCCTTATGTATTTATACATGGAGATCATATCCCACCCCCCTTATGTATTTATACATGGAGATCATATCCCCCCTTATGTATTTATACATGGAGATCATATCCCCCTTATGTATTTATACATGGAGATCATATCCCCCCTTATGTATTTATACATGGAGATCATATCCCCCCTTATGTATAAATACATGGAGATCATACCCCCCCTTATGTATTTATACATGGAGAGCATACCCCACCCCCTTATGTATTTATACATGGAGATCATATCCCCCCCTTATGTATTTATACATGGAGATCATATCCCCCCTTATGTATTTATACATGGAGATCATATCCCCCCTTATGTATTTATACATGGAGATCATATCCCCCCTTATGTATTTATACATGGAGATCATATCCCCCCTTATGTATTTATACATGGAGATCATATCCCCCCTTATGTATAAATACATGGAGATCATACCCCCCCCTTATGTATTTATACATGGAGAGCATACCCCACCCCCTTATGTATTTATACATGGAGATCATATCCCCCCTTATGTATAAATACATGGAGATCATACCCCCCCTTATGTATTTATACATGGAGAGCATACCCCCCTTATGTATTTATACATGGAGATCATATCCCCCCTTATGTATTTATACATGGAGATCATATCCCCCCTTATGTATAAATACATGGAGATCATACCCCCCCCCCTTATGTATTTATACATGGAGAGCATACCCCACCCCCTTATGTATTTATACATGGAGATCATACCCCCCCTTATGTATTTATACATGGAGATCATATCCCCCCCGCTTATGTATTTATACATGGAGATCATATCCCCCCTTATGTATAAATACATGGAGATCATACCCCCACCCCCTTATGTATTTATACATGGAGAGCATACCCCACCCCCTTATGTATTTATACATGGAGATCATACCCCCCTTATGTATTTATACATGGAGATCATATCCCCCCGCTTATGTATTTATACATGGAGATCATATCCCCCCCCCCTTATGTATTTATACATGGTGATCATATCCCCCCGCTTATGTATTTATACATGGTGATCATATCCCCCCTTATGTATAAATACATGGAGATCATACCCCCCCTTATGTATTTATACATGGAGAGCATACCCCACCCCCTTATGTATTTATACATGGAGATCATATCCCCCCCTTATGTATTTATACATGGAGATCATATCCCCCCTTATGTATTTATACATGGAGATCATATCCCCCCTTATGTATTTATACATGGAGATCATATCCCCCCTTATGTATTTATACATGGAGATCATATCCCCCCTTATGTATTTATACATGGAGATCATATCCCCCCTTATGTATAAATACATGGAGATCATACCCCCCCCTTATGTATTTATACATGGAGAGCATACCCCACCCCCTTATGTATTTATACATGGAGATCATATCCCCCCTTATGTATAAATACATGGAGATCATACCCCCCCTTATGTATTTATACATGGAGAGCATACCCCCCTTATGTATTTATACATGGAGATCATATCCCCCCTTATGTATTTATACATGGAGATCATATCCCCCCTTATGTATAAATACATGGAGATCATACCCCCCCCCTTATGTATTTATACATGGAGAGCATACCCCACCCCCTTATGTATTTATACATGGAGATCATACCCCCCCTTATGTATTTATACATGGAGATCATATCCCCCCCGCTTATGTATTTATACATGGAGATCATATCCCCCCTTATGTATAAATACATGGAGATCATACCCCCACCCCCTTATGTATTTATACATGGAGAGCATACCCCACCCCCTTATGTATTTATACATGGAGATCATACCCCCCTTATGTATTTATACATGGAGATCATATCCCCCCGCTTATGTATTTATACATGGAGATCATATCCCCCCCCCCTTATGTATTTATACATGGTGATCATATCCCCCCGCTTATGTATTTATACATGGAGATCATATCCCCCCCCCCCTTATGTATTTATATATGGTAATTAGAAATGGGCTAAACGACCCCCTGTTTGCTTTGCACCAGAACTTGTGAACATCGCAAAACAATTTGAAAACCAAATAACGAACTCAATTGAAGTCTTTGGGACTCAAACTGGAAAAATCAAAAGGTGCCCATTTTGAAGACTTATATACAAGTAATTGGGCATACAATGGTTATGGGGTCGGGTACTGCCCTGGGAGACAGGTATCAATGAAACAAAAGTTTGTAAAAATCTTCATTTTTAAATGAGCAGTGATATATTGATGCCTAACCACTTCAGCCCTGGAAGGATTTGCCCCCCAATGACCAGGCCATTTTTTGCGATACGGCACTGCGTCGCTTTAACTTACAATTGCGCCGTCGTGCGACGATGTACCCAAACAAAATTGACGTCCATTTTTCCCCACAAATAGAGCTTTCTTTTGGTGGTATTTGATCACCTCGGCGGTTTTTATTTTTTGCGCTATAAACAAAAAAAAAATGTTTACTTTTTGCTATAATAAATATCCCAAAAATGAAAAAATTCTTCATCAGTTTAGGCCAGTATGTATTCTTCTAAATATTTTTGTTAAAAAAAAAATCGCAATAAGCGTATATTGATTGGTTTGCACAAAAGTTATAGCGTCTACAAAATAAGGAATATATTTATGGCATTTTTATTATATATATATATATATATATATATATATTTTTTTTACTAGTAATGGCGGCGATCTGCGATTTTTAGCAGGACTGTGACATTGCAGCGGACAGATCGGACACTTGTGACAGTTTTTTGGGACCAGAGACATACAGCGATCAATGCTATAAAAATGTATAAAAATAAAAATGCATAAAAATAAAAATGCACTGATTACTTTGTAAATGTCACTGGCAGGGAAGAGGTTAACACTAGGGGGCGATCAAGGGGTTAAATGTGTTCCCTCGTGTGTGTTTCTAACTGTGGGGGGATGGGACTGACTGCAGAAGGAGACCGATCGCTGTTCCTAATTACTAGGAACAGCAGATCTGTCTCTCCTTCCCTGTCAGAATGGGGATCTCTGTGTTTACACACAGAGATCCCCGCTCTGGCTCTCGTGCCCACGATTGCGGGTGGCCAACACGAACGCTGGCCACGTGCATCGGGTCCCCCGCCGTAAATCTCTTAAAGGAGCCGATCTACCCATACGGGGATTTGCGCACCGCTGCCAACCTGCCGCAGTATATCTGCGTAAGCTGGTCGGCAAGTGGTTAAAGTGAAAGTATAAAAATGGAAAACTGCTTTTATTATAGTGCCTGGGGGATCCCCTTAGTCTACCTGTAAAGTGGCACATCTGTACTGTGTATAGAAGCTGCTGCAGCAATAATTGCATTTATAAAGCTAAAAAAAAAAATCTCTGCAAACTTTCTTTATTCTGTAAGCAACGGCTTGGGAAGCCAGTCTGTAATATGTGGCCACAATGTAGTGCACTGGGAATTAGATTAGATATTTTTGGGATAAATTCTGGTTTTGGATAGAAGTAACAGGTGCAGAAAAATTTGTCTTTGGGTGTCGGCGGCGCCTTCACACTGCAACCCTATAGAGGTATTCTTGATGAAAGCAAGAATTGGCCTTGCTGTCAAAAATTTAACCACTTCAGGCCCGGGCCAATTCTGACACTTCACTCCTACATGTAAAATTCATTTTTTTTTTTGCTAGAAAATTACTTAGAACCCCCAAACACTATATATGTTTTTTAGAAAAGACCCTAGAGAATACAATGGCGGTCATTGCAACTTTTTATCTTGCACGGTATTTGCGCAGCAATTTTTCAAACGCGTTTTTTTTGGGGAAAAAAACTGTTTCATGCTTTAAAAAAAAAAAAAAAACAGTAAAGTTAGCCCAAATTTTTTGCATAATGTGAAAGATGAAGTTACGCCGAGTACATAGATACCTAACATGTCACGCTTCTAATTTGCACACGCTCGTGGAATGACGCCAAACTTCGGTACTTAAAAATACCCATAGGCGACGCTTTAATTTTTTTTACTGGCTACATTTTTTGAGTTACAGTGGAGGTCTAGGGCTAGAATTATTGCTCTCGCTCTAACGTTCGCAGTAACATCTCAAATGTGTGGTTTGAACACCGTTTTCATATGTGGGCGCGACTTGCGTATGCGTTCGCTTCTGCATGCGAGCACACGGGGACGGAGGTACTGTAAATTTTAAAAAAAAATTTGTGTTAATTTTACTTTTTTTTTTTTGACAGTTTACATTTTTTTGATCACTTTTATTCCTATTACAAGGAATGTAAACATCCCTTGTAATAGGAATATGACATGACAGGTCCTCTTTACAGTGATATATGGGGTCAATAAGACCCCACATCTCACCTCTAGGCTTGGAAGCCTAAAAAAACAACCAAAAAAAACAATCACCGCTTCAAAGCCGAAGCGGCGCTGTTTTTTTTAATGCAGAGGCCGGGCGTGACGTCATAACATCGCGCCCGGTCTCCGACGATCATAGAGACTCCGGCGACCATCTGGTCCGCCGGAAATCTCTGTGATCTACATCCGGGGCCGGAAGATCCTGTCACCGACTCATTGATCGCACAGGTGAGTCGGTAGAAGCACCAGAGGGCGGCGGGAGGGGACGTCCTCTTCCGCTGTCCATAAGAACGATCAAGCGGCGGAACAGCCGCTATGATCGTTCTCATGGTGTAGGGAATCGCCGGCTGAAACCGGCAATATCTGAATGATGCCTGTTACTGTAGCTGCACCCATCATTCAGATATACCCCCACAAACCCGAGGACGTCATATGACGGCCTCTGGGCCTGAAGTCGTTAAATGATATGCATCTATCAAACAGGTGTGGAAAAATTGGTCTTCGGGTGTCGGTGGCACGTTCACACCGTAAATGAATATGTGATGGTGACTGCGCTGTGGGGAAGGGTGGGAGAATTGGGTGATACACAAAAAATGAGTGAATCGTGACAGGTAAACAAAGTGGAACCAAAGAAAGGGAAGACCAAAATAAGATGCTATAAACTAGCAATAAATCCCTAGTGCATAAATATAAATACAGTAAATATCAATGAATAAATAAATAAATGTGTAAATCAAACACATAAGCATATGTAAAAAAGTCCCAATGGGAATAAATTCCTTGTGCCAAACGTGGTAGTCCACAAAAACATTGTCAAATATTAAAACAGTCTGTGTATAGTAAGCAGAACCTCCACCAGATAGAAAAGAAAAGCCCGGAGCAGAAAGACAGAATGTAATAGGCGGAGGGCTGGCATAACTGAGTGAACAGGGTATAAGATGTGAGGGGATTAATGATTGGATAATGGAAGTTTGGAGGGGAGGGGAGAAGGCTAGATAAAAGGTAGTCCCCGCCCCTCTAAGACAACACAGCGCGGGGGAAAGTTACCACCGACCCACCCTCCCTACTTTTGAATGGTTGGAATTTTGAATTTTATTTGTTGGGCGAAGTATGGGTTTCTGTTGTTTTAATTTTCATTACAGGTGAGCGGACTGTCGTGGCTGTGGCGGGTGTTTTGGTCTTTGCGGGAGAATGATGTACCTCAAAAAGCAAGTGGTCAGGACCTATTGGTGGTATGGGTTCTAAGGGTGTATTCCAGCTAACAGGAGTTTAGCTGGATGAGTTGGATAATGGGGGGCACTGCGGTCAGTGGTCGTCTCTGAGTAGCTGGTCGGCTTGAGGCCTATGACCATTTAAGGTACCGCAGTGTCACGTGGATTGTTATTGATGGGTTTAAGATTGATATGATTAACATTATTATGATTAATATATTGATTAATATTATTATGTTAATTTTGAGGTTCCTGCAAAGACCAACACTAGGAGGCAATATTTCTGATACGTTCTGTTTATGTTTTTGATGGTTTGATGTTTTGATAACTGATGTAACAGTTAAAATAAAGGAGGCTGCTACGGCCATGTTTTACTCCAAACAATAAGGTGTGGTCTCATTGATTAAGTATAAGTAAGGTATGGGGTAGAACGTGGTGGGTAGACCAGGAATACATCTGTTATACAATAGTCATGTGCTGATCCAATGCTTCCGTGACATACACCTCTATGTGTGCTAGCAGCTCACCTCACTGCTGTTGCAAAACAGCCAAAATATATCCCAGATTTGAATGTGGGCGATGGCGGCAGATAATCTCCCCTCCGTTTAAAAGTAAGATGGTAAAAGTACGTATTTAATAATAAAGGTAAACCTCCACGAGCGCCGCGCTCGTCTCCTGCCGTCAGGCTGTGCCCAGTGCTCCAATCCCAGGGATTGGAGCACTGGGCACAGCCACAGCCTGACGACAGGAGACGAGCGCGGCGCTCGTGGAGGTTACATTTGTTTTTATTATATTAATTGTGAGTTTTACGTTTATTATTAAATACTTACTTTTACCATACGGTGTCACACTATGAGTTTCCTTTCTGTCGTCTGATTTCACCACCCACTGGATTGGATCGGCTGACATCTGGGAGACAAGTGTGTGTTCTTTTTGCACCAGGCTAACACTGCATTTGGGATACGAGTTCGGCACTCGTGGATTGACGCCCTTGTTTCATTATTGATGAGTGAGTGCATCACATTGAGACCCTTTTCACCTTTGCAACCTATCCCACAGTGTCATGCTATGTAGCATTGTTTTCTTTTTCATACACCTGCTATTGGAATCATCTCTGTAAATGGAGGGGAGATTATCAGCCGCCATCACCCACATTCAAATCTGGGATCTATTTTGGCTGTTTTGGAACAGCAGTGAGGTGAGCTGCTAGCACACATACAGTAGGTGCTGCCGACATTGCATATTCATCGCGATCCCATTGCGGAGATTCTCGGCGACAGGGTGCCGACATCTCGTCGACAGGGTGGCGACATCTCACGCTCCCTGCAATAGCGAGAAGGAGACACGGCACTGTATTGAACGGGATCCGACGTGGATTCCCGCCAATACCAGGCACTGTTTGGTATGAATCCTGAGCGGGAACTCCACGCCAATTTTTAAATTAAAAAACTGGCATGGGTTCCCCCTCCAGGAGCAAACCAGGCCCTTCGGTCTGGTATGGATTTGAAGGGGAATCCCCTACCGAGCACGCAACCTGGCAGGCCGCAGGAAAAGAGGGGGGTACAAGAGAGCGGCCCCCCTCCCTCCTGAACCGTACCAGGCCGCATGCCCTCAACATGGGGGGTTTGGTGCTCTGGGGCAGGGGGGCGACCTGCGCCCCCCCACCCCAAAGCACCCTGTCCCCATGTTGATGGGGACAAGGGCCTCTTTCCGACAACCCTGGCCGTTGGTTGTCAGGGTCTGTGGACGGGGGCTGATCGGAATCCGGGAGCCCCCTTTAATAAGGGGGCCCCCAGA
Organism: Rana muscosa; assembly: GCA_029206835.1. Classification (NCBI taxonomy): domain Eukaryota; kingdom Metazoa; phylum Chordata; class Amphibia; order Anura; family Ranidae; genus Rana; species Rana muscosa. The sequence continues at coordinate 383,896,691 of CM055118.1, forward strand.
TGTCGGTCCCCCACCCTATGTGAATGAGTATGGGGTACATCATACCCCTACCCATTCACCTGGTGGAAAAAAAATTTCAATAAAAGAACACACACAGCTTTTTAAAGTAATTTATTACACAGCTCGGGGGGTCTTCTTCTGACTTCGGGGGTCTCCGGTGTCGTCTCCATGCTCTCCGGTTCTTCTCTCGCTCTCTGGTTCTTTCTTCCTTCTGCCGGGCCTCCGCTATCTTCTTCCAGCTCTTTTGCTAGCGGAGAGGCCCGGTCTTCCCCGTCATCTCGTCTGGCTCTCCGTTGTCCTTCTGCCGGCCCCTCCACTATCTTCTTCCAGCTCTTTTGCTAGTGGAGGGGCCCAGTCTTCCCGTCGCCGTCGGCATCTTCTTCCCTCTTCTCCTCCTCGATGTTCACTCGTCGCTTCCTCCCGCTGTAATGCTCGCTGTTCGCTCCGCAACGATTTATATAGGCTTCTCATGACGTCACAGTCGCATGCTCCCATGACGTCACAGTCACATGCTCCGGGGCCACCCGGAGCATGTGACTGTGACGTCATGAGAAGCCTATATAAATCGTTGTGGAGCGAACAGTCAGCATTACAGCGGGAGGGACCGACGAGTGAACATCGAGGAGGAGAAGAGGGAAGAAGATGGCGACGGGAAGACCGGGCCCCTCCACTAGCAAAAGAGCTGGAAAAAGATAGTGGAGGGGCCGGCAGAAGGACAACGGAGAGCCGGACGAGACGACGGGGAAGACCGGGCCTCTCCGCTAGCAAAAGAGCTGGAAGAAGATAGCGGAGGCCCGGCAGAAGGAAGAAAGAACCGAAGAGGAGAAGAGGGAAGAAGGCGACGGAGAAGACCGGGCCCCGCTAGCAAAAGAGCTGGAAGAAGATAGCGGAGGCCCGGCAGAAGGAAGAAAGAACCGGAGAGCGAGAGAAGAACCGGAGAGCGCGGAGACGACACCGGAGATCCCCGAAGTCGGAAGAAGACCCCCGGAGCTGTGTAATAAATTACTTTAAAAAGCTGTGTGTGTTCTTTTATTGACATTTTTTTCCACCAGGTGAATGGGTAGGGGTACGATGTACCCCATACTCATTCACATAGGGTGGGGGGCCGGCATCTGGGGGCCCCCTTATTAAAGGGGGCTCCCAGATTCCGATCAACCCCCGTCCGCAGACCCCGGCAACCAACGGCCAGGGTTGTCGGGAAGAGGACCTTGTCCCCATCAACATGGGGACAGGGTGCTTTGGGGTGGGGGGGCCACAGGTCTCCCCCCTGCCCCAGAGCACCAAACCCCCCATGTTGAGGGCATGCGGCCTGGTACGGTTCAGGAGGGAGGGGGGCCGCTCTCTTGTCCCCCCTCTTTTCCTGTGGCCTGCCAGGTTGCGTGCTCGGATAAGGGTCTGGTTTGGATTTTGAAGGGGACCCCCACGCCGATTTTTCGGCTTAGGGGATTCCCCTTCAAATCCATACCAGACCGAAGGGCCTGGTATGCTCCTGGAGGGGGAACCCATGCCGTTTTTTTTATTTAAAAATTGGCGTGGAGTTCCCGCTCAGGATTCATACCAAACACAGTGCCTGGTATTGGCAGGAATCCACGTCGGATCTCCGTCTACCGGCAATGCGTGTCGCTCATTGCGAAAGGAAAAACAACATTTTTCCTTTCCCGATGACGAGACAGCCCGGTGCTGGCTCTCGCGACAGGGCTCGTAGGGTTTCAATCTCGCCGCTAGAAGAGGCGAGATTGACACAAAATCGGCGGCACCTACTGTAGAGGTGTATGTCACTGAAGCATTGGATCAGCACATTTCTATCTGGTGGAGGTTCTGCTTACTATACACAGACTTTTTAAATATTTGACAACGTTTTTGTGGACTACCACGTTTGGCACAAGGAATTTATTCCCATTGGGACTTTTTTACATATGCTTATGTAGCACACAAAATCCTTTACCTGCCTTTGGCTCACTTGCAGGAAAAGGCACACCGTGCTATGAGCCTGTACCCTCTTGTGTGAAGAGGTTGAGCGGTGTAACACAACTGGGTCTACACAGCTTGGTTCTCCAGAGGATGGTTCTCATCTCTATATGCAATAAACACAAGTCTCTATTTCCCCCAATAACTCCAAGGTCCACACCAGCTGCAACTCCAACGCAGAGTTTATTCACTCATAAGCACAGTCATTAGATAGAAAAGGGTGGATGGAGAACAGAACAGCAAAAAGGTATGGGAGGAGGTCCAGGCACAAACGAAATGTAGGATTCACTACTTATCTCTCAAGTAGGCTTAGCTCACCCGGATAGTCTCCCATTAGAGTGGATCCTAGCAGCCGGAGTGATGCTCGAACTAGATGACACACAGTCTCTGCACAAACTCTTCCACAGAGCTTTGGGTCTCTAACACAGACCTGGCGAACTTTGGGTCTCTGCCACAGACCTGGTGAACTTTGGTCTCTGCCACAGACCTGGTGAACTTTGCTGGTGGTATTAGGCCTCTTTCAGGGAGATGACATCCCTCCAGAGAGTTACCGGGCCCCTTTCTTCACTGTGATTCTCTCACCAGTCCCTCGGAACGGTCCTCCCCCGGCCTCCTCATCTTAGAAACGGGTCTCCTCGCAAGGCAGCACCCTGGGATTCTTCCTCCCTTCGTGGGCCCCAGCCAAAGGTGCTGGACCCAATGCCTTCAGTTGCAGCCCCAGGGCTAAAGGTGCCTGGGACTGATATGCAGAACAGCAACACACTCCCCCGGGGTAGGACCCCCGGGACAAGAACAACCCCACAGGCACTGTCTGCCCCTTTTATATCCTCTCCCGGCATGCACAGCAGGTTGACCACGCCCACCATACCACCGCCAAGGGGGGACATCCAAGGCACAGCACTATACCAGCGGTTCAACCCTAGCCCATGATGGCAGCGCCATCCACAGGCCACAGGGAACTATACACCAATATCCCACCTGAGGTATAAAGTGGTTAGCAGAGCCCTATCAATTAAGGTGTTTGAGTACAACTACCACTCAAACATTCCCCTATTTTTGAAGACCCCGCTACACTTATGTGTTTGATTTACACATTTATTTATTTATTCATTGATATTTACTGTATTTATATTTATGCACTAGGGATTTATTGCTAGTTTATAGCATCTTATTTTGGTCTTCCCTTTCTTTGGTTCCACTTTGTTTACCTGTCACGATTCACTCATTTTTTGTGTATCACCCAATCCCCCCCCCCCTTCCCCACAGCGCAGTCACCATCACATATTCATTTACCATTTTTTTTCTGTCAGGATCAGACCCCCAGGTGACCGCAGCAGTACCCCCTTATTTGGCCTATTTAGACAGCGCGGGAGTTCCCCCACCTTTACCTTCACACCGTAACCCTATAGAGGTACACTTGATGAAATCAAGAATTGGCCTTGCTGTCAAAATTTTTAATGATATGCACCTGTCAAACAGGTGTGGAAAAATTGGTCTTTGGATGTTAATTATCCAATTAGTAATCCAGGGCTGATTCATTTTGATAAATGTCAGACGGTCCAGGGAGTCTGTGACCAGACGCGTTCTATTATCCGTAACAAAACCTCCAGCATTACTAAATGCCCATTCTGAAAGCACGCTGGATGCAGGCCAACCCAGCAGCTCAATTGCACACTGGACAAGTTCTGGCCAGTGGTCTATTCTCATGATGACCCAGTAAGCCAGTGGATTGTCGACTGGAAAGCTTTCTCCTCTATTTTTGCCCTTAGATAATCGTCCACCATGTGATGCAGACACTGCCGATGGGATGTGGATGCTGACAGCCCTGGGCGGCGAAAACAAAAAAAATTGTGAAATGTATCACTTAAGCCCTGTACACACGATCGGATAACCTATGGATTTTCGTCCGATGAATTTGACCATCGGAAATCCGATGAAACTGTTTTTCATCAGTCTTGGCCACACACCATCAGTTCAAAAACCGACGGCAAGAAAACGACGGCACGTACAAAACGTACGACGCGCTATAAAAGGGCCGAACAAATCTAATGGCGCCACCCCTTAGGCTGCTTTTGCTGATTTCGTGTTACCGCGTGTTAGTAAAAGTTTGGTGAGAGCCGTTTCGCGCTTTTCAGTCTCCGTGCTTTGCAGATCGTTTCCTGGTGTTCAGTTTGTGCTTGTGGGTTCGTATTTGTTATTCAGTGCGTGCAGTCAGGTCGTTACTGCCTTGCAGTGCCTTCTTGGCCAATCGTTTACTGTTTTTCAGGTCGTTCTTCTCAGGCCTTGCTGTTCCACGGTGCGTTCTGTTTGAGTGCGTTCTGACCAGCCGACCGGTTTAAAACCATGTTTGAAGTGCGTTCTCGTTCTCGAGCTCGTGCTGGCTTTGGGCTTGGTGTTGCAGTTAACACTGTAACCCGAGTTCAGTCTGTGAACAGGGTGAGGAGGAGTTCATGGACTAAGAATTGGTTGCTCCAGCGGGACCAATTCTCTCATATGACTCTGCTGCGGGAAATCCATGAGAATAATCCTGATGATTTCAGGAATTATCTCAGGATGACGGACCCCGTATTTCACCGTCTGTTGGATTTGCTTTCCCCCTATATCACGAGGCAGGACACTGTGATGCGCCAGGCCATCACTGCCGAGCAGAGGCTTATTGCCACATTGAGATACCTGGCGACTGGGAGAAGCTTGCAGGACCTCAAGTTCTCAACAGGCATCTCCCCCCAGGCTCTCGGGATCATTATCCCTGAGACGTGTTCGGCCATCATTCAGGTCCTGCAGAAGGACTATATGAAGGTAATTTTGCTCCTTTAACCTCACATTATATGTTTTTATTGTTTTAGAATCTTCTTATTTTTCCCCTCCTAACCCAAATTAGCCTTTTTGGAATATCCTGTTAATGTCCCCATTTTCACCATGCATGTTTTTACCTGTAAAGTCCTTTTTGGGCCCTACATGCCTATTTCCCTTCACTAACCTCTCCAGCATGCTATCGTGGGCGCAAACCCAGCTAGCCTTCTATTTTCCTTTTCCTTTTTTGGGGTCATTGCCCACGTAGTTGGACAACCCTCCCCCCCCCCCCTTAAAGATGTAAATAATTTTTTAGTTCTCAATCAAGCTCAGCAGAGTGGTAGAGCCTTTTTTTGGATACCCCACAATCACCTTAGCCCCCCCCTTAGATTATTTTAGAATGTCCACTCAGCGGGGGTGAGGCATCTGCTAAGTGGGCCTTTGTTTATTGGTAGGAAATACTCCCCTAAATAATAATGTTAGAATGATGTTGGTCAACAATGTTTTTGCGTGTAATCTGCTTGCACTGTAAACATAAACCGTACTAATGTCTTCTTTTTGTTTGACTCCACAGTTCCCTAGCACACCACAGGAATGGCTGACTGTGGCCTCCCAATTTGCCCAGCGGTGGGATTTCCCCAACTGCGGAGGGGCAATTGATGGGAAGCACGTCCACATAGTGCCCTCCACCCCGTTCGGGGTCATACTATTTTAACTATAAAGGTTTTAATAGCATAGTGTTAATGGCGGTGGTGTCAGCACGGTACGAGTTCCTGTATGTGGACGTGGGGAAGAACGTCCGGATGTCCGATGGTGGAGTATTCGCTGAGACGGAGTTCGCTCACCGTCTGCAGGCTGGGGGTCTTGCACTGCCTCCAGATGCAGAGAACGTGGAAGGGCTACCGTTCGTTTTCATTGCGGATGAAGCTTTTGGACTAGGACCACACCTCATGCGGCCGTTTCCCCAATGCACCCTCACCCCGGAGAGGAGGGTTTTTAATTACCGGCTGGCCAGAGCCTGGAGATTTGTGGAGAATGCCTTCGGGATAATGGCCAGCCGGTTCTGCCTGTTCCAGACAGCTATAAATTTGGCGGATTATAAACTCAACAACATTGTGTACTGCTGCTGCTTGTTGCACAATTTTTTAAGGAAATTCTCCACAAATTATGTGTCATCAGTTGGGTCTGAGGCCGGTCCCTCTGGACTGATAAATCTGACCGGCCTCAGCACTGCCCGTACTGGCTTGGCCCCCCAAAGTGCCCGTGAAGTACGTTAGAAATACATAGAGTAGAGGGGGGCCATCGCAATGCCAGACCACATCTGACCTTTGATTTTACCTTTTTTAAATAAACAAAAATATTTGATTTACTACAAACTTGTGTTGTCATTCTTTTATTTGTGGTTTATGTGTCTCCCAGGTTCTAGTAGTGCCAAGTGTATTTGTCCTTAGTAAATAGCCTCCAATCTCAGAGGTAAAAACACTCATTTTGCATCTTCAGAACTGCTATTGAGCATAGAAAGAACAAGGCACACCTTTTTTCGACTTCCCAAATGTTTTTATTGATTGCAACACAGTTTTGTTTTTTTTTCGAAATATTTTTTTTGGGGTTTTTGTGCGGCTTTTTTAGCAGAAACATGCATGGGTCAAAAGCCACATTTTTTTTTCTGAAAAAGTAATAAAATAACACAGTGAAAAATACAAACAGGAGATGGGGTGATGTTACCCCTGATCCATCCCAAATGTGAAGAACCACACTTTCTTTTTGGGGCTCAAATGGGTATCTTCAACATGATCCCATGGCTAGGGTAAACATGTGCTATCTGCCATCATGGGGGATCAATGGACGTGCTTTGGGGGTGAAAACCCTTCCTCTCCCCTACTTGAGGAGGGAGGAAGAGGTTGCACCCCCAAAACAGGGACATAGATATCCTGTGACGGCAGATAGCACATGTTGAGTCTTCAGTGTGTGCATCCTCACATTTGGGCTGGTGGAAATCCCAAAGAAAAATCAAGTCAGAAAAAAGTCAGACAGAGATTTTTCATCGGAAATTTCGACCGTGTGTGGGCCCCATCTGACTTTTTTTCCGTCGGAGTTTAGAAATAGAACATGTTTTATTTTTTTCCGATGGAAAAAAATCCTATGGGAAATTCTGATCGTCTGTGTGGAACTGCGTCAGAGAAAAATTCATGCATGCTCAGAATCAAGTCGACGCATGCTCGGAAGCATTGAACTTAATTTTTCTCGGCTCATCGTAGTGTTGTACGTCACCGCGTTCTTGACGGTCGGAATTTTGTCTGACAGTGTGTATGCAAGACTGATGGAATACAGCTTGAACGGAATTCCAACAGAAAATTCCATCCGATTTTATCCCATTGGAAAATCCGATCGTGTGTACAGGGCATAAGAGGATTTCTTCTAAGATTGCCCTGTATTTGGCTCCATCTATCTTCTCATCAACTCTGACCAGCTTCCCTGTCCCTGCGGAAGAAAAGCATCCCCACAACATGATGCTGCCACCACCACGTTTCACGGTGGGGATGGTGTGTTCAGGATGTGCAGTGTTAGTTTTTTGCCACACAAATGCCGCATACACACGATCGGAATTTCCGACAACAAATGTTCGATGGGAGCTTGTTGTTGGAAATTCAGACCGTGTGTAGGCTCCACCGGACATTTGCTGTCGGAATTTCCGACAACAAAAATATGAGAGCTAGTTCTCAAATTTTCCGACAAAAAAATCTGTTCTCGTAAATTCCGAGAACGTGTAGACAATTCCGACGCACAAAATTCCACGCATGCTCTGAATCAAGTACGAGACGGGAGTGCTCGGTATGGTAAAACTAGCGTTCGTAACGGAGATCGCACATTCGTCACGCTGCAGATGTTTTAATCTTTTAATGCAGCACATTCTCTTTTTCTTTATAATGCTAGAATATTGAAGTTGTTTTGCTGCTGATTTTCACACAGAGTTCTGACAAACTGATTTCTCTGAGACTCCGAGAGATCGGGAATAGCAGCAGATGACATATAAGCGTGAATCGTCTCTCACGAGATTAGCAGAAGGAGCCCACAGGGTGGCGCGCTTGGTATTGAACTTGCCTTTTATAGTGCCGTCGTACGTGTTGTACGTCACCGCGTTCTTGGCGATCGGAATTTCCGACAACATTTGTGCGACCGTGTGTATGCAAGACAAGTTTGGGCCAACATCCGTCGGAAAAAAATCCACGGTTTTGTTGTCGGAATTTCCGATCGTGTGTCCGCGGCAATAGTGTTTTGCTTTTAGGCTAAAAAGTTTAATTTTGGTCTCATCTGACCAGAGCACCTTCTTCCACATGTTTGCTGTGTCCCCCACATGTTTGCTGTGTCCCCCACATGGCTTCTCGCAAACTGCAAACTGGACTTCTTATGACTTTCTTTCACCAATGTCTTTCTTCTTGTCACTCTTCCATAAAGGGCAGATTTGTGGAGTGCACGACTAATGCCGCATACACACGACCGTTTTTCATTGCGTGAAAAATAACATTTTTTTAATTGGTCATTAAAAACGATCGTGTGTGGGCTCCAGAGCATTTTATTTAATTTTTTTTTAACAAATTTTTATTGGAATAATAAAAGACACTTGAACAGATGTACAGATAAGTACAGAAATACAGAAAGAAAGAACGGTGCGGCTAGTTGGGTACAACAAGTAGGGCATAGACAAGAGATAAAACTTGACACTAACTCGCTTGAGGACTGACATTATGGGGTTATGAAGAGAGGGTGCTGTATATACATAATTCTCACCTAGTGAGGGTACCACAGGTCATCCTAGACAAATACCTATAATGCAATGCAACCAGAAGGTAAATAATGGATGGATCTGTCTACGCGCCCCTATGTTTAGAATCTGGAATAGGGGAAAGATCATAACAAAAAAACAAAAAAAACTAATAAGTGAAAGGGGGGGGGGAAGGAGCTCCAGAGACAGTGGCGTGCTGTTTATTCCAATACATGTATGGTCCCGAAAAGGAACAGCCCTGGTGGGCCATCCTTAAAGCATAGTTTATGCAATGTCTTTAAGTTTTACAGCCCATTTGGGATAGGGTTAGCGTACGAGAAGGAGAGTTGTTCCAGAGCCACCTGGTCAGCTGCCGAGAGGGTTGATGTGATGAAGGATTCCCATCTGTAGTAAAAGCGAGCTCTAGATCTGGGTTCTTTGAAATCTGTAAGAAGTCGTTCTTTGTAGAAGAGGTTGAGGCAGTCCTTTTCGAGTTGGATGAGAGAAGGGCTTTGGGGAGAGATCCAGTGCCTAAGAATGAGTCTCCTGGCGACCAGCAAACATAGCAAAATCCAGTCTTTAGAGGAGGGACGTTTGGTGGTCCCGGAGGGGATCGATACAGCCGGAGACAAAGACCAGGGTAGCAATAATGGGTCCCAATATCCAAATATAAGAAGCAAAGGGTCTTTGGGGAGTTTCAACAAAGTGGTTGTGAATATATAGGACAGGACTTGATCCCAAAATGAGGAAATGAAGGAGCAGGACCAGAATCGGTGGGAGAGAGAAGGTCTGGGTACCTTGCATAAAGGACAAGAGGCGCCTTCTTTATTGGAGTTAGGAGAGAGAAATGGGATATAAGCACGATGTGCGATCTTGAGTTGGGTTTCTCTCCAAATTTCGTTGGGTGTCAGTCGAAGGGTTTTCTGCAGACCAGATAGGATTTTTTCAGTTATATCTGGTACTGGGAAATCCCCAGCCCAGTTAGCAATAGAGGAGGAGGACAAGGACGGGGAAGATTCTTGCAGGAGAGGTTTGTAGATGTCCGTGATTTTATAACGTCCACTTCGCAGTAAACGTTCAGAAAAGCTGTTTTCGAATCTACGGAGATTGTCTTTATAAGTGTTAGATAGGAAGCTAATGCATTGGTTATAATGAAATACGTGAGAGGGGGGCAGAGAAAATGACAAGGATATTGTAGAGAAAGGAAGTGGTTTTCCAGTGATGCCATCACACAATGAGGAGAAGTTTGATAGCCCTTGAGCCTGCCAGACCGAAAAGGCTTTGTAGTGGAGACCAGGGACGAAGTCGGGATTGCCTTGGATTGGTAGATGGGGAGAGATGAAACGAGATAACTTGAGTGTTTTTCTGATTTCTCTCCAAGCTAGAGCTGTGTCCCTTAGCAGGAGATTATGTTGATAAGGTGGGGGGGACAGTTTTCCATCTGCAGTGTAAGAGGGCCACCAGAGAGTAAGGGTGAGCCATTTCGGATTCCAGGATATAATTAGAATATTGGGATGATTGGGCTATCCAATCCAAGCTGGTCCGGAACAGACATGCTAAATTATACAATCTAATATGAGGTAGACTAATACCCCCGTCACTCCTAGGAAGGTGTAGTTTTTTGAAGGCTATCCAAGGTCTTTTGCCGTGCCAGATAAACTGTGACATTTTGGAGTTAAGGAGTTTGATATCTTTATGTTTCAAAAGCAAGGGAATGGTTTGCAAAGGATAAAGTAGTCTGGCGAAGCTAATCATTTTGACAAGGTGACACCTTCCCAGGAGTGAGAGGGGGAGATCCATCCAGTTTGACAGTTCCTAAAAGAGTTTTGTGAAAAGGGGGGGATAATTGAGGTGATAGATGGAAGAGGGTAGATTCCCAATCTTTATACCTAGATAGGTGATGTGAGAAGAGGCCACTTTAAACAGAGAGTGTTGAGTCCAGGGGGGTGTGGAGTGTGTCCCTATGGGGAGAATCTCGCTCTTGGAATAATTAATACAGAGGCCGAAGCACAGTCGAAATTCGTCAAAGGTGGTTTTAATGGTCAAAATGTCGTCACTTGGGTTGCCCGTGAATATGAGGACGTCGTCGGCGAATAGTGAGGTGCGAAGTTCCGTTTTGCCTATTGTGAACAGGAGGGGGGAGAGAGGACAACATTGTCTGGTCCCTTTATGGAGGCGGAAGTCCTCTAAGAGGAGTCCAGCAGCAACAAGTCTAGCTGAGGGCGCTGTATACATGGCATTAATAAGGTGGCAGAAGGGGCCTGAGAATCCCATTTTAGACATAGTAAGGGAAAGCCAGTCAAAACTTACATTGTCAAAGGCTTTTTCCGCATCTAGCGTGATGATGGCATAATCTCCCTTGGGGTCTTGTTTGGCTCGCTCAAGGGCCAAGAGAACCTTGCGTATGTTAAGGGTGGCTGTTCGCCCTTTCACGAATCCTGATTGGGCCGGGTGTATGAGGTCCGGAAGGATGACCGCTAGTCTGGAGGCCACAATCTTCGAGAGTATTTTGACATCCAAGTTGAGTAGTGAAATAGGCCTTTATGAGCCCGGTTCTAAAGGATCTTTGCCCTTTTTGAAAGTAGCTTAATGATGGCTTGGTTGCCTGTCGGAAGATAGGGACCACCCGCCCAGATATTGGAATAAACCGAGTGGAGCATGGGCGCAGTAATATTTTGGAGAGTTTTATAAAATTCACTTGTGAAGCCATCTGGGCCGGGGGCTTTTGAGGGGCGGAGAGCATGTATAGTGCCTTCTATTTCATCAAGGGAGATAGGGGCATTTAGGGAATCCAGATGGGCAGTGGAGATAGTTGGTAGATTCATTTTTTCAAGGAAGGCTTGGGCTTTTTTATGGTCAATGGGATCAGGTGCGTAGAGGGCCGTGTAATATTCCAGCATGGTTTTATTTATGTGAAGTGGGGTAGAGTGTGTAGTTCCCGTGCGGTCCCGCAGCGAGGTAATGTGTGTCGAACGGTAGGCGCCCTTGCAGAGTCTAGATAGGAGTTTGCCAGCTTTATTACCATATTTATGAAGGGATGCGTCTAGATGGGATTTTTTTGTGAGTTCCAGGGTGTCCGCCCAGGTATCAAAATAATTTTTAGCCGCCGACCACTCCGCCTTGTTAGCCGGTGAAGTCGAAGTGGCTAGATTGCGTTGTGCGAGGTGAAGTCTATCGCTGGCCAGTTTAAATTTTGATAGTGCGTTTCTTTTAAAGGAAGTGGCATATGAAATGATCCGACCCCTCAAGTATGCTTTTCCAGCATCCCAGAGAAGGTTCGGATCCCCTACATGTGGAGCATTCGCGTAGGAAAACTCCGCCCATGCTCGTTCCATGTAAGCACGGAAGTCAGCATTATTGTGGAGGAACGAAGGGAAGCGCCAGATATTAGGGTGGGGGGGAGGTCTAGATTGTCTAGGGTAAGGAGTATAGGGGCATGATCCGAAATGGCTATGTCCCCAACCTCTGCGTCTGAAACGAGAGGAATAAGATTATCGGACCCAAAAAAATAATCGATCCTAGTGAGAATCTTGTGAGGATTAGAGTAGAAGGTGAACTCTCTGTCTACCGGGTGTGTTAAGCGCCAGATGTCGGTAAGATGAAGGGAGTCCATGGTGGAAGCAAATAGGGAGTGAGCAAATGTAGCCGGTGCTGGGGTAGATTGTTTCGGTGAGGACCTGTCGTCTGGGGGGTGCATGAGGTCATTGAAATCTCCCCCAACTAGGTGAGGTAAGTGGAAGGTATTGAGGAGCCAAGTGGAGAGCTGAGAGTAAAATGTCTTTGTGGGACTGTTGGGAGCGTATACATTGGAAATTACTAGGTCTTTAGTGCCAATTCTAACCCTGGAGGAGATGAAACGTCCTTGGTCGTCTGTATGCGTGGACAGAACAGTACATGGGAGGTTTTTGTTGAATAGAAGGAGGACACCAGCCTTCTGTCCAACCGACTCTGACCCCAAAACTGTTCCAACCCAGAGTTTCTGCATGCGACTGAAGTCAGATGCCGAAAGATGGGATTCCTGAAGTAGTGCTATGTCCGCTTTTAGCCTTTTGAGATGGCGAAGGATCTTCATTCTCTTGTTAGGAGAACGCAGACCCCTCACATTCCATGAGATTACCTTAAGATGTAGTGGATGGTAGGGTGTATAGGCGGCGATTTAGTAGCTGTAAGATTGTAAGTTGGGATCATGAGGTGTAGTTTAGGCACGGTAGTGATGTGAGAATCTGTGTGAGGAGCCCTCGGGCAGGGAGTGTATGTTGATATGTGGAGTGTGAGGAGGGGAGATAAGGGGGGGGGTAAAAGAGAAGAGAACAAGGGAAAACAAAACAACAAATTAAAGTAAGCATCATAAGGAACTTCACTTTTTTCCGCATGAGTTCGCTGTGCAAAGTAGCTCCCCATACAGGGCCCTCCCTGTAAAAAGGAGACCCGTGATGGTGTCAGAGCGTCCCAGGGACCTCGATAATGTGCGAGGAACCCCCGTAGTGAAGTCATGGCAGGGAGCCTGAGAAGTCGCACAGCGGAGTCAAGGGGGTCAATTAAAATGCAAATGAACTTGTGTAGAGCGCGGCATGTACGTATGCGCACACGCATTACCACCCTAGTGGGGGAAATAAAAATAAAAACTGGTTTCCGGCATAACGCAAAAAAACAATAGATTGAGTAAATAAACGGAACAATATATGTAAACAGAGCCGTTGTGGGAACACTGGGTGATCACTCAGGTGTCAGTGCCTGGTCATGGACTAATGAAGATCATGAAAATTAGATCTTGCATCGCCAACACCTGAGATGACAGGAAAAAAAAGATCATATGACCTGTAATGGCGAGGATGGAAGTTCATGGCGGTGTAAGGAAGTTCATCATCGGGAGTTTTGGTAACGCTGTTCTGGGGCAGAGTGTCTAAAACGCTCTGGAGAGTCCTTGCGAGGGCTTCTCTGTTCCTGGGATCGGAGACTGGAATTTGACTTAGAGGGCGTGTGAGGGTTTGCTTCACTCCGTAGGGAGCGGAGAAATGATTCTGCTTCCCCAGGATCCTGGAAAGAAAGTTGTTCCCCTTTAGGTGATTTGAGGCGTAGAGTTGCAGGAAATGCCAGGGTAAATTTTATGTGTTGCTTGAAGAGTTCAGAGCAGATCGGTTGAAAAGCTTTTCTTTTCTTGGCGACTTCAATCGAGTAGTCTGCAAAAATGAGGATTTTTACCCCGTCTAATTGGAGAGATGGGGACTGCCTGAAAGTCTGTAGAATAAGGGATTTGTCAGCATAATTGAGGTACTTGGCAATAATGGGACGGGGTGTTTTGCGTTCGGAATTGAAGGACCCCATACGGTGTGCGCGTTCCACTGTGAACAGGCCTGAAAGGCCCAAGGCCTCCGGGATGCGCTTTGAGCAGAATTCTGCCATAGCTGCAGAGGGAAGCGATTCGGGAACGCCTACAAATCGCAGGTTACTCCTTCTGGATCTATTTTCCAAATCTTCTAATTTTTGAATGATGTACTGGTTTGTTTTGTCCTGCGACTGTTCTGTGGCCTGCGCTTGATAGAGTTCATCTTCTACCTCTGAGAGGCGGTGTTCCATCTCATTGAGTCTAGTGGAGTGTTCAGCAATTTGGGTTTTAATTTGCTGCATGCCTGCATTGACTGCCTTTTCCACTGAGGCAGAGATCATAGGAGAGAGAAGGGCTGCTACAGCAGCAGCAATGCGGTGCGTGTTATCAGCAGCATCCCCGGGGGGTGGGGAACTAGAAATATCCCCTGGTGTGGCTGGCTGAGTAAATACCAGAGAGGGACCCTGAGATGTATGAGCAGGGGGTGTAATGCTCTGCTGGGAGGGATGACCGCTCACCTCCATGTCAGCCGCCTGTGAATCCTCCGCTGCGTGGGAGTAGGCCGAAGCCGGGGCCTCGATTTGCGGCCTGCCCGGCGGCGGCGCTGCTGCGGCCGCGAACGAGCGCGCGCCGTTTTTTTCAAGAAATCGGTCCATCTGAGTGAGGGGGACACCCGGGTGTAGTGGATGGCTACGAGGGGCCGCTCTGGCTGAGTTTATATGCAGATCTTTGGGCCCTGATGCGGGAGCTGTGAGGAGGCGCAGTTACCTCATGCGGCGCCGGAACCGGAAGTCCTCGAGCATTTTTAACGACGTGAAAAATGGCCTAAAAAAATAGAACCTGCTCTGTTTTTTCACGTCGTTTTTCACGTCGTTCTTTTTAACGTCATGAAAAACGATAGTGTGTATGCTTTTGCGAGGGGAAAAAAATGCGCATGCTCAGAATCAAGTACGAGACGGGAGCGCTCCTTCTGGTAAAACTAGCGCTCGTAATGGAGATAGCACATTCGTCGCGCTGTAACGGACTGAAGAGCATGAGGCTGAAAAGCGGGAATCGTCTCTCACCAAACTTTACTAATACGAGGATCATCAAAAGCAGCCCAAAGGGTGGCGCCATCCGAATAGAACTTCCCCTTTATAGTGCCGCCGTACGTGTTGTACGTTACCGCGCTTTGCTCAAGCGTTTTTTTTAATGAACGTGTGTATGCAAGGCAGGATTGAGAGGAAACACGAAAAATCACGTAGAGAAAAACGTTGTTTTTTTAAATGCCATTAAAAACGTCCGTTTGTACGCGGCTTTATAGTTGTCCTATGGACAGATTCTCCCACTTGAGCTGTGGATCTCTGCAGCTCCTCCAGAGTTACCATGGACCTCTTGGCTGCTTCTCTGATGAATGCCTCTCCTTGTCCGGCCCTGTCAGATTAGGTGGACGGCCATGTCTTGGTAGGTTTGCAGTTCTGCCATGCTCATTCCATTTTCCGATGATGGATTGAACAGAGCTCCGTGAGATGTTCAAAGCTTGGGATATTTTTTTTTTATAACCTAACCCTGCTTTATACTTCTCCACAACTTTATCCCTGACCTGTCTGGTGTGTTCCTTGGCCTTCATGATGCTGTTTGTTCACTAAGGTTCTCCAACAAACCTCTGAGGGCTTCACAGAACAGCTGTATTTATACTGAGATTAAATTACACACAGGTTGACTCTATTTACTAATTAGTTGACTTCTGAGGGCAATTGGTTCCACTAGATTTTAGTTAGGAGTATCAGAGTAAAGGGAGCTGAATACAAATACACGCCACACTTTTCACATTTTTATTTGTAAATCATTTTTAAAAACATTTATAATTTTCCTTTTCACTTCACAATTATGTGCCACTTTGTGTTGGTCTATCACTAGGGATGAGCTTCGAGTTTGAGTGGAACTCGTGTTCGACTTGAACATTGCCTGTTCGCCAGTTTGCCGAACAGCGAACAATTTGGGGTGTTCTCGGCAAATTCGAAAAGCAGCGGAACACCCTGTAAAAGTCTATGGGAGAAATCTAAAGTGCTAATTTTAAAAACTCTTATATGCAAGTTATTGTCCTAAAAAGTGTTTGGGGACCCAGGTCCTGCCCCAGGGGACATGTATCAATGCAAAAAGAAGTTTTAAAAACGAACGTTTTTTCGGGAGCAGTGATTTTAAAAATGCTTAAAGTAAAACAATAAAAGTGAAATACTCCTTTTAAATTTCTTACCTGGGATGTGTATAGTATGCCTGTAAAGTAGCGCCTGTTTCCCGTGCTTAGAACTGTCCCTACACAAAATGTCATTTCTGAAGGAAAAAAGGTAATTTAAGAGTACTAGCGGCTGTTAATGAATTGTCGGCTCCCGGCAATACAGAGAAAAGTAATTGATAAAAAAAAAAAAAAATGCGTGGGGGTCCCCCCAAATTCAATTGCCAGGCCCTTCAGGTCTGGTATGGATATTAAGGGGAACCCTGCGTCAAATAAAAAAATGACGTGGGGTTCCCCCCAAATATCCATACCAGACCGGGTCCCGCAAGGGTGAAGTGGTTCCAGGGCGCCCCTTGTGAGGGGACCCGCATCTGAGGTGAGGAGGCTGGGGAGGTCACTCGCTCGAAGACCTGGTGTAGTGTCAACCCGGTGACGGATGGGCCTTCGGTAACTCCCTTGGAGGACATCTTCCCCTGATAGGGGCCGCAACGCAACGGAGGTATTCATGTCAAGACTCCTACAACCCTTGGTCATAGCACAGGGGGTGTAGGGACCCAGATCAGTATAGTGCCTCGACCTACTCATCCCACCGTATCATGCCATCGCATTGCCTGTATGTGGAGATACGAAATAAACCAACAGTTGGACTGTGATCAGTGTATGGACTCTGTTAATGGGAGCAAAGGGTGGTTTGGTGGTTTCTGCACAACAGACTCGGTACATGCCCAGGACACATCGGCCCGAGGAAACATCAGGTATTGGCCTTTAGTGATGTCGCGAACATAAAATTTTCCGTTCGCGAACGGCGAACGCGAACTGCCGCAAATGTTCGCGAACGGGCGAACCCGGCGAACCGCCATAGACTTCAATAGGCAGGCGAATTTTAAAACCCACAGGGACTCTTTCTGGCCACAATAGTGATGGAAAAGTTGTTTCAAGGGGACTAACACCTGGACTGTGGCATGCCGGAGGGGGATCCATGGCAAAACTCCCATGGAAAATTACGTAGTTGACGCAGAGTCGGGTTTTAATCCATAAAGGGCATAAATCACCTAACATTCCTAATGTGTTTGGAATAACGTGCTTTAAAACATCAGGTATGATGTTGTATCGATCAGGTAGTGTAAGGGTTACGCCCGCTTCACAGTGACAGACCAAACTCGGACAGACCAAACTCCCCGTTTAACGCACCGCAAACAACTGCAAACAGTCCATTTGCACAACCGCAAGGCTTTAATGATCACCTTAGATGATCACAAAGAAAATTTATGTTTTTTCTATGCAAAATTATCAAGCCGATCGCTTTTGGTCTGTTCACAATGAAGCAACGACCTTACCATCTGGGGTGTGCCAACAACGCCATTGCCAACACACTCATAGAGGTGGTCGCTTCATTGTGATGCGCAAGCCCCTTCACCACAACAAGGTAACGATCACGAAGGGGAATTGACACAGGTATGTGTTTTTTTGTTTGTTTTTTTTGCAGCCACAGTGCAGCACCAGAGGCCAGAAAAATTAGGCATGTACACATGCCTGTAAAATCAGGTATTGTTGCAGCCGCTGCTGTAGCAGCGGCCAGAAAAAATTATGTTTTTCAGGCAGAAAGTGCCCTAAAACATTGCGGCTTGTGGACCATTTTTAGCCCAAGGCAGCTCATCTCATCAGGCCTTTTTTAGTCAAATGTATCGCCCACTGTCAGTCCCTTCGGGATCCATGCCTCATTCATCTTAATAAAGGTGAGGTAATCTAGACTTTTTTGACCTAGGCGACTTCTCTTCTCAGTGACAATACCTCCTGCTGCACTGAAGGTCCTTTCTGAAAGGACACTTGAAGCGGGGCAGGCCAGAAGTTCTATCGCAAATTGGGATAGCTCAGGCCACAGGTCAAGCCTGCACACCCAGTAGTCAAGGGGTTCATCGCTCCTCAGAGTGTCGATATCTGCAGTTAAGGCGAGGTAGTCTGCTACCTGTCGGTCGAGTCGTTCTCTGAGGGTGGACCCCGAAGGGCTGTGGCGATGCGTAGGACTTAAAAAGCTCCGCATGTCCTCCATCAACAATACGTCTGTAAAGCGTCCTGTCCTTGCCGGCATGGTCATGGTAGGAGGAGGATTACTTTCACCTCTTCCCCTGTTAGATTCCCGTTGTGCTGTGACATCACCCTTATACGCTGTGTAAAGCATACTTTTTAATTTATTTTGGAACTGCTGCATCCTTTCCGACTTCCTGTAATTCGGTAACATTTCTGGCACTTCCTGCTTATACCGGGGGTCTAGTAGCGTGGCCACCCAATACAGGTCGTTCTCCTTCAGCCTTTTTATACGAGGGTCCCTCAACAGGCACGACAGCATGAAAGACCCCATTTGCACAAGGTTGGATGCCGAGCTACTCATGTCCTGTTCCTCGTCCTCACTGATCTCACTGAAGGTCTGTTCTTCCCCCCAGCCACGTACAACACCACGGGTACCAGATAGGTGACAACGAGCACCCTGGGATGCCTGCTGTGGTTGGTCTTCCTCCTCCTCCTCAAAGCCACATTCCTCCTCTGACTCCTCTTCCTCAGACTCCTCTTCCAGCGTTGCCGCAGGTCCAGCAAGCGATGCTGATAAGGCTGTTTCTGGTGGTGGTGATGGTGACCACAACTCTTCCTCTTCACGCTCATCTACGGCCTGATCCAGCACTCTTCGCAGGGCACGCTCCAGGAAAAAAACAAATGGGATGATGTCGCTGATGGTGCCTTCAGTGCGACTGACTAGGTTTGTCACCTCCTCAAAAGGACGCATGAGCCTACAGGCATTGCGCATGAGCGTCCAGTAACGTGGCAAAAAAATTCCCAGCTGCGCAGAGGCTGTCCTAGCACCCCGGTCATACAAATACTCGTTGACGGCTTTTTCTTG
This sequence comes from Rana muscosa, assembly GCA_029206835.1. Classification (NCBI taxonomy): domain Eukaryota; kingdom Metazoa; phylum Chordata; class Amphibia; order Anura; family Ranidae; genus Rana; species Rana muscosa. The sequence continues at coordinate 383,915,649 of CM055118.1, forward strand.
TTGGAGCAGGCGGTCGAACATTAGGAGTGTTGAATTCCAACGTGTCGGGCTGTCGCAAATCAAGCGCCTCACTGGCATGTTGTTTCGCCGCTGGATATCTGAAAAGTGCGCCATGGCTGTGTAGGAACGCCTGAAATGGCCACACACCTTCCTGGCCTGCTTGAGGACATCCTGTAAGTCTGGGTACTTATGCACAAAGCGTTGTACAATCAGATTTAACACATGTGCCATGCACGGCACATGTGTCAACTTGCCCAAATTCAATGCCGCCAACAAATTGCTTCCGTTGTCACACACCACTTTGCCGATCTCCAGTTGGTGCGGAGTCAGCCACTGATCCACCTGTGCGTTCAGGGCGGACAGGAGTGCTGGTCCGGTGTGACTCTCTGCTTTCAGGCAAGTCAACCCCAAGACAGCGTGACACTGTCGTATCCGGGATGTGGAATAGCCCCTGGGGAGCTGGGGGGGTGCTGTTGATGTGGAGTAAGACGCAGCAGCAGAAGAGGACTCAGCCGAGGAGGTTATCGAAGAGGATGGAGTAGGAGGAGTAGAGGAGGTGACAGCAGGCCTGCCTGCAAGTCGTGGTGGTGTCACCACCAACTCCTCTGCAGAGCCACGCATTACATGTTTGGGAGCCGTCAGCAGGTTTACCCAATGAGCAGTGTAGGTGATATACCTGCCCTGACCGTGCTTTGCAGACCAGGTATCAGTGGTCAGATGGACCCTTGCCCCAACACTGTGTGCCAGACATGCCATGACTTCCTTTTGCACAATAGAGTACAGGTTGGGGATTGCCTTTTGTGAAAAGAAATTTCGGCCGGGTACCTTCCACTGTGGTGTCCCAATAGCTACAAATTTTTTGAAGGCCTCAGACTCCACCAGCTTGTATGGTAAAAGCTGGCGGGCTAAGAGTTCCGACAAGCCAGCTGTCAGACGCCGGGCAAGGGGGTGACTCTGTGACATTGGCTTCTTACGCTCAAACATGTCCTTGACAGACACCTGACTGTGGGCAGATGAGCAGGAACTGCTCAAGGCGAGAGACGTAGTGTCAGATGGTTGAGAGGGGGCAAGGAGGACAGCAGTGGTTGACGTGGCTGAAGATGCTGGACCAGGAGGAGGATGGTGGCTTTGAGCTTGTGTGCTGCTTGTACTCGTCATCATGTGTTGATCCCATAGGCGTTTGTGATGTGAGATCATGTGCCTTCGCAAAGCAGTTGTACCTAGGTGGGTGTTGGATTTCCCACGACTCAGTTTCTTTTGGCACAGGTTGCAAATGGCATCGCTGTTATCAGAGGCAGACACACAAAAAAAATGCCACACTGCTGAGCTTTGCAATGGCGGCATTCTGGTGGTGGCAACAGCATGCGTTGATTGGCGTGCTGTCTGGCTGACCCCGGGTGCCGATACATGCTGTCTGACTGTGCCACTAGCTCCTTGCGACGACCTACCCCTCCTTCCAACTCGTCTCCTCCTCCTCTCTGTCTCCCCATCTGAACTTTCCCCCTGTTCTTCTTCTCTTCGAGCGGGCACCCACGTGACATCCACATCGTCATCATCAACCGCTTCACTTGTATCTGACAACTCAGCAAAGGAAGCAGCAGCGGGTACAACATCATCATCATCACACCGTACATCCATGTGTGTAATGCTGCCTGACTGAGACATATCCCTTTTATCTACATCCTCTGGCAATAATGTTTGCGCATCACTCATTTCTTCCAACTCATGTGTAAATAACTCCTCTGACAGATCAAGTGAAGCAACTGTGGTGCTAGTGTTGGTGGTGGCAGCAGGCGGGCGAGTGGTAACTTGAGAGGTGCCCAAAGCTGAGCTGGAGAAGGATGGTGCGTCAAGGTTCCGAGCGGAAGCTGTAGAAGATTGGCTGTCCTGTGTTAGCCAGTCAACTATGTCCTCAGAACTTTTCGAGTTCAGGGTACGTGGCCCCTGAACACTGGGCATTATTCTAGGGCCAAAGGGAATCACAGCACCATGACCACGACAGCCCCTGCGGGGTGGCCTGCCTCTGCCTGTCATTTTTTTTAGATTAGTTTAGTTGTACTATACGTGCAAGCTACTGTGACACCAGATATGAGTGGCACTGTGCACTGGCAGAAGTTGGCACAGTAGACACTGTAGGTCTGACACACACGCTGGCAGGCAACTGACTGCTCATCTACTGCAGTCAAAACTGTTGTGGTTTTTTTTTATGTAAGCTACTGTGCCGGGGAAAAAAAACAAGCAGACTGGTGTTTTACCAGCCCTAAAAAGGGCTTTTTGGGGTGCTGTCAGGACGCTGTGCTTACAGCAGAGATCAGATGAGTCTTTCAGGAGTGGAGTGAACACTGAATACACTTGCCTATAGCTTTCCCTATAAAATCAGCAGCAGCTAAACTGTCCCTCCTCTGGCTAACACTGCAGCTTAAGTACAGACTGAATCTAAAAATAGATGCTGTCCAGGAAAAAACAAAAAAGCAGACTGGTGTTTTACCAGCCCTAAAAAGGGCTTTTTGGGGTGCTGTCAGGACGCTGTGCTTACAGCAGAGATCAGATGAGTCTTTCAGGAGTGGAGTGAACACTGAATACACTGGCCTAGCCTAGCTTTCCCTATAAAATCAGCAGCAGCTAAACTGTCCCTCCTCTGGCTAACACTGCAGCTTAAGTACAGACTGAATCTAAAATAGATGCTGTCCAGGAAAAAAAACAAGCAGACTGGTGTTTTACCAGCCCTAAAAAGGGCTTTTTGGGGTGCTGTCAGGACGCTGTGCTTACAGCAGAGATCAGATGAGTCTTTCAGGAGTGGAGTGAACACTGAATACACTGGCCTAGCCTAGCTTTCCCTATAAAATCAGCAGCAGCGAAACTGTCCCTCCTCTGGCTAACACTGTAGCTTAAGTTCAGACTGAATCTAAAATAGATGCTGTCCAGGAAAAAACAAAAAAGCAGACTGGTGTTTTACCAGCCCTAAAAAGGGCTTTTTGGGGTGCTGTCAGGACGCTGTGCTTACAGCAGAGATCAGATGAGTCTTTCAGGAGTGGAGTGAACACTGAATACACTGGCCTAGCCTAGCTTTCCCTATAAAATCAGCAGCAGCTAAACTGTCCCTCCTCTGGCTAACACTGCAGCTTAAGTACAGACTGAATTTAAAATAGATGCTGTCCAGGAAAAAAAAAAAGCAGACTGGTGTTTTACCAGCCCTAAAAAGGGCTTTTTGGGGTGCTGTCAGGACGCTGTGCTTACAGCAGAGATCAGATGAGTCTTTCAGGAGTGGAGTGAACACTGAATACACTGGCCTAGCCTAGCTTTCCCTATAAAATCAGCAGCAGCTAAACTGTCCCTCCTCTGGCTAACACTGCAGCTTAAGTACAGACTGAATCTAAAATAGATGCTGTCCAGGAAAAAAAAAAAAGCAGACTGGTGTTTTACCAGCCCTAAAAAGGGCTTTTTGGGGTGCTGTCAGGACGCTGTGCTTACAGCAGAGATCAGATGAGTCTTTCAGGAGTGGAGTGAACACTGAATACACTGGCCTATAGCTTTCCCTATAAAATCAGCAGCAGCTAAACTGTCCCTCCTCTGGCTAACACTGTAGCTTAAGTACAGACTGAATCTAAAATAGATGCTGTCCAGGAAAAAACAAAAAAGCAGACTGGTGTTTTACCAGCCCTAAAAAGGGCTTTTTGGGGTGCTGTCAGGACGCTGTGCTTACAGCAGAGATCAGATGAGTCTTTCAGGAGTGGAGTGAACACTGAATACACTGGCCTATAGCTTTCCCTATAAAATCAGCAGCAGCTAAACTGTCCCTCCTCTGGCTAACACTGCAGCATAAGTACAGACTGAATCTAAAATAGATGCTGTCCAGGAAAAAAAACAAGCAGACTGGTGTTTTACCAGCCCTAAAAAGGGCTTTTTGGGGTGCTGTCAGGACGCTGTGCTTACAGCAGAGATCAGATGAGTCTTTCAGGAGTGGAGTGAACACTGAATACACTGGCCTAGCCTAGCTTTCCCTATAAAATCAGCAGCAGCTAAACTGTCCCTCCTCTGGCTAACACTGCAGCTTAAGTACAGACTGAATCTAAAATAGATGCTGTCCAGGAAAAAACAAAAAAGCAGACTGGTGTTTTACCAGCCCTAAAAAGGGCTTTTTGGGGTGCTGTCAGGACGCTGTGCTTACAGCAGAGATCAGATGAGTCTTTCAGGAGTGGAGTGAACACTGAATACACTTGCCTATAGCTTTCCCTATAAAATCAGCAGCAGCTAAACTGTCCCTCCTCTGGCTAACACTGCAGCTTAAGTACAGACTGAATCTAAAATAGATGCTGTCCAGGAAAAAAAACAAGCAGACTGGTGTTTTACCAGCCCTAAAAAGGGCTTTTTGGGGTGCTGTCAGGACGCTGTGCTTACAGCAGAGATCAGATGAGTCTTTCAGGAGTGGAGTGAACACTGAATACACTTGCCTAGCCTAGCTTTCCCTATAAAATAAGCAGCAGCTAAACTGTCCCTCCTCTCGCTAAGACTGCAGCTTGAGAATGAATCTAAAATGGATGCTGTCCAGGAGGTGGGAGGGTCTGGGAGGGAGGGTATGCTGCTGATTGGCTGGAATGTGTCTGCTGACTGTGAGGTACAGGGTCAAAGTTTGCTCAATGATAATGAATAGGGGGCGGACCGAACATCGCATATGTTCGCCGGCCGCGGCGAACGCGAACAAGCTATGTTCACCGGGAACTGTTCGCCGGCGAATAGTTCTGTACATCTCTATTGGCCTTCACCTCACCCACAGTTATGGGGAGGACATGGGCCGTAGCGCACCTCACTCTGTCGCGTGACATACCCCTAGCTAAAGAGGACGGGGTGAGGCCGCTACACTACGTATTAAGGAATATTTTGTTTTGCACAATAGGGATTTTTTTTTTTTTTTTTTTTGGGAGAAACACCTTATTTCACATATTCACTATAAAAAATTGCTGCAACCACCATTTTATTCTCCAGGGCCTCTGCTTTCAGAAAATATATCATGTTTGGAGGGTTCTAAGTAATTTTCTCGCATAAAATGCTGATTTTAACATGTGTGTGTGTGTAAAAAAAGTTTAAAATTGCCCTGGGCCCCGAGAGAACATTTGTATCAGTTTGATAGTAACACATGTACAGCACAAATATAATGTGCAACAAACTTCCTGCGTGCCACATCCTCAATAACACTTAAAGTGTGAAGATGTGAACTGCCCTAACTATGATGTCCAGCACAAAGTTTTGTTGCCATAGTCTGACACATTATATCTATTATTCCACATCCCTATCGCCCTGACAGTGAAAAACCTCCTGTGCAGTTTAGGGTTAAACCGCTTCTCCTCCAATCTCATTGTGTGGCCCCGGGTCCTCTTACACTCCCTGGGACCGAATAGTTATTTTCCTATGCTGGGATCACCATTGAGGTATTTGTAAATTGCTATCAAGAGAGTCCTGGAGCAATGACAAAGAGAGAAATGAGCGGAGGGACGGCATGACAGGTGGGACAGGCAGTAGCCTAGCAGGGGCTGTGGTTCCCTTTAAGAAAAGGGGGGTGGCCGTGGGGGAAAAAGGGGAGGGGGAGCGCAGTCAGTTAGGGAGGAAGTGACGTTTTCTCACTTCCTCCATTTCACTCACGAGGTAGAAAGCTTCACAGCCGGTGCTATGGCTGATGTGGCTGAGCTATTGGCGCAATTGCGGGCCGCGGTGGCCGCGCAGGGGGCAGAGTGGCTGCAGGAACAGGTGTCTGCAGTGTCTGCAGGGGTCGCTCCGGGGCGCGCTAGGCGGTCCAGGCCGCCTGAGCGGTACAGTCCGGAGGCATCCCAGAGTGGATCTACTTCCGTCCGGAGACCCGTTGGGGGCCCTCCGGCCGCATCCCCTGACCGCACGCAGCCGGTGTCGGTGGGGGGGGCCGGGAGGAATCCGCGCCGTGGACGGAGTTCGGCGGTGGGGGAGACGAGTGGCCCTCTTGCCCCTCCCCCTCCCACGCGTCGGAGATGCGGTGACATCGCGGTCGAGGCTGCGGAACAGCCGTGCGGCCCAGCGTGGAGAATCCAGTTCGCGGGCCAGTGGCCGGGAGGCGGTGGCGGTCAGGGGTCCGGCGGAGCCAGCAGGACGAGCGGTGAGGGGTTTGGCGCCAAGACTGACGGATGGGAGTAGAGCGGATGACACCCGTGCCAGGGGGCGGATCCGGAGTCCGTCGGTGGAGGTGGCGAGTGGGTCGGGTGTGCCAGGATCGAGAGGGCGTGATGCTCAGCCACGGCAGCCCTTGCCACGTGGGTCGCGTCCGCACGGTGTGCAGCCAGCGCTTGTGTCGGCAGAATCGGATGACAACAGGTCTGGGGGGGAGCTGTCCGGGTCAGACGGTGGCGAGGACTCGGGACAACTGGCTTCGATGGAGAACAGTTCGGCGGCTGGTGGACCCAGTTTCAGGCAGCCCGGTAAGTCCCACTCTTCTGTGGTTATTTGTTCCTTATTACAAGATTTATTGGGTCAAGGGGGTGTTGGGGGGGGGCTTAGGCGCGACACCTGGGTCGCGTTCTTCCCCACCGGGGAGGAAAGTGGCAGGGGAGACGCAGGACTTGTGGTCTGGGTTGGAGGATTTGGTCAGGCGTTTTAAGCCGGGCGGGGGCGACATGGTGTTGCCCGCGGCGGCTTGGGGGAAAACAGGGGGTTCATCGCAGGTGGCGGGGCCTTCGGATGCACCCGTGGCCCCAGGCGTGCAAGCGGTAGAGGTGTCAGAGGAGGGGCAGGCCCCATTGGAAGGGGGGGCGGCCACGGCAGGTGGGCAAGTTGCTGCGGGAGAGAAAAACAAGGAGGTGATCAGGCTGGCGGATGCCGCTAAGAATGAGATGTACATTTGTTTTGAGGCACCGTTAGGAACTCACCTCAAGCCGGAGGTCAGAGAAAAGCTGTGGAAAGGTGAGTATGTGGAGATCTTCACGTTGCTCCCCTTGGACAAATTCAACCTGGATAGGGTAAAGCCGGCAGAGAGCAGGAAGGAGGATGAGGAAAAGAGGCGTTATCGTCTTATACCCCGTACTTTCACAAATTGGTTGCAAGCGTTTGCGATGATGGCTTGTGTGATAGGGCAGAAGGCCCCGGAACATTGTTCTGGGCTGTTTATTTATTTGGAGGCGGTTAGCGAAGCATACAGGACGTATGGTGGCGTAGCCTGGTTGAGGTATGACGAACAGTTCCGGCAGAGGATGGCCATGAGACCAGGACTGCGATGGGATCACAAGGACATCAACTTGTGGATGCGGCTGATGACAGCGTCGCGGGCCTCCAATCAGTTTTTTCAGGGGGGGTCGGAGGTGCTGCGGCCTCAGGACAACCGACCGAGAAACGGTGGGGCTACTGCTGGCAGTTCAATGAGGGCACGTGCAAGTACGGAGCAAGCTGTCGCTTCAAGCATGTGTGTTCCGGATGTGGGGGCAGTCATGCCTTTTCCAAATGCTTTACACGAGGCAGGGGTCGCCCCGGGGATTCTGGGGGAAAAGGGAACGACGCCAATCCGGGTGGAAAGGATGCTTCCCTTTCTCAATAGGTATCCCGACAGGCGTGCAGCCAAGTTGTTAGAGGAGGGTTTCGCCGGTGGTTTCAGAATTCCTTGCGCGCCTTTTGCAGTCCCCCCGGCAGCCAAGAACCTCCGGTCTGCCTTGCTCCATCCCTTGGTGGTTTCGGAGAAGCTAGATAAGGAGGTACAGTTGGGGCGTATGGCCGGACCGTTCACGGATGCGCCCATACCTGAGTTAGTGGTTTCTCCCTTGGGGGGTGGTCCCCAAGAGGGAACCTCAAAAAGTTTGATTGATTCATCACCTGTCCTTTCCCAGGGGTGGGTCGGTGAATGATGCTCTTGCGCCGGAGGACTGCACGGTATCGTACACCTCCTTCGATGCGGCTGTGGCATGGGTGCGCAGGTGTGGACGGGGAGCGTTGTTGGCAAAAGCCGATGTTCAATCGGCTTTTCGGTTGCTACCAGTACACCCGGACAGCTTTCGTTTCTTGGGTTGCATGTGGGAGGGGGCTTACTACGTGGACCGTTGTTTGCCCATGGGTTGCTCCATCTCTTGCGCGCTCCTTGAGACTTTTAGTTCGTTCCTAGAATGGGTGGTCCGGGACGTGTCGGGGATCAGTTCGATCATCCATTATCTGGATGACTTTCTGTGCGTGGGCCCTCCGGGGTCTAACGTTTGCAGGGTCCTGCTGGGGACGCTGCAATACGTGGCCGATCGTTTTGGGGTCCCTTTGGCCCCCGAGAAGACGGAGGGCCCCACGTCGTCTTTAGTTTTTCTGGGCATAGAGCTGGATTCTGAGAAGATGGAATGCCGACTGCCAGAGGATAAGCTGGAAGCGTTGAAGGAGGAAGTGCGCGGTGTTATCGGCCGTCGTAAGATTCAGCTGCGACAGATGCAGTCACTATTGGGTAAGTTGTGTTTCGCTTGCAGGATAATGCCCATGGGCAGGGTATTTAGCCGCAGGTTGTTGGCTGCGATAGCCGGGGTGCGGGTTCCTACTCATTTTGTAAGCCTAACCAGAGAGCTTCGTGAGGATTTGGAAGTGTGGCACGGTTTTCTGGAATCTTTCAACGGGCGGGCGTTGTGGATGGCCGGGCCCGTTAGCAATTTCAATCTGGACTTGTTTACGGATGCGGCTGGCTCCACGGGGTATGGGGCGTTCTGTCAGGGAAAATGGAGTGCGGCTCCATGGCCAAAGGAGTGGGAGGAAGCGGGGTTCTTGAAGAACCTGGTACTATTGGAACTTTTCCCAATTGTGGTGGCGTTTGAACTATGGGGGGATTCATTCCGGAATAGCAAGGTGCGCCTAAACGGTGATAACATGGGAGTGGTTCAGGTAGTGAATAGGTTGTCAGCCACGTCACAGCCAGTGGTGCGTTTGTTGAGACATTTGGTTTTGCGCTGCTTGCAGTTCAATGTATTTGTGTACGCAGTACATCTTCCTGGGGTGGATAACACCCTGGCTGACGCTTTGTCTTGTTTTCAGTGGGATAGGTTCCGGGAGTTGGCGCCAGCAGCGGAGCAGCGCGGGGTTACCTGTCCCGACTGGATGTGGGACATTGCCTTGACAGCGCAGCGCAGTGGATAAAATGGTCGGTGGTGAACCCAGACTAGTTTGGATTTTTGGGTCACTCGTACGTGTTCTGGGGGGCAAGACGGGCCGATGTTCGGCCCAATGGAAGGCAGTTAGGAATTCCCTTACAAGAAGCCCGGGTCCGTTGGATCGGGGTGCCGGGTATGACGGGGAGTGGGGTTATGCCGGAGATACAGAGGTTCGCAGGTCGGGAAAGGGCACCGGATGTATTGGTGCTGCATGTGGGAGGTAACGACGTGGGGGCCAGATCAATGCACCAACTGATACGGGACATTAAATATGATTTTTAAGGTTGTGCACTACATTCCCGGGTATTGGGGTTATTTGGTCGGACATGGTAGGCAGGACATCCTGGCGGTGGGCATGGTCGGTGGAAAAAGTTAATAAGGCCCGGATAAAAGTCAATAAGGAAGTGGGGAGAATTTTTGTGAGGAATGGTGGCCTGGTGGTGCGCCACCGTGAGTTGGACGTCGATACGTGGAGGTACCTAAGGGGAGATGGGGTCCACCTGAATGCAGTGGGCATTGACCTGTGGAACTGGGTTTGCAGGAGGGAATTCAGCAGGCCCTGAGGGTGTGGGGTTGCTCGCAAGAGTAAGGCGTTACCCCTTGCGAGCTGTGGCGGGGTTTGGTTCCTGGAAGAGGAGGTAAAAGGGGAAGTCTGGAGAAAAAGGTGGTACCCATAGGTGGTATGGGGTTATTGAGTACCTTCTGGTCAACAAGGGTTAACCAGGAAGGGGGGTAAATGGTAGGGCACTGTGGCCAGGTGTACTGTCTCCGAGTTGGTGTCTTGCGACTGGAGGCCTAAGGGATATGTTAGTCCCAGTGCCCGAGTTGGTGGTCTATAAGACCACCAGGGGTATTTTAAGTGTTAAGAAAAATGTTATTTAAACGGTTATTTAAGTGGTTATTTATTTCATATAAAAGTTGTTAAAATAAATAGGCCGGAAGGCCAATTTTACTCCACAACCTTGTCAGTCGTTATTTATTAGAATTGTACAAGGGGGTGGGTAAGTTGGATAGAGGGTAAGTCAAAGCGAAGGATCGGTCCTTACCATGTCAAGAGAGTCCTGGAGCAATGACAAAGAGAGAAATGAGCGGAGGGACGGCATGACAGGTGGGACAGGCAGTAGCCTAGCAGGGGCTGTGGTTCCCTTTAAGAAAAGGGGGGTGGCCGTGGGGGAAAAAGGGGAGGGGGAGTGCAGTTAGTCAGGGAGGAAGTGACGTTTTCTCACTTCCTCCATTTCACTCACGAGGTAGAAAGCTTCCCACCCACCCTCCCTGTGTGAGGGGTAAGACAAGGGCGAGGGTTATGGGCGGTGTTTAGTTGGAAGTGGCTGGGTTTGGTTCCTGGAAGAGGAGGTAAAAGGGGAAGTCTGGAAAAAAAGGTGGTACCCATAGGTGGTATGGGGTTATTGAGTACCTTCTGGTCAACAAGGGTTAACCAGGAAGGGGGGTAAATGGTAGGGCACTGCGGCCAGGTGTACCGCCTCCGAGTCGGTGTCTTGCGACTGGAGGCCTAAGGGATATGTTAGTCCCAGTGCCCAAGTTGGGAGTTGGTGGTCTTTAAGATCACCAGGGGTATTTTAAGTGTTAAAAACAAAATGTTATTTAAACGGTTATTTAAGTGGTTATTTATTTCATATAAAAGTTGTTAAAAGGCGGGGTTTGGTTACTGGAAGAGGAGGTAAAAGGGGAAGTCTGGAGAAAAAGGTGGTACCCATAGGTGGTATGGGGTTATTGAGTACCTTCTGGTCAACAAGGGTTAACCAGGAAGGGGGGTAAATGGTAGGGCACTGCGGCCAGGTGTACCGTCTCCGAGTCGGTGTCTTGCGACTGGAGGCCTAAGGGATATGTTAGTCCCAGTGCCCAAGTTGGAGTTGGTGGTCTATAAGATCACCAGGGGTATTTTAAGTGTTAAAAAACAAAATGTTATTTAAACGGTATTTAAGTGGTTATTTATTTCATATAAAAGTTGTTAAAAGGCAGGGTTTGGTTCCTGGAAGAGGAGGTAAAAGGGGAAGTCTGGAGAAAAAGGTGGTACCCTTAGGTGGTATGGGGTTATTGAGTACCTTCTGGTCAACAAGGGTTAACCAGGAAGGGGGGTAAATGGTAGGGCACTGCGGCCAGGTGTACCGTCTCCGAGTCGGTGTCTTGCGACTGGAGGCCTAAGGGATATGTTAGTCCCAGTGCCCAAGTTGGAGTTGGTGGTCTATAAGACCACCAGGTGTATTTTAAGTGTTAAGAAAAATTTTATTTAAACGGTTATTTAAGTGGTTATTTATTTCATATAAAAGTTGTTAAAATAAATAGGCCGGAAGGCCAATTTTACTCCACAACCTTGTCAGTCGTTATTTATTAGAATTGTACAAGGGGGTGGGTAAGTTGGATAGAGGGTAAGTCAAAGCGAAGGATCGGTCCTTAACATGTCATGTCCCCTCTCAGCGTCTCTTCTCCAGCAAGAATAAATTTAGTGCTTGCAGTCGTTTCTCGTAATTGAGGCCCTCCAATCATCTCATTAATTTTGTTGTCCTTCTTTGGACTCTCTTCAGTTCCAGCACATCCCTTCTGAGGACTGGTGACTAGAACTGGATGGAATACTCCAGATGTGGCATAACCAGAGTTGTATAAAGTGGCAGGATAATCATTTTATCTCTGGAGTATATCCCTTTTTTATGCAAGCTAATAATCTGCTGGCTATGGTAGCTGCAGCATGACACTGCATGCTATTGCTCAATCTGTGGCCTATTAGGACCCCCAGATTTTTTTTTTTTTTTGGGGATACATATTTTGTAGCCAACCTATAACGGTCCCCCTCAATGTAAAATAGGGGAGGTACTGTAAATTTAGAATTACATTTTTTGTATCCTTCCTGTTGTTTACTTTGTATCTAATATATACCGTATTTATCGGCGCATAACACGCGCCCCCAAGTTTAGGAGGGAATTTTAAGGAAAAAACGTACATTTAAATGCCCATCAATGCAGCCTTATCAGTGTCCATCTGCACCCTTGTCCATCATTGCAGCCTTGCCCAGTGTCCATCTGCAGCCTTGCCCAGTGCCTTTGCAGCCTTGCCAGTCTCTTTGCAGAATTGCCCTGATTTAAAATTGGCGCCAATTTCCGCAGACTGTGAGCGGAGAGGAGCTGAGATACAGAAAGTCGGGTGTCCTTCGGCTGGACTCGGCTCTGCTCACAGTCCCGCCCATCTCCACTGATTGTGAGAGGAGAGGAGCGAGCGCCGCTGACATACAGAAAGCCGAGTGTACTTCGGCTAGACTCGGCTCTGCTCACAGTCCCGCCCATCTCCACTGATTGTGAGAGGAGAGGAGCGAGCGCCGCTGACATACAAAAAGCCGAGTGTACTTCGGCTAGACTCGGCTCTGCTCACAGTCCCGCCCATCTCCACTGATTGTGAGAGGAGAGGAGCGAGCGCCGCTGACATACAAAAAGCCGAGTGTACTTCGGCTAGACTCGGCTCTGCTCACATTCCCACCCATCTCCACTGATTGTGAGAGGAGAGGAGCGAGCGCCGCTGACATACAAAAAGCCGAGTGTACTTCGGCTAGACTCGGCTCTGCTCACAGTCCCGCCCATCCCCACTGATTGTGAGAGGAGAGGAGCGAGCGCCGCTGACATACAAAAAGCCGAGTGTACTTCGGCTAGACTCGGCTCTGCTCACAGTCCCGCCCATCTCCACTGATTGTGAGAGGAGAGGAGCGAGCGCCGCTGACATACAAAAAGCCGAGTGTACTTCGGCTAGACTCGGCTCTGCTCACAGTCCCGCCCATCTCCACTAATTGTGAGAGGAGAGGAGCGAGCGCCGCTGACATACAAAAAGCCGAGTGTACTTCGGCTAGACTCGGCTCTGCTCACAGTCCCGCCCATCTCCACTAATTGCGAGAGGAGAGGAGCGAGCGCTGCTGACATACAAAAAGCCGAGTGTACTTTGGCTAGACTCGGCTCTGCTCACAGTCCCGCCCATCTCCACTGATTGTGAGAGGAGAGGAGCGAGCGCTGCTGACATACAAAAAGGCGAGTGTACTTCGGCTAGACTTGGCTCTGCTCACAGTCAGGGGCGGGACTGCGAGAGGAGTCGAGACTAGCCAAAGTACACTCGGCTTTCTGTCGCAATCAGCGGAGGTGGGCGTGACTGCGAGACGAGCCGAGTAAAGCCGAGTGTACTTCGGCTTTGTGTATCTCGGCTCTGCTTGCTCGTTTCCTCACAATCAGCGGGGGATCGGTGGGGATCGGCGTATAACACGCACCCACGATTTTAAGGGGAAAAAAGTGTGTGTTATACGCCGATAAATAAGGTATGCTTCTCTTTCTTTTTTTTTTTTATTCACCTGCAGTGTCCTATTCTGAGCCGCCATTCCATTGTGCGTATGTGGGGTGGCATTGCGTGCACATGCGCAGTAGCACACAATTACGCGGTGTCGGTGGCACAATGGCGCATTTGTACGTACCCAACGTGGCGGACGTGCACGACCCAGCAGCCATTTTAAAAACTATGGTTGTACATGGTGGCCAGCCCATCCTCCAATGTACTTCTGAAGCAGCCAGCCTGTGTCTGGCGAAACCGGTCAGGTATGCACCCACTGATTACCTCCTCACAGTGACCCAATGTTCATCCCTCCGGGAATTGGAGGGTCATCTTGCTAAGCAACTTGTGATTGGAACCCTTACAAGCATCAGGATCCGATAAGTATCAACGCACATGCACCCCATGGGGAACTGACGCCAGTATTCTTAAATTTGGTTATGTGACCTATATGATATGGAACTGTGCTGTTCTTACCTGTTTGGAAGACATGGATTGATGAATCCTATGGTTCATAGATATGGAGAATGCTCTTTTTGGTCTGGTTTATTGCTGGAGTGCAGGAGAGGCTCATGATATGCTTGCGGTTACAGATGGCATGGACTTTGCTCATATAACTTTATCTGATGTTATTCCAAGCATTTAATGTTTGTTTCCCCCTCTGGACCACTATACCTGTGCTGTCCCCTCGACAATCACTCTGAGGGGAGGGGGGTGTAACCAGCTTATACCTGATGTCGCGTACACACGACCGTTTTTCCTGTCAAGCAAAAAACCGACTTTTTTCTCGACGTGATTCATCATGATTCCTCTCATGCCTGCCTTGCATACACACGTTCAGGAAAAAAAACGCTTGAGCAAAGCACAGTGACGTACAACACGTACGATGGCGCTATAAAGGGGAAGTTCCATTTGAATGGCGCCACCCTTTGGGCTGCTTTTACTGATCCTCGTGTTAGTAAAGTTTGGTGTTTTTCAGTCCGTTACAGCGTGATAAATGTGCTATCTCCATTACGAACGCTAGTTTTACCAGAACGAGCGCTCCCGTCTTATACTTGATTCTGAGCATGCACATTTTTTTCCCCCTTGGAAAAGCATACACACGAGCGGTTTTCACGACGAGAAAAAGAACGACAGGAAAAACGACGAGAAAAAATAGAGCAGGTTCTAATTTTTTTGCCGGCAGTTTTCTCGTCGAGAAAACTGCTATGGAGCATACCCACGACCGGTTTTCACGACCAGTCTAAAAAATGGCAGTTTTCTCGTCATGAAAAACGGTCGTGTGTACGTGGCATGAGACCTTCATTGCATTCCCCCACACTAGGAACTTTCTCAAGGACTTCCATGCTTCCTCCATATACCTATTTAGCAAAATCACCCAATTTCTCTAAATTTGCTATGGTGACAAAATAAAGTTCCTTGTGATGTACACGTACCAACGTAGGGACTACTATCCATGATGGGAAAACCATTACCCAATAAATAAAATGATTTTTTTATTTATCCAACAAAAGATTTTTTATTGATTTAAAGGTGGTATACAGCCATTAACAGCAATACAATAACCAACATGTCCATACACACGACCAAATGAAACATGTTACAATAAATTTGGCATTACCACAATGTCACCTTTTCTACTACACTTCAACCCATATGCGGATTCACTACCCCACATTCAGTCCCAACAACCTGTCCATGGCCAGGTCCACCTGGGCAAGCCCTGGTGTATCCAGCCACGGGACCCAAAGATTTTCGTATTTCCGTGTACTTCCCCTGTGTTGGTAGATAAGTTTCTCCATGCGTAGCATATCCCCTATCTTACAAATCCATTCCCTCGAAGTCAGGGGTGTTTCTGATTTCCAGTAGACCATAATCAGCTTTCTGGCTTGAAATGGCACTCTATGAACTGCCTCCCTGGTGTGCCCCTCCATCTCAAACTCCTCCAGTACCCCCAAAAGGCATACTCTGGGATCTACAGGTAGAGATACCTTGAACACCAAGTTGACAGTGTTCACCACCTCGGTCAAATACTTATGTAGTTTGTGGCATCGCCACAGGAGGTAAATAAGGTCCCCATGGTCACGCTTACATCTGGTGCAAGTATCCTCAGACTTCAACCCCATCAACTGTAATCTATGTGGTGTATAGTATACCCTCAAGATGATGTATAATTGAGTGAGCCGCTGGGCCACATTCAGTGAACAAACGCTCACCCCCTGAAATATCTCTTCCCACTGCTCTCCATCTATTTGGCCCACGTCCCTCTCCCATCTTTCCTTCACCTGTATGGGATGCTGCCCCAAGAAGTTTTGTAAAAGAATAGCATAACATTGAGAAATAACTCCCTTCAAAGACACAGCATCCCTAATGAGGCTAAATACCAGGGTTGGTGACAAATGCCACTCCGAAGACCTACTCTGAGCCCTAACCATGTGCTGGGGCTGTAAATACTGGAAAAGCATTGAGGACTGAAGGTTAAATTCTGTCTGCAGATCTGCGAACGACCTGAGCGATCCATGTTTAAAAATATGTTTAATATGTGTAATCCCGTATGGTTTCCAACTAGCCCCTCCCTGTAGTTTAGCCAGCTCCGTGTAAGTATCATTCAGCCATAGGGGGCTATATTCAGTGTACCCATCAGCCTGTTGGATGTATTTGCATTTGTTCCACACTTTTTGTATGAGATTATACGTAGGGTATTTCTTATTCGGTTTGGCAAAATCTAAGGCTTCCAGTGCCATGGGGGTGGGACCTGTACCTACCGTGCGGAGCATGAGTGCCTGGGAAGAGCCAAACGGCTCAGTCCCGAAACACCCCACCAGGTGCTGTAACTGAGCTGCCAGGTAGTACAACCACGGGTTGGGTAGCGCCAACCCGCCATTATCTTTAAGCCGTTGAAGATGCTCTAATTTAATCCTGGGTGGTTTATTCTTCCATATCAAAGTACGGAAGATCGAGTTCACTATTCAAAAGATTTTCAAAGGGATCACCACCGGGGTATTATGGAGACAGTAAAGTAAATAAAATGTATTTTTAGTTTGACAAAGCCTATTGACTTGTAGTACTGATTTACTAATTATCACTCATTTAGAGTGGTTAAATCAACAAATTGGTTTTTATTCTCAGTTTTGTTTAATGTGGTACCTAATCCACCCTAAAAATATACGTGAGACCCCCACCTTCATGTACTTAAGATGCACCTCAGGCAAAAAACAAAACAAAAAAAATTATGCAAGGTCGTTCTCCAGACCCTTATCCAAGTATGGACCCCTCTGGCAAAGCACATTTTCTACATGCTGATGAAGACAAGGGTCTCTTCCCAAAAACACACAACTTGGTGCAATCTCCAAGCTATCAGATAAATGGGGCCAGGGATGCATCACTGTTTGCCAGGATAACAGTGGCTGCTGGATTCTTAGCAAGTAATGTCAGAAAATAGAAACACAAATTGGTTCAAGATTGGCAAAGAAGTTAAACAAGCAGTGGTGGCTGATGCTCACTAATTTAGGGAGGGGGGGGCGGCATAGCCAACACCCCCCACGCGGGAGATGGACGGCGGGTCATCCATCACCCACCCCCGTCGGAGACACAGATGGCGGCACTAAACCCCCCCCTGCTGGAGATGGGCGGTGGCAGCGATCACCCCCCACCCCGCCACGACAGACAGGTTTGGCAGCGGACACCCGAGAGGCTGCCTTACCTTTTGGAGGCATGGAGGCAGGAAGGAAGAGCCAGGGCCGCTCTGGCGAGCACACAGGAGACATTCTCCTTCCAGCCGAAAAGAAACAGGAAGAGAAACGATTGGCCAGGGAGTCCTAAGACTCCCTGGCCAATAGGGGCTTCCTGATTGGACGGGAGGAGAATGAGGAAGAATAGCGAATATTCATTCGCTAGTGTCACACAACTAGGTGGGATCAGGGTGCAGTACTCTGCGCCCCGAGCCCACCCTGTTAGAGCCTCTGGCTATAACAACGTCTCCCATCTCCACCTCCACTAACACAGAGACCAGGTGCTGGCTTGTCCATCCTGGATTCCAATGAGCAAAAAAGAAAATTCTGGTTGGCCGCACGTCCACTAAAATCACCTTTATTTCAGCAAGTTCATAAAAACAGTGGAACAGCATCACCAGCTAACACGTTACACTCTTCCTTAGCGCTTAGTCATAGCTCACCCCTGTCTCTAAGAATGTGCTTCAAAAAACAAACTGCCGCCATTGGAATCCATGTATGTAGATCAGTGGGCCGGACGCATGGGTGGGGGGGGTGGCACCCCTGCTCCCCTTATGGTGCGGCCACCACTGTAAATAAGCCTACATACTCTCACTATTCTTATTCTACCTATAAGTTGAAAATATAAAGAGTAAAGCAGGGCTGGAGGAAGATGGTAAGGGTTTCAAAAGTGGTGAAAGAAACATCAAGAGTTTGAATATGCTGATGACACCACGCTCATAGTTGAAGATGTAGAGAACCTCAAAGAGAAAGAACAACATGAAAAGATGGGACTTCATTTATTATAAACTATGGTTATGTCAACTGGAAAGACAGATAACTTCAGCTGATGGTAAAGAATTAGACATAGTAGACAGCTTCTGCCTCTTTGGATTCACTATTAACAACGAAGAATACAGAAGTCAAGAAATACGACTAATGCCCCGTACACACGAGCGGTTTTCCCGTCGGAAAAAAAAACAATGGTTTTCCCGACGGATTTCCGCTCGAGCTTGTCTTGCATACACACGGTCACATCAAATTCCAACCGTCAAGAATGCGGTGACGTACAACACTACGACGAGCCGAGAAAAATGAAGTTCAATGCTTCTGAGCATGCGTCGACTTGCTTCCGAGCATGTGTGTTTTTTGCGCGTTGAAATTGCATACGGACGAACGTTTTTTCCGCTAGGAATTTTTCCCGTCGGGAAAATAGAGAACCTGCTCTCTTTCTTTTTCCGGCAGTTTTTCTGTTGGAAAAAGTCCGATGGAGCATACACACAGCCGGGATTCCCGACCAAAAGCTCTCATCTGACTTTTTCTGACGGGAAAACCGCTCGTGTGTACGGGGCATCAGACTTACTGTAAATTAAAAAAAAATATATAATCATTTCAGAATTACAGATTAATATCTGCTCTGTCCCTCACTCTGAGAAGCTTATGCTTCCTACCCAACCAGATTAAGAGATGGTCAACACTTGAACAAACAATTCTTGTGCAGTTACATAAAATGCTAAATATTACAGAACTCCATACACTTCCCCTTTATTAGTTTGTGCCATTTTTAAGTTCCTTAAACTGAAATGAAGCAGCGACACCTTTTTAAAGATGATTCCAAACATAAAACAACAACAGAAGTTGAAGAATCAGATTGTGCAGAGCACAGAATTGTGTTTGTCGGCAACGTGCAATGAGAAGAATTGAAAAACTGGAGATGGAGCAAGGTAGGTCAATAGATATGATAACTAATGTATATTGAGGGAGTCAAGAATTGTTCTAAAATATCATTTGATATCCTTAAAGGGTGTGTAATCAATGAACTCCTCTGATTTTGATCCCACCAGTTACACGGTTGGTTAGGTTTAAAAAAGACACAAGTCCATTGTGTTTAACCAACAGAAAAAATATGAATACATAGTCAACTTATGTCTACCGAAGCCTATACCCGCAAATCATCCAAAGGAAGGAAGAAAACCTTATTATTATTATTAAAATTAGAGATCTGTTGCGCTGATAGGAAATGAATAATTAAACTAAAAACTGTTGACACAATATTGTTGGGTACAATAGACAAAATATGGGGTAAAGGTGTAGCGCTAAAACAAATGGTAGTGGAAAAAGTTCATAAATGAAATTCAATGGTTTAAAGATGCCAAAAAGTTCATAACAAAATCCACATTGTGAAATCAGTGAGATGAAGAAGGTATGAAGCCCTCACCAACACCCGTTAAAACTGACCCTTACCAGAAATGCGTAGGGTATCAGCATTGAGTAAACCAAGGCAATATCCACGGCTCCTCCTAACCAACGACCAACCGATACAGCGATAAGGAAACTTGTTTGTAATGGCACACCAGATATGCTTGGCTGTGATCCCAGCAAACTTGGCTACACATACACTCCAGAGATGAAGCTCAATAGTCACATATATAGAGGATGGAAAGAAAAACGCTCATTGCGCAGACATCCAAAAACTAGAACATTTATTAAGTGTATGCTACACATAAAAACTCACATTATGTGAAATAGTAATAAGCAAAAGGAAAGCGTCCAGCGCTTCCTACCAACAAGATGGTGGCTGTAAACTCCGTCTGCTCCAGTGCGTCACACGACCCTCAATCCACCCAACGTTTCGTCACCACGTGCATCTTCATGGGCTCATTATTATTATTATACAGGATTTATAGAGCGCCAACAGTTTGCACAGCGCTTTACAACATCGGGGAAGACAGTACAATCACAATACAATTCAATACAGAAGGAATCAGAGGGCCCTGCTCATTAGAGCTTACAATCTAGAAGGGAGGGTCAAGTGGAACAATGGGTAGTAGCTGTGGGGGATGATCAGATGGACAAGATGAAAATACAGTTGTTAGGTGTGGGTAGGATAGGCTTCCCTGAAGAGGTGGGTTTTCAGGGATCCTCTAAAAGCTAATAGAAAAGGAGATAATCGGACAGATTGGGGTAAGGAGTTCCATAGGCTTGGAGAGGCTCTGGAAAAGTCCTGGAGATGAGCATGGGAGCAGGTGATGAGAGAGCTAGAGAGCAGGAGGTCTTGAGAAGAACGAAGAGAACGATTAGGTTGGTATTTAGAGACTGGGTCAGTGATGTAGCTGGGGGCAGAGTTGTGGATGGCTTTGTAGGTAGTCGTTAGTATTTTGAATTTAATTTGTTGGGTGAGTGGAAGCCAGTGGAGGGATTGACAGAGAGGAGTAGCAGAGACAGAGCGACTAGTAGGGTGGATGAGTCTGGCAGCAGCATTCATGATGGATTGAAGGGGGGGGATAATAAAGCAGGGTTAAATTTACTCCAACAGTATTTCTTTATCCCCTAAAACAATCAGTTATTCGTTGGTATTATTTCACATACTGTATTTT
This sequence comes from Rana muscosa, assembly GCA_029206835.1. Lineage (NCBI taxonomy): Eukaryota > Metazoa > Chordata > Amphibia > Anura > Ranidae > Rana > Rana muscosa. The sequence goes on from CM055118.1 coordinate 383,936,172, forward strand.
AATAGTTATCTATATTCTGTGAATCTAAGAATTCATCCAACGTTTTCCTAAAATAATCTACTGAGCTGGCTAGAACTAGTACTGGAGGGAGTCTATTGCACATTTCTATAGCTCTTACTGTAAAGAAGCCTTCTCATAAGTGGAGGATAAATCTCTTTTTTCCCCCAGACATAAAGAGGGCCCCCTCACCTTTTGTAATGACCTGACAATGAATAACTCCACACCAAGTTCACCATATGGACCATTATGTAGATAACATGCTGTAAATAAAGAAATAGAAGAGTTAATAGTTTATTTTTATCAATTAACAAAATGGAAAGTAAGTAAACAGAAGAAAAATACAAATCAAATCAATATTTGGTGTGACCGCCCTTTGCCTTCAAATCAGCATCAATTCCTCTAGGTAGACTTGCACACAGTTTTTGATGGAACTCGGCAGGTAGGTTGCTCCAAACATCTTGGAGAACTAAGTACAGATCTTCTGTGGATGTCGGCTCCCTCAAATCCTTCTATCTCTTCATGTCATCTCAGACAGACTCCATGATGTTGAGATCGGGGCTCTGTGGGGACCAAACCATCACTTTCAGGACTCCTTGTTCTAGCTGAAGTTAGTTCTTAATGATATCGACTGTATGTTTGGAGTGGTTTTAATTCCAAACCTTATAATGATAAAATATATAAATAGGTTAAAAAGTGATGCCGCGTACACACGACCATTTTTCATGACGAGAAAATGTCATTTTTTTATTTGGTCATTAAAAACGATCGTGTGTGGGCTCCAGAGCATTTTTCACGACGAGAAAAATGACCATTAAAATTTTGGAACATGCTCTAATTTTTCACGTCGTATTTCATGTCGTCGTTTTTCTCGTCATGAAAAACGGCCATGTGTACGCTTTAACGACGTGAAAAAAATGCACATGCTCAGAATCAAGTATGAGACGGGAGCGCTCGTTCTGGTAAAACTAGCGTTCGTAATGGAGATAGCACATTCGTCTCGCTGTAACGGACTGAAAAGCACGAGGCTGAAAAGCGTGAATCGTCTCTCAACAAACTTTACTAACATGAAGGGTTGCGCCATCCGAATGGAACTTCCCTTTTATAGTGCCGTCGTACGTGTTGTACGTCACCGCGCTTTAAGCATTTTTTTCCACGATAGTGTGTAGGCAAGGCAGGCTTGAGAAGAATCACGCCGAGAAAAACGCTGTTTTTTTCAATGACATTAAAAACGGTCGTGTGTACGCGGCATGAGAGTCCCTACACTGAACCTTGGGGTTCACCACTAACAACAATGAACCTTGGGGTACAGCACTAATCATACTAAACCTTTGGGTATACTACTAATAAAACGGAACCTTTGGTTACATCACTAAACTTGAACCTTGGGGTACCCCACTAATAATGCTAAAACTTGGGGTACCCCACTAATAAAACTAAATATTGGGGTACCTCACTAACATTGACTTTGGGGTACACCAATAACACTAAACTTTGGGTTACAGAACTAATGACAGTAAACCTTGGGGTAAACCACCAATAACACTAAACCTTGGGGTACAGCACTAATAACACTAAGTCTTGAAGTACACCACTAACAACACTTATGCCCCATACACACGATCGTTCTTCATGCCGTTAAAAGTGCCATTTTTGAAAATGGGCATTAAAAACGATTGTGTGTATGCTCCAGAGCATTTTTAATGGCGTGAAAAACGGCCATTAAAAATTTCGAACATGCTCTATTTTTTCACGTCGTTTTTCATGAGCAGTGATTTTATTAATGCTTAAAGTGAAACAATAAAAGTGAAATATTCCTTTAAATTCCGTACCTGGGGGGTGTCTATAGTATGCCTGTAAAGAAGCACATGTTTCCCGTGTTTAGAACTGTCCCTGCACAAAATGTCGTTTCTGAAGATAAAAAAGTAATTTAAAACTACTCACGGCTGTAATGAATTGACAGGTCCCGGCAATACAGAGAAAAGTCATTGAAAAAAACAGCAGCCCCCCCCTCCAGTCCATTACCAGGCCCTTTGGGTCTGGTATAAATATTAAGGGGAACCCCTGCCGTTTTTTCAATGACTTTTATCTGTATTGCCGGGACCCGACAATTCACTAATTGCCGCAAGTAATTTTAAATGACTTTTTTTCCTTCAAAAATGACATTTTGCGCAGGGAACCAAAATTTAGGTCAGGTATGGATTTTAAGGGGAACTCCGCGCCAAAAAAAAATAAATGGCGTGGGGTTCCCCCCAAATTTCCATACCAGACCCTTATCTGTGCACGCAACCTGGCAGGCTGCAGGAAAAGAGGGGAGGACGAGAGAGCACCCCCCCACCTGAACCGTACCAGGCCACATGCCCTCAACATGGGGAGGATGCTTTGGGGGTCTGTGACCCCCAAAGCACCTTGTCCCCATGTTGATGGGGACAAGGGCCTCATCCCCACAACCCTTGCCCGGTGGTTGTGGGGGTCTGCGGGCGGGGGACTTATCGTAATCTGGAAGCCCTCTTTAACAAAGGGGACCCCCAGATTCCGCCCCCCCCATGTGAATTGGTAACAGGGTATATTGTACCCCTACCATTTCACAAAAAAGTGTCAAAAAGGTAAAAAAAAAAAAAACACACAGACAGCTTGGGACAAGTCCTTTAATAAAAAAATAAATATCAGCGATGTACATCCTTCCACGACCCGGACCGCCGCTACCCGCCGCTGCGAACGATACAGCCTCCTCCATAGAAGGCTCCTGGGCGAATGACGCGTGAGCCGTGTGACATTTCTTTCATAACCGAGGGCGGGGCCACCCGTGATGTGGACGAGTGACCCCGCCCCATTCTGACGTAACTGGGGTTTCCAGCGGCTTCCCCGTGGTGTCACGGGTGACCCCGCCCCCTCTGGCGCGTCACTGGAAATATGCAATAAACCTGTTTGTAATAATCTGTTTATATGGAAAGGAAGTGTGACAAACGATATGTATAGAGGACACTGGGTGTGTTACACATACCCCAAAAACTTCATGAAAGTACACAGAGCATGTGAAGAATGTCCAGTCCTTCTGCCTGGCTACCAAACCCATCCTCCAACTTCCTGGCAATTCCTGGCTTGACATCTGAATGTTGCTGTGTACATACAGCTGCTGCTTTCTATTCATTCAGACATAAAATACTGTAAAGAGATACAAAGTAACATGGCTTATAAACATTGTACAGACAGGAGATAAAAGAATACAAAGTAATATTGTGTAAAAACAATGATCAGATGAGAGATAGAGAGATACAAAGTAACATTGTTTATAAACATTGATCAGACAGGAGATAGAGAGATACAAAGTAACATTGTTTATAAACATTGATCAGACGGGAGATAGAGAGATACAAGGTAACATTGTTTATAAACATTGATCAGACAGGAAATAGAGTGATATTTGTTTATATATTTGTTTATTACCTAAAGCGGAGTTCGACCCGAAAGTGGAACTTCTGCTCGTTCTACTCCTCCCCCCCTCCGGCGCCACATTTGGCACCTTTCGGGGGGAGGGGGGACAGAGAGTATTGACGTCACCGCCCGGGCTCCCTCCTCCTCCCTTCCCGACCTTTGGGCCAGTAGGAGAGAGGAGCGGAGCCTCGTGTATGCGCAGTAGGGTTCCCGGCGTGAAGAAGTGAGGCTTCACTGCCGGGTTCCCTTACTCGCAAGGGAGGCGGCAGCACCCGATAGCTGATGGAAACATCAGCTGCGGTGCCGACATCGCTGGACTCCAGGACAGGTAAGTGTCCGATTATTAAAAGTCAGCAGCTGCAATATGTGCAGCTGCTGGCTTTTAATTTTTGCAGCGGTGGGCGGACCTTCGCTTTTAGATAACAAAGCTGATATACACTATATTGCCAAAATTATTGGCACGCCTGCCTTTAGGTCGGATTCACTCTTGTGTGTTGCGTTTTTGAGCTCTGGTTTCTTCGCCAAGTTCTCAAACAGTTGTTCAGCATTTTAGCTGCGGATTTGCTGACCTGGGAGAGGGGAGGGAAGTCTCGCTGCTGTTATCATGAGGGGGAACTCCACGCCGAATTTTAAATAAAAAAACGGCATGGGTTCCCCTCCATGAGCATACCAGGCCCTTAGGTCTGGTATGGATTTTAACAGGAACCCCTACGCCGAAAAAAACGGCATTGGGTTCCCCCCAAATCCATACCAGACCCTTATCCGAGCACGCAGCCCGGCCGGTCAGGAAAGGGGGTCGGGACGAGTAACAACTTATATAGGCATGGGACGTGGTCACCAGGGGATTGCCAACGGTGACCACGCCCCCGTATGACGTCACAGTCCCGGGGAATGATGGGACAGTTCAGCTCACTGAATCACCTGCCTGCCTGCCTGCCTGCCTGAAAGTATTTTTGAAAAAGTACACCAGGAATGGTCTGCAGTCAGATATAGGCTTGGCTAGACTGGATGCAGTGGATATATATGTACGAGACTGTACAGGTCGTTCTCAAAAAATTAGCATATTGTGATAAAGTTCATTATTTTCTGTAATGTACTGATAAACATTAGACTTTCATATATTTTAGATTCATTACACACAACTGAAGTAGTTCAAGCCTTTTCTTGTTTTAATATTGATGATTTTGGCATACAGCTCATGAAAACTCAAAAATCCTATCTCAAAAAATTAGCATATTTCATCCGACCAATAAAAGAAAAGTGTTTTTAATACAAAAAAAGTCAACCTTCAAATAATTATGTTCAGTTATGCACTCAATACTTGGTCGGGAATCCTTTTGCAGAAATGACTGCTTCAATGCGGCGTGGCATGGAGGCAACCAGCCTGTGGCACTGCTGAGGTGTTATGGAGGCCCAGGATGCTTCGATAGCGGCCTTAAGCTCATCCAGAGTGTTGGGTCTTGCGTCTCTCAACTTTCTCTTCCCAATATCCCACAGATTCTCTATGGGGTTCAGGTCAGGAGAGTTGGCAGGCCAATTGAGCACAGTAATACCATGGTCAGTAAACCATTTACCAGTGGTTTTTGCACTGTGAGCAGGTGCCAGGTCGTGCTGAAAAATGAAATCTTCATCTCCATAAAGCTTTTCAGCAGATGGAAGCATGAAGTGCTCCAAAATCTCCTGATAGCTAGCTGCATTGACCCTGCCCTTGATAAAACACAGTGGACCAACACCAGCAGCTGACATGGCACCCCAGACCATCACTGACTGTGGGTACTTGACACTGGACTTCAGGCATTTTGGCATTTCCCTCTCCCCAGTCTTCCTCCAGACTCTGGCACCTTGATTTCCGAATGACATGCAAAATTTGCTTTCATCCGAAAAAAGTACTTTGGACCACTGAGCAACAGTCCAGTGCTGCTTCTCTGTAGCCCAGGTCAGGCGCTTCTGCCGCTGTTTCTGGTTCAAAAGTGGCTTGACCTGGGGAATGCGGCACCTGTAGCCCATTTCCTGCACACGCCTGTTCACGGTGGCTCTGGATGTTTCTACTCCAGACTCAGTCCACTGCTTCCGCAGGTCCTCCAAGGTCTGGAATCGGTCCTTCTCCACAATCTTCTTCAGGGTCCGGTCACCTCTTCTCGTTGTGCAGTGTTTTCTGCCACACTTTTTCCTTCCCACAGACTTCCCACTGAGGTGCCTTGATGCAGCACTCTGGGAACAGCCTATTCGTTCAGAAATTTCTTTCTGTGTCTTACCCTCTTGCTTGAGGGTGTCAATGATGGCCTTCTGGACAGCAGTCAGGTCGGCAGTCTTACCCATGATTGCGGTTTTGAGTAATGAACCAGGCTGGGAGTTTTTAAAAGCCTCAAGAATCTTTTGCAGGTGTTTAGAGTTAATTAGTTGATTCAGATGATTAGGTTAATAGCTCGTTTAGAGAACCTTTTCATGATATGCTAATTTTTTGAGATAGGAATTTTGGGTTGTCATGAGCTGTATGCCAAAATCATCAATATTAAAACAAGAAAAGGCTTGAACTACTTCAGTTGTGTGTAATGAATCTAAAATATATGAAAGTCTAATGTTTATCAGTACATTACAGAAAATAATGAACTTTATCACAATATGCAAATTTTTTGAGAAGGACCTGTATATATATATATATATATATATATATATATATATATATATTCAATGCACTGCAGCTCACTGAATCACCTGCCTGCCTGAAAGTATATTAGAAAAAGTACACCAGGAACAGCCTGCAGTCAGATCTAGCTACTCTGAATGCAGTGGATATATATATATATATATATATATATATATGTATATATATATATATATATATATATAATATGTAGCGGGTATATACTTTACAAGTATATTTTAACACTTCTCTACTGTGCACGAAAACCCCCTTCCTGCCCAAGCCATTTTTCAGCTTTCAGGGCTGTCACACTTTGAATGACAATTGCGCGGTCGTGCGACGTGGCTCCCAAACGAAATTTGCGTCCTTTTTTTCCCACAAATAGAGCTTTCTTTTGGTGGTATTTGATCACCTCTGCGTTTTTTTTTTTTTGCGCTATAAACAAAAGAAGAGCGTCCAGTTTGAAAAAAAAACACTATTTTTTACTTTTTGCTATAATAAATACCCATTTTTTTTTTTAAATAAAATTTTCCTCAGTTTAGGCCGATACGTATTCTTCTACATATTTTTGGTAAAAAAAAAAATCGCAATAAGCGCGTATTGATTGGTTTGCGCAAAAGTTATAGCGTCTACAAAATAGGGGATAGATTTATAGCATTTTTATTTTTTTATTTTTTTATTAGTAATGGCGGCGATCTGCGATTTTTTATTGTGACTGCGATATTGCGGCGGACACATCGGACACTTTTGACACATTTTTGGGACCATTCACGTTTATACAGCGATCCCTGCTATAAAAATGCATTGATTACTGTATAAATGTGATTGGCAGGGAAGGGGTTAACCACTAGGGGGCGGGAAGGGGTTAAATATGTTCCCTCAATGTGTTCTTACTGTGGGGGGAGGGGACTGACTGGGGGAGGTGACCGATGGTTGTCCCTATGTACAAGGGACACACCATCGGTCCCCTCTCCCTCACAGGACGTGGATCTCTGTGTTTACACACACAGATCCACTTTCCTGCTCGTTTCCCGGGCAATCGCGGGTGCCCGGCGGCAATCGCGGCCGCCGGGCACGCGCACCGGGGCCTTGTGAACGCGGCGGGCGCGCGCGCCGCTGGTGGCAAGCGCGCGCCTCCTAGCTCATTTTAAAGGGAGGACGTCATATGACGTCCTCCCAGAACGAGAGTATCCTCCGCCCGCCGTCAATTGACAGTGGGCGGGGGACAAGTGGTTAAACTGGCAGAGACACCAGTGATGTATAGTTCCCTGGAGTCCAGCAGGTGACGCTGTCACTTTGGGCTGGGGTTGAACCATCGCTGAGTGCCGTACCCCTTTTTGGCCTCTCTCAGCGGTTGTATGGTGAAGCGGGGAGCCCGTTGTGCTGGCTGGGGGAGGGTATAAAGGGGGCCGGTCATCTTTGTTGAGGAGGAGTCCCAGGCACCTTCAGCCTAAGGACAGTGGTTCGTGTTCGAGGGTGGGGCCTAGGCCTAGAGGCCACCCCGGGAGTTCGTGTTCCATCCCAGGCACCCTAACTCCTTCCATTTTTAACTTTCTTTTAAGCCATCAGAGCATCCCCACAAATTAATGGGTTTAGATTTCAGCAAAGTTCTCATATTATAAACCTAATCGCTGATGACATCATTATTTTTCTAACAAACCCAGAATCTCTTCTTGCAGAGACCCACAACATTCTCACGGTATTTAGTAAACTTTCCTATTATAAAGTTAATTTCACTAAATCCTTACTACTAGATATTGGCATTGACCCTGCTCTACATATTAAACTCCAAACCTCTTTTTCCGCGAACACACGATCGGACATTCCGACAACAAAACCGTGGATTTTTTTCCAAACGGATGTTCTACGGATGTTGGCTCAAACTTGTCTTGCATACACACGGTCACACAAAAGTTGTCGAAAATTCCGAATGTCAAGAACGCGGTGACGTAAAACACGTTCAACAAGCCGAGAATTTTTTTTCGAAAGCCAGTGCTGCTCTTCTGCTTGATTCTGAGCATGTGTGGACTTTTGTGCGTCAAAATTGTCTACACATGGTCAGAATTTCCGACAACAAGCTTTGTTGTCAGAAAATTTGAGAACCGGCTCTCAAATTTTTGTTGTCGGAAATTTTGACGGTAAATGTTCGACGGAGCCTACAAACGGTCAGAATTTCCGACAACAAGCTCCCATAGAACATTTGTTGTCGCAAATTACGACCGTGTGTATGCGGCATTATCTTTGCACCTGGAGCACTGAAGGTATACCCTACCTAGGGGTATGGTTGGTATCTGATATTACACAACTAGCTGATGTCAACTACCTTCCTCCTTTTGACAAATTAACAAAGGCTGCACAACGTGTGTCCAGATGTGAGCTTCCTTGAACAGGTCGTCTTGCCTTTTTCAAAATGATGTTACTTCCCCAAATACCTGTAAAAAAACACATATGCTGGCACTTAACACAATACTGAGGAAGTTTGTGTGGAAAGTAGACTTGTGCACAATGGAAAAATTTGTTCCGTTTCGGTTCGTTTCTTTCCGGTCCTGTTGATTCGTAATCATTCGTAATTTTGCTAGACGGGATTTTTCGTGTTCGGACTAATTCGTATTTTCGCAAGCGACATTTTTCGTTGAATTTTTTGTTGCTTTATAACTCGTACTTTCGGTAGAGTACATTGTTTTTCGTTGATTCTGGACACAACTCCTACTTTCGTAACTTTTTTTGGGTTCGTTGATTCGTAATTTTCCGTGTCTCTCTCACGACGACGCTGCCTATTATGCCTAATGTGCTTCGAATGGATTTGTACTTTTCTAAATACATAGCGGTTATTTGTAACGATTCGAAAACTAGTATTTTACTTTCGTTTTTTACATGCGGCTATAGGCTCCGCCCCTGTACACCATTTTGAGAGGGTTCAGCACGGTGAGGGAGAAGCAGAGAGCAGAGCAGAGTGAGTGTTATTGTGCTTCGAATGGATTCGAAATCTCGTATTTTACTTTCGTTTTTTCATGCGGCTATAGCCTCCGCCCCCTGTACACCATTTTGAGAGGGAGTTCAGCACGGTGAGGGAGAAGCAGAGAGCAGAGTGAGTGTTATTGTGCTTCGAATGGATTCGTACATTCCTAACTTTTTTCATAACGAATTATGCCAAAGACATTCGGGCATTCGCTATTTTGCGGTATAATTTATTTCGGATTTGGTTTTATTCGTAATTGCTTTGTTCGGAAATTCGAATGCTTCCCGAATGTCTGAAAGTTGCTAAATTCGGACGAATTTCGATTCGTTACGAAACGAATTGCACAAGCCTAGTGGAAAGACATGAGACCCCGGAGCTCCCACGTTCTACTTCTTAAACATAAGAACGCAAGTGGTATGGGCATGACTGATCTCCATGACTTCTGGGTGTCTACCTATTTATCCCAATTACAGAACTGGTTCATCTCCTCAACAGACAAACTGTGGACAGATATTGAAAAGACTGCTAGTCCTGCACCATCACATAAAAGAGAAGTCCAGCCTGAGCTTGTTTGGTTGGGCTTCTCCAATGGGTCAGGAGTGCAATTCGTTTTGCACTCCTGTGACCTGTTTTCAGCAGAGAGCAGACTGTAGTTGCTCTCTGCTGATATCACTGGAAACAGTCAAGGCACCACGTCACCCCGACTCTGGGAGTCTGAATTCACCAGGTACTTGGACTGATGCCCGTCTCAGCCTCTCAGTGAGCTGCTGAGAGGTTGAGATGGTCGCTCCCCGCCTCTTCACAGCTCAGCGCTCCAGTGAACGTGGTGGAGCAGAGCAGGAGAGCTGAAGATTGACAGGCAGCAGCTCTTATCTCGGGGAGCCGAGAGAACCGAGACACCGGCGATGTTTGATCGCTCGGTTCTCAGTGAAGAGGCGCTGGGGGACAGATGCAGCATCGGTCCGATGCTGCATCCACCTAGGTAAGTATGAAACTGCAATAACCCCCAAATCCATACTTCTCCTTTAATACCCTTCTATTAACTGATGTCTGCAAACCTTGGTCACTAAAACACCTACCTCACACCACCCAAGCCTCTTTACTAGCATGGAGAACCTTCTACTTCCTAAATCTCCCACAATCACAGAGAACACCAGTACCTATCCCACTGCTGGTTTTAGAAACAATTATCCCTCACCTGTCCCTCAACAAATGGGAAAAACAGGGCATCTCAACATTATCACATATGTTCAATGACCAAACCCTTAAAGGGGTTGTAAAGGTTTGTGTTTTTTCACCTTAATGCATCCCCCTGTTTTACTTACCTGAGCCCGTTCACCTGTTGTGTGCATCCCCCGGCATTCTCTTCTCCACTGAGTCTGGCCGTTGATTGGATAGATTGACAGCAGCGCAGCCATTGGCTCCCGCTGCTGTCAATCACATCCAATGACGCGGCCGCCGGGGGGGCGGGACCGAGTCATACACTTCTCCACTGAGTCTGGCCGTTGATTGGATAGATTGATAGCAGCGCAGCCATTGGCTCCCGCTGCTGTCAATCACATCCAATGACGCGGCCGCCGGGGGGGCGGGACCGAGTCATACACTTGGCGTCTATGGACGCCAACTGTATGACATGGGAGCGCGCCCACCAACAACTAACCCCCTCGGGAAAGAGCTTCCCAGAGGGGGTTAGCTTTAGCGGGGGGGAGCCGAGACAGCCGCCGTGGGACCCCAGAACAGGAGGATCGGGGCCACTCTGTGCAAAACGAACTGCACAGTAGAGGTAAGTATAACATGTTTGTTATTTTTTTTTTTTTTAAACAAACCCATACAACTCCTTTAAGCCATTTAAACAGCTTCAGGGCGAATTCCAGCTTCCATCCACCGGCCGATTCTCACACTTACAAGTATCTCACTTCCTAAGCACTCTCATCTCCCCTGAAACACTACTACACAAACAAGGATGGCAGTACCTCAAAAAAAGCACCACCCTCTGTTGAATGTACCCCCCTATTTTATATCCTACTGCGGAATAAGCTTGTGTTCCACAAATCTATCCCATACCTAAAATGGAAAACAGACCTTGGTGGGTCCTTCACTACCCACCAATGGCAATCAGCCTTCAAGGCTATTTACCAAACCTCTAAGTGTGCCAACCACTGGGAACTATCCCAAAAAATTGCTTTAAGATGGTATCTTAATATAGAGTCTCTAAATATCTTCCATCACAATCCCTCACTATGCTGTGGAGGATGTGGCATGGTTGGCCAACTCAAGCTTATCTTCTGGTCGTGCAAACATCTAACCAGTTTTTGGAACAAAGTATTCTGCATGATTTCAGAGATTACTGGGATCATCACCTCACCCGCTCCAGCAGTAGCGATCCTCAACATAGGCATAGAACCAGAGGCAGCTCTTTAATTAGGCAAATTAGGCGGTCGCCCAAGGCCTCGCACTCACAGGGGCCTCGCGGCCATCTAATTTGACTGTGATTAATCACCAGGATGGCGTGCCACCACCTCCGGCGCTGCCCTGTGTTTTCTGTTCCTTGCTGTCACCTTGATGGGACCCAGATGTTATATTGGCTGCATATATCTGATGGGTGAGGAGGGTGCTGATCACCTGTGTGCTAGATCAGTGCATCTTTCTGCAGCCATTTTTCTTGCTTGAATTTGTTTCACATTTTGGGGATGTGAGTGGGGCTTCATGTCTAAATTTTGCCTAAGGCCTCACAAAGCCTAGAGCTGCCTCTGCATAGAACATTTCCCCCCTGATTGCAGAGGAGTCGTCACCCACATCCCATTAGCCACTAAGATGCTTATAACCTGGAGATGGAAATCCAACCTAGCTCCTAACATATCTGAAGTGATTGATATAGTGAGGCACAACCATGCATTTGAAAGCCTACTGGCATAGAGACACGGGAACAAACGTCTTTGACCACTACTGGAGCCTGTGGAATCTATGGGTTAGGAGCCATTAATATATTCCCTTAAAAGAAACCGTTCATATAAAATATTAATGATTTCTGTCCACTTAAGCCTTGTACGCACAGCCGAGAATCCCGTCAGGAAAAAAAACGTTTTTCCTGACGAGATTCCTGGCAAGCTTTTCTTGCCAAGCCGTGCATACAGATGGCCGCTGTTCTTTTGAATGGCAAGAATGTGGTGACGTCATCGAGTATGACGAGCATGCGCTCGTCACATTCAATGCCGTCGCCGCCATCTTGCTTCACCCTACACTACACTTGTAAGCTACCGTGCATGCGTCGAAGTCTCATTGAGCATGCGCGGGCTTACCTGGGGACAGGTAAGCTTGTAGCCGCATACACACACACAGTTTTCTCGTCGGGAAACAGGCCGACGAGAATCCCGATGAGAAAATAGAGAGCAGGTTCTCTCTTTTTCTCGTCGAGATTCCCGGCAGTTTTCTCGATGAGAAACCATACACACGACCGGTTTTCTCGGCAAAAAGCTCTGCCAGCAGTTTCCTTGATGGTTTCTTGCCGAGAAAACCGGTCGTGTGTACGAGGCCTAAAGCCCCGTACACACGGTCGGACTTTTTGCCAACAAACTTCATTTTGAGCAAGTTTGCCAAAAAATCTGACCGTGTGTATCTATCGGACAAACTTTTTCGGTTTTCATCGGACAAAAGTTCGGTCTGCAAACGGACAAACTTTTGGCCAACAAAAGTCAGATGGAGCAAAGTCCGACCGTGTGTACAGAAAACCATCGGACTTTTGTCTGATGGACAAAACAAATAATGTCAAAATCAACCAACAATAGCAGAAGTTGACCAAAGGGTGGCGGTAAAGAGCAGAAAAGAGCAGAAAAAACACGTGATGTTGGAAAAAGTTTTGGGAAAGTTTGCAGAAAAGTCCTGTGGTGTGTATGCTATGGGTGTTCCCGGCCAACTCCGTTCGGACAAAAATCCACTGAAAAGTCAGATGGAAGTCCGGCCGTGTGTACGAGGCCTAAGCCTGGCTCGACCACACTCAGACACCGACAACCTACCACAAAGTTGTATTTCCTTATTGCTCTCTGTTTGCCTGATCGTTCATTTAATTATCTGTTTTATTATCTTGATGGACCCGATTACCTGGATGGGGACATGCTTTGCCTATTTTGACTAGGTTGGCTATTTGTTCTGTATGCTCAGTTTTTTATTTTTTTTTAATAATCATTTATTTTTTGGGGTTTTTTCATTTTTTTCTTAACATTACAACAAACAAACATTATATACATACATACAAAATAATCACCGTGTTAAAAAGTGAGTAACATCTTTGGACAAAAAAAAAAAACACCATCACAATTTCCCTATAATACAAATGAAATAACCTACGTAGATGTTCCCCAATGGTTCTAGGTGGAGATGGCAGTACGAGAGGATAGAGAGAGAGAGAGAGAGAGAGAGAGAAAAGGGGGGATTTCCCACCCCAAGGGGAGACTCCTATTTGTGTGTGTTATTGTGTATATATTTTGTGTGTATGTGTTCTTCTTCCTATGTTCCAGCTTGAGAAAAAAAAAAAGAAGGAGTTAACACAAATCCGGAAAGGTCCTACATTTTTATATTTACTCTGCTCAGTTACCTACCTCTTGATGTCTAAATGTACTGATTGTTTATACATACGTTTATACATGCATAATATGTATTATGTATATTACATGTTATATAGTTGAGTATAACAAACCCCACCTTTATCTCCTAGACAATCTATGCTCAGTCTACCCACCCAGGTACCATTTGTTTAACCACTTCAATACCGGGCACTTACACCCCCTTCCTGCCCAAGCCAATTTTCGCGGTCATGCTACACTGTACCCAAACAGAATTTTTATCATTTTGTTCCCACAAATAGAGCTTTCTTTTGGTGGTATTTGATCGCCTCTGCGGTTTTTAATTTTTTGCTATACAAATAAAAAAAAAGATCGAAAATTTTGAAAAAAATTCAAGTTTTTCTTTTTTTTCTGTTATAAAATTTTGTAAATAAGTACGTTTTCTCCTTCACTGATGGGCACTGATAGGCACTGATAAGGCGGCACCGATGAGGCGGCGCCAATGAGGTGGTACTTATGGGCACTGATGGGCACTGACGATGGGCACTGATATGCGGCACTGATGTGCACTGGTAGGCGGCACTGATGAGCATTGATAGGCGGCACTGATGGGCACTCATGGGTGGCACTGGTGGGCACTGATTGGTCTCTGATAGGCAACACTGATGGGCACTGAAAGGCTGCAATGATGGGTACTTATGGGTGGCACTGATAGGCGGCACTGCTGGGCACTGATGGGCATTGATACATGGGGCACTGATGGGCACTGACATGCGGCACTGATATGTGGCACTGATGCATATCCCTGGTGGCACTGGCAGTGGTCAGCATTGTGGGTGGGCACAGATTGGCAGCTGCCTGGGCATTGATTGGCAGCTGCCTGGACACAGATTGGCATTGCCTGGTGGTCCAGTGGGGTGGCCGTCCTTGGCGACTTCCCTGGTGGTCCTGGGCGGGATCCGAGGGGGGCTGTGCTGATAAACTATCAGCACAGACCCCCCCTGTCAGGAGAGCAGCCGATCGGCTCTCCTCTACTCGCGTCTGTCAGACGCGAGTGAGGAAAAGCCAATCAGCGGCTTTTCCTGTTTACATTGTGATCAGCCGTGATTGGACACGGCTGATCACGTGGTTAAAGAGCCTCCATCGAGGCTCTTTACCGAGATCAGTGTAGCGGTGTGTCAGATTGACACACCGCACCACCGATCGCCGCGATGCGTCCCCCCACGGGCGCGCGGCGGCTGTTATCCTGCAGGACGTCAATAGACGTCCAGTCAGGATAACAGAACCACTTAGCGGACATCAATCTGCTATTGACCGGGCGGGAAGTGGTTATAGAGGAACTGCAGTCTGCTCACAAAGTTAGTAATAAAAACATCTTTGCCATTCTGAAGCTTCCCTCCAACCACTTTGCATAATATTTTATATATACTGTGATTCTGTACTTGCCAAATATGCTGCAGAAATCTCCCTCCACTGAGTCTGGCTGCATCCATTTTAACTGTGGGCAGCTGAAGCTGCTGCCTGTTCACTTCCTGGATTTACACAGAGGCACACCTCCAGCTCTGCAGCTCTCATTGGCCCTCTTATGGCTCATCCCCCCACCCTTTCTGGCAAACTTTCATGAGAGTGAGAGATAGAGATGTGCATGATGTCATAATCCTAGGCTAATGACCAGACAAGAAACAGGAAGTGGGCTGTGTAAGGGATTTACTGGCAGAAAAAAAAAGGTTTACTATCCAAAGTTAAAACAACAACAACAAGGGCAGAAGATTTAATAGATGGAAAGTTGAAAAAATGACTGAAGTTCCTCTTTAACCAGTTCCCGACCATCTCAGTTCCAGTTCCCTGGGCAGAATCCCGTACGGGTACATCCTTCCCTATAGCGGCCACCAGAGGGCGCGCGCGGCAGGGGACCTGATGCGTGTGGCTGGCGGGAACGCGCGATCGCATGCACGAGCGCAAACACGGAGATTTGTGTGTGTAAACACACAAATTCCTGTGCTGTCAGGGAAGAGAAGACATGTCGTTTGTTCCTACTAAGTAGGAAAAACTATATGGCTCCTCTCCTACTCACTCCTATCCCCACACAGTTAGAACACACATGAGGGAACACACAGTTAACCCCTTGATCACCCCCTAGTGGTTAACCCCTTCCCTACCAGTGACATTTATACAGTAATCAGTGCATTTTTATAGCACTAATTGCTGTATAAATGTCAATGGTGCCAAAAATGTGTCAAAAGTCTCAGATCTGTCCGCCGCAATTTAGCAGCACCTCTAAAAATCTCAGTACATCACCATTATTAGTAAATAAAATACCGTATATACTCGAGTATAAGCCAAGTTTTTCAGCCCTTTTTTTAGGGTTGAAAATACCCCCCTCGGCTTATTCTCGAGTCAGAGTACCTGAATTCTTGACAGGCATCCATCATTTTTTAAAAGTCGCTGCTTCCTCCTGGCGTTCCGTTCCGTGATAGGCATTTGATACTGTGTTCCGCCAATCACGGAGGTCCTCTCATCCTCGGACTCAGTTTCCCAGAAGACACTGTGTTCAGTGTTCCCGCCAATCACGGACGTCCTCTTCTCCGAGGATGAAAGAAGATCCGTGATAGGCGGAACACTGAACACAGTGTCTTCTGGGAAACTGTCCGAGGATGAGAGGACCTCCGTGATCGGCGGAACACAGTGTCGAATGCCTATCACGTAACGGAACGCCAGGAGGAAGCCACGACTTTTAAAAAATGATGGATGCCTGTCAAGAATTCAGGTACTCGGGCACAGTGAGACTGCAATGGGCACAGTGAGGTTGCAATGGGCACAGTGAGGTATAGCACAGTGAGGTATGGCACAGTGAGGTTGCAATGGGCACAGTGAGATATGGCACAGTGAGATATGGCACAGTGAGGTATGGCACAGTGAGGTTGCAATGGGCACAGTGAGATATGGCACAGTGAGATATGGCACAGTGAGGTATGGCACAGTGAGGTTGCAATGGGCACAGTGAGACTGCAATGGGCACAGTGAGGTATGGCACAGTGAGGTATGGCACAGTGAGGTTGCATTGGGCACAGTGAGGTATGGCACAGTGGGGTATGGCACAGTGAGGTTGCAATGGGCACAGTAAGACTGCAATAGGCACAGTGAGGTATGGCACAGTGAGGTATGGCACAGTGAGGTTGCATTGGGCACAGTGAGGTATGGCACAGTGAGGTATGGCACAGTGAGGTTGCAATGGGCACAGTGAGACTGCAATGGGCACAGTGAGTTATGGCACAGTGAGACTGCAATGAGCACAGTGAGACTGCAATGGGCACAGTGAGACCTCAATGGGCACAGTGAGACTGCAATGGGCACAGTGAGGTATGGCACAGTGAGGTATGGCACAGTGAGGTATGGCACAGTGAGGTTGCAATGGGCACAGTGAGACTGCAATGGGCACAGTGAGTTATGGCACAGTGAGACTGCAATGGGCACAGTGAGACTGCAATGGGCACAGTGAGACCTCAATGGGCACAGTGAGACTGAAATGGGCACAGTGAAGTTGCAAATGGGTACAGTGAGGTGTGCAAATGGGCATTGTTGACCCTCTTTTCTGCTTACAGTAGCTGCTGCATTCTCACCCTCGGCTTATACTCGAGTCAATACGTTTTCCTCGTTTTTTTGTGGTATAATTAGGTGCCTCGGCTTATATTCGGGTCGGCTTATACTCGAATATATACGGTAATAATAATAAAAATGCCATAAAAATGCCATAAATCATTCCCATAGTTTGTAGACACTATATCTTGTGTGCAAACCAATCAATATACGCTTATTGCAACTTTTTTTTTTACCAAATATTGTAGAAGAATATATATAGGCCAAAACTGTTGAAGATTTTTTTGGGGGGGTATTTATTATAGCAAAAAGTAAAAAATTGTGTTTTTTTTTTTTTCAAAATTGTCGCTCTTTTTTTGTTTAAAGCGCAAAAAATAAAAACCGCAATTGTCAGTTAAAACGACGCAGTGCCGAATTGCAAAAAGTGCTCTGGTCAGGAAGGGGGTAAAATCTTCCCAGGGCTGAAGTGGTTAACCACTTGCTGTATTGTTTAATACTACATATATTTATTTCAATAAAAATAATGGAATAAAAAAATAAGAAAGTGTTTTCCTTTTTTTTTTTTTTTCAAAATGTATGCTTTTGTTTTAATTATAGCGAAAAAAAATAAAATACCCAGAGGAGATAAAATACCAAAAGAAAGCTCTATTTGTGGTTAGAAAATAATCTAGATTTTGTTTGCGTACAGCTTTATATGACCGAACAATTGTCAGCTAAAGTAGCGCAGTGCTGAATAGCAAAAAAAAAATGTCCTGGTCATGAAGGGGGGTAAAACCTTCCAGAGCAGAAGGGGATAATTACGAGAAGATGCTGCGAATTTTATTGCGAGTTTGAGCCGTTGCGATTTCTCAAATTCGCAAGTCATTTAAATGACATAGTTTAACATGAGTGCCGTTCACATCAATGCGTTGCGAATGTAAGCTGCGGGAAAAAAAGGGTCCTGTGCCAGTTTGAGCCGTGTGCGATGCGAATTCAGCTCTAAAGCCCTGGTTCGCACTGGTGCGTTTTGACATGCGATTTGGCGTGCCAAATCGCGTGTCAAAACGCCGGTATTTGCTGCAAATTGCGGGCAATGGAACCGTCCTAATCGGTGTGACGCCGCATCTGCGGCGCCGCACCGATTTCAAAAAGTAGTTTCTGTACTACTTTTTGCGATTTCGGGCCGCGATTTACATTGACATCTGTGCAGAAACCTGCACAGATGTCTCTGTATTTGGGGCTGAAATCGGGACTGACAGGCGGGAGTGAAATTGTGCGAGTTCAGCTGAACTCACACGGCTTCACTCCCACAGCCCCAGTGTGAACCTGGGCATAGACTGGCATTCCCTGAAATCGCGGCCGCGAATCGCGGCAAAATCGCGGCAAATTCGCGGCCGCGAAATCTCGGTAAAATCGCGCGATTTTAAATTCGCAACAGTGTGAACCTAGCCTAATGGCCCATACACATGATCCGAATATCGTACGACAGATCGTATGACTTTTTTCGCTTAATTAATAGGGTAATAAAGTCACGAAAATTCTCGTACGGCAAAAAAATAAATCGGAAATGATGTCACGTGTTGTAATGGATTTGTATTATATTTTCGGACGACAACCGTACTGACTAAACGAAAATCGCACGATCCGGTATCGTACGAGGAAAATTTTTCGTGTTTGTCCGATCGAATAATATCGAATGAACTGTCGTGATCGGCTCTCGAAAGTAGTGTACACACGATTCGAAAATCGTACGATTCTTCCTCGGACGGCCGTTTTCGTACGATATTCGGATGGTGTGTACGGGCCATAGAGGTGCACTCCAATGAAAGTGTAAATCTTTATTTGTTCATCCGAGTTCATCCGAGGACATGGAGTGCAGAATTCTTTTGTGTTACTACAGATATTCCTTCTATTTGTTGAGGAGCTGCACTAAGCCATTGGAAGGCAGCTGAACGAACCCCTCCGATGCACCCAACGTGGATATAATGAACTTCCAGCTAGGACTTTTTAGGATGTTTTTGTTCCATCATAACACGAGCTTTTGGACCGAGTTGTCACAAGCTTTGTGCTAAACATTTTTTTTTTTTTTAATTCTAATAATTCTGTCTAAAAAAAAATAAAAAATGAATGTCGTTTTATTAAAGTCTCTGTTCCTCTATAGATGACCTTAGTGGGGACAATGTATATGCCAACATGTGTGATCTGGATGTACAGAGGAGGAAGAACTCAAAAAAAGCCAAAGGTAAGTTATTATAATGAGGGGGATCTTCTTCATCCATTATAGACAGCTAAGAACCTGAGTCTTTATTTATAGGACACACGTCTACTAATACCATATCTCCCAACTGTCCCGGATTTGGAGGGACTGCCCCCGATTTGGAACAATGTCCCTCTGCCCCGGATTTGAAGGGACTGTCCCTGATTTGGAACAATGTCCCTCTGTTCCGGATTTGAAGGGACTGTCTCTGATTTGGAACAATGTCCCTCTGCCCCAGATTTGAAGGGACTGTCCCTGATTTGGAACATTGTTCCTCTGTCCCGGATTTGGAGGGACTGTCCCTAAATTTGGAACAATCTCCCTCTGTCCCTGATTTGGAGGGACTCTCCCTGATCTGAAACAATGTCCCTCTGCCCCTGATTTTGAGGGACTGTCCCTGTTTTGGAACAATGTCCCTCTGTCCCGAATTTGAAGGGACTGTCCCTGTTTTGGAACAATGTCCCTCTGTCCCAGATTTGAAGGGACTGTCCCTGATCCGGAACAATGTCCCTCTGTCCCGGATTTGAAGGGACTGTCCCTGATTTGAAACAATGTCCCTCTGTCCCTGATTTGGAGGGACTTTCCCTGATTTGGAACAATGTCCCTCTGTCCCGCATTTGAAGGGACCGCCCCTGATTTGGTACAATGTCCCTCTGTCCCGGATTTGGAGGGACCGTCCTTGATTTGTAACAATGTCCCTCTGTCCCGGATTTGGAGGGACTTTCCCTGATTTGGAACAATGTCCCTCTGTCCCTCTTTCCCCCTCATTTGTCCCTCATTTTGGTCTGATCCATATAGATGTATATAAACTGCACTTTTTATCTTTTAAAGGGGTTTTCCAGTGCTAAACCTTTCATCCAATTTCTAAATTGCCGCATTTGAACAATTTTAAAAGCCAATCTAAAGGAATAAAGGAATAGTAGTGCTAATAAAAAGCCCTTGTGGATTTAATTAACCTTTTTTGGGGTTAATTCTCCTTTAAGGGGGTGTGGCAGGGGGCGTGTTCTATGCCTACATACATTTACTAGTAGGTGTCCCTCTTTCCCATCTCAAAGTGTTGGGAGGTGTGCAAATACTAATACTGCTATAATGGATCTATAAACCAGAACAACCAATCAGATATCACCTCTTACTATATCTGAGTAAAACCTTGGATTGCGAGCATAATTTGTTCCAGAAACATGCTTGTAATCCAAAGCACCTACTATATATCAAAGCGAATTTCCCCATAAGAAATAATAGAAACTCAGATAATTCGTTCCACAACCATTCATTCATAAGTCCTTCAGTTTATAGTCCATATAAAAAGATCATAGCAATGTGATGAGTAGGGATGAGTTTCGAGTTCGAGTCCAACTCATGTTCGACTCGAACATTGCCCGTTCGCCGAACAGCGAACAATTTGGGGTGTTCGCAGGAAATTCGAAAAGTCTATGGGAGAAAGCTAAAGTGCTAATTATAAAGGCTTATATGCAAGTTATTGTCATAAAAAGTGTTTGGGGACCCGGGTCCTGCCCCAGGGGACATGTATCAATGCAAAAAGAAGTTTTAAAAACGGCCGTTTTTTCGGGAGCAGTCATTTTAATAATGCTTAAAATGAAAAAATAAAAGTGAAATATTCCTTTAAATTTCGTACCTGGGGGGTGTGTATGATATGCATGTGAAGTGGCGCATGTTTCCCGTGCTTAGAACTGTCCCTGCACAAAGTGTCATTTCTGAAGGAAAAAAAGTCATTTAAAACTCACTCCCCCCAAATTCAATTACCAGGCCCTTCAGGTCTGGAATGGATATTAAGGGGAACCCTGCCGCAAATTAAAAAAAAAAATGCGTCGGGTTTCCCCCCAAATATCCATACCAGGCCCTTCAGGTCTGGCATGGATTTTAAGGGAAACTCCCCCCCAAATTTAAAAAAAAAATGGCGTGGAGTTCCCCCAAAAATCCACACCAGACCCTTATCCGAGCACGCAACCTGGCCGGCCGCAGGGGAAGAGGGGGGGACGAGAGAGCAAAGGGGGGGACGAGAGAGCACCCCCCCCCTGAACCGTACCAGGTCACATGCCCTCAACATAGGGAGGATGTTCTCATGTTGATGGGGACAAGGGCCTCATTCCCACAACCCTTGCCCGGTGGTTGTGGGGGTCTGCGGGCAGGGGGCTTATCGGAATCTGGAAGACCGCTTTAACAAAGGGGACCCCCCAGATCCCGCCCCCCCTATGTGAATTGGTAATGGGGTACATTGTACTCCTACCATTTCATGAAGAAAGTGTAACAAATTGTAAAAAAAAACACAGACACCGTTGGGAAAGTCCTTTATTAAAAATAAAAAAATAAAAATAGAAAAAAACATTCCAGCGATGAAATCCAGTGTCCCGCGGCGATCCGATGTCCAGCGCTGTCCACACGAAACGTCATTGGCTGAGCCTGAGCGGACCTAATGGGGAACTTCCTCCGCAGTGTAATAAATGAATAGACCCGCCCCTTCTAAAGTTCCCCATCAGGTCCGCTCAGCCAATTACATAGGTGTAAGGCTGAGGACCTGATGCGGAACGTGAGAAGGGGGCGGGTCTATTCATGTATTACACTGCGGAGGAAGTTCCACATCAGGTCCGCCCCCTCGTATGTCAGACCCCACCTACGTCATTGGCTGAGCGGACCTGATGGGGAACTTCCTCCGCAGTGTAATAAATGAATAAACACGCCCCTTCTCACGTTCCGCATCTGGTCCGCTTAGCCTTACACCTATGTAATTGGCTGAGCGGACCTGATGGGGAACTAAAGAAGGGGCGGGTCTATTCATTTATTACACTGCGGAGGAAGTTCCCCATCAGGTCCGCTCAGCCAATGACGTTTCGTGTGGACAGCGCTGGACATCGGATCGCCGTGGGACACTGGATTTCATTGCTGGATTGTTTTTTTTTTGTTTAATAAAGGACTTTCTCAACGGTGTCTGTGTATTTTTTTTACAATTTGTTACACTTTCTTTGTGAAATGGTAGGGGTACAATGTACCCCATTACCAATTCACATGGGGGGGCGGGATCTGGGGGTTCCCTTTGTTAAAGGGGTCTTCCAGATTCCGATAAGCCCCCTGCCCGCAGACCCCCACAACCACCGGGCAAGGGTTGTGGGGATGAGGCCCTTGTCCCCATCAACATGGGGACATCCTCCCCATGTTGAGGGCATGTGGCCTGGTACGGTTCAGGAGGGGGGGGGGCCGCTCTCTCGTCTCCCCCTCTTTTCCTGCGGCCTGCCAGGTTGCGTGCTCGGATAAGGGGTCTGGTATGGATTTTTGGGGGGACTCCAGGCAATTTTTTTTTTAATTTGGGGTGGAGTTCCCCTTAAAATCCATGCCAGACCTGAAGGGCCTGGTATGGATATTTGGGGGGAACCCCACGCATTTTTGTTTTTAAATTTGCGGCAGGGTTCCGCATTTTTTTTTTATCAATGACTTTTGTATGTATTGCCGGGAGCCGACAATTCATTAACCTCTTTAGACCCGGGCCATAGACTATTGACGGCCTCACTGTGGATCTAAAAATCCGGGAGGACGTCAATAGACGTCCTCGGCTATTTCGGCCACTGGGGGGTGCGCGAGCGCCGCCAGCGGCGCGCGCCCGGCGCATCACTGAGATGCCGATGCGCGTGCCTGGCGGCCGCGATGTCCCCCAGGCACCCACGATTGGCCGGTACACAGAGCAGGGACGTGGATCTCTGTGTGTGAACACAGAGATCCACGTCCTGTCAGGGAGAGGAGACCGATGCTGTGTCCCTTATACATAGGGACACAGATCGGTCACCTCCCCCAGTCAGTCCCCTCCCCCACACAGTAGTAATCACTCCCAGGGCACACATTTAACCCCTTGTGTTAACCCCTTCCCTGCCAGTGTCATTTTTACAGTAGCCAGTGCATTTTTATAGCTCTGATCGCTGTATCAATGACAATGGTCCCAAAATGGTGTCAAAAGTGTCCGATGTGTCCGCCATAATGTCGCAGTCACAATAAAAATCACTGATCACCGCCATTACTAGTAAAAAAAATAATAATAATAAAAATGCTATGAAACTATGCCCTATTTTGTAGACGCTATAACTTTTGCGCAAACCAATCAATAAACGCTTTTTGCGATTTTTTTTTACCAAAAATATGTAGAAGAATACTAATCTAAGGAAAAAAATATAAAAGAAAAATGGGATATTTATTTATTTATTTGATCAAATACCACCAAAAGAAAGCTCTATTTGTGGGAAAAAAAGGACGTCAATTTTGTTTGGGAGCCATGTCGCACAACCGCGCAATTGTCATTCAAATTGTGACCGCGCTGAAAGCTGAAAATTGGCCTGGGCAGGAAGGGGGTATATGTGCCCAGTAAGCAAGGGGTTAATAGCCGCGAGTGAGTTTTAAATGACTTTTTTTCTTTCAAAAATGCCATTTTGTGCAGGGACAGTTCTAAGCACGGGAAACATGCGCCACTTCACATGCATATCATACACACCCCCCAGGTATGAAATTTAAAGGGAAATTTTACTTTTATTGTTTCACTTTAAGCATTATTAAAATCACTGCTCCTAAAAAAACGTCAGTTTTTAAAACTTTTTTTTGCATTGATATATGTCCTCTGGGGCAGGACCCGGGTCCCCAAACACTTTTTAGGACAATAACTTGCATATTAGTAGTTATAATTAGCACTTTAGATTTCGAACGTTCGAGTCCATTGTATTTAATAGGGTTCTAAAGTTCACGCGAACATTCTGTCTGTTCGCAGGTTCTGGTGCGAACCGAACAGGGGGGTGTTCGGCTCATCCCTGGTGATAAGTTGTGTAACCATTAGTGATGAGCCGAACACCCCCGGGTTCGGTTCGCACCAGAACCCGCGAACGGACCGAAAGTTCGTACGAACATTAGAACCCTATTAAATACAATGGATGCGAACGTTCGAATTCTAAAGTGCTAATTATAACAACTATTATGCATGTTATTGTCCCGGTAATATGGATGAAAATCTTTAAGAAAAATGGCATAGCTACCCCATGACCCCCCCCCCACCCCAGCCCATTACCAGCCCCTTTGGGTCTTGTATGGATATTAAGGGGAACCCCGCACATAAAATAAAAAAGGCCCTATATACTCTGAACAGCCGTATACAGGCGGTGCATACAAGACAGGGACTGTAGGTTTGTTCTTATGTAGAATCTGTTTGTAATTTTGAACAGGTACATTGTTGAAGTGTAGCTCCAGCCCAAAAATCTATTTTTAAACTTTTTGGAAAACATAGGTAAGGGTTATCACCCCTGTAACATTTGTTTTGCTGTCTGTGCCCCTGTTCAGAACATTTCACCTCACTTTCCGTCCCAATGTCAACTGTTTTTGAAATGTGGTGTTTTTCTTGAAACAAGGATTGCTGATAAAGCATCAGTACAGAGGAGACACCTTTCTCCCATATTTATTCTTACAGGAGAGAATTTTCCTTCCTAGGGGTAGATTTCCTCTCACTTCCTGTTGTCTTCTTGCGTTTGCAAGTAGGAGTCGTTTGTAAGTTGGATGTTTGAAAGTAGGGACCTGCCGTATATACTCTGCAGAAATAGGCCCCCTAGTTGTTGGTGTTGGCACAACACTGTAAGCACTCACAGTTACTCTTGGTTGGTGCTGGAACGCCCTGCTGTCAACTATTATATCAGGAATTTTAATTACATATAATTGTTGAACAGTGGTAGTAAAAATTGGGCCTTTGATGGTGGTGCTGGTGCCACAACACTGTAAGCCCTGACAGTTACTCTTGGTGGGTGCAGCAATGGGCCCTGCTGTGAATTATTAGATCAAGAATTGTAATTGCATGCCCCTGTTGAACAGGGGCTGAAAAATTGGGCCTTTCGTGGTGGTGGTGGTGGTGGTGGTGTTGCCACAACACTGTAAGCCCTCAAAGTTACTCTTGGTGGGTGCAGCAATGGGCCCTGCTGTGAATTATTAGATCAAGAATTGTAATTACATGCCCCTTTTGAACAGGGGCTGAAAAATTGGGCCTTTCGTGGTGGTGGTGGTGGTGGCGTTGCCACAACACTGTAAGCCCTCAGAGTTACTCTTGGTGGGTGCAGCAATGGGCCCTGCTGTGAATTATTAGATCAAGAATTGTAATTGCATGCCCCTGTTGAACAGGGGCTGAAAAATTGGGCCTTTCGTGGTGGTGGTGGTGGTGGTGGTGTTGCCACAACACTGTAAGCCCTCAGAGTTACTCTTGGTGGGTGCAGCAATGGGCCCTGCTGTGAATTATTAGATCAAGAATTGTAATTGCATGCCCCTGTTGAACAGGGGCTGAAAAATTGGGCCTTAGGCACTGGTGGCACAACACTACAACCCCTCACAGATACTGTACTTGGAGCACAGCAATGAGCCCTGTTGCAAAGTATTGCTTCAAAAATTGTAATGACACGCCCCTGTTAAACAGGGGCTGAAAAATTGGGCCTTAGGCACTGGTGCCACAACACTCCAACCCCTCACAGATACTGTACTTGTAGCACAGCAATGAGCCCTATGGCAAATTATTGCTAAAAAAATTGTAATTACACGCCCCTGTAAAACAGGGGCTGAAAAATTGGGCCTTAGGCACTGGTGGCACAACACTACAACCCCTCACAGATACTGTACTTGGAGCACAGCAATGAGCCCTGTTGCAAAGTATTGCTTCAAAAATTGTAATGACACGCCCCTGTTAAACAGGGGCTGAAAAATTGGGCCTTAGGCACTGGTGCCACAACACTCCAACCCCTCACAGATACTGTACTTGGAGCACAGCAATGAGCCCTATGGCAAATTATTGCTAAAAAAATTGTAATTACACGCCCCTGTAAAACAGGGGCTGAAAAATTGGGCCTTAGCCACTGGTGGCGGCACCCATAAACAAAAATGATCTTCCAAGCTATCATCATCAATCGTATCATTGAGGACTCGGAGGAGGAGGATAGCCAGTCAACATAACAGCACAGGCACTCAGCATCAGCATCAGTCTTGAAGGGATGTGACATGTTAAAATCAATTAGTCTGTTATATCAGCATCAGGTGTGTGGTAGCTGGTGGTGATCCAAGACTGGTTCATCTTGATGAAAGTCAGTCGATCAACCGAGTCGGTGGACAGGCGCACCCTGTGATCCGTGACAAATCCTCCAGCAGCACTGAATGTGCGTTCCGAAAGAACGCTGGATGCAGGACAGGCCAGTAGCTCAATTGCATACTGTGCAAGCTCTGGCCAGTGATCCATCCTCAAGACCCAGTAAGCCAGAGGATTTTCGGTGGGGAAGGTGTCCAAGTCTGACCTTGCCCCTAGATATTCCTGCACCATGTTTATCAGACGCTGGCGATGGTTGCTGGAACCGATCATACTTTGGGGCTGCGGACTAAAGAATTGTCTGAACGCATCGGTCAGACGGCCACCTTCCCCACCGCTCCTTCTTTGACTGGCCGAAGCCTCAGCAACTCGTTGTCCAGGACCAGGAGTTTGTAACCTCCCAGTCTCTGGGAACGCGTTGCACAGACCTTTCTGCAAGGCCTCCCGGAGTTGTCTCATCCTCTGCTCCCTCTGCGACGGTAACATAAGGTCCGCAACCTTACCCTTGTACCGTGGATCAAGGAGAGTGGCCAGCCAGTAATGGTCCCTCTCCTTGATCCGAAGAATACGAGGATCCTTCCGCAGACTTT
The DNA here is from genome assembly GCA_029206835.1 of Rana muscosa. Lineage (NCBI taxonomy): Eukaryota > Metazoa > Chordata > Amphibia > Anura > Ranidae > Rana > Rana muscosa. The sequence continues at coordinate 383,963,285 of CM055118.1, forward strand.
GCAGGATCAGGGAGGCCATGCAGCGTAGGTTTGCTGAGGCATTCGCTCCGGAGTCCTCTGGGTCACTAAGGACGACATGATCCGCAGCCACCTCCTCCCAGCCACGTACAAGTCCACTGGTTTCTTGGGACTGTAAATCATCCCTAAAAGACTGCTGCTGATGATGCTGAGTGCCAGCCTCCACCTCCATGCTGACACAATCCTCCTCCTCCTCCTCCTCCTCCTCCTCTTCCTGTGCGATGGGTGGGACAGAAGGAACACTGTCTGGGTAAAGGGGGCCTTGAGAGGCAAGGAAGTCCTCCTCTTCCTGCCTCTGTTCTGCCTCAAGTGCCCTGTCCATTATTCCACGCAGCGTGTGCTCCAACAGGTGGACAAGAGGTACAGTGTCACTGATGCATGCACTGTCACTGCTCACCATCCTCGTGGCCTCCTCAAATGGTGCCAGGACAGTGCATGCATCCCTGATCATGCCCCACTGGCGTGGAGAAAAAAAACCAAGCTCCCCTGACCCTGTCCTGGTGCCGTAGTCGCACAGGTACTCATTGATGGCCCTCTGCTGCGTGTGCAGCCGCTGCAGCATGGCCAACGTTGAGTTCCACCTGGTGGGCATGTCACAAAGAAGGCGGTTCTTGGGCAGGTTCAACTCCTTTTGCAGCTCAGCCAGGCGAGCACTGGCATTATAAGATCTGCGGAAATGCACACAGACTTTCCTGGCCTGCCTCAGGATATCCTGTAAGCCCAGGTACCTGCCCAAGAACCGCTGCACCACCAGGTTAAGGACGTGAGCCACACAGGGCACATGGGTCAGTTGTCCCTGTCGGAGGGCGGAGAGGAGGTTGGTGCCATTGTCGCAAACCACCATTCCTGGCTTAAGCTGGCGTGGCGTCAACCACCTCTCGGCCTGGCCCTGCAGAGCAGACAGGACCTCTGCCCCAGTGTGGCTTCTGTCCCCCAAACACACCAGCGCAAGCACGGCATGGCATATTTTTGCCTGCGTACTTGCGTAGCCCCTTGAACGCCTACGGAGCACCGCTGGTTCCGAGGACAAACCACAGGAAGAGGCCATGGAGGAAGAAGAAGAGGAGGGGGTGGAGGAGAGAGGTGTGTCACAACCAGTAGTAGCATTTTGGAGGCGTGGCGGTGGAACAACCTCCAACACTACTGCACCTTGTCCTGCATCCTTCCCAGCTGCCAAAAGAGTGACCCAATGGGCCGTGAAAGAAAGGTAACGTCACTGTCCATGCCTGCTGGACCATGAGTCAGCGGTAATATGCACCTTACCGCTGACCGCCCTGTCCAGCGAGGCCAAGACATTGCCTTCCACATGCCGGTAGAGAGCCGGAATAGCCTTCCGTGAGAAAAAGTGGCGTTTGGGAACCTGCCACTGAGGAACCGCACATTGCACAAACTCACGGAAGGGGGCCGAGTCTACCAACTGAAAAGGCAGCAGTTGAAGCGCTAGCAATTTAGCCAAGCTAGCATTCAATCGCTGGGCATGTGGATGGCTGGGAGTGAACTTCTTTCGACGGTCCAGCAGCTGGGGCAGGGAAATTTGCCTGCTAGAATCGGACGTCGGTGTACTGCTAGCAGAGTGGCCGCAAGTACTTGGCTGTGACACACCTAATTCTACACCTTCATTCCTCTCAGTGCATGTTTCAGAGAGGACTGAAGTTATAGTGGGGTTGGAGATCCCAGCTGATGCGGTGCAAGGAGAGGTCCGCTTTGTTCTTTGGTGTGGGTCTTTGAGGTAGGCTTGCCAACGAGCTGCATGGCAGGTCAACATATGTCTGGTCAGGCATGTGGTACCCAAGCGGCTGATGTTTTGGCCACGCGATATACGCTTGAGACATATGTTGCAAACAGCAGCTGTGCGATCTGATGCACTAGCCTCAAAAAAGGCCCACACCAAAGAACTTTTTGAATGACGGGCAGAGGCAGCGCCCTGCACAGGCGGAGCTCTGCGGTGTGATTCCGTCGGTGTACTGCCCTTACGCTGGCCACCAAAGGGCATCCTGCCTCGTTGGAGATGTGCCTCCTCCTCATCCTCCTCCTCCTCCTCTCTCCTATTAGGCACCCACGTGGAGTCAGTGACCTCATCATCACCTCCCTCCTCATCACTGGAGCCAATCTGGCAGTATGCTGCAGCTGCTGGAACATGACTGCCAGATTGGTGTCCTTCTTGAGCATCCCCTCTGTCTGCTCTCACGCTACTGCCTTCCTCTAGCTGTGTTTCATCATCAGACCCTTTGAAACGCTGGGCATCCTCCTGGAGCATGTACCCAACACTGTGCTCAAACAGTTCGGGGGACTCCTCAGGAGGAGGACATGGTGGGTCTAGGGAAGGAGTGACTGATGATGAGTCTGACATTGATACCAGGGAAGAGGACGCTTTGGCAGCTGCTTTTCCAGTACCCTGAGCCTGGGTGAGAGAGAATGAGGAGGAGGAGGAGGGCTTGGTCATCCACTCTACCAAGTCTTCGGCATGATGTGGCTCAACATGTTCAGCTGCCGAAAAGAAGGACAAGCGTGTCCCATGGCCATGTGCTGATGACAATGCACCGCGTCCACGACCAGCACTGTTGCCCCCAGACACAGAGCCTGCTTGCCCTCTTTTATTGCCTCCTGACTGTCTGCCTCTCCTTGTTTGCCTTCCAGACATTCTAATAGATGGCCTGCAGGGAGATGGGAAAAAAGCAATAAGGGCTACCTTCAGGTGTCCTTCTCTGTCCCTTTACTTAAGGATTTCTAAATATGGTTGAGGATGATTGCTTTTGCACAGAATAGCACAACGACAATTTCCCTGACTGTCCAAAAAAACAAGGATTTCAAAGATGGTTGATGAGGAATGCTTTAGCACACTATAGCACAAGGAGAATTCCCTCACTGTCCTTCCCTGTCCCTAGAAACAAGGATTCGCACAGTAAAACACACTGACACTCTCCCTACCTATAGTTTTCTGTCCCTAGAAAAAATGTTTTTTTAAAGCACACTATAGCACAAGGAGAATTTCACTCACTTTCCTTCTTTGTCCCTAGAAACAAGGATTATCACAGTGAAAGAAACTGACACTCTTCCTTCCTATAGTTTTCTGTCCCTAGAAAAAATGTTTTTTTAAAGCACACTATAGCACAAGGAGAATTCCCTCACTGTCCTTCCCTGTCCCTAGAAACAAGGATTCGCACAGTAAAACACACTGACACTCTCCCTACCTATAGTTTTCTGTCCCTAGAAAAAATGTTTTTTTAAAGCACACTATAGCACAAGGAGAATTCCCTCACTGTCCTTCCCTGTCCCTAGAAACAAGGATTCGCACAGTAAAACACACTGACACTCTCCCTACCTATCCTTCTCTTTCCCTAAACTAAAGGAATCCAGGTTAAGCAAGAAAAAAATAAATGTCACTGTCCCTGCCTATGTTTCTCTTTCCCTGCTCCGGAACACACTACACTAGGCCGCCGTGCTGGCGGCCTTTTATAGTGTGGGGCGTGTACTAAACACCCTCAGCAATAATTGGCCACAGGCATCCTGCCTGTGGCCAATCATTGCTCTCCTCGCTGCCGGCGCTGTGATTGGCCAAGCATGCGGGGTCACAGTGCATGCTTGGCCAATCACAGCGCCTGGATGACACTGCGATAGCGTAGTGCATTGTGGGCCGTTCGCGTCACTCGAATTTGGCGCGAACGGCCCAAATCGTTCGATCTTCGTCGAACGATCGAACAGCCGATGTTCGAGTCGAACGTATGTTCGAGTCGAACGTATGTTCGACTCGAACACCGAGCTCATCCCTAGTAACCATAAAATGTCCATCCACAAATGGAAGCCTCCACAAGGAGTCTATGTGGACAGGTTTACCCCGAATCCCTGCATACTTATGCCGCGTACACACGATCATTATTCACGGCGGTTAAAAAATGACATTAAAAACGAGGGAACAGCTTGTTCCCCACACACGGTCGTTTTTCACGTCATTTTTTCTCTTGTCGAGAAAAACGACCGTCTGTGGGCTCCGCGGCAGTGTTTCCCTATGGGAAAACTGCCGCAAAAACAATGTCGAAAAAAACGACGAGAAAAATTAGAACATGTTCTAATTTTTCTCGTCGTTTTTAATGCCGCTTTTCTCGTAGAGAAAAACGACAAAAAAGCCCACAGACGAATGTTTTTTTTCGTCGAAAGGAAAAAATTTCATTTTTCTCTACGAGAAAAACAGTCGTGTGTACACGGCATTAGATGTGACTTTTTTAATCATCAACCATGTGAGTTGCTAAATGTTGTACCTTCCTTAAATGTAATCATATTGCTACACTTAGAGGCGCCCCTCTTCTCTTTTATACTCAGTTGTGACATGACGCTACTCTTATATCAAGACATCGCTTGTATATCAAGTCAAAATGTATTAAAACATTTTTGCTTGTCTTGCAAAACGCTCTCAAACCAAGTTACAAGGTTTTACTTTATACAGTTATTAAAAGCCAGCATCTCATTCGTTGTCATGCTTCAGCATAAATACGATATACAGTATCTCACAAAAGTAAGTACACCCCTCAAATTTCTGTAAATATGTGTACAGCTTACACTTAGGGGTGTACTCACTTTTGTTGCCAGCGGTTTAGACATTAATGGCTGTCTGTTGAGTTATTTTGAGGGGACAGCAAATTTACACTGTTATACAAGCTGTACACTCACTACTTTACATTGTAGCAAAGTGTCATTTCTTCAGTGTTGTCACATGAAAAGATAGAATAAAATATTTACAGAAATGTGAGGGGTGTACTTACTTTTGTTAGATACTGTATATATATATTTATAACATAATATAATGATACATCATATTACCAAAAGTATTGGAACACCTGCCTTTACACACACATTAAATTTAATGGCATCCTAGTCTTAGTCCGTAGGGTTCAATATTGAGTTGGCCCCGCCCTTTGCAGCTATAACAGCTTCAACTCTTCTGGGAAGGATGTCCACAAGGTTTAGGAGTGTGTCTATGGGAATGTTTGACCATTCTTCCAGAAGAGCGTTTTTGTGAGGTCGGGCACTGATGTTGGACGAGAAGGCCTGGCTCACAGTCTCCACTCTTATTCTTTTCAAAGATGTTCTATCAAGTGAGGTCAGGACTCTATGCAGGCCAGTCAAGTCCCTTCACCCCAAAATCGCTCATCCATGTCTTTATGGACCTTGCTTTGTGCACTGGTCCAAATCATTTGGTGGGGGGGGGGATTATGGTGTGGGGGGAGGGGGGATTATGGTGTGACGGTTGTATTTCAGGGGTTGGGCCCTTAGTTTCAGTGAAGGGAACTCTTAAGGCGTCAGCATACCAGGACATTTTGGACAACTTCAGGCTCCCAACTTTGTGGGAACAGTTTAAGGACGGCCCCTTCCTGTTCCAACATGACTGCCCACCAGTGCAAAAAGCAAGGTCCATAAAGACGCGGATGAGCGAGTTTGAGGTGGAGCAACTTGACTGGCCTGCACAGAGTCCTGACCTCAACCCGATAGAACACTGTGAGCCAGGCCTTCACGTCCAACATCATTTTTTACTTTCTGCTACAAAACATATCTAATAAAAACATTTCTTCATCAATTTAGACCAATGTGTATTCTGCTACCTGTTTTTGGTAAAAGAAAATCCCAATAAGTGTATATTGATTGGTTTGCACAAAAGTTATACCGTCTACAAAAGATGGAATATTTGAACGGAATTTTTTTATTTTATTTTTGTGGAATTTTTATTTATTTATTTCACTAGTAATGACAGCGATCAGCAACTTTTAACGGCACTGCGACATTGCAGCGGGCAAATTGGACACTAAATTACACTTTTAAATCTTTTTTGGGGACCAGTAACACTAATACAGTAATCAGTGCTAAAAAATATGCACTGTCACTGTACTAATGACACTGGCAGGGAAGGGGTTAACACCAGGGGAGATCAAAGGGTTAAATGTGTTCCTAGGGAGTGCTTACTCACTGTGTGGGGGAGGTGCTTGTACTGTGGGAAGGCAGAGATCCGTGTTTCTGGTTTGCAGAAACACACAATCTCTGTCTTCCCTACTAACAGAATGGGCAATCTTACTTGTTTACATAGGCAGACTGCCATTCTACCTCTAGCTGGAATGATTGGTAGGTCCGCCGGACCAGCTGATTGGCTCTGGCTGTGTCCAATCAAAGCGGAAGCGGGTCGCCGACCACGTGCGTGCACGCCGCAAGACCCAGAAGTGCAAAATCACGTACTTTTCATCCAATTTCTAAATTGCTGCATTTGTAATTTTAACCACTTGCCGACCGACTCCTGTACTTATATGTTGGCAGAATGGCACGGCTGCGCAAAGAAAGGTATATATACGTTACTTTGAATTTTGCGCCATGCGGGCACGCGTGCACGCATGCCCCTGCTGCGAGCTCCGTGACCATGCCCGCGGGACCCGCGGACCAGATGTCCGCAGGGTGCCTGTGATTGTGCCATGGAGCTGAAGAACGGGGAGATGCCAGTGTAAACACAACATCTCCCCGTTCTTCCTAGTGACATGTTACTGATCGTCTGTTCCCTGTCATCGGGAACAGTGATCAGTGTCGTGTCACAGTAAGCCACGCCCCCTAACAGTTTGAACACATCCCTAGGACACATTTAACCCCTTCCTCGCCCCCTAGTGGTTAACCCCTTCACTGCCAGTCACATTTACACAGTAATCAGTGCATTTTTATAGCACTGATCGCTGTATAAATGTGAATGGTCCCAAAATAGCGCCAAAAGTGTCCGATGTGTCCGCCATAATGTCGCAGTCACGATAAAAATCGCTGATCGCCGCCATTACTAGTAAAAAAAAAATATTAATAAAAATGCCATAAAACTATTCCCTATTTTGTAGACGCTATAACTTTTGTGCAAACCAATCAATAAACGCTTATTGCGATTTTTTTTTTACCAAAAATATTTAGAAGAATACGTATCGGTCTAAACTGAGGAAAAAATATGTTTTTTTATATATTTTTGGGGATATTTATTATGTTTATAGCGCAAAAAATAAAAACCGCAGAGGTGATCAAATACCACCAAAAGAAAGGACGTAAATTTTGTTTAGGAACCACGTCGCACGACCGCGCCATTGTCAGTTAAAGCGAAGCAGTGCCATATCGCAAAAAGTGCTCTGGTCTTTGGGCAGCCAAATGGTCCGGGGCTGAAGTGGTTAAAAGCCAATAAAAAGGAATAGTAGTGGTAAAAAAAAAAAAAGCCCATGTGGATTTAATTAACCTTTTTTTTTGGTTAATTCTCCTTTAAGGGGGTGTGGCAGGGGGCGGGTTCTATGCCTACATATATTTGCTAGTAGGTGTCCCTCATTCCCATCTCAAAATGTTGGGAGGTATAATAAATGTACGTGGGGCAAGAGGTTAAAGTTCAGGTGCGTGTAAAGGCAGGCGTCCCAATACTTTTGACAATATAGTGTATATGAGGTGAAATGAATATATACCGTAACAAAAAATGATCCGGGATGAATATAAAATGTCTTTATGTGGGATAAGAATTCTGGAGGATTATTACATATAATATTATTTTATACCGACTGATACATGCAGGATTACTAAATATTCTCTCTGTCTGTAGAGATTCCGGCTGCCAGGAATACACAGCATCGGGTGATATGGATCCTGGGGGTCTTCCTAATATTGACCTTCATTACTGTGGTCATCCTCATGAGTCTTCAGTTCAGTTACTGTGAGTATCCCTATTGTAATTATCGCTCCTTCATGCCAACGTAATGCATATCTGCTTCAAGTGGTTGTACCAGGATGATTTACAGCTGCAGGCATCACCCCGGCACCGTTTTTTTAGAGCCGGCGGTCGTCTTTCTTGTAATAACAACGAATGCGGCCAAGCAGCTGCTTGGCTGTTATTACAAGCAGCAGGAGGGGACGTCCCCCGCCCACCACCACCTTCTGCATATTGCCTGGGTTCTCCCGTCCCACCGGGAGGCCCGAGAGGCCAGCCGGCCCTGTCCACCGGCTGGCCTGGAGACCTGAACAATTTTAAGTCCCGATGTGGAGAGCATGCTGTGACAGTTTCCACTTTCTTCCTGTCTTGTTTTTGTGCGCAGCTATGGTGGTTCAGCTCTTTTCTTACTCTTTGAGTTGCGATCTCTTTTGGGTGAACCATCAACACATGGGATTAAAGCTATTTACTTGTGTAGCGGGGTGCTAAATTTAGGGGAAGTGTTGGGTGGTAGTTATACCCAAACACCCTAATTGTTAGAGTTCTTTCAACCATTTTTGTCTGCAGGGAGAGCATTGGTGTATAGTTCCCTGTGGCCTGCAGGTGGCACTGCCATAGTAGGCCAGGGTCGAACCGCTAATCCAGTGCTGTACCTTGTGTGTCCCCTCTCGGCAGCCGTACGGTGGGTGTGGTAGGCCTGCTGTGCATGCTGGGAGAGGATATAAAAGGGGCGGACGCTGCCTGTTCAGGGTTTGTTGTCGGGGGTAATTTCCCAGGGTGTGTGTGTTCCTGTCCGTCCTGGGCACCTTTGGCCCAGTGGCGGAGGTCAGTGGATCAGTCCCAGGCACCTTTAGTCCTGGAGCTGCAACAAAGGCCTGGGCCCAGCATCTTCAGCTGGAGCCCACCAAGGATCGAGGAGTCTCAGGGTGCCACCTTGCGAGGGGACCCATATCCTAGATGAGGAGGCCGGAGGAGGAACAGTTCTGAGGGACTGGTGCAGAAGTCACGGTGAAGGAAGGGTCCCGGTAACTCTCTGGAGGGATGTCTTCTCCTTAATAGAGGCCAAGTTCACCAGGTCTGTGGCAGAGACCAAGTTCACCAGGTCTGTGGCAGAGACCAAGTTCACCGGGTCTGTGGCAGAGACCAAGTTCACCGGGTCTGTGGCAGAGACCAAGTTCACCGGGTCTGTGGCAGAGACCAAGTTCACCGGGTCTGTGGCAGAGACCAAGTTCACCGGGTCTGTGGCAGAGACCAAGTTCACCGGGTCTGTGGCAGAGACCAAGTTCACCGGGTCTGTGGCAGAGACCAAGTTCACCGGGTCTGTGGCAGAGACCAAGTTCACCGGGTCTGTGGCAGAGACCAAGTTCACCGGGTCTGTGGCAGAGACCAAGTTCACTAGGTCTGTGGAAGAGACCTTGGGTAAAGTTTGAGTACCATATCGGCTGCTAGTCCCAAGCTAGGGAGACTATCCGAATGGGCTGAGTCTGCTTGAAAATTGGAGCAGTGAATTGGGTTACGTTTGTGCCTGGACCTCTTCCACACTTTAAGCTTTCCTGTCAGAGACTGTGTTTAACAAGAAAATAAACTCTACGTTGGAGTGCAGCTGGTGTGGACATTTAAGTTACTGTGGGGATACAAGGACTTGTCTTTATTTAATATAGAGGTGAGAGACATTCTCTGGTTGTCTGACTGTGGAGGACCCATCAACAACACCGCTCAACCTCTTCACACAGGAGGGTACGGGCTTATGGCACGGTGTTCCCCTTTATTCCTGCGAGGAGCCGAACAAGGCAGGTAAAGAGAGGGATGGGTGCGCTAGACTTGGAACTCGTCAGCCCTTTTGTCCATGAAGAAGATCTGCATTTGTCGAAACGTGTCGGAATTCCGTCTTTCTGACAGTCATCTTGGGCCATTCCATTCCATTCGTTTTCCATGCTGTTTCCATTATCATGTGTTTGATTTTATCTTTATGTTTTCTTTTGTATACCATGTCTCAATAAATTTGTACTTTTATACTCATCACTGCTTATGGTCCGTTTAAAGTCCCATTCTTTGAGGAACTCTTTTTACTCTATGTACCAGGAATGTGGACCATAATCAGCTCATCTAGATAGTTGGGTAAAAACCTGTTTTCCACAAATATGTGCAAATTCCACTGGACAAAACCAGATGAAATAAATGTCACTGGATGGTGAAATAAAGTTAAAATGAAGAACAAATTGGTGACAAAATATGCTGAAATGTCCGCACTGAGAAAAGGACTCAGTGGTATAATCCAATTCAGAAGCAGATGGAAAATGGAATAACCACAACCAAAATAAGATCATCAAGGATGGTGTGTCCTCCACTTGGGGTAGGGGGTAAACACTCTTACTAGAAGTTGTGGACTCACATGCCTGCGGCAGTAGGTCAATCAAGCTGAAGAGACCGAGGAATGGAACTCCGATGATAAAGACTGGAAATCTAGAGGCTTTGGACTCACCTCTATCTATTGAATGGAAGCAGGCTAAACTGAAACTCAGGTGGAGGTCACTGAAAATCCAGGCAGTGTGTACAAACACTCTCATCTGATAAGAATATGGGAATCATGAACATAAAAATGCCTCCATCATATAGTGTAGGTCAAACGGATAGATTTATTAAAATAAGTACAATCATCAAGATAAAGATGTGATCACGATTTAAAAGCATTGTGAGGAGCTGAGCAAGCAACCCCGATGCGTTTCATCCCACTGGACTTTAACTGGGGTATTAGCCAGCTCCCCCACATTGCCTGTATTTATAAAAAAGCTATAAATTGATGATTCTATAGGAGCAGCGTAGCTCCGCTCGCGGCATTCAGATCCGACAAACATGGCCACTGGCGTGAGCTGCACGCCTCGTTCTGAGAGCCAATTAGCAGAACAACGTCGGTCACATGACCCCATGCGTGACGTCCAAGCCTCATTCTGGTCAACATGCAGTAACGTCTGCTGAGTCTGTGACTGCGTGCGCGCCAAGCCTCCAATTCAAAATGTACTAAGCCTCATTTTGAACACCACGCTGTAACGACTATTCGTAAATAACTGCGTATACTTCAAGCCTCAAAATGGAATTAACCAAAGCCGGAATGGGCAGGGGTGGAAATGTAAAGGGCCAACCGAATGTGAATAAAGTAGAAATTGGCCTTAGATAGAGGAGGACGTCACCCATAGAGATACATACAGTACATAAAACACATTTGTAATGTAACAAACCGCAGGAAATCAGATTTAATTAAAAATTATTAACTAGGCTTGATTAATGAAAGCATTTATATCCCAGTCAATGTTCATGCCGGACAGTGAATGGGACCTAAATTCATGTATCCAGAACGTTTCAAGTCGAGAGACCCCTCTAAGACAAGAATCACCCTTCCAATGGGGGATGAATTTGTCAATGATCTGGAACTGGGTTCCAGAAGGGTCTTTGTTACGATATTTTAAATATTTTAAATAATGGCAAGGAACGCTGTGATTGATATGACCCTTCTTGATGCTGGCCAAAGTTCATTGACCCTCACCGAAAAGATTCTACTAGTGCGTCCCACGTATTGTTTTTTAGTTAATCGTTTTTAATTTCATCTGATTTCACGACGTGTTTCGCTCATTGGCTCTCAGAACGAGGCGTATAGCTCACACCAGTGGCCAAGTTTGTCGGTTCATCAATTTATATATTTTTTATAAATACAGGATGTAACGGAAGGGCCCGTGGAACCCAGAATCTCTTAGAAAGTATGGGATACCCTTGCTTCAGCTCCCCATGCACCTCTTATGTCTAAATCACCCTATGTCCATTAGGGGCATAGGGTGACTGAGAAAATATATCTTGGACTACTTCAAATGGGACAGTAATATTCATTAACAACATCTCTCAAGAATTATGAAGATGTTATTCCCTGTACACTGTGAGGTCTATGCCCAGGAAGCATAACTCCTTATTTGGGCATTCCAGGAAGTTCAATTTAAGAGTCATTAGATCTCATTGTTGCTTGCGTTAATTGACCCTGCAATTGTGTGAAGGTGTATTTGTGATAATGCTGATTGTGTCTTCTGAGCTAGCAGACGCCAAGTCTAGCCTAAAGGTCATTTCTCTGAGTCATCAGCTGCTGTATGGGATTAGTTAATTAGCTCATGTTAATTAGGTCTGGTCACAGGTGTATTTCCAGAGTAATATGATGCACCTCCTCTTTTGACTGTGTATAAAACTTGTAGTCTTATGAATAAAGATTGTGATTCCTGCTTGAACCTCATACAGCGCGTCATCTCGTATTTGGGGGAGAATTATTCATATGGGGTCTTATTTGGCTGGTTGGAGTGTCTGGTAGCTGCCTTGTGTTCAGGAATGGAATATCCTAAACGGCTTTAACCCATCTCATATTCGGGGTGTTGTAACATTGGTGGCAAGCAGCGGGATGATTCCCACAGCTAGAAGGACAGCTACAAGAGGACACAGGACAATGGAAGCACAGTATGAACGGCTAAAGTGCTCTACCCTCAAGGACTTACTGGAGAACCGGGGCCAACAACCGTAAGAAGAGGGACATTATCGCAGAACTAGTCGAAATGGATAGAGCCGAAAGACCCAACATAACAGAAAGGCCCAGCGTAACAGACAGGACACACGATGAGGCAATTTTTGATCGGGCTTATAAAATAAGACTGGCACATTATAGCCCTAACCCTACAGCGGAGATCATAGGCCAAGTTATAGCGGCTGTGGATGTAAATTGGCTACAGCAAAGAGGTGCTGCAGCAGCAGAAGTCACAGCAGCACCAACTGAAAGGAGAGGAGAGGTACAGATACCAGCCACCATGGAAGAAGAATTCAGAAGGAGGTTGCAAGAGATGCAGATACAACATAGAGGACCAGTATCAGAGGAGGTCCTGCTGGGATGGTCTGATCCTATCCGCTGCGAACTCTGGAAGAAAGTGCTAGCTCTCGAGCAGCAACACCAGGAAAAAGTTCTCCCCTCCATTTATGTAAGGTACTGGTCGCAGTATGATGTACGAATGCTGTTATTGGGGGAACAACCGAAGCAGGAGTGGACAGCTGAGTTAAGCAGGCTGATCCGGGCAGAGATGCGTTTGTATGAGAGCTACAGACCCCTCCGGTGGTATGTAGCCCAAGAGTGCCCATGGTCAGTGGATGACAGCCCCACAGAAGGCGTTGACTATGATGGTCTGGGATTGTTGTATTGGAGGATGTCCAGGGACCCTGACTTTGGGAGTGATCAAGAGTGGCGTTTGGAGGAAATAATGGAGCACAGAGAGCGAAGACTGAATGTCTCGGAAGGGCACTGGGCAGAGGAAGATTTGGAGTTTCTGGCCGTTCAGGAATGGGAGCTGGAGATCGCCTACAGACAGCTGCTAGACTCTGCTCAGCAGCAGGGTGGGGCTCCCTTTGCCTGGGACTATCAGGAAATACCAGTTGACAACTCTGAAATCCTGGCTGAAGAATCGGCAGTGGAAAATCTGGAGATTGCCATCCCTAAAGCTGAAGTGCTGACTGACCTTGATGATCCTGTTTCTGCTTGGGATGATCTTGGATGGAGGAATATACCTGTCCAGCAGCATTCCAGAGAATCGGCAGTGGAAAATCTGGAGATTGCCATCCCCGAAGTGGATGATATAAAGTCCACAGCAGAAGTGCTGGCAACAGGGCAGAGTGCTACCAAACTCTACCCAGCAATGGCAACAACTGTGGAGTTCCCGAGAGCTAGGGCAGTTGGCTCATCTCCCCAGCCACAGATTGCAGAATTTATGGATTTAATGGACTGTTAAGAGGATGTTATGGATTATGCATCGCCTGCTCAAGTACTGGCAGCAGGACAGAGTACTGCAGGCCCCTGCTCTACACCCATGGCAGTTTTGGAGGCCCGAGGTGAGAAGGAGATTGGTTCCTCTTTCCCAGTGGATTTCAGAGATGCAGGGAGGAGAAGCAGCCATTTTCCCTCCCCAACAGTTATCCGGAGCAGATGGTGTGGGGTTTCCAGCAGAAGTGCTGGCAACAGGGTAGAGTGCTACCAACCTCTGACCAGCATTGGAAACAACTGTGGAGTTCCAGGGAGCCGGGGCAGTTGGCCCCTTTTTCCAGCGACAAGCTGAGGGGGTAAAGCTTTTACTCCCAGCTGAATCACTGGCAGCAGGGCAGAATGCTACTGGCCTCTGCACACAACTGCAGCTTGAGCTGATATCGGGGGATGGGACTGCGGTCTCCACTCACAGCAACCCAGCACAAGAGCTGGCAACAGAGCAGAGTGCTGCTGGCCTCTGCCCTCAACTAACAGAAGAGGGAGTTCCTGTGCTAGTGGATGGGACTTCAGTCTTCACTGACACAACCCCAGAAAATGGTGCGACACTGAGACAGGAGGATGTCAGCCTTGCTTTACAAGCACTGGGGGATTTTCACCTACCACAAGTGGATGGGACTTCAGTCTCCACTTGTATACCCCAGGGATGCTGGGCAGTAGGCCCAGATCCCCAACAGCATGATGGAATGAGCCCAGTCACCCTGTCTTCTCTCCAGCGGCTGAAAGGACTCCAGGGAGAAGGGCCAGTCCAGGCCTCTCCCCAGCGGCGGGTATGTTCTCTGAGAGAGTCAGAGGTTGGCTGGGTGAGTAATGCTCTGTTTGGAGCAATTTGTTTGGGGTACTGTGTGAATGCCGGCATTGGGGTAATGGAACTATGGACTAACTTCGGAGTCAACCCGTCTGGGGTCTCCTCCTGTGTTAGTCTCCTGCCGAAAGGGGAGAGATGTAACGGGAGGGCCCATGGAACCCAGAATCTCTTAGAAAGTATGGGATACCCTTGCTTCAACTCCCCATGCACCTCTTATGTCTAAATCACCCTATGTCCATTAGGAGCATATGGTGACTGAGAAAAAATATCTTGGACTACTTCAAATGGGACAGTAATATTCATTAACAACATCTCTCAAGAAATATGAAGATGTTATTCCCTGTACACTGTGAGGTCTATGCCCAGGAAGTATAACTCCTTATTTGGGCATTCCAGGAAGTTCAATTTAAGAGTTATTAGATCTCATTGTTGCTTGTGCTAATTGACCCTGCAATTGTGTGAAGGTGTATTTGTGATAATGTTGATTGTGTCTTCTGAGCTAGCAGACGCCAAGTCTAGCCTAAAGGTCATGTCTCGGAGTCATCATCTGCTGTAAGGGATTAGTTAATTAGCTCATGTTAATTAGGTCTGGTCACTAGGGATGAGCTCGGTGTTCGAGTCGAACGCATGTTCAACTCGAACATTGGCTGTTCGCCTGTTCGGCGAATCCAGAACTTTGTGGGCCGTTCGTGCCATATTCGTATGGCGCGAATGGCCCACAATGCACTGCGCCATCGCAGTGCATTGCTGGCTGATGATTGGCCAAGCATGCACTGTGACCCCGCATGCTTGGCCACTCACAGCGCCGGCAGCGAGGAGAGCCATAATTGGCCACAGGCAGGATGCCTGTGGCCAATTATAGCTCAGGGGGGTTTAGTACATGCCCCACACTATATAAGGCCGCCAGCGCGGCGGCCTTGTGTAGTGTGTTGGCGTGCAGGGAGAGAGCAGGATAGGCAGGGACAGTGTCAGTGTCATCTTTGCTTGTTAACCTAGCGCAGTTACAGTGGGTGTAGTGTGCCTCCTGCACAGTATACACCTGAAGCTACCCCTTATTGCTGGTGTTGTTCTGTTGTGTAACACAGGCTTCTGCAGCAGTTACAGTGGGTGTAGTGTACCTCCTGCACAGTATACACCTGAAGCTACCCCTTATTGCTAGTGTTGTTCTGTTGTGTAACACAGGCATCTGCAGCAGTTACAGTGGGTGTAGTGTGCCTCCTGCACAGTATACACCTGAAGCTACCCCTTATTGCTGGTGTTGTTCTGTTAGTGTAACACAGGCATCTGCAACAGTTACAGTGGGTGTAGGTGCCTCCTGCACGGTATACACCTGAAGCTACCCCTTATTGCTGGTGTTGTTCTGTTGTGTAACACAGGCATCTGCAGAAGTTACAGTAGGTGTAGGTGCCTCCTGAACAGTATACACCTGAAGCTACCCCTTATTGCTGGTGTTGTTCTGTTAGTGTAACACAGGCATCTGCAGCAGTTACAGTAGGTGTAGGTGCCTCCTACACAGTATACACCTGAAGCTACCCCTTATTGCTGGTGTTGTTCTGTTAGTGTAACACAGGCATCTGCAGCAGTTATAGTGGGTGTAGTGTGCCTCCTGCACAGTATACACCTGAAGCTACCCCTTATTGCTGGTGTTGTTCTGTTGTGTAACACAGGCATCTGCAGCAGTTACAGTGGGTGTAGCTGCCTCCTGCACAGTATACACCTGAAGCTACCCCTTATTGATGGTGTTGTTCTGTTGTGTAACACAGGCATCTGCAGCAGTTACAGTGGGTGTAGGTGCCTCCTGCACAGTATACACCTAAAGCTACTTCTTATTGCTGGTGTTGTTCTGTTGTGTAACACAGGCATCTGCAGCAGTTACAGTGGGAGTAGGTGCCTCCTGCACAATATACACCTAAAGCTACCCCTTATTGCTGGTTTTCCCATCTCCCTGCAGGCCATCAGTATGTCTGGAAGGCCAACAAGGAGAGGCAGACAGTCACAAGCCAATAAAAGAGGGCAAGCAGGCTCTGTGTCTAGGGGCAACTGTTCTGGTCGTGGACGCGGTGCATCGTCATCAGCACGTGGCCATGGGACATGCTTGTCCTTATTTTCGGCAGCTGGAAATGTTGAGCTGCATCATGCCGAAGGCTTGGTAGAGTGGATGACCAAGCCCTCCTCATCCTCCTCATCCTCTCTCACCCAGGCTCAGGGTACTGGCAAAGCAGCTGTCAACACGTCCTCTTCCCACGTATCAATGTCATCAGTCACTTCTTCCCTAGACCCACCATGTCCTCCTGAGGAGTCCCCCGTACTGTTTGACCACAGTGTTGGGAACATGCTCCAGGAGGATGCCCAGCGTTTTGAAGGCTCTGATGATGATACCCAGCTAAGGTATCAAGAAGGACAGCAATCTGGCAGTCATGTTTCACCAGCTGTAGCATACTGCCAGGTTTGCTACAGTGATGAGGAGGGAGGGGATGATGAGGTCACTGACTCCACGTGGGTGCCTGATAGGAGAGAGGAGGAGGAGGAGGAGGAGGAGAAGGCACATCTCCAATGAGGCAGGATGCCCTCCGGGGGCCAGCTTAAGGGCAGCACACCGACTGAATCACACCGCAGAGCTCCGCCTGTGCAGGGCGCTGCCTCTGCACGTTATTCCAAAAGTTCTTTGGTGTGGGCCTTTTTTGAGACGAGTGCATCAGATCGCACCGCTGCTATTTGCAACATATGTCTCAAGCGTATCTCGCGTGGCCAAAATATCAGCCGCTTGGGCACCACATGCTTGACCAGACATATGTTGACCTGCCATGCAGCTCGTTGGCAAGCGTACCTTAAAGACCCACACCAAAGAACAAAGCGGACCTCTCCTTGCTCCTCATCAGCTGGGATCTCCAACCCCACTATATCTTCAGTCCTCTCTGAAACATGCACTGAGAGGAATGAAGGTGTAGAATTAGGTGTGTCACAGCCAAGTACTTGCGGGCACTCTGCTAGCAGTACACCGACGTCCGATTGTACCAGACAAATTTCCCTGCCCCAGCTGCTGGACCGTCGAAAGAAGTTCACTCCCAGCCATCCACATGCCCAGCGGTTGAATGCTAGCTTGGCTAAGTTGCTAGCACTTCAACTGCTGCCTTTTCAGTTGGTAGACTCGGCCCCCTTCCGTGAGTTTGTGCAATGTGCGGTTCCTCAGTGGCAGGTTCCCAAACGCCACTTTTTCTCACGGAAGGCGATTCCGGCTCTCTACCGGCATGTGGAAGGCAATGTCCATGCCTCGCTGGACAAGGCGGTCAGTGGTAAGGTGTATATTACCGCTGACTCATGGTCCAGCAGGCATGGACAGGGACGTTACCTATTTTTCACGGTCTATTGGGTCACTCTTTTGACAGCTGGGAAGGATGCAAGACAAATTGCAGTAGTGTTGGAGGCTGTTCCGCCACCACACCTCCAAAATGCTAGTACTGGTGGTGACACACCTCTCTCCTCCACCCCCTCCTCTTCTTCTTCCTCCTTGGTCACTTCTTGTGCTTTGTCCTCGGAACCAGCGGTGCTCCGTAGGCGTTTAAGGGGCTACGCAAGTACGCAGGCAAAAAGATGCCATGCCGTGCTTGCACTGGTGTGTTTGGGGGACAGGAGCCACACTGGGGCAGAGGTTCTGTCAGCTCTGCAGGGGCAGGCCGACAGGTGGTTGACGCCACGCCAGCTTAAGCCAGGAATGGTGGTTTGCGACAATGGCACCAACCTCCTCTCCGCCCTCCGACAGGGACAACTGACCCATGTGCCCTGTGTGGCTCACGTCCTTAACCTGGTGGTGCAGCAGTTCTTGGGCAGGTACCCGGGCTTACAGGATGTCCTAAGGCAGGCCAGGAAAGTCTGTGTGCATTTCCGCTGATCATATAATGCCAGTTCTCAGCTGGCTGAGCTGCAAAAGGAGTTGAACCTGCCCAAGAACCGCCTTATATGTGACATGCCCACCAGGTGGAACTCAACGTTGGCCATGCTGCAGCAGCTGCACACGCAGCAGAGGGCCATCAATTAGTACCTGTGCGACTACGGCACCAGGACAGGGTCAGGGGAGTACGTTTTTTTTTCACCATGCCAGTGGGGCATGATCAGGGATGCATGCACTGTCCTGGCACCATTTGAGGAGGCCACGAGGATGGTGAGCAGTGACAGTGCATGCATCAGTGACACTGTACCTATGGTCCACCTGTTGGAGCATACGCTGCGTGTAATAATGGACAGGGCACTTGAAACAGAACAGAGGCAGGAAGAGGAGGACTTCCTGGCCTCCCTTTATCCAGACAGTGTTCCTTCTGTCCCTCCCAACACACAGGAAGAGGAGGAGGAGGATTGTGTCAGCATGGAGGTGGAGCCTGGCACTCAGCATCAGCAGCAGCTGTCTTTTAGGGATGATTTACAGTCCCAAGAAACCAGTGGACTTGTACGTGGCTGGGAGGTGGCTGCGGATCATGTCGTCCTTAGTGACACAGAGGACTCTGGACCGAATACCTCAGCTAACCTCCCTGATCCTGCAAAGCCTGCGGAAGGATCCTCGTATTCTTTGGATTAAGGAGAGAGACCATTACTGGATGGAAACCCTCCTTTATCCACGTTACAAGGGTAAGGTTGCGGACATAAACATGGGGACATGGTGCTTTGAGGGGTCACAGACCCCCAAAGCATCCTCCCAATGTTGAGGGCATGTGGCCTGGTACAGTACAGGAGGGGGGGCGCTCTCTCGTCCCCCCTCTTTTCCTGCGGCCTGCCAGGTTGCGTGCTCAGGAAAAGGGTCTGGTATGGATTTTTGGGGGAACTCCACGGCATTTTTTTTCTAAATTTGGGGTGGAGTTCCCCATAAAATCCATACCAGTCCTGAAGGGCCTGGTATGGATATTTGGGGGGAACCCCACGCATTTCGTTTTTTAAATTTGCGGCTGGGTTCCCCTTAACCACTTGTCCACCGCCCACTGTCAATTGACGGCGGGCGGAGGATGCTCTCGTTCTGGGAGGACGTCATATGACGTCCTCCCTTTAAAACGAGCTAGAAGGCGCGCGCTCGCCGCCAGCGGCGCGCGCGCGCGCGCCGCGTTCACAAGGCACCGGTGCGCGTGCCCGGCGGCCGCGATTGCCGCCGGGCACCCGCGATTGCCCGGGAAACGAGCAGGAAAGTGGGTCTCTGTGTGTAAACACAGAGATCCACGTCCTGTGAGGGAGAGGGGACCGATGGTGTGTCCCTTGTACATAGGGACAACCATCAGTCACCTCCCCCAGTCAGTCCCCTCCCCCCACAGTAAGAACACATTGAGGGAACATATTTAACCCCTTCCCGCCCCCTAGTGGTTAACCCCTTCCCTGCCAATCACATTTATACAGTAATCAATGCATTTTTATAGCAGGGATCGCTGTATAAACGTGAATGGTCCCAAAAATGTGTCAAAAGTGTCCGATGTGTCCGCCGCAATATCGCAGTCACAATAAAAAATCGCAGATCGCCGCCATTACTAATAAAAAAATAAAAAAATAAAAATGCTATAAATCTATCCCCTATTTTGTACACGCTATAACTTTTGCGCAAACCAATCAATACGCGCTTATTGCGATTTTTTTTTTTTACCAAAAATATGTAGAAGAATACGTATCGGCCTAAACTGAGGAAAATTTTATTTAAAAAAAAAATGGCTATTTATTATAGCAAAAAGTAAAAAATAGTGTTTTTTTTCAAACTGGACGCTCTTCTTTTGTTTATAGCGCAAAAAATAAAAACCGCAGAGGTGATCAAATACCACCAAAAGAAAGCTCTATTTGTGGGAAAAAAAGGACACAAATTTTGTTTGGGAGTCACGTCGCACGACCGCGCAATTGTCATTCAAAGTGTGACAGCGCTGAAAGCTGAAAAATGGCTTGGGCAGGAAGGGGGTTTTCGTGCACAGTAGGGAGGTGGTTAATATCCATACCAGACCTGAAGGGCATGGTAATTGAATTTGGGGGGACCCCCACGCGTTTTTGTTTTTTTTATATCAATGACTTTTCTCTGTATTGCCGGGAGCCGACAATTCATTATAGCTGCAAGTGAGTTTTAAATTACTTTTTTTCCTTCAGAAATTACACTTTGTGCAGGGACAGTTCTAAGCACGGGAAACATGCGCCACTTTACATGCATACTATACAGCCCCCCCAGGTACGAAATTTAAAGGCATATTTCACTTTTATTTTTTCATTTTAAGCATTATTAAAATCACTGCTCCCGAAAAAACGGCAGTTTTTAAAACTTTTTTTTGCATTGATACATGTCCCCTGGGGCAGGACCCGGGTCCCCAAACACTTTTTATGACAATAACTTGCATATTAACCTTTAAAATTAGCACTTTTGATTTTGAACGTTCGAGTCCATTGTATTTAATAGGGTTCTAAATTTCACACAAACTTTGTCTGTTCGCAGGTTCTGGTGCGAACCGAACAGGGGGGTGTTCGGCTCATCCCTACTAAATACCTTACACTGTCTACTTTCCACAAAGGGATCAATAGGGGGTATCTGTACTGTCCCGGCATTTTAGGGCCTCAAACAATGAAATTGGCCATCAGTACATCAGGACTGATCAATTTTCAAATATATATATATATATATATATATATATATATATATATATATATATATACACACACCATAGTCTGTAGAAATGGAGCAATACATTTTTGCCTATACAAATTTATGAAGAAATATTATTTATTTACAAAGTTTTACGATGGAAACTAAAATACATTTTTTTTCTTTTGCATAGTAAAAAAAAAAAAAAAAACTCAGTACTCTTTAACCACTTGCTTACTGGGCATTTTTTTTACACACAAACAGAGCTTTCTTTTGGTGGTATTTAATCACTACTGCGTTTTTTATTTTTTGAATTTTTTTTGAAAATGTTCATATTTTGTTTAAAAAAAATAGCAAGCAGGTAATTTTTCTCCTTTACTGATGGGCACTGATAGGCGGCACTGATGGGCAATGATAGGTGGCACTGATGAGGCAGCAATGGTGTGCACTGATCAGGAGGTACTCAGGAGGTAGCCTCAATTACTAATGAGGCTACACTGATGGGTGGCACTGATGGGAACTGGTAGGTGGCATTGATGGGCACTGATAGGTGACACTGATGGTCACTGATAGGTGGAACTGATGGTCACTGATAGGTGACATGGAGAGGTGGAACTGATAGACGGCACTGATTGGCACTGATGGGCACTGATAAGCGGCATCAGTGGGCACTGATTGAAAGCACTGATCATCACTGATAGGTGGCACGGAGAGGTGGAACTGATAGACGGCAGTAATTGGCACTAATAGATGGCCCTGATGGGCACTTATAAGCAGCATCAGTGGGCACTGATTGAAAGCACTGATGGGCACTGATAGGCTGCACTGATGGGCACTGATGATGCGGCATCGGTGTGCACTGATCAGGAGGTACTAATGAGGCTACTCTGATGGGTGGCACTGATGGGCACTGATTGGCGGCATTGATGGGCACTGATAGGTGGCATAGAGAGGTGGCACTGATGGTCACTGATAGGTGGCACGGAGAGGTGAAACTGATAGACGGCACTGATTGGCACTGATAGATGGCTCTGATGAGCACTGATAAGCGGCACCAGTGGGCACTGATTGAAAGCATTGATGGGCACTGATAGGTGGCACTGCTGGGCATTGATCAGCAGTACTGATGGGCACTGATAGATGGCACTGGTGGGCACGTATTTGCAGCAGTGGAGGGCACTTAGGGGACCAATGTCCCTCTAACAGAAGCCGGTTACCGTTTTAATAATTTTTTTCATGCTGACAGTGTGAAGAAAAGATAAGTTGGTAACTGGCTTCAGTTTACTTCTGTGACAAGCTGTCAGTGGCTGACAGCTGATCACGTGGTAAAGGGCCTACTGTGATTGGCCCTTTACCCTGCTCTGTGATCAGCCAAGTCGGAAGAACTCAGTTGGAAGCCCTCCCGGCGTTTGAGGTCCGTGCTGTAGCCATCTTTCGGCTGTAGCGTGGATGGCAAGTGGTTAAATACCATTAAAATTAATCTCTATCTGTCTCAAAAATTATAAAAAATGTATTTGAGTACATGGCTGAGTAATTGTCATTCAAAGTATGACAGCACTAAAAACTGAAAAATGGTGTGGGCAGAAAGTAGATTTACCATGCCAGTCTTCAAGTGGGTAATGATGACCATCTGTACTTAGCTCTGTCCTTTTGGAAAGAAAAGCAGATGAAGACATTGTCAGGGGGAATGCTGTGATCTCTAGGAGAGATGTAAAATACCTGGAAGTGTTACACCGATACATTACTTAAGATACTGTGCATACCATGAATAATAGATCTGATGACAGGTCCACTTTATAATTCCATGGTAAAATAATGTGAATAAATGGGGCCCTTTAATGTCCACAGTAAAGATCCAGAATACCCAGACCTCTGTCTAATCGTTCTAATTTTTTATTTTTTAAAACTGCATTTGCTCATGTGAGCTCTCCAACATAGAGGTCATTTTTCTGATATATTTTTTTTTTTTGTCTCCTCCTTAGATAAAAGCGTCCAAGAGGAAATATCACAGATGAAGAATAGTGAGTGTATAGGATATCTGGGTTGCTACTGAGTTGCTTCGGTAATTAGTTCCCATGTCTACGCAGCAGTAAAATGCAGCAGACAAAAGTTTGAGGTAATGGAAGGGGACCCTGCACACATAACCCACTCATGATCCTGCCATGAGGTCCTTTTTTCAGGCACTTCCTTGTATAGGGTGACAACTGTCACCTAAAAGCACTCCTGTGTTGTCACCTTGTTACACGTGTTGGAGATTGCTGGTGGAAACTACAAGTAGCTGTGCCAATGCACACTGCTCAGGCATGGACAACGTTTATCACCAGGAAGCCGGTCCAGATCAATAATGTGATGTGGAAAGGTATTAAACTCCAAATTCAGTTTACTCCCCCCCACACTCATTTGCCCCTGTGCTTATCCCTAAAGGAGCCGCTATGTTTAACAAGTTCTCCTGTCCTGGTCCAGGAATGACCAATCAGAACTGACCCAAGACTTACCGGCACACCCTGCAGGAGGAAAATTGCTTAACAACACAACAGCAGTGTACTACCACAGAATAGCTCAATAAATCAATACGATGTAATCGAACTGTAGAATTAAATATAGACTATATACAGTGCCTTGAAAAATTATTCACTCCCCCCCCCTTGGCTTTTAACCTATTTTGTTACATTACAGCCTTTAGTTCAATGTTTTTATTTTTTTTATTTATCTGAATTATATGTAACGGATCAGAACACAATAGTCTTAGTTGGTGAAGTAAAATTTGAAAAATATATACATAAAACTATTTTTCAGAAATAAAAAACTGATAATTGGCATGTGCGTATGTATTCACCCCCTTTGTTATGAAGCCCATAAAAAGCTCTGGTGCAACCAATTCCCTTCAGAAGTCACATAATTAGTGAAATGATGTCCACCTGTGTGCAATCTAAGTGTCACATGATCTGTCTAACATATACACACCTTTTTGAAAGGCCCCAGAGGCTGCAACACCTAAGCAAGAGGCACCACTAACCAAACACCGCCATGAAGACCAAGGAACTCTCCAAACAAGTGAGGGACAATGTTGTTGAGAAGTACAAGTCAGGGTTAGGTTATGAAAAAAATCCAAATCTTTGATGATCCCTAGGAGCACCATCAAATCTATCATAACCAAATGGAAAGAACATGGCACAACAGCCAACCTGCCAAGAGACGGCCGCACACCAAAACCTACGGAGCGGGCAAGGAGGGCATTAATCAGAGAGGCAGCACAGAGACCTAAGGTAACCCTGGAGGAGCTGCAGAGTTCCACAGCAGAGACTGGAGTGTCTGTACATAGGACGACAATAAGCCGTACGCTCCATAGAGTTGGGCTTTATGGCAGAGAGGCCAGAAGAAAGCCATTACTTTCAGCAAAAAACAAAGTGGCGCGTTTTGAGTTTGCGAAAAGGCACGTGGGAGACCCCCAAAATGTATGGAGGAAGGTGCTCTGGTCTGATGAGACTAAAATTAAACTTTTTGGCCATCAAAGAAAACGCTATGTCTGGCGTAAACCCAACATATCACATCACCTAAAGAACACCATCCCCACTGTGAAACATGGTGGTGGCAGCATCATGCTGTGGGGATGTTTTTCAGCAGTTGGGACTGGGAGACTGGTCAGAGTTGAGGAAAAGATGGATGGTGCTAAATACAGAGATATTCTTGAGTAAATCCTGTAGCACTCTGTGTGAGATTTGAGGCTAGGACGGAGGGTTACCGTCCAGCAGGACAATGACCCCAAACACACTGCTAAAGCAACACTTGAGTGGTTTAAGGGGAAACATGAAAATGTGTTGGAATGGCCTAGTCAAAGCCCAGACCTCAATCCAATAGAAAATCTGTGGTCAGACTTAAAGATTGCTGTTCACAAGTGCAAACCATCCAACTTGAAGGAGCCGGAGCAGTTTTGCAAGGAGGAATGGGCAAAAATCCCAGTGGTAAGATGTGGCAAAGCTCATAGAGACTTATCCAAAGCGATTTGGAGCTGTGATAGCTGCAAAAGGTGGCTCTACAAAGTATTGACTTTAGAGGGGTGAATAGTAATGCACATTGACTTTTTCTGTTACTTTGTCCTATTTGTTGTTTGCTTTACAATAATAATAATAATAAAGAAAAAAAACATCTTCAAAGTTGTGGGCATGTTCTGTAAATTAAATGATGCAAATCCTCAAACAATCCATGTTAATTCCAGGTTGTGAGGCAACAAAACACGAAAAATGCCAAGGGGGTGAATACTTTTGCAAGGCACTGTATTAGTCACTATTACACGTACAGTCAATTTTACTAACTAGCTAAAGGAAGCCAAAGTCCCTTCTTAACCTAATGGTCAGGAGAACTCAACTTGGTCCTGCTGACGTTGGGGCCCGCCGTAATCCTTGGTGGAGTGCTCTTAACAGAATATAATTGTAATCCCAATAGGGAAAAGATGTTTCTGAAATAAAAAAGTACAAGGTAATCCCAGAAAGGTTGGACTCTGGGTCTCCTGCAGTCCCACGAAAGCCAACAGCCAACTATCAGGAACCATAAACCAGGCAGAGACAGAAAATACAGTTAAAGTCACACCTTTAATGTAATAGCAAAAATAACACAGATTAGGAACATAGTAAAAAACTGAAGCCAGGGTTTGGAAGCCAGAGCGGGTAATCAGACGAGTCGGGGTCAGGAAACCAGGAGTCAGTGTTGTCAGGAGCTAAAAATCAGGAACAGGAATCAGAAAATATCCTGCCCTCTTGTAGGTGGATAGGATGTTGGTTGCTCTTGGCACACAAAACAATAATAATCTTCTGCGCTTGGGTGTTTAGTCTATACACGGGTGGTGCGATCCACTTTTTAGATTTAGGCAAAGCCTATAGTCTTGCAGCCCTCCTCAGAACAATGGGTAATCTTGAAACTGGAAAGAAAAGGTGGAAGGAGGGCGCACCGACCTTGTGCATTACCAATGGTAAAATATTTTATTAAAATCATAAAAGCAATATTTATACTCACAAACGAGCATGTAAAAAGGCTTGTCAATTGGTCAAACTGCGTCCCTTGACACCTGCAGACAGGACCTGATGTTGAGGGGATCGGATGGTACCCCAAATTTCTGACGCGTTTCAAGGGCATACCCTTTTCCTCAGAGCCTAGACGGTCAATAGCTCGTCCGTCGTCCCCCCCAACTAGGAGGGACGAGCCATTGACCGTCTAGGCTCATGAATTACTTACCTTAGATCGAAGCTCCCGCATCGCTCCTCGAACACCGCTCAGGCTGGCGACATCGCTCCCGAAGTTACTTCCAGGTATCGCGGGCTCCAGCGCTGTGATTGGCCGGAGACGCGATGACGTAACTCCCGCGCATGCACGCGGGAGCCGTTGGTAACGGCATACTAGCTGAAGCGTCGGCACATGCTGATACAGGGGATATCCAGGGTAGCTACAGGTAAGCCTTATTATAGGCATACCTCTAGCAAAAAGTGGTTGTAAAGGGTTTACAACCACTTTAACCACTTAACAACCACCTGCCGACAAATAACGTCGACAAGGTGGTTGCTTAACTCTGGGAGGACGTTATATAACGTCCTCCCAGAATCGCGCTCCCCGCGCGCCCCCTGGGGCGCGCACACGGGAAACTCCGTGACCGCCGGGTCCAGAGGACCCGGCGGATCACGAATCGCGGTAAATCGCCGCTGATAGCGGCCGTTTACCACGTGATCGCTCCGTCAAATGATGGAGCAATCACTTGTAAACAGACCGGCGTCATTTGATGACGCCGGTTCCTCCCTCCCCTCTCTGTACCGATCGGTACAGTGTGAGAGGGGAGGGGGAGGGAGCGGATGGCAGCAGCAGCACTGTGGGCTGGATCTGTGACAATTGCAGTCACAGATCCATCCATCCATCCATCCCTGCTCAGCCATCCCTGTGCTATACCCTGCCAATACTCTGCAATACACCCTGCCAATACTCTGCAAAATACCCTGCCAATACTCTGCAATACCCTGGTGCAATACTCTGCAATACCCTGGTGCAATACTCTGCAATACCCTGGTGCAATACTCTGCAATACCCTGGTGCAATACTCTGCAATACCCTGCGAAATACTCTGCAATACCCTGCGAAATACTCTGCAATACCCTGCGAAATACTCTGCAATACCCTGGTGCAATACTCTGCAATACCCTGGTGCAATACTCTGCAATACCCTGGTGCAATACTCTGCAATACCCTGGTGCAATACTCTGCAATACCCTGCACAATACTCTGCAATACCCTGCAAAATACTCTGCAATACCCTGCAAAATACTCTGCAATACCCTGCAAAATACTCTGCAATACCCTGCGCAATACTCTGCAAAATACTCTGCAATACCCTGCACAATACTCTGCAATACTCTGCAAAATACTCTGCAATACCCTGCACAATACTCTGCAATACCCTGCACAATACTCTGCAATACCCTGCACAATACTCTGCAATACCCTGCACAATACTCTGCAATACCCGCCACAATACTCTGCAATACCCTCCACAATACTCTGCAATACCCTCCACAATACTCTGCAATACCCTCCACAATACCCTGTGCAATACCCTCCACAATACCCTGTGCAATACCCGTGCAATACCCTGCCATACACCGCAATACCCTGCCATACACCGCAATACCCTGCCATAGTCCGCAATACTCCGCAATGCCCGGCAATACTCCGCAATGCCCGGCAATACTCCGCAATGCCCGGCAATACTCCGCAATGCCCGGCAATACTCTGCAATAACCACTTCCCGCCCTCCGGCCATCATATGACGTCCTTGAATTTGTGCGGGGATATCTGAATGATGGGTGCAGCTACAGGCATCATTCAGATATTAGCTTTTTCAGCCGGCGATTCCCTACACCATAAGAACAATCATAGCGGCTGTTCCGCTGCTTGATCATTCTTACGGGAGGCGAGAGGGGATGTCCCCCCCCCCGCCGCCCTCCGGTGCTTCTACCGACTCACCGCTACGATCAAAGCCAGGATTGTTGTTTTTTTTTTTTTTTCAGGCTTCCCAGCCTAGAGGTGAGATGTGGGGTCTTATTGACACCCCCCCCCCCCATATCTCACTGTAAAGAGGACCTGTCATGCCATATTCCTATTACAAGGGATGTTTACGTTCCTTGTAATAGGTATAAAAGTGATCAAAAAAATGTTTAGGGCGGAAAAACATGTCAAAATAAAATAAATAAAGTAAAATGAAGAATAAAATATATATTTTTTTTTAAAGCGCCCCTGTCCCCGTGAGCTCGCATACAGAAGCGAACGCATATGTAAGTCCCGCCCACATATGAAAACGGTTTTCAAACCACACATGTGAGGTATCTCTGCGAACGTTAGAGCGAGAGCAATCATTTTGGCCCTAGACCTCCTCTGTAACTCAAAACATGTAACCAGTAAAAATATTTAAAGCGTTGCCTATGGGGATTTTTTAAGTAGCGAAGTTTGGCGCCATTCCACGAGTGTGTGCAATTTTTAAGGGCGACATGTTAGGTATCTATTTACTCGGCGTAACTTCATCTTTCACATTATGAAAAAACATTGGGCTAACTTTACTGTTTTTTTTTTTAAGCACAAAACATTTTTTTTCCGTAAAAAACGCGTTAAAAAAATTGCTGCGCAAATATCGTGCGAGATAAAAAGTTGCAACAACCACCATTATATTCTCTAAGGTCTTTGCTAAAAAAACATATATAATGTTTTGGGGTTCTATGTAATTTTCTAGCAAATAAATGATGATTTTTACATGTAGGAGAGAAATGTCAGAATTGGCGCTCCAGAACGCCTGAAGGTGCTCCCTGCATGTCGGGCCTCTGTATGTGGCCACGCTGTGTAAAAGTCTCACACATGTGGTATCGCCATACTCGGGAGTAATAGCAGAATGTGTTTTGGGGTGTAATTTGTGGAATGCATATGCTGTGTGTGAGAAATAACCTGCTAATATGACAATTTTGTGAAAAAAAAAAAAGAGAAAAAAAAAATCTTGATTTTGCAAAGAATTGTGGGAAAAAATGACAACTTCAAAAAACTCACAATGCCTCTTTCTGAATACCTTGGAATGTCTTCTTTCCAAAAAGGGGTCATTTGGGGGGTATTTGTACTTTTCTGGCATGTTAGGGTCTCAAGAATTGAGATAGGCCGTCAGTACTTCAGGTGTGATCAATTTTCAGATATTGGCACCATAGCTTGTGGACTCTATAACTTTCACAAAGACCAAATAATATACACCAATTTGTACTTATTTTTACCAAAGATATGTAGCAGTATAAATTTTGGCCAAAATTTATGAAGAAAAAATAGTAATTTGCAAAATTTTATAACAGAAACGAAAAAAAAATCATTTTTTTACAAAATTTTCAGTCTTTTTTCTCTTATAGCGCAAAAAATAAAAAACCCAACAGTGATTAAATACCACCAAAAGAAAGCTCTATTTGTGTGAAAAAAAGGACAAAAATTTCATATGGGTACAGTGTTGTATGACTGAGTAATTGTCATTCAAAATGTGAGAGCACCGAAAGCTGAAAATTGGTCTGGTTATTAAGGGGGTTTAAGTGCCCAGTGGTCAAGTGGTTAAATGTACATGTGTAAAGTGCAGATGGTATGTATAGTGATAAAGCTGATTTTCTAATTGGTATTGGCTTCCCTTTCACAGATTCAAGCATGATGAACAAAGTCGCAGAGATTGAGTCCGCATTGAAGCGTATTTCATCTGATAAAGCCGTTGGTAATTATGTAATGTTCATTGTATATTAGAGTGTGTAGTAGAGTCCTGGGCCCCCAGAGGCCCAATGGTGACCTCAAGAGTTAGGGAGAGCTGACATCCTTCCTTGTAAAGTGGGTTACCAGGCATGGTGGGTGTAATGCAAGATGAAATGATGGGCGCCAGTCACTTTTTGAATGCGAACAAGAGATTATTGTCTCTTAACCAACTAAGGACCGCCGCACGACGATATACGTCGACAGAATGGCACAGCTGGGCACAAGGGCGTACAGGTACGTCCCCTTTAAGATCCCAGTCGTGGGTCGCAGGTGCGCCGCCGGCGGCACGCTCGCGACCCGGTCCTTAACTCCGTGACCGCGCCCGCGGGACCCGTGGACCCAATCGCCGCCGGTGTCCCGCGATCGGATCACAGAGCTGAAGAACGGGGAGAGGTGAGTGTTAACAACCCTTCCCTGTTCTTCTCCGTGGCATGTCAGTGATCGTCTGTTCCCTGTCATCGGAACAGACGATCAGTGACGTGTAAAGTGTAGCCACGCCCCCCTACAGTAAGAATCACTTCCTCGGGAACACTTAACCCCTACAGCGCCACCTAGAGGTTAACCCCTTCACTGCCAGTGTCATTTTCACAGTAATCAGTGCATTTATATAGCACTGATCGCTGTAAAAATGACAATGGTCCCAAAATGGTGTCAAAAGTGTCCGATGTGTCCGCCATAATGTCGCAGTCACGATAAAAATCGCTGATCGCCGCCAAACGGGTAAAAAAAAATATATTATTAAAAATGCCATAAAACAGTCCCCTATTTTGTAGAAGCTCTAACTTTTGCGCAAACCAATCAATAAACGCTTATTGCGTTGTTTTTTTACCAAAAATATGTAGAATAATACGTATCGGCCTAAACTGAGGAAAAAAAAAAATATTTTTTTTGGGGGATATTTATTATAGCAAAAAGTAAAAAATATTGAATTTTTTTCAAAATTGTCGCTATAGTTTTGTTTACAGCGCAAAAAATAAAAACCACAGAGGTGATCAAATACCACCAAAAGAAATCTCTATTTGTGGGAAAAAAAGGACGTCAATTTTGTTTGGGAGCCACGTCGCACGACCGCGCAATTGTCAGTTAAAGCGACGCAGTGCCGAATCGCAAAAAGTGGCCTGGTCCTTTAGCTGCATAATGGTCCAGAGCTGAAGTGGTTAACAAGAACTGTGGGAGAGCGGGTTAGGGACAGGATACCCTTAGGTAGATGCAGTGGTAATTGTCAGACTCCGAGACACTATAGGAAGAGATCTATACAGGGAAAGGCCTCCAGCCGGATGCCACGTCTGTATAGGTAGGACCGCTGTCTCCTATTGTACTGAACATGTAACAGTCACTAAGGTAGTCATACAAAACTCTTGGTAACACAAAATAGTCAGTTTCTTATCTCACAGTATCCCCCTGTAAGTCTTTAATCACTAAGCTCCTAGTCTCTCACTAGACTTCCAGATCCCAGCCATCACCGGATCTCCTGAGCTCTTCCACAGCTATCCCGCTGTATACTCCTCAAGCGTCACCCCCGCTGGGTCCCTGGCTTGGCACTCAAAGCTTTCTCACTACTTCACCGTCCCCGGCTGGTGAGAAGACTGCTCTGGTAATTGCTCAAGCTTAATCACTGTAGTCCCCGGTAATAAGATGGATGGTCCCTTAGTGGCAACTGCTTCCCCTTTACCTCCAACCACAACTGGTTTCCCGTCCAGCTGAACCTTCACAACTCGGTTGGACTTCAATCCTGTAGTCCCAACACTACGCTGTTTCTCCCACTCCTGAGTAAAAATATCATGATCATGCATGTACATCGTTGCATTACTGTGCAATTGTCAGTCAAAGTACCGCAGTTCCATATCGCAAAAAATGGCCTGGTCATGAAGGGGGGGGGTAAATCTTTTGGAGGTCAAGTGGTTAAAACAAAAAAAACCTTTCAAGCTCCCAATAAAAAGACAGCATGAAGAACACAGTAGTGTCCTCTGTCCCCCTTCACATCATCCCCGCACAGTAATGTCCTCCGCCCCCATCATAGCAGTGTCCTCTGTCCCTTCACATCATCCTCCCACTGTAGTGTCCTCTGCCCCCCTTCACATCATCTCCGCACAGTAATGTCCTCTGCCCCCCTCATAGCAGTGTCCTCTTCCCCTTCACATCACCCTCCCACTGTAGTGTCCTCTGCCTCTTCACATCATCTCCGAACAGTAATGTCCTCTGCCCCCCTCATAGCAGTGTCCTCTGTCCCTTCACATCATCCTACCACTGTAGTGTCCTCTGCCCCCCTTCACATCATCTCCGCACAGTAATGTCCTCTGCTCCCCTCATAGCAGTGTCCTCTTCCCCTTCACATCACCCTCCCACTGTAGTGTCCTCTGCCTCTTCACATCATCTCCGAACAGTAATGTCCTCTGCCCCCCTCATAGCAGTGTCCTCTGTCCCTTCACATCATCCTCCCACTGTAGTGTCCTCTGCCCCCCTTCACATCATCTCCGCACAGTAATGTCCTCTGCCCCCCTCATAGCAGTGTCCTCTTCCCCTTCACATCACCCTCCCACTGTAGTGTCCTCTGCCTCTTCACATCATCTCCGAACAGTAATGTCCTCTGCCCCCCTCATAGCAGTGTCCTCTTCCCCTTCACATCACCCTCCCACTGTAGTGTCCTCTGCCCCTTCACATCATCTCCGCACAGTAATGTCCTCTGCCCCCCTCATAGCAGTGTCCTCTTCCCCTTCACATCACCCTCCAACTGTAGTGTCCTCTGCCCCTTCACATCATCTCGGCACAGTAATGTCCTCTGCCCCCCTCATAGCAGTGTCCTCTTCCCCTTCACATCACCCTCCCACTGTAGTGTCCTCTGCCCCTTCACATCATCTCTGAACAGTAATGTCCTCTTCCCCCCTCATAGAAGTGTCCTCTTCCCCTTCACATCACCCTCCCACTGTAGTGTCCTCTGCCCCTTCACATCATCTCCGAACAGTAATGTCCTCTGCCCCCTCAAAGCAGTGTCCTCTTCCCCTTCACATCATCCCGGTAGAGTAATGTCCTCTGCCCCCTCATAGAAGTGTCCTCTACCCCTTTACATCACCCTCCCACTGTAGTGTCCTCTGCCCCCCTTCACAACATCCCGGCACAGTAATGTCCTCTGCCCCCCTCATAGCAGTGTCCTCTGCCCCTACACATCACCCCACACAGTAATGTCCTCTGCCCCCTCATAGCAGTGTCCTCTGCCCCTTCACATCACCCTCCCACTGTAGTGTCCTCTGCCCGCTTTACATCATCCCTGCACAGTAATGTCCTCTGCCCCCTCATAGCAGTGTCCTCTTCCCCTTCACATCACCCTCCCACTGTAGTGTCCTCTGCCCTCCTTCACATTGTCTCCGCACAGTAATGTCCTCTGCCCCCTCATAGCAGTGTCTTCTTCCCCTTCAAATCATCCTCCCACTGTAGTGTCCTCTGCCCCCCTTCACATCATCCCCGCACAGTAATGTCATCTGCCCCCTCATAGCAGTGCCCTCTTCCCCTTCACATCACCCTCCCACTGTAGTGTCCTCTGCCCCCTTCACATCATTTCCACACAGTAATGCTCTCTGCCCCCCTCATAGCAATGTCCTCTGCCCCTTCACATCACCCCCGTACAGTAATGTCCTCTGCCCCCCTTATTTTATGAATGCTAACTGTAAAAATATGTGGACGGTTTTCAGTCTATAGTGATCCACACAAGACTCAATCATGAATATTAATATCAGGGCTCAAAATTTCAAGTCCTGAGTAGGGATGGGCCGAACATGCGAACAGGCAAAATATTTGGATGAACACGCGAACACCGTTAAATGGGACACGAACATGAAAAATCAAAAGTGCTAATTTTAAAGGTTAATATGCAAGTTATTGTCCTAAAAAGTGTTTGGGGACCCGGGTCCTGCCCCAGGGGACATGTATCAATGCAAAAAAAAGTTTTAAAAACTGACGTTTTTTTGGGAGCAGTGATTTTAATAATGCTTAAAGTGAAACAATAAAAGTGAAATATTCCTTTAAATTTCGTACCTAGGGGGTGTCTATAGTATGCCTGAAAGTAGTGCATGTTTCCCGTGTTTAAAACTGTCCCTGCACAAAATGTGATTTCTAAAGGAAAAAAAGTCATTTAAAACTACTCGCGGCAATTAATGAATTGTCGGGTCCATGTACACGGGACGTTTTTACAACTGCTTCTGAATGATTAAACTTGACAGATAGTATCCCACGTTTAAAACTTAAATTTTGGCGCGTTTTTTTTTTTTTTTTTTTAAATGGCAAAAAACGAAAAATGCCTATAAACGAAATTTTGCTAAACGTGGAAATCTTCTGCGTCTGAAACCATTTTTTTGCTTTCAAAGAAACGCTGTTAAACGCAACTGCCTAAAAACGGCAATAAACGAGACTGTGTACATGGTCACATAAAATAACATTGAATGAGTTCAGGGGCAGTTGAAAAAAGTGTCCAACTGCCTCTGAACGTACGTTTAGCAGCGTCCCATGTACATGGGGCCTAAAAGTCATAAAAAAAACGTCAGGCCCCCCCCCCAGTCCATTACCACCAAAAAAAAATGTGTGGTGGTTCCCCCAAAATCCATTACCAGGCCCTTCAGGTCTGGTATGAATATTAAAGGGAACACTGCGCCAATTAAAAAAAAACTGGTGTGGGGTCCCCCCTTAAAATCCATACCAGACCCTTCAGGTCTGGTATAGATTTTAAGGGGAACCCCCGCACCAAAATAAAAAAAATCCATACCAGACCCTTATCCGAGCATGCAACCTGGCAGGCCGCAGGAAAAGATCCGAGCATGCAACCTGGCAGGCTGCAGGAAAAGAGGGGGGACGAGAGAGCACCCCCCTCCTGAATCCACATGCCCTCAACACGGGGAGGATGTCAAGGGCCTCATCCCCACAACCCTTGCCCGGTGGTTGTGGGGGTCTGTGGACGGGGGGCTTATCGGAATCTGGAAGCCCCCTTTAACAAAGGGGACCCCCAGATGCCGCCCCCTATGTGAATTGGTAACGGGGTACATTGTACCCCTACCATTCCACCCAAAAAAGTGACAAAAAGGTAAAAAAACACACACAGCTTGGGACAAGTCCTTTAATAAATAAAAAAATTCCAGCACTGCAAATCCTTCTACGACCCGGACCCGCTGCTACGAACGATACAGCCTCCTCCGAGGCTCCTGGACGAATAACGCGCTACCCGTCTGACAGTTCTTATATAACCGAGGCAGGGCCACCCATAACGTGGACAGGTGACCCCGCCCCCCTGTGATGCAACGGGGGTTTCCGGCGGTTTCCCGTGGTGTTACGGGTGACTTCGCCCCCGTCTGACACGTCACGGGAATCCCCGGTGTGTCAGAGGGGCGGGGTCACCCGTCCACGTCACGGGTGGCCCCGCCCTAGGTTATAAAAGAACTGTCAAACAGCTTGCACGTCATTCGGGCGTGTGCCTTAGGTGCAGGCAGGATCGTGCATCGTTCCTCGCTGGAGAGCATCGCTGGAGAATGGATCACCGCTGGACATAGAGAATGGATTACAACGCTGGACATCGAGACTGTATTCCATCGCTGGAATCGTTTTTTTTCTATTTATTTTTTTATTTTTATTAAAGGACTTGTCCCAAGCCGTGTTTTTTTAACATTTTGACACTTTTTTTTGTGAAATGGTAGGGGTACAATGTACCCCTTACCAATTCACATAGGGAGGGGCCGGAATCTGGAGGCCCCCTTTGTTAAAGGGGGCTTCCAGATTCCGATAAGCCCCCCGCCCGCAGACCCCCACAACCACCGGGCAAGGGTTGTGGGGATGAGGCCCTTGTCCCCATCAACATGGGGAAATTCTCCCCATGTTGAGGGCATGTGGCCTGGTACGGTTCAGGAGAGGGGGCGCTCTCTCATCCCCCCTCGTTTCCTGTGTCCTGCCAGGTTGCGTGCTCGGATAAGGGTCTGGTATAGATTTTTGGGGGGAACCCCACGTTATTTTTTTTTTAAATTTGGTGCAGGCTTCCCCTTAATATCCATACCAGACCTGAAGGGCCTGGTAATAAAATTTGGGGGGACCCCCAAGCATTTTTTTGTTTTATTTATCAATGACTTTTATACTGTATTATATCTGTATTGCCGGGACCCGACAATTCATTATAGCTGCGAGTAGTTTTGAATGACTTTTTTCCTTTAGAAATGTCCTTTTGTGCAGAGACTGTTATAAAACACGGGAAACATGCGCTACTTTACATGCATACTATGCACACCCCCTGGGTACGAAATTTAAAGGAATATTTCACTTTTATTGTTTCACTTTAAGCATTATTAAAATCACTGCTCCCGAAAAAACGTCCATTTAAAAAAAAAAAATTGCATTGATACATGTCCACTGGGGCAGGACCCGGGTCCCCAAACACTTTTTATGACAATAACTTGCATATTAACCTTTAAAATTAGCACTTTAGATTTCTCCCATAGACTTTTAAAGGGTGTTCTGCGGCTTTTCGAATTTGCCGCGAACACCCCAAATTGTTCGCTGTTTGGCGAATGGGCGAACAGTTAATGTTCGAGTCTAACTCATGTTCAACTCGAACAGATAGCCCACCCCTAGTCCTGAGCTACTAGCCAGGCCTCAAGGGTTACTCGCCACCACTTGCCCCACCCAACCCTTACTTTGCCCCGCCCCTAATCACGGCCTCATAAATTATCTCATGAAATGACGCTTAAATGTTTTATGCAGAATTAAGTTACAAAATTAAATATAAAAACAACTTTATCAGTTCCTCTCAGCGCAGCCTCACCAGTGCCCATAAATGCAGGCTCACCTGTGCCCATCAATGCAGTGTGATCTGTGCCCATTATTGCAGCGAGACTTGTGCCCATCATTGCAGCCTCACTGTGCCCACCATTGCAGCCTTACCGTGCCCACCATTGCAGCATCACTGTACCCAACATTGTAGCCTCACCGTGCCCAAAATTGTAGCCTTACCGTGCCCACCATTGCAGCCTCACCGTGCCCACCATTGCAGCCTCACAGTGCCCCACATTGCAGCCTCACCGTTCCCTCATTGCAGCCTCACTGTGCCCCACATTGCAGCCCCACTGTGCCCCAAATTGCAGCCTCACTGTGCCCCAAATTGCAGCCTCACTGTGCCCCTCATTGCAGCCCCACTGTGCCCCACATTGCAGCCTCACTGTGCCCCCATTGCAGCCAGTTTCAATGTAAGCTGTTACAGCGTGCTATACCGCTCGGTGATCCCGCGGCTCTCCTCTAACTCCATGCTCTCTTCCCCCGGGAGAATGGCTCCCGATCAACCCCGCCCGCCGAGGGTGCTCACCCCCCCCCACTCCCAGGCAGCCCAGCTCCTTGCCAGCCCTCATTTTCCACTCGCAAATTGTAAGTAGAAAATTTGAGGGCTATTAATATGATTATATGTGATTGTAACCCCTACAGAAAGATTTAAGATTTATAGTAAGATAACAAATGTATTGACACTATTGAAGTTCATTTAGTTTGGGGTACAAAAAGGAACATCACTGTTTCAACTGTGTGGGAACAGTTTGGGGATGGCCCCTTCCTGTTCCAACATGACTACCCACCAGTGCACAAAGCAAGGTCCATAAAGACATGGATGAGCGAGTTTGGGGTGGAGGAACTTGACTGGCTGTACTTGTTCTGACCTCAACCCAATAGAACACCTTTGGGATGAATTAGAGTGGAGATTGCGAGCCAGGTCTTTTAGTCCAACATCATTGCCTGACCTCACAAATGTGCTTTTGGAAGAATGGTCAAACATTCCCATAGACACTCCTAAACCTTGTGGACAGCCTTCCCAGAAGAGTTGAAGCTGTTATAGCTGCAAAGGGTGGGCCAACTCAATATTGAGCCCTACGGACTAAGACTGGGATGCCATTAAAGGTCATGTAAAGGCAGGCGTCCCAATACTTTTGGTAATATAGTGTATATGTACAGTATAATACTATACGAAAAGACGTGATTAGGAGGAAATATCATTTTAGGCTTACTATAGTAATGTTGGTTCAGAATTATTATTTTATTTATGTGTGGGTTATAGTGTAGCAATAATAACAAGTAGTAGGTTAAAGTGTAGCGGTACCCCTGTAAGGGCTGCTAATAGACTCTGTACCCCATTGGTTACCTAGATTCTGCAAATCCTCTCTTACCTCTGACACCCTGGGTTCTATCATGTCACCAGCTGTGGTGGTAAATAGAGACTCACACAATATTAACCACTTCCCGCCGCTGGCCTTCATATGACATCCTTGACTTTGTGGGGGTATATCTGAATGATGGGTGCAGCTACAGGTATCAGCTTTTTCAGCCGACAATTCCCTACACCATAAGAATGATCATAGCGGCTGTTCCACCGCTTGATCGTTCTTACAGGCGGCGAGAGGGGACGTCTCCCCCCTCCCGCCTTCCTCCGGAGCTTCTACCGACTCGCCGCTTCCATCGGTGAGTCGGAGAACGGATCCGCCGCCCCCCTGAAGTTTACCATAGAGATTTTTGGCAGACCAGAAGGTCGCCGGAGTATCTATGGTCATTCGGAGGCCAGGCGTGATGTTATGACGTCACGCCCGGCCTCTGCATTCAAACAATCAATGCCGCCTCAGCTGGGAACCCGAGATTTATTTATTCTTTATTTCAAGCCTCCCAGCCTAGAGGTGAAATGTGGGGTCTTATTGACCTTGTAATAGGAATAAAAGAGATTTTTTTTTTTTTCTTTTTTAAATTAACAATTGAAAAAAAAAATTGTAAAGCTCCCCTGTCCCCGTGTGCTCGCACGCAGAAGCGAACGCATACGTAAGTCCTGCCCACATATGAAAACGGTGTTCAAACCATACATGTGAGGTGTCGCCGCGAACGTTAGAGTGAGAGCAATAATTCTAGCCCTAGACCTTCTCTGTAACTCAAAACATGTAACATGTAACCAGCAAAAACCAGTAAAAAAAACAGTAAAAAAATTTAAAGCGTCGCCTATGGGGATTTTCAAGTAGCGAACTTTGGTGCGGGGCAACCCGTGACGTGACACGTTAGAGGGGGCGGGGTTAACCGCCACGTCACGGGTGGCCCCGACCTCGGTTATAAAAGAACTTCAAACACTGCTTGCGTGTCATTAACCGGGGGGCTCCGGTGCAGGAAAGATGTGCTTCGTTCCTCGCTGGAGACTCGCATCGCTGGAGATTCATGGATCATCGCTGGACAGACTGCATTACATCGCTGGAATGTTTTTTTTTAGCTTTTATTTTTAATAAAGGACTTTTCACAACTGTGTCAGTGTGGTTTTTATCATTTTTGACACTTTCTTTTGTGAAAATGGTAGGGGTACAATGTCTGTTCCCTGTCATCGGGAACAGCGATCAGTGACGTGTCACGGCAAGCCACGCCCCCTAACAGTTAGAAGCACTCCCAAGGTCACACTTAACCCCTTTAGCGCCCCCTACAGGTTAACCCCTTCACTGCCAGTGTCCTTTTTACAGTATTCAGTGCATTTTTATAGCACTGATCGCTGTAAAAATGACAATGGTCCCAAAATGGTGTCAAAAGTGTCCGATGTGTCCGCCATAATGTCGCAGTCACGATAAAAATCGCTGATCGCCGCCATTACTAGTAAAAAAAAAAATATTAATAAAAATGCCATAAAACTATCCCCTATTTTGTAGACGCTATAACTTTTGCGCAAACCAATCAATAAACGCTTGTGATTTTTTTTATATGTAGAAGAATACGTATCGGCGTAAACTGAGGAAAACATTTTTTTTTTTTTAATTATATGTTTTGGTGATATTTATTATAGCAAAACGTAAAAAATATTGCATTTTTTTCTAAATTGTCGCTCTATTTTCGTTTATAGCGCAAAAAATTAAAAACGCAGAGGTGATCAAACACCACTAAAAGAAAGCTCAATTTGTGGGGAAAAAAGGACGTAAATTTTGTTTGGGAGCCGCGCAATTGTCAGTTAAAGCGACGCAGTGCCGAATCGCAAAAAGTTGCCTGATCTTTGGCCAGCCAAATGGTCCGGGGCTGAAGTGATTAAATTATAGGTGTAGCAACCTCACCCCTCTCACCCCTTCTCATTCACGGCTTGTTTGTCTCGTCTAGGGGTTAGTACTGGGGGAGGGATGAGATACACCATGGCCCATGTCCTCCAATGTGTAGAGGTGAA
The DNA here is from genome assembly GCA_029206835.1 of Rana muscosa. Lineage (NCBI taxonomy): Eukaryota > Metazoa > Chordata > Amphibia > Anura > Ranidae > Rana > Rana muscosa. The sequence continues at coordinate 384,003,193 of CM055118.1, forward strand.
GGCCAGAACGATCGGGCTTTGTGTGTATGTCCCAGAGTCAAATCCTTTACTGAATGACCCCCCTTTGCTTCCAGTAACTGAAGTTCCATACACTGAAAAATGGTCCAACTCGTATTTATTCTTCTCAATAAATAGTCATTCAGCACAGACAGGTTGGGACCCAAAGAACAGTTCAGTATTTGTAGGGAGTAGGTCGAGGCACAATCCTTTTAAATAGAGCTAACCACTGTGGTGTCACCAATGGAGAATAGTCACCGAACAGAACATGGATTACCTTCGCTAACGTAGCCCCTATCAGGGGAAAGACATCCGTCCAAGACAGTTACCGGAGGCCTCTCCGTCACCAGCAATGCTGCGCTGGACTCTCCGGAGAAGTTCCGCTCACCGGCCTCCTCGTCTCAGACACGGGCACCCAAGGAGTTAGGGCCCCCTCGGATTCCTCCACCCTCGCGGAACTCAGTCGAAGGTACTGAGCTCCAGGCTTCCGCCATAGTACCTCACCCCAGGCTAAAGGTGCCTGAGATGGACTCCATCTCCCACTCCGGCCAGGTCGAGGGCACCTGGGCCCGGAACTCCGGAATGCCAGCACCCAGGCTGAGGGTGCCTGGGTGCAGCCACGTCCTCAGACTCCGAACTCTGAACCCTGTGGTAAGGGAATCCGCCCCTTTTTATCTTCTCTCCCTTTGCGTCACAGCAGGTTCCCCGCCCCGCCGTACAAGCGCCAGGAAAGGACAAAAAGGCACAGTCTTGCGGTGTGGGTTCAACCCCGTCCCAGGGCGACAGCACCACCTGTAGGCCACAGGGAACCTCACACCACCAGAGTCCTCCAGACTGTAAATAGTTCCCAATTCTCTAGCAATCAGGGTGCATTGGATCATACTACCACCCATGCACTTCCCCCTATATTTTAGACCCCCGCTACGTAGGTATTGGAATTTCCTTTAAAATTTGGCTGTTAGTCAAGGGAACAAATACAAATGTATTCAAAGTTACAAATTATCCAAAATAACGAATGCTGCATCTAAACAAATGGAACGGAAAAAAATTATAATAAATAATAATAATAATAAAACGTTTTTATTATTATTACTATTGTTATTTATTATTATTAATTTGTTACGTTCCATTTGTTTAGATGCGGTATTCGTTATTACGGATAATTCGTAACTTTGAATAAATTCGTATTTGTTACGTTCACTAACAGCCAAATTTGAAAGGGAAATTCCAATACCTATAATTTAATAGTTATTAGTTAGCTATTATTTCGAATTTTCGGATTTTCTTTCTTATTTTCTGATTTTCAAATTTCAGAATTTACGAATCTTTGAATTTACGAATCTTCGAATTTCAGAATTTCGATCATAACGATTGAACTGAAAAATGAAAAAATAAAAATAAAATTAAAATGAAAATTAACACATTTTTCAGCAGTGCTCATGTCTAATATCCCACGCGTTAGCTCCTTTAAGGGTGCTCCCTCTGTGTAAGATTATTTCTCCAATGCATCTCGTGTGTCTTCTGGATCCATACAAAGCATGCCGCTGTAGGTTCTCTCATGCATGGAGGGTAATAGAAGGAAGAGGCTTCATGGTACAGTAGGTTAAAAGCAACATTTATTTAAAAGGTATCATTGCACTCACATGTATCAAAAACGATTAGAAGCAAACAAACAGCCGTGGACCTCGCCAGCAGACTGATGCTTAGTGAGGTCACAAAAATCATCTCTACCCGACGCGTTTCCCCGTATGAGGCATCAACTGGGAATGGAGGCTCTCTGAGAGATAATATGGTGGACCTCTGACCAAAGGGATCAGTGTGCATGACCACCAGATGTGTAAGAGCATGCCAGGCTTTCTAGCACATCTCCAGCAAAGGTTGGATGTCTTCAGATAGAATTTGTGTATCTTGGATGGGGTTTGATTGTCAGGTCACCTGAGGCCAGGTGACAGATGCACTCCATTGGAATCAGGAGTGCACCGCTAAGGTAGTGGACCCTAGGACTGACTGCTGCGGAAGGAACTCTGGGAGGTTCAGGAAGGCAGGACCACTGGAGCACCAACACGGATCCCACTGGGAGCTAGAGCATAAGATTCCCCAGGGCGTGGAGTCTAAGAGCCAGCAGGTGTTCACCAGAGACTCTAGTGGTGAGGTTGGACTGCGCTGCAACTGGCTCCAGGTCACGGCCCCCAGGGTCTCCCAGCTCACGCTCACGGTAGACTACAGGGAGGTAGAGTGGAAGCAGCAGACTGCAACAAGAAAGGATAGTCAGGAGATAGCCAAAAGTCGAGGTAACAAGCAGCTAAGGATAATCAAGAACAAGCCAAGATCGGTAACTAGAATCAGACGTAGAAGACACAGCAAGTAGCACATGAAAGCTAAACACACAATATTGATCAGCAGGGCTGGCTTGCAGTGCACAGGTTAATATAGAGTTCTCTGATAGGGCCTGTGGTGGGGCCATGCTTTGAGGAGAGATTACTTAAAGCGGAGGTGCCACGGGAAAAAAAATATTAAAAGCCAGCAGCTACAAATACTGCAGCTGCTGACTTTTAATATTAGGACACTTACCTGTCCTGGAGTCCAGCGACGTCCGCAGCAGAGGACGAGCAATCGCTCGTCACTCTGCTGCCCCCACCGCCATCCTAGTGAGGGAACCAAGAAGGGAAGCCTTGCGGCTTCATGCCCGGTTGCCTACGGCACATACGCGAGTCGTGCTGCGCCGTTCTGAATGGTCCCCTGTGTTCTGGGAGCCGAGTGTCTCCCAGAACACAACGGGTATTCTGTGGGAAGTGACGCGCTTCCTGCAGATTTCCCGGAGAGAGGACTCCCGGAAGTGGGTGCAAATACCTGTCTTAGACAGGTATCTGCACCCCCTCCCCCCTGAAAGGTGTCAATTGTGACACCGGAGGGGGGGAGGGTTCCGATCAGCGGAAGTTCCACTTTAGGGTGGAGCTCCGCTTTAAGCAGCCAGGTGAGAGTGGCTGGCCTCTAAAGCTGAACACATGGAGGAGAGGTAAGCTGACAGACAAACATTACTGCATATCCATGACATTGATACCACCGAAAAAAATATTTTGTAGTTGTTTTCTTGAGTTGTGACGTTCAGTGACCTGATTTTCTAATTGATATTGGCTTCCCTCTCACAGATTCAAGCATGGTGGACAAAGTCGCAGAGATTGAGTCCTTATTGAAGCGTAATTCATCTGATAAAGCCGTTGGTAATTATGTAATGTTCATTGTATATTAGAGTGCATTTGGTAGCTATTATAGAAATCATCTCCTAACCACATTCTGTTTCCAGTCCCCTATTCATTGACCCACAAAGAATGGAGCTTTTCTGAAATATGTAAATAATTCAAGAGCTCTGATTAGTACACTGCTGCTGCCTGCCAGAAGAATGGACATTTTACAGATGGGATACAGGGCCCTGTTAGAATTTCTATGAAAAAATTTTAATTTTCAGGTCTCAGTTCCCATGAGAGACAATCTTTTTCCCAATTCCTAAATTAAGCAGTTTGCGCGGCAAGCAAAGCGTATACCCACCTGCGTATACCCACCTGCCGACTGCAATATGTACATATACGTTGCGTCTTTGAAGTGGTTTACCGGGGTTATACAGCAGCTGAAGCAATACGCCATAAGTGGGTTGCCACAGCAGCGGCCCGTCCATAAGGGGCACAGGGCGCCCCCCCCTAATCTCCGTCCAGGGCACCAGACGCACAGAGTTCTTTTTCTTGTGTGAAGCACATGATTAGAGCCGGATGCTTCAAAAAGGGTGAGCTTGGGGCGTAGAGCACTGCGCCCCGGGCCCACCCACTTGTGACAATAGTGAATCAACATTTGCTATAGTCTTCCTGCTTCTCCTCCTGGCCAATCAGGATGGACAGGAAGCGGGCCCTGAGACCAGATTTGCCGGGAGGAAAAGCGACAGGATTGGCCGGCAGGAGAAGCCGGGGAAGCTGCCAAAGACACCCGGGACCTGGATGGGGTAAGGGTGGGGCTGGCTGGTTTGCAAGTGGGGCTGGGAAGTGTGGGAAAACAGGGCTGGTGAGGGGGGGGGTGGTTTGTTTTCCACCCCCCCCCCAAAAAAAAAAGAGAAGAAGAGCACCAGCCACCACTGGGTTGCCACCTGTTTGAGATTTAAACTGATAGTCCGGTTTTTGAATCATGTGTCCGGGTTTCAGGTGGACTGTCCGACATTATTCAGACAGGAATCATTATTTTATATATGAGAACATGGGTAGTGTGGGCTAGAGACAGCGTTAACATAGGCACCAACATCCCTGAAAAATACATTTCAAGTTTTGAACAGGATTTTTGGTGGTGCTTAGATCATGAATAAAATAGAGAATCAATTAAAATATAACAAATTTTATTTATACAAAGTTAAAAGGTTTTTTCATACATAAGAGAAAGGAGGGAGGTTAGCAGATTGTCATTATATCATATTGGAGATGACATGATAAAGGTACAATATATAGTATCCTGACATGTTTCGCCCTCAATGGGCTTCCTCAGGGAATTGATTCAGACAATCATCACTATAAGACAAAAAAAAAGAAATACAATACAATAACAAAAAAAAGAGGTATATGTAAAATACACACTATGGAATCAACACTTTAAAAATGAAACAATATGCATAGATGTATATATTTATATATTTGCCACATCTACTCATTAGCTAGCTTACCCGAGCCAAGCCTCCACACTGCCGAATCAAATGGCCAAACGGGAAGCCATAGATAAAAACCGGAATAATCCGTGTAGCCACAGAGGGCTCACAAAGACCAAGCTAGAATATACACAATATATTTTTTTTTAACCGCTTCCCGACCAGCCGCCGCAGTTATACTGCGGCAGGATGGCTCCCCTGGGCGAGCCATTGTAGCTGTACGTCGGCTCTTTAAAACATCACATCAGGCGCACGCCGCAGCATGTCCCCGGAGCCGATGCTGGGCACCCGCGATCGCTCGTGACAGAGCGAGAACTGGGATCTGTGTTTGTGTAAAACACACAAATCCCTGTCTCGACGGGGAAGGAGAGACAGATCGTGTGTTCCTACTAAGTAGGAACAACAATCTGCTTCCTCCTCTAGTCAGCCCCCCCAACAGTTAGAACACATCTAGGTAACACAGTTAACCCCTTCCCTGCCAGTGACATTTATACTGTAATCAGTGGCTATATTTAGCTCTGATCGCTGTATAAATGTCAATGGTCCCAAAAAAAGTGTCAAAAGTGTCCGATCTGTCCACCACAATGTCGCAGTCATGAAAAAAAATTCCAAATCTCCGCCATTACTAGTAAAAAAAAAAAAAAAATGCCATGAATCTATCCCCTATTTTGTAGATGCTATAACTTTTGTGCAAACCAATTAATATGCGCTTATTGCGCTTTTTTTTACCAAAAATATGTAGAATACATAATCGGCCTAAACTGAGGAAGAATTTTTTATTATTTTTTCATTTGGGGGATATTCATTATAAGAAAAAGTAAAAAATATTTTTTTTTTCCAAAATTGTCACTCTTTTTTTGTTTATAGCGCAAAAAAAAAGGTGATCAAATACCATCAAAAGAAAGCTTTACACCATGTTCCAAATTATTATGCCAATGATATTTCAGTGTCACAAAGATTAAATATTTTGTTTTTCAGTTTAACTCATGGATGGCATTGTGTCTCAGGGCTCTTTTGATCACTGAAAACAATCTCGGACACCTGTGAAAATTAGATTGCCAAGTGAGCCCAATTAAAGGAAAAACTACCAAAGGAGGATGTTCCACATTATTAAGCAGAGCATCATTTTCAAGCAATATTGGGAAGAAAAAGGATCTCTCTGCTGCCGAAAAGAGTGAAATAGTTCCATGCCTTGGACGAGGTATGAAAACATTCGATATTTCATGAAAACTTAAGCGTGATCATCGCACTGTTAAGAGATTTGTGGCTGATTCAGAGCACAGACGGGTTTCGTGCAGATAAAGGCACATTGAGGAAGATTTCTGCCAGATCCATGCATCGGTTTAAGAGAGCAGCTGCTAAAACACCATTACATAGCAACAAACAGATATTTGAAGCTGCTGGTGCCTCTGAAGTCCCACGGACATCAAGGTGTAGAGTCCTCCAGAGTCTTGCAACTGTGCATAAATCTTCCATTCGGCCACCACTAACCAATGCTCACAAACAGAAATGGCTGCATTGGGCAGAAAAATACATAAAGACTAATTTTCAAAAAGTCCTGTTCACTGACAAGTGCCGTGCAACCCTGGATGGTCCAGATAGATGGAGTAGTGGATGGTTGGTGGACAGCCATCCTGTTCCAACAAGGCTGCGACGTCAGCAAGGCGGAGGTAGAGTCATGTTTTGGGCCGGAATCATGAGAAGAGAGCTGGTCAGCCCCTTTAGGGTCCCCGAAGGCGTAAAGATGACCCCTGCAAAGTATGCGGAGTTCCTGACTGACCACTTCCTTCCCTGGTACAGAAGGAAGAACTATGCTTTCTGTAATAAAATCATCTTCATGAATGACAATGCACCATCTCATGCTGAAAAGAATACCTCTGCATCAATGGCTGCTATGGGGATAAAGGGAGAGAAAGTAATGTTGTGGCCTCTCATCCCCCCCCCCCCCCGACCTCAATCCTATTGAGAACCTTTGGAGCATCCTCAAGCAAAAGATCTATGAGGGCTGGAGACAGTTTACATCAAAACAGCAGCTCTGGGAGGCTATTCTGACATCTTGATAACAAATTCAAGCAGAAACTGTCCAAAAACTCACAAGTTCAATGGACGCAAGACTTGTGAATCTGCTATCAAATAAGGGGTCCTATGTTAAAATGTAACGTGACCTGTTAAAATGTTTAAAAAGTTAAAATGTTGTTCAAAGTTTGATTGAAATAGCTTTTGATTTCAGTAAATATGCTGCAAACTCAAATTAAAATTTTCAGTTCTTTACTACTTATAAAGTGTTTTAAAACTTACTGTGCATAAAAGTTTTTTATTTCGAAAAAAAAAAAAAATCATTAGGAGGTTTGTTCAATAAAATTTGAATTGTACTCTTAATGGTTGATAACATGAGAATTATGCTGACTGTTGTTTACATCAACTATTTAGGTAAATGAGAAAAATATCATTGGCATAATAATTTGGAACATGGTGTATATTTTTCATTTTATCTTACAGGTAGTGTCTGTTAAAAAGTTTTCCTTACAAAATAAGTTTTCTGTTGCATACATATTAACCCACACTGTCACAAATATCATTCCAGCATAGCCTCAGTCAAATTCATCAGCTCTATATAAATAAAGAGCCATGAATTGCCTCTTTTTTTTGTGGCTGACAAATATCACCAGGTATCATTTTAATACATTTCAAGTTCCTCTTACAACATAAACAAAGTAAATGGCTGTGGTGATGCCTTCTTAAAAAAAAAAGAAAAGAAAAACAATTATGGATGATATATTCGATATTTCTCTTGTGTTATCTCCTTGCCTGCTTCATGGGTCAAACTACATTCTCTGCTCAACAAGAACAACATTTTATTTGCCCTCTTGTCATGCTGGGTCATTGACACCTCTGAAAATGTAGAACTAACTTCATCTGCTTCCAGCTGTTCTCGGATCACAGGACTGTTAGAGAATGCCTGAACGATTAATTTAGTAAGCTAAATAGGTTAAACCACAGTGCCTCCAATACAAAAATAATGTATAAAAATGAATTAATTGGCTTAATTAGACATGTGCAATTTGTTTCGTTCAGAAATTAAATTCAGACAATTTTTTTCTTTATGTGGAAATTCGTACGGATTACAATATAAACGAATTTAAACAAATCTGAAATAATAAAAATTGTTTTGGAATAGTTTCCAAAGTCAAATAGTTTTCAAATTTAAATAGTTTTCAAATTCGAATTTCCGAAGAGAATAAAACAGAACAGAAAATAAAGGAATAAGATAGAAAATAAAATAATCTGGGCTAATAGAACATCACTAAGAATGTTATATGGCACTTAAGCCCCGAGCCTCTTTCTGAGATTTGGTGTTTACAAGTTAAAAACATTTTTTTTTCTAAAAAACATAATATATTTTTTAACACCCTAGAGAATAAAATGGCAGTCTTAGCAATACTTTTTGTCACACCGTCTTTGCGTATTCTTTTCAGCATGAGATGGTGCATTGTCATGCATGAAGATGATTTTATTACGGAAAGCATAGTTCTTCCTTCTGTACCAGGGAAGGAAGTGGTAGATCAGGAACTTCACATACTTTGCAGGGGTCATCTTTACACCTTGGGGGACCCTAAAGGGGCCGGCCAGCTCTATTCCCATGATTCCGGCCCAAAACATGACTCCACCACCGCCTTGCTGACATCGCAGGCTTGTTGGAACAGGGTGGCCGTCCACCAACAATCCATTACTCCATCCATCTGGACCATCCAGGGTTGCACGGCACTCATCAGTGAACAGGACTTTTTAAAAATTAGTCTTCATGTATTTTTCTGCCCAATGCAGCCGTTTCTGTTTGTGAGCATTGGTTAGTGGTGGCCGAATGGAAAATGTATGCACAGTTGCAAGACTCTGGAGGACTCTACACCTTGATATCCGTGGGACTCCAGAGGTACCAGCAGCTTCAAATATCTGTTTGTTGCTATGTAATGGTGTTTAGCAGCTGCTCTCTTAAACCGATGCATGGATCTGGCAGAAATCTTCCTCAATGTGCCTTTATCTGCACGAAACCCGTCTGTGCTCTGAATCAGCCACAAATCTCTTAATAGTGCGATGATCACGCTTAAGTTTTCATGAAATATCTAATGTTTTCATACCTCGTCCAAGGCATTGAACTATTTCACTCTTTTCGGCAGCAGAGAGATCCTTTTTCTTCCCAATATTGCTTGAAAATGGTGCTCTGCTTAATAATGTGGAACACCCTCCTTTAGTAGTTTTTCATTTAATTGGGCTCACCTGGCAATCTAATTATCACAGGTGTCTGAGATTGTTTTCAGTGATCAAAGGAGCCCTGAGACAAAATGCCATCCATGAGTTAAACTGAAAAACAAAATATTTAATCTTTGTATATATATGAGAGATCTTTCTTGCGATCCCCCTGGGAGGCTCCTGATTGGAAAGTGGATACAGAGTAGCTGGTCGAATGTGGAAGAGATAAGACCATAGCTTAAACAAAGAAAGGAATTGTTTTGAGTCTTGACCAGACCAAGATGTCCCACCTTGTTTTGTGTCTGCCCGACCATGAGTACTCACCATCCCCCTTGCTAATGAGACCACACATGAAGTGGAGTACAAATGGCCATAGCAGCCTTTTTATTAACAAAAACAACGTATCAGCATGTTGGTCTTATGACGGCACCCAGTATTCCAACTTGTTCCACTTATAACACTGCGGGACCTTTTACCATACTGTACCAGGCCTCCAGCCGTTATACACCAGCTCGGAGACAACATAAACCCGCAGTGCAACCATTACCGTATTCAAGCTAACCTTAGTAACTGGAATACACCAGAGGGGAACATACCACCGATGAGCCCCCCACACTTCCATCTCAACCGTATTTTCTTCCACCGTCAAAAGACCAACCACCGCCACACGATCAGCTGCCATGACGTTCTTTGCTCATATTGCACCTGCAAAGAGATAAAGCAAACAAACCAAACAAAGCAAAACAAAACACAGGGAGGGTGGGTGGGAAACTGCCTGCTTGTCACCTGTCCCTTCTCTGCTGTACAGGAGACCCCAGCTATTCCTTAACTAACTACCACAAACCCCTCCTCATCCTGTTGGTCCAACCAATCCACCTCTCTCCAATTCTCCACCTACAATCCTTAACCCCATAGTTGCTTCCCCTTCTCACATTGCCATGCCGGCCCTGCGCTATCTTTCATTTTTTTTTTCTCTCACTCCGGGCCTTACTTACTGACTCATGTATGAGGTGAGCAGGTATAACGGCTGGTGAGTGTGTGCACATTATCTGCTGAAGACACAATTTGCACAGTGGTGGATGATATATGAATTGAGAAGTCACAATAATTCAACGCAGAAAAGTTTCAGCATATGAACTTTAATTGAACACATTATTATATAGATTTATTTATTATTCAGACCAAAATGAGGGACAAATGAGGGGGAAAGAGGGACAGAGGGACATTGCTCCAAATCAGGGACAGTCCCTCGAAATCAGGGACAGTTGGGAGCTATGGTTAGTGGTCATCAATGCAGCCTGTTTAGTGCCCATCTGCAGCCTCCTCATCTCCCATCAATGCAGCCTGAACAATGCCCATCTCATCAATGGAGCCTGATCAATGCCCAGTTTTAGCCTCAATGCTCATCTGCAGCCTCACCATCAATGCAGCCTAGACAGTGCAGGAAATCACAGAGCCGTCATCTCCTGTTTACTCGGCTCTCACTGGGCAGTCACACACGCACAGTGCCGCCTCCGCCATCGGCATTGGATCAGCTCCTGTGATAGACAGAACACTGGTCCAATGCTGGTGGCAGAGGCAGGACTGTGTGTGTGTGACGTGAGAGCCGAGTAAACAGGAGATGACGGCTCGCGAATTCCGGCGGTGCTCGTTCCCCTCCGAGGTACGCTGTCGGCGTATAACACACACCCGTGATTTGCCCCCTATTTTCAGGGGAAAAAAGTGCGCGTTATTTGCCAATAAATACGGTATATGGTGAGGTGAATTCACTGAAAGTGTACAGCAGCTGTGGAGTACTAATTAGTATTCTTTATTTATAGTACATAACACTTTAGGTAGGTGGCGCTAATTGTCTTTTATACACAATTCATTATTTAAGACACTACCTGTAGCTGAGGCAATGTTACATTGGAGATTGAGTACAATTTAAAAGGTTCAGATGTTGATATTAGAAAAAAATGATGGCTCAGGAAGAATAGATATGATATATTAGATCAATCGATCGATCGATCGATAGATAGATATGAAGGAGTCCCTGTGTGTATAAAGCTCTTACCTGAAATTCTCTATATTTCAGCTTCTCTTTCCAGTGACATTCAGAGGATTTTGGGAGTTTTGGGGAAAGTGGCAGAAGATTTTCAGAAAACAAAAAGTACGTTTATCATATTGCAGTCAATGGCACTTGAACTGCCTTTCCTTGATACTGGATGTTCGTTTCACTGTAAGGAGTGGGTGGATACAGGTCTGTTCCAGTAGGTATTGCTGTGCTCCATATAAGTACCTGGCTCTGCTCACCTGCTGTGCCCATTATGAGGGGTTCCCACCATCCCTGTGCTGAGTTCCTGGGTCTGTACACCTGCTGTGCCCATTATGAGGGGCTCCCACCATCCCTGTGCTGAGTTCCCGGGTCTGTACACCTGTTTTGTCCATTATGAGGGATTCCCATTATCCCTGTGCTGAGTTCCTGGGTCTGTACACCTGCTGTGCCCATTATGAGGAGTTCCCACCATCCCTGTGCCGAGTTTCCAGGCCTGTACACTTGCTATGCCCATTATGAGGGTTTCCCATCATCCCTGTACTAAGTTCCTGGCTTTGTACACCTGTTGTGCCCATTAATTGCCACCACCCCTGCTGTGTACAATACCTGCTGTGTCTTATATAAGTAGATTTCACCATCCTTGTACCGACTACCCACCATCTCTGCTCTTATAGTGAAAATAACAATAGTTGTGGCCATCATGGGGGTCTGTCACATCTCTGCTTGGTTTTGTCTGCATTTTGTATCATGGAGAATATAAGAAGAGACGGGACACACAAAACTCTCAGGTGTGCAGGAACAGAGCCAGTAATTATGGTGGAGGATCTCAAAACATATAAGAAGACAGTTGCCAACTCAGATGTAATGTCTATTATCACCTATTTATATTAAAGGGGTTGTAAAGGTACAATTTTTTTCACCTTAATGCACTCTATGCATTAAGGAGAAAAAACATCTGAGGATTAGCGCCCCCCCCCGAGCCCCCATTTACTTACCTGACCCCTCGAAAGTCCCGCGCCATGAACGTGCTGGCTTCTCGGCTGTGTTTCTTGGCTCATTCATTGGTTGATTGAAAGCAGTGCAGCCATTGGCTCGCGCTGCTGTCAATCACATCCGATGCCGCAGCACACCGGGGGGTGGGGCCGAGTTATACCGTGATATTTAAAAAAAATAAAAATTGCCTTTAGTGTTCCTTTAATTATACTATCTTTGCTTAACTGTTCTGCAATAACCAGGACAATCTGACATGAACCTCATAATCCTCTTTCTTGTTCCCTCAGGGTCTCCTGATCCATTATGCAGTGAGGGATGGAAACACTATGGACTCAGTTGTTATTACGTATCTTCAAACTCACAATCATGGAAGGCCTCCAAAAAAGACTGCGAGGACAGGAAGGCTCATCTGGTGGTCATTAATGGTGAAGGAGAGATGGTAAATAGATAGAAAATTCCTACTGGTTACATTGTCAGATCCCACTGCTGCCAAAAGATTGTGACAAATACACCCTCATCCTGTGCAGATATTTTCCTGTCCTAGGGCTGCTCCCCTTTCCCTCATCGCACGTGTAGTGCACCCCCTAAGGAGCCGCTGGTGAACTTGAATCCTTACCTCCAGTTAGAGCACACACAGCCAGGTAGACAGCATTTCTCCCACTCTTGCACTGGCTTAAATAAACAGTCTTTTTCGGGTTTTTTTGGAAGGGTAACTTGGATGGGGTGAAGAAAGCATGGGATACCCCAAAACTGGTGAACGGAACAGTTTGAGGATTCTTCTCTATCTTGCTGAGCTGCACAAAATGTCCCACAAAATCTCTAATGATGACTATGACTTCTTCAAATGGACCATTAGTCGCCATTGCCTCATGCTCTAGGGGGCCTATGTGGCCCCTTGTACAACAGGATAGGAGGGCAGCGAGGGCGGAACTAATCCCTTCCTTGAAGCCACTGAATATCCTCTTCTCCTCCTATACCCTCTTTCTAGCCCCTGTGTGCTTCCCTGGCCCCCCTCACCCCACCCCACAGGATCTGTCAGAATTGAGATTGGGGAAGCAGCTGCAAATTTGTCATTCACCAGCCTCTTCCTTGTCTTAATGAATAGAGTCAGTGATCGGTACCGATCATTGGCTGTTTTTTTTCTTCCTCATTCATAGCTGAGGTATAGTAAACTGTGTTTACTATGCTTCAGTTTATGAATGAACAGGAAGCCTCTGTACAGAGCTATTCCTGTCCATTCATTCTGTGTAGCTGATGCTGCAAAGGGACTGATAAATCTGTCCTCAGTCCCTTTCTTTGTCTCAAAAGTGAGACAACAGGAGGCTGTTTAGACCCATGATATTACACCAAAGCCCTCCAATGGGTCCTAAAAAAATATGTAAAGAATAAACAAAATAAAATAAATAAATAAATAAAACAAAATTAAAAACTACTGACTACCGACCCAGACTCACACCACCATAAGACAGCTGGACACACTTCCCCCAACATCCTTCTGACACTCTCCAGTGAGCTTCTCCAAACCCAAACAAATTCCAGGACTAGACTCTGCAAATAGGCCTCCCATAGGCCACAGCTGGGACATTGATGTCTGCACAGGGGTCTCCTCCAGCAGGACTAGACCCAGGAACTCTCCTGCTCTGCCCCAGGCCTCAGACTCTTCATGGGCTCTCCAGCAACCTACTGAGCACACCTCCCCAGGGATTGGCTGGATTCCCATGAATATTCAGGCTGCTTACTCTATTCTTCTTCCCACTATAATTCTAGAATCTTCAAGAATACAGGGGGAAATAATCACATCAGCTTGTGAGACACTGAGCATGACTGAACAATCAACCCAAGCTCCACTGATTACAGAGGAGCCAGCTAAATTTACCTACAAACCTGCACTAATCTGTGAGGATTCTACACATGTAACTACTCAATGTACATATGCATGCAAACAACCATAGACCGGTATGGCTCCTGTTAGCCTGTCATTGATTTGTTCAGTCTTCCTCCATGTGGCTGATCGCAAACACCCTCAGAAATATGTCAATTTGTATAGTGAAGGGCCCTAATCAACCAGGGTAGCCACCATCACATGAATGGGAACAGAAACTGCTCACAGCCAGGGCCAGATTTACATCTCAGGAGCCCTATAGGCAGAGAATTCTGAAGTGCCAAACCCCACAACTTTTTTTATACACTGAGAGAACATATAAAATCTTTTTACAGATTTTTTTTTTCCTGAGAACCTGAAATATGACAGAGACTCCTATTAGAAACAAAAGGGTAATTCATACTACATGTGGTGACAGATGTTTTACCGCATGGTGAAATGTCTGCCATCACAGGACACACAGGAAACAATTGTTGTGGTGAATGAAATGTACATTTTGTACACTTCAACAAAACAAAAAAATAAATAAAAGGCAGCAGTGGGATGCACTGAAGTGTGCATCACACTGCCCCCTAGCAATCTGCAATGCAGAGCAGCTGGAGAACCGAATCGCTCTGGCTGTCCTGAGATTTTGCACTTTCAGTGTGAATTCACCCTAAGAGGGAAAGATATGGGTGGAGGAATAGAGACAGAAGGGGGAGAGATATGAATAGGAGGGAGAGAGATGAGAGAGATGGGAAAGTAGGAGAGAGATGGAGGAAGTGGAGATGGGGGCGGTGAAAGAGAGGGGGGTGGGGGTGAGGGTGGGTGAGAGAGAGGATGATGGGGGGTGACAGAGGGGGGTGAGAGAGAAGGGGGGTGAGGGAGGGGATAGAGAGGGGAGGATGGGGGGTGAGAGAGAAGGGGTGAGAAAGGGGTGAGAGAGGAAGATGGGGGGGTGACAGAGAGGGGGTGGGGTTAACAAAGAGGGGTGACAGAGAGGGGGTGGGGGTGAGAGAGAGAGGAGGTGGGGTGACAGAGAAGGGGTGAAAGAGAGAGGGGGTGGGAGTTGAGAGAGAGGGGGTGAGGTTGAGAGAGAGTGGGTGAGGGGGATGAGAGAGAGAGAGATTGGGGGGTGAGAAAGAGGGGGAGGGTGAGGTAGGGCAGTTAAGAGAGAGGGGTGAGACCCACCCCCCTCCTCACTTTCCCTGGCTCCTTACCCCTCAGCTGTTTCCTGCACATCCTGTCCAGGCACACAGCCATTTCTGTTATGCTCACTGGAGCACAGGTAGCACAGCTTGAGGCTTAATCTTGGGGAATGGCATGTGCTGTGTGTGCGCTCGGACTGAGCCGTGTACAGTGCCGGATATTGTAAGGACGAAGAATTACTCACTCCCACCAACAGCTTCTCCTCTCTGGTTTCCTATCCCTTTATTCCCTTATCCCGAGCTCCCGGTCAGTCTCCTACATGGTTTCTCAAGTCCTTGCTGCCTAAATTATTGTTAGGCCCCCCTAATGACCTCGGACCCTTGTGAGGTGCTGCCTGAGGTGGGGCCTCTGTCACCGGCAAGAGCCATTCTGGATGATGAGAGTGGTGTGTTGCCTTTATGAATCCACAGCATGTGCAATGTCACCCAGGCAACGGCCCTGACCGCATGTGGTGCACCCTTTAATGGAGCATCAGAGCAGCCCGGGGGGGTGGGCAATTGCTACCCTTCCCCCTGGCCCAGTCTGCCCCTGAAAGGATGCCCCTCTAGGAAGGGCACCTGTAGGCACTATTGGGAAACCCAGCCCTGCTCACAGTATCCAATTTTGCCATTCTGACCTTTAAAAAAGGTCTATTACTCACTGCCACGTTCAGACAGGAATGTAACGGAGTTTACACTATGGTCATTTCTCCATTGAGGCAAAAGTTCTTAATTGCTAATTAGAGGTACAGAGGTGCAGGAAAGAGCGTGGTCTGGGTACAAGCCTGATCAGGAGCAAGTTGGTGGAAGAGAAGCAAATGGAGCAGACAGAAGTGGAGGTCAAGAACAAGCCGCGGTTGGTGATGGCGAAGTTCAGAGAAAGGTCAGACAAGCTTGGTCAGCAACTGGAATCAGGATACAAAATAAAAGGAACACATAACACAAGGAAGGCTGAAAGACAAAGCAGCACTGATCTTGAGCACTGGCCAAGTTTAAATATCCTTTTTGGTACCAACATCTGTCACAAGTGCACGCGTGTGCCGGCGCGTACTAGAATGCGCGACGGAACGTGTGTGTGTGAATGCGTGCATGCACACATGCATTGGCCAGTGCTGAAAGGGGAACATGTTTTAGCCTATGCACAGAATTACATCCAGAGGAGTCATCTCATCTATTGGCAAGCCTTTCCTTACAGCATAATGGATGTGTTTCTTGTTCATACATCACAGGACACAGAGGCTTAGATAATTACTTAGTGGGTTAGATAGTCACCACAGGTGATTGGACACTGGCAACCCTAATTACAAGGCGAGTTCCTCCCCTATATAACCCCTCTCATTTGGAGAGCACCTCAGTTTTTTCACCAGTGTCTAAGGTGGTTGGTCACGTTGAACATGTGCTAAGAAGAAAGTTCTCTTTGATGGTCTCTGCGGGGGCCTAAGAGCTATACAACCGGATCCATACCTCGGGCCAATAATAACACCTAAGATGGATGGTACCCGGGCCTCGTGTAAAGAAGAAACAAGATTTGCCTGTAATGTCTCTCTTCAGAGGTCTGGGCTCTGGGATCCAGGCTTTGGTGTACTAATACAACTGTGGCACAAAAATTTCTAGCAGAGTCTTCTACAGGTCCAGGTAAGAGGATCCTGTAAGAAGGAACCCATAAACCTGAAGGTTGGCACAAACACTACCCGCCGTGATGGGTGAAGGCCGGATCTGCTGTTTTCAGCAGCTTTCCTGCGGCGGGGATAAGGTAAGCAAAGATAATTTTTTAAATGTTATCTTCTGTGAGTAGGCATATCTTACCTGGTTTCCGCCACCAAAGGGAGTAAGTTACATACCTGGTGTACTCTTACATGCCATCCAGGGACACGCTCAGTGAAGTCGGTCTGTTTAAAACACCACTCACCTCCTCTGCTGCAGGCTCTGCCACAATACACATAAGGGGGCCCCACAGAGCCCCGAGTAGTCTTCTCTTCTTCCCCTTCACCCCTGGCCGCCGCCATGACAGTCGGTGCGCGCGCAAGGAGCGCTCTTTTGGCTGTCTCAGATGGCAGGGTGAAAGAAGGGGGGCGTGGCTGCTCGTACCCGTGCACGTGCATGGCTTTCCAGTGTGCAGGTGCCAGGAGGCTTGTTTTAAAAGCCCAGCACGCCAGAGCCTACTGTAAGCAGGAGTGGATACAGAGCTGTGGGCTGTAAGCATCCCAGTGGATCGGACCAGGCATACCTAAGATACCTACTTGGCATCAGGTTGTGCAGTGAGCTAATATATGTGTATTGTAAGACTATTAGCACAACAGTGATTGCACCTGTACTAGTACCTCTGCTTTGCAGCTTAAGGACTATGTCTCCCAGTAAGAGGGGGTCAGGGGCAAATAAAAGAGGCACTAAGGGATCCCCGCCTAGCGCTAAGGGTTCTGTACATGCCTGCAGATTACCCTTCCCCCCTGACAGACTGGTAGCAGCCTCACAGGATGACATGTACCTTTGTCAGCTTCTCCTAATATTGCAGCTCCTGTGTATGTCACTGAGGACACTTTGAAAGCTGCTTTGGATGGCTTAGAAGGAAGGATTGCTGCATTAATCACAACCTCCTCAAATAGTGTCAGAAAACAGGGTAGGTCCCCTTCATCTGCTCTGGCTCTCTCATCAGATGAGCAATCTGAGGGTTAAAAATCCCTGACTGGAGATGAGGATCAGGTGCAGCCTGAGGATTCAGAGGATGAGAAGATTCCTTCTATCTCTCAGGCGCTTAAAATGCAGGTGCACATATGGTGGGATTGCCCGAAAATAAGAGGTTTTTGGAACAAGATGTTTAAACTTATCCGTGGAGTCTCAGGCATCCCCGTAGTGAAATCCCCCCAAATAGCTTTGCTGAATGCCAGCATCCCCAAAACTTCTAAGTACACTCAAAGATTGATATCGTTTATGCTCCTGGGAGCAAAAATCATAATAGCTAAAGCCTGGAAGCAACCCAAGGTCTCTCTGGCGACTGCTAAGAGAAAGATATTGTGGATTATGTCCCAAGAGAAGATGGTCAGCTCCATAATGAATAGCACCAAATCATTTGAGGCGACATGGGAACCCTGGGCTAAACATATGGGAATTTCCCTAATCCCTGGAGTCGATGCGGCATGAATTTACTATCTAATCCTCAAACTGGCGCTCCCTTCCCTTCCTCTCCCCCTGTTTTCTTCCTTCTTTTCCCTCCTTCTCTTTATGGTTTTACATTGAAGTTGGAGATAATGAAAGTGAATCTTCAATTGCTTTCAGTTAGAATTCACACCTGCATCAGTTTCACTCTGGCAGAGGCTCACAAGCATCTGAGATAATCTCTTTATTAGGGATGAGCTTGGCTGTTCGACCGTTCGGCGAACATCGAGCGATTTGGGCCGTTCGCACCAAATTCGAGTGACGCGAACGGCCCACAATACACTGCGCCATCGCAGTGCAATCCCGGCGCTGTGATTGGCCAAGCATGCACTGTGACCCCGCATGCTTGGCCAATCACAGCACCGGCAGCTAGGAGAGCCATAATTTGCCACAGGCAGGTTGCCTGTGGCCAATTATAGCTCAGGGGGTTTAGCACACGCCCCACACTATAGTGTGTTCCGGCGCAGGGAAAGAGAAGGATAGGCAGGGACAGTGTGCTATTCTTTGTGCTATTCTTGTGTGCAGGGAGAGAGAAGGATAGGCAGGGAGAGTGTCAGTGTGATATTCTTTGCTAAACCTTGTGTGCAGGGAGAGAGAAGGATAGGCAGGGGACAGTGTCAGTGTCACATTCTTTGCTAAACCTTGTGTGCAGGGAGAGAGAAGGATAGGCAGGGAGAGTGTCAGT
Source organism: Rana muscosa (assembly GCA_029206835.1). Lineage (NCBI taxonomy): Eukaryota > Metazoa > Chordata > Amphibia > Anura > Ranidae > Rana > Rana muscosa. Next base: position 384,022,033 of record CM055118.1, read on the forward strand.
GTCATATTCTTTGATAAACCTTGTGTGCAGGGAGAGAGAAGGATAGGCAGGGAACAGTGTCAGTGTCATATTCTTTGCTAAACCTTGTGTGCAGGGAGAGAGAAGGATAGGCAGGGAGAGTGTCAGTGTCAGTGTCATATTCTTTGATAAACCTTGTGTGCAGGGAGAGAGAAGGATAGGCAGGGGACAGTGTCAGTGTCATTGTTGCTAAGCCTCCTGCACATTATACACCTGAAGTTAGCCCATATTGCTGTGTTTTCCTGGTGTGTTACACCAACAGGCATTTGCAGCACTTACAGCGGGCGGAGTGTGCCTCCTGATCATATTACACCTGAAGTTAGCCCGTATTGCTGTGTTTTCCTGGTGTGTTACACCAACAGGCATTTGCAGCACTTACAGCGGGCGGAGTGTGCCTCCTGCACATTATACACCTGAAGTTAGCCCGTATTGCTGTGTTTTCCTGGTGTGTTACACCAACAGGCATTTGCAGCACTTACAGCGGGCGGAGTGTGCCTCCTAAATAGTGATGAGCCGAACACCCCCGGGTTCGGTTCGCACCAGAACCCGCGAACGGACCGAAAGTTCGCACGAACTTTAGAACCCTATTAAATACAATGGATGCGAACGTTCGAAATCTAAAGTGCTAATTATAACGACTATTATGCATGTTATTGTCCTAAAAAGGGTTTGGGAACCCGGGTTCTGCACCAGGGGACATGTATCAATGCAAAAAGAAGTTTTAAAAACGGCCGTTTTTCTGGAGCAGTCCTTTTAATGATGCATAAAGTGAAAAAAAAGTCAAATATTCCTTTAAATATCGTACCTGGGGGGTGTCTAAAGTATGCCTGCGAAGTGCCACGTGTTTCCCGTGTTTAGAACTGTCCCTGCACAAAATTACATTTCTAAAGGAAAAAAAGCCATTTAAAACTGCTTGCGGCTTTAATGTAATGTCTGGTCCCGGTAATATGGATGAAAATCTTTAAGAAAAATGACATAGCTACCCCATCACACCCCCACCCCCTTTACCCCAGCCCATTACCAGCCCCTTTGGGTCTTGTATGGATATTAAGGGGAACCCCGCACACAAAATAAAAAAGGCCCTATATACTCTGAACAGCCGTATACAGGCGGTGCATACAAGACAGGGACTGTAGGTTTGTTCTTATGTAGAATCTGTTTGTAATTTTGAACAGGTACATTGTTTAAGTGTAGCTCCAGCCAAAAAATCTATTTTTAAGCTTTTTGGAAAACATAGGGAAGGGTTATCACCCCTGTAACATTTGTTTTGCTGTCTGTGCAGTGTGCACCTGTTCAGACCAGTTCACCTCACTTTCCGTCCTAATGACAAATGTTTTTTGAAAATTTGGGGTTTTTATTGAAACAAGAATTGGTGATAAAGCATCAGTGGAGAGGAGGCACTTTTTTCCCATATTAACTCTTACAGGAGAGAATTTGCCTTCCTAGGGGTAGATTTCCTCTCACTTCCTGTTGTATCCTTCCGTTTGCAAGGAGGAGTCATTAGTAAGTTGGATGTTTCAAAGTAGGGGCCTGCCGTATATACTCAGCTGAAATTTGCCCCTTACATGTTGGTGTTGCCACAACACTGTGAGCCCTCACAGTTACTCTTGGTGGGCGCATGAATGGGCCCTGCTGTGAATTATTAGATCAAGAATTGTAATTGCATGCCCCTGTTGAACAGGGGCTGAAAAATTGGGCCTTTGGTGGTGGTGGTGGTGTTGACACAACACTGTAAGGCCTCACAGTTAGTCTTGGTGGGCGCAGGAATGGGCCCTGCTGTGAATTATAAGATCAAGAATTGTAATTACATGCCCCTGTTAAACAGGGGCTGAAAGATTGGGCCTTAGCCACTGGTGGCGGCACCCAGAAACAAAAATGTTCTTCCAAGCTATCATCGTCAATCGGATCATTGAGGAGGAGGAGGATAGTCAGTCAACATAACAGGACAAACTCTCAGCATCAGCATCAGTCTTGAAGGGATGTGACATTTGGAAATAAATTAGTCTGTTATATCAGCTTCAGGTGTTTGGTAGCTGGTGGTGATCCAAGACTGGTTCATCTTTATGAAGGTCAGTCGATCAACAGAGTCAGTGGACAGGCGCACCCTGTGATCCGTGACAAATCCTCCAGCAGCACTGAATGTGCGTTCTGAAAGAACGCTGGATGCAGGACAGGCCAGTAGCTCAATTGCATACTGTGCAAGCTCTGGCCAGTGATCCATCCTCAAGACCCAGTAAGCCAGAGGATTTTCGGTGGGGAAGGTGTCCAAGTCTGACCTTGCCCCTAGGTATTCCTGCACCATGTATATCAGACGCTGGCGATGGTTGCTGGAACCGATCATACCTTGGGGCTGCGGACTAAAGAATTGTCTGAACGCTTCGGTCAGACGGCCACCTTCCCCACCGCTCCTTCTTTGACTGACCGAAGCCTCAGCAACTCGTTGTCCAAGACCAGGAGTTTGTAACCTCCCAGTCTCTGGGAACGCGTTGCACAGACCTTTCTGCAAGGCATCCCGGAGTTGTCTCATCCTCTGCTCCCTCTGCGACGGTAAGATAAGGTCTGCAACCTTACCCTTGTACCGTGGATCAAGGAGAGTGGCCAGCCAGTAATGGTCCCTCTCCTTGATCCGAAGAATACGAGGATCCTTCCGCAGACTTTGCAGGATCAGGAAGGCCATGCAGCGTAGGTTAGCTGAGGCATTCAGTCCGGAGTCCTCTGGGTCACTAAGGACGACATGATCCTCAGCTACCTCCTCCCAGCCACGTACAAGTCCACTGGTTTCTTGGGACTGTAAATCATCCCTAAAAGACTGCTGCTGATGATGCTGAGTGCCAGGCTCCACCTCCATGCTGACACAATCCTCCTCCTCCTCTTCTTCTTCCTGTGCGATGGGTGGGACAGAAGGAACACTGTCTGGGTAAAGGGGGCCTTGAGAGGCAAGGAAGTCCTCCTCTTCCTGCCTCTGTTCTGCCTCAAGTGCCCTGTCCATTATTCCACGCAGCGTATGTTCCAACAGGTGGACAAGAGGTACAGTGTCACTGATGCATGCACTGTCACTGCTCACCATCCTTGTGGCCTCCTCAAATGGTGCCAGGACAGTGCATGCATCCCTGATCATGCCCCACTGGCGTGGTGAAAAAAAACCGAGCTCCCCTGACCCTGTCCTGGTGCCGTAGTCGCACAGGTACTCATTGATGGCCCTCTGCTGCATGTGCAGCCGCTGCAGCATGGCCAACGTTGAGTTCCACCTGGTGGGCATGTCACATATAAGGCGGTTCTTGGGCAGGTTCAACTCCTTTTGCAGCTCAGCCAGGCGAGCACTGGCATTATAAGATCTGCGGAAATGCACACAGACTTTCCTGGCCTGCCTCAGGACATCCTGTAAGCCCGGGTACCTGCCCAAGAACCGCTGCACCACCAGGTTAAGGACGTGAGCCACACAGGGCACATGGGTCAGTTGTCCCTGTCGGAGAGCGGAGAGGAGGTTGGTGCCATTGTCGCAAACTACCATTCCTGGCTTAAGCTGGCGTGGCGTCAACCACCTCTCGGCCTGCCCCTGCAGAGCAGACAGAACCTCTGCCCCAGTGTGGCTCCTGTCCCCCAAACACACCAGCGCAAGCACGGCATGGCATCTTTTTGCCTGCGTACTTGCGTAGCCCCTTGAACGCCTACGGAGCACCGCTGGTTCCGAGGACAAAGCACAGGAAGAGGCCACGGAGGAAGAAGAAGAGGAGGGGGTGGAGGACAGAGGTGTGTCACAACCAGTAGTAGCATTTTGGAGGCGTGGCAGTGGAACAACCTCCAACACTACTGCACCTTGTCCTGCATCCTTCCCAGCTGCCAAAAGAGTGACCCAATGGGCCGTGAAAGAAAGGTAACGTCCCTGTCCATGCCTGCTGGACCATGAGTCAGCGGTAATATGCACCTTACCGCTGACCGCCCTGTCCAGCGAGGCCAAGACATTGCCTTCCACATGCCAGTAGAGAGCCGGAATCGCCTTCCATGAGAAAAAGTGGCGTTTGGGAACCTGCCACTGAGGAACCGCACATTGCACAAACTCACGGAAGGGGGCCGAGTCTACCAACTGAAAAGGCAGCAGTTGAAGCGCTAGCAATTTAGCCAAGCTAGCATTCAACCGCTGGGCATGTGGATGGCTGGGAGTGAACTTCTTTCGACGGTCCAGCAGCTGGGGCAGGGAAATTTGCCTGCTAGAATCGGACGTCGGTGTACTGCTAGCAGAGTGGCCGCAAGTACTTGGCTGTGACACACCTAATTCTACACCTTCATTCCTCTCAGTGCAGGTTTCAGAGAGGACTGAAGGTATAGTGGGGTTGGAGATCCCAGCTGATGCGGTGCAAGGAGAGGTCCGCTTTGTTCTTTGGTGTGGGTCTTTAAGGTAGGCTTGCCAACGAGCTGCATGGCAGGTCAACATATGTCTGGTCAAGCATGTGGTGCCCAAGCGGCTGATGTTTTGGCCACGCGATATACGCTTGAGACATATGTTGCAAACAGCAGCTGTGCGATCTGATGCACTCGCCTCAAAAAAGGCCCACACCAAAGAACTTTTTGAATAACGGGCAGAGGCAGCGCCCTGCACAGGCGGAGCTCTGCGGTGTGATTCCGTCGGTGTGCTGCCCTTGCGCTGGCCACCCAAGGGCATCCTGCCTCGTTGGAGATGTGCCTCCTCCTCCTCCTCCTCCTCTCTCCTATTAGGCACCCACGTGGAGTCAGTGACCTCATCATCCCCTCCCTCCTCATCACTGGAGCCAATCTGGCAGTATGCTGCAGCTGCTGGAACATGACTGCCAGATTGGTGTCCTTCTTGAGCATCCCCTCTCTCTGCTCTCACGCTACTGCCTTCCTCTAGCTGGGTATCATCATCAGACCCTTCGAAACGCTGGGCATCCTCCTGGAGCATGTACCCAACACTGTGCTCAAACAGTTCGGGGGACTCCCCAGGAGGAGGACATGGTGGGTCTAGGGAAGGAGTGACTGATGATGACATTGATACCAGGGAAGAGGACGCTTTGGCAGCTGCTTTGCCAGTACCCTGAGCCTGGGTGAGAGAGGATGAAGAGGATGAGGAGGGCTTGGTCATCCACTCTACCAAGTCTTCGGCATGATGTGGCTCAACATGTCCAGCTGCCGAAAAGAAGGACAAGCGTGTCCCATGGCCATGTGCTGATGACAATGCACCGCGTCCACGACCAGCACTGTTGCCCCCAGACACAGAGCCTGCTTGCCCTCTTTTATTGGCTCCTGACTGTCTGCCTCTCCTTGTTTGCCTTCCAGACATTCTAATGGCCTGCAGGGAGATGGGAAAACCAGCAATAAGGGCTAGCTTCAGGTGTATACTGTGCAGGAGGCTTAGCAACAATGACACTGACACTGTCCCCTGCCTATCCTTCTCTCTCCCTGCACACAAGGTTTAGCAAAGAATAGGACACTGACACTGTCGACTGCCTATCCTTGTCTGTCCCTACACACAAGGTTTAGCAATATGGTTCAGCACACTAGGTTTAGCAAAGAATATGACACTGACACTCTCGACTGCCTATCCTTGTCTGTCCCTACACACAAGGTTTAGCAATATGGTTCAGCACACTAGGTTTAGCAAAGATTATGACACTGACACTCTCGACTGCCTATCCTTGTCTGTCCCTACACACAAGGTTTAGCAATATGGTTCAGCACACTAGGTTTAGCAAAGATTATGACACTGACACTCTCGACTGCCTATCCTTGTCTGTCCCTACACACAAGGTTTAGCAATATGGTTCAGCACACTAGGTTTAGCAAAGATTATGACACTGACACTCTCGACTGCCTATCCTTGTCTGTCCCTACACACAAGGTTTAGCAATATTGTTCAGCACACTAGGTTTAGCAAAGATTATGACACTGACACTCTCGACTGCCTATCCTTGCCTGTCCCTACACACAAGGTTTAGCAATATGGTTCAGCACACTAGGTTTAGCAAAGAATATGACACTGACACTCTCGACTGCCTATCCTTGTCTGTCCCTACACACAAGGTTTAGCAATATGGTTCAGCACACTAGGTTTAGCAAAGATTATGACACTGACACTCTCGACTGCCTATCCTTGTCTGTCCCTACACACAAGGTTTAGCAATATGGTTCAGCACACTAGGTTTAGCAAAGATTATGACACTGACACTCTCGACTGCCTATCCTTGTCTGTCCCTACACACAAGGTTTAGCAATATGGTTCAGCACACTAGGTTTAGCAAAGATTATGGCACTGACACTCTCGACTGCCTATCCTTGTCTGTCCCTACACACAAGGTTTAGCAATATGGTTCAGCACACTAGGTTTAGCAAAGATTATGACACTGACACTCTCGACTGCCTATCCTTGTCTGTCCCTACACACAAGGTTTAGCAATATGGTTCAGCACACTAGGTTTAGCAAAGATTATGACACTGACACTCTCGACTGCCTATCCTTGTCTGTCCCTACACACAAGGTTTAGCAATATGGTTCTGCGCACTAGGTTTAGCAAAGATTATGACACTGACACTCTCGACTGCCTATCCTTGTCTGTCCCTACACACAAGGTTTAGCAATATGGTTCAGCACACTAGGTTTAGCAAAGATTATGACACTGACACTCTCAACTGCCTATCCTTGTCTGTCCCTACACACAAGGTTTAGCAATATGGTTCAGCACACTAGGTTTAGCAAAGATTATGACACTGACACTCTCGACTGCCTATCCTTGTCTGTCCCTACACACAAGGTTTAGCAATATGGTTCAGCACACTAGGTTTAGCAAAGATTATGACACTGACACTCTCGACTGCCTATCCTTGTCTGTCCCTACACACAAGGTTTAGCAATATGGTTCAGCACACTAGGTTTAGCAAAGATTATGACACTGACACTCTCGACTGCCTATCCTTGTCTGTCCCTACACACAAGGTTTAGCAATATGGTTCAGCGCACTAGGTTTAGCAAAGATTATGACACTGACACTCTCGACTGCCTATCCTTGTCTGTCCCTACACAGAAGGTTTAGCAATATGGTTCAGCACACTAGGTTTAGCAAAGATTATGACACTGACACTCTCGACTGCCTATCCTTGTCTGTCCCTACTAGGGATGAGCTTCGTGTTCGAGTCGAACATACGTTCGACTCGAACATCGGCTGTTCGATCGTTCGACGAAGATCGAACGATTTGGGCCGTTCGCGCCAAATTCGAGTGACGCGAACGGCCCACAATGCACTACGCCATCGCAGTGTCATCCAGGCGCTGTGATTGGCCAAGCATGCACTGTGACCCCGCATGCTTGGCCAATCACAGCGCCGGCAGCGAGGAGAGCAATGATTGGCCACAGGCAGGATGCCTGTGGCCAATTATTGATGAGGGTGTTTAGTACACGCCCCACACTATAAAAGGCCGCCAGCACGGCGGCCTAGTGTAGTGTGTTCCGGAGCAGGGAAAGACAAGCATAGGCAGGGACAGTGACATTTATTTCTTTCTTGCTTAACCTGGATTCCTTTAGTTTAGGGAAAGAGAAGGATAGGTAGGGAGAGTGTCAGTGTGTTTTACTGTGCGAGTCCTTGTTTCTAGGGACAAAGAAGGAAAGTGAGGGGATTTCTCCTTGTGCTATAGTGTGCTTTAAAAAAACATTTTTTCTAGGGACAGAAAACTCTAGGTAGGGAGAGTGTCAGTTTCTTTCACTGTGCCAGTCCTTGTTTCTAGGGACAAAGAAGGAAAGTGAGGGGAATTCTCCTTGTGCTATAGTGTGCTTTAAAAAAACATTTTTTCTAGGGACAGAAAACTCTAGGTAGGGAGAGTGTCAGTTTCTTTCACTGTGCCAGTCCTTGTTTCTAGGGACAAAGAAGGAAAGTGAGGGGAATTCTCCTTGTGCTATAGTGTGCTTTAAAAAAACATTTTTTCTAGGGACAGAAAACTCTAGGTAGGGAGAGTGTCAGTTTCTTTCACTGTGCCAGTCCTTGTTTCTAGGGACAAAGAAGGAAAGTGAGGGGAATTCTCCTTGTGCTATAGTGTGCTTTAAAAAAACATTTTTTTCTAGGGACAGAAAACTCTAGGTAGGGAGAGTGTCAGTTTCTTTCACTGTGCCAGTCCTTGTTTCTAGGGACAAAGAAGGAAAGTGAGGGGAATTCTCCTTGTGCTATAGTGTGCTTTAAAAAAACTTTTTTTTCTAGGGACAGAAAACTAGGTAGGGAGAGTGTCAGTTTCTTTCACTGTGCCAGTCCTTGTTTCTAGGGACAAAGAAGGAAAGTGAGGGGAATTCTCCTTGTGCTATAGTGTGCTTTAAAAAAACATTTTTTCTAGGGACAGAAAACTCTAGGTAGGGAGAGTGTCAGTTTCTTTCACTGTGCCAGTCCTTGTTTCTAGGGACAAAGAAGGAAAGTGAGGGGAATTCTCCTTGTGCTATAGTGTGCTTTAAAAAAACATTTTTTCTAGGGACAGAAAACTCTAGGTAGGGAGAGTGTCAGTTTCTTTCACTGTGCCAGTCCTTGTTTCTAGGGACAAAGAAGGAAAGTGAGGGGAATTCTCCTTGTGCTATAGTGTGCTTTAAAAAAACATTTTTTCTAGGGACAGAAAACTCTAGGTAGGGAGAGTGTCAGTTTCTTTCACTGTGCCAGTCCTTGTTTCTAGGGACAAAGAAGGAAAGTGAGGGGAATTCTCCTTGTGTTATAGTGTGCTTTAAAAAAACATTTTTTTCTAGGGACAGAAAAGTCTAGGTAGGGAGAGTGTCCGTTTCTTTCACTGTGCCAGTCCTTGTTTCTAGGGACAAAGAAGGAAAGTGAGGGGAATTCTCCTTGTGCTATAGTGTGCTTTAAAAAAACATTTTTTCTAGGGACAGAAAACTCTAGGTAGGGAGAGTGTCAGTTTCTTTCACTGTGCCAGTCCTTGTTTCTAGGGACAAAGAAGGAAAGTGAGGGGAATTCTCCTTGTGCTATAGTGTGCTTTAAAAAAACATTTTTTTCTAGGGACAGAAAACTCTAGGTAGGGAGAGTGTCAGTTTCTTTCACTGTGCCAGTCCTTGTTTCTAGGGACAAAGAAGGAAAGTGAGGGGAATTCTCCTTGTGCTATAGTGTGCTTTAAAAAAACTTTTTTTTCTAGGGACAGAAAACTCTAGGTAGGGAGAGTGTCAGTTTCTTTCACTGTGCCAGTCCTTGTTTCTAGGGACAAAGAAGGAAAGTGAGGGGAATTCTCCTTGTGCTATAGTGTGCTTTAAAAAAACATTTTTTCTAGGGACAGAAAACTCTAGGTAGGGAGAGTGTCAGTTTCTTTCACTGTGCCAGTCCTTGTTTCTAGGGACAAAGAAGGAAAGTGAGGGGAATTCTCCTTGTGCTATAGTGTGCTTTAAAAAAACATTTTTTTCTAGGGACAGAAAACTCTAGGTAGGGAGAGTGTCAGTTTCTTTCACTGTGCCAGTCCTTGTTTCTAGGGACAAAGAAGGAAAGTGAGGGGAATTCTCCTTGTGCTATAGTGTGCTTTAAAAAAACTTTTTTTCTAGGGACAGAAAACTCTAGGTAGGGAGAGTGTCAGTTTCTTTCACTGTGCCAGTCCTTGTTTCTAGGGACAAAGAAGGAAAGTGAGGGGAATTTTCCTTGTGCTATAGTGTGCTTTAAAAAAACATTTTTTCTAGGGACAGAAAACTCTAGGTAGGGAGAGTGTCAGTTTCTTTCACTGTGCCAGTTCTTGTTTCTAGGGACAAAGAAGGAAAGTGAGGGGAATTCTCCTTGTGCTATAGTGTGCTTTAAAAAAACATTTTTTCTAGGGACAGGAAACTCTAGGTAGGGAGAGTGTCAGTTTCTTTCACTGTGCCAGTCCTTGTTTCTAGGGACAAAGAAGGAAAGTGAGGGGAATTCTCCTTGTGCTATAGTGTGCTTTAAAAAAACATTTTTTCTAGGGACAGAAAACTCTAGGTAGGGAGAGTGTCAGTTTCTTTCACTGTGCCAGTCCTTGTTTCTAGGGACAAAGAAGGAAAGTGAGGGGAATTCTCCTTGTGCTATAGTGTGCTTTAAAAAAACATTTTTTTCTAGGGACAGAAAACTCTAGGTAGGGAGAGTGTCAGTTTCTTTCACTGTGCCAGTCCTTGTTTCTAGGGACAAAGAAGGAAAGTGAGGGGAATTCTCCTTGTGCTATAGTGTGCTTTAAAAAAACATTTTTTCTAGGGACAGAAAACTCTAGGTAGGGAGAGTGTCAGTTTCTTTCACTGTGCCAGTCCTTGTTTCTAGGGACAAAGAAGGAAAGTGAGGGGAATTCTCCTTGTGCTATAGTGTGCTTTAAAAAAACATTTTTTTCTAGGGACAGAAAACTCTAGGTAGGGAGAGTGTCAGTTTCTTTCACTGTGCCAGTCCTTGTTTCTAGGGACAAAGAAGGAAAGTGAGGGGAATTCTCCTTGTGCTATAGTGTGCTTTAAAAAAACTTTTTTTTCTAGGGACAGAAAACTCTAGGTAGGGAGAGTGTCAGTTTCTTTCACTGTGCCAGTCCTTGTTTCTAGGGACAAAGAAGGAAAGTGAGGGGAATTCTCCTTGTGCTATAGTGTGCTTTAAAAAAACATTTTTTCTAGGGACAGAAAACTCTAGGTAGGGAGAGTGTCAGTTTCTTTCACTGTGCCAGTCCTTGTTTCTAGGGACAAAGAAGGAAAGTGAGGGGAATTCTCCTTGTGCTATAGTGTGCTTTAAAAAAACATTTTTTCTAGGGACAGAAAACTCTAGGTAGGGAGAGTGTCAGTTTCTTTCACTGTGCCAGTCCTTGTTTCTAGGGACAAAGAAGGAAAGTGAGGGGAATTCTCCTTGTGCTATAGTGTGCTTTAAAAAAACATTTTTTTCTAGGGACAGAAAACTCTAGGTAGGGAGAGTGTCAGTTTTTTTCACTGTGCCAGTCCTTGTTTCTAGGGACAAAGAAGGAAAGTGAGGGGAATTCTCCTTGTGCTATAGTGTGCTTTAAAAAAACATTTTTTCTAGGGACAGAAAACTCTAGGTAGGGAGAGTGTCAGTTTCTTTCACTGTGCCAGTCCTTGTTTCTAGGGACAAAGAAGGAAAGTGAGGGGAATTCTCCTTGTGCTATAGTGTGCTTTAAAAAAACATTTTTTCTAGGGACAGAAAACTCTAGGTAGGGAGAGTGTCAGTTTCTTTCACTGTGCCAGTCCTTGTTTCTAGGGACAAAGAAGGAAAGTGAGGGGAATTCTCCTTGTGCTATAGTGTGCTAAAGCATTCCTCATCAACCATCTTTGAAATCCTTGTTTTTTGGACAGTCAGGGAAATTGTCGTTGTGCTATTCTGTGCAAAAGCAATAATCCTCAACCATATTTAGAAATCCTTAAGTAAAGGGACAGAGAAGGACACCTGAAGGTAGCCCTTATTGCTTTTTTCCCATCTCCCTGCAGGCCATCTATTAGAATGTCTGGAAGGCAAACAAGGAGAGGCAGACAGTCAGGAGGCAATAAAAGAGGGCAAGCAGGCTCTGTGTCTGGGGGCAACAGTGCTGGTCGTGGACGCGGTGCATTGTCATCAGCACATGGCCATGGGACACGCTTGTCCTTCTTTTCGGCAGCTGGACATGTTGAGCCACATCATGCCGAAGACTTGGTAGAGTGGATGACCAAGCCCTCCTCCTCCTCCTCATCCTCTCTCACCCAGGCTCAGGGTACTGGCAAAGCAGCTGCCAAAGCGTTCTCTTCCCTGGTATCAATGTCAGACTCATCATCAGTCACTCCTTCCCTAGACCCACCATGTCCTCCTCCTGAGGAGTCCCCCGAACTGTTTGAGCACAGTGTTGGGTACATGCTCCAGGAGGATGCCCAGCGTTTCGAAGGGTCTGATGATGAAACCCAGCTACAGGAAGGCAGTAGCGTGAGAGCAGACAGAGGGGATGCTCAAGAAGGACACCAATCTGGCAGTCATGTTCCAGCAGCTGCAGCATACTGCCAGATTGGCTCCAGTGATGAGGAGGGAGGGGATGATGAGGTCACTGACTCCACGTGGGTGCCTAATAGGAGAGAGGAGGAGGAGGAGGATGAGGAGGAGGCACATCTCCAACGAGGCAGGATTCCCTTTGGTGGCCAGCGTAAGGGCAGTACACCGACGGAATCACACCGCAGAGCTCCGCCTGTGCAGGGCGCAGCCTCTGCCCGTCATTCAAAAAGTTCCTTGGTGTGGGCCTTTTTTGAGGCTAGTGCATCAGATCGCACAGCTGCTGTTTGCAACATATGTCTCAAGCGTATATCGCGTGGCCAAAACATCAGCAGCTTGGGTACCACATGCCTGACCAGACATATGTTGACCTGCCATGCAGCTCGTTGGCAAGCCTACCTCAAAGACCCACACCAAAGAACAAAGCGGACCTCTCCTTGCACCGCATCAGCTGGGATCTCCAACCCCACTATAACTTCAGTCCTCTCTGAAACATGCACTGAGAGGAATGAAGGTGTAGAATTAGGTGTGTCACAGCCAAGTACTTGCGGCCACTCTGCTAGCAGTACACCGACGTCCGATTCTAGCAGGCAAATTTCCCTGCCCCAGCTGCTGGACCGTCGAAAGAAGTTCACTCCCAGCCATCCACATGCCCAGCGGTTGAATGCTAGCTTGGCTAAATTGCTAGCGCTTCAACTGCTGCCTTTTCAGTTGGTAGACTCGGCCCCCTTCCGTGAGTTTGTGCAATGTGCGGTTCCTCAGTGGCAGGTTCCCAAACGCCACTTTTTCTCACGGAAGGCTATTCCGGCTCTCTACCGGCATGTGGAAGGCAATGTCTTGGCCTCGCTGGACAGGGCGGTCAGCGGTAAGGTGCATATTACCGCTGACTCATGGTCCAGCAGGCATGGACAGGGACGTTACCTTTCTTTCACGGCCCATTGGGTCACTCTTTTGGCAGCTGGGAAGGATGCAGGACAAGGTGCAGTAGTGTTGGAGGTTGTTCCACCGCCACGCCTCCAAAATGCTACTACTGGTTGTGACACACCTCTCTCCTCCACCCCCTCCTCTTCTTCCTCCATGGCCTCTTCCTGTGGTTTGTCCTATGAACCAGCGGTGCTCCGTAGCCGTTCACGGGGCTACGCAAGTACGCAGGCAAAAAGATGCCATGCCGTGCTTGCGCTGGTGTGTTTGGGGGACAGAAGCCACACTGGGGCAGAGGTCCTGTCTGCTCTGCAGGGCCAGGCCGAGAGGTGGTTGACGCCACGCCAGCTTAAGCCAGGAATGGTGGTTTGCGACAATGGCACCAACCTCCTCTCCGCCCTCCGACAGGGACAACTGACCCATGTGCCCTGTGTGGCTCACGTCCTTAACCTGGTGGTGCAGCGGTTCTTGGGCAGGTACCCGGGCTTACAGGATGTCCTGAGGCAGGCCAGGAAAGTCTGTGTGCATTTCCGCAGATCTTATAATGCCAGTGCTCGCCTGGCTGAGCTGCAAAAGGAGTTGAACCTGCCCAAGAACCGCCTTATATGTGACATGCCCACCAGGTGGAACTCAACGTTGGCCATGCTGCAGCGGCTGCACACGCAGCAGAGGGCCATCAATGAGTACCTGTGCGACTACGGCACCAGGACAGGGTCAGGGGAGCTTGTTTTTTTTTCTCCACGCCAGTGGGGCATGATCAGGGAATGCATGCACTGTCCTGGCACCATTTGAGGAGGCCACGAGGATGGTGAGCAGTGACAGTGCATGCATCAGTGACACTGTACCTCTTGTCCACCTGTTGGAGCACACGCTGCGTGGAATAATGGACAGGGCACTTGAGGCAGAACAGAGGCAGGAAGAGGAGGACTTCCTTGCCTCTCAAGGCCCCCTTTACCCAGACAGTGTTCCTTCTGTCCCACCCATCGCACAGGAAGAGGAAGAGGAGGAGGAGGAGGAGGAGGAGGAGGATTGTGTCAGCATGGAGGTGGAGGCTGGCACTCAGCATCATCAGCAGCAGTCTTTTAGGGATGATTTACAGTCCCAAGAAACCAGTGGACTTGTACGTGGCTGGGAGGAGGTGGCTGCGGATCATGTCGTCCTTAGTGACCCAGAGGACTCCGGAGCGAATGCCTCAGCAAACCTACGCTGCATGGCCTCCCTGATCCTGCAAAGTCTGCGGAAGGATCCTCGTATTCTTCGGATCAAGGAGAGGGACCATTACTGGCTGGCCACTCTCCTTGATCCACGGTACAAGGGTAAGGTTGCGGACCTTATGTTACCTTCGCAGAGGGAGCAGAGGATGAGACAACTCCGGGAGGCCTTGCAGAAAGGTCTGTGCAACGCGTTCCCAGAGACTGGGAGGTTACAAACTCCTGGTCCTGGACAACGAGTTGCTGAGGCTTCGGCCAGTCAAAGAAGGAGCGGTGGGGAAGGTGGCCGTCTGACCGATGCGTTCAGACAATTCTTTAGTTCGCAGCCCCAAAGTATGATCGGTTCCAGCAACCATCGCCAGCGTCTGATAAACATGGTGCAGGAATATCTAGGGGCAAGGTCAGACTTGGACACCTTCCCCACCGAAAATCCTCTGGCTTACTGGGTCTTGAGGATGGATCACTGGCCAGAGCTTGCACAGTATGCAATTGAGCTACTGGCCTGTCCTGCATCCAGCGTTCTTTCGGAACGCACATTCAGTGCTGCTGGAGGATTTGTCACGGATCACAGGGTGCGCCTGTCCACCGACTCGGTTGATCGACTGACTTTCATCAAGATGAACCAGTCTTGGATCACCACCAGCTACCACACACCTGATGCTGATATAACAGACTAATTGATTTTAACATGTCACATCCCTTCAAGACTGATGCTGATGCTGAGTGCCTGTGCTGTTATGTTGACTGGCTATCCTCCTCCTCCGAGTCCTCAATGATACGATTGATGATGATAGCTTGGAAGATCATTTTTGTTTATGGGTGCCGCCACCAGTGGCTAAGGCCCAATTTTTCAGCCCCTGTTTTACAGGGGCGTGTAATTACAATTTTTTTAGCAATAATTTGCCATAGGGCTCATTGCTGTGCTCCAAGTACAGTATCTGTGAGGGGTTGGAGTGTTGTGGCACCAGTGCCTAAGGCCCAATTTTTCAGCCCCTGTTTAACAGGGGCGTGTCATTACAATTTTTGAAGCAATACTTTGCAACAGGGCTCATTGCTGTGCTCCAAGTACAGTATCTGTGAGGGGTTGTAGTGTTGTGCCACCAGTGCCTAAGGCCCAATTTTTCAGCCCCTGTTCAACAGGGGCATGCAATTACAATTCTTGATCTAATAATTCACAGCAGGGCCCATTGCTGCACCCACCAAGAGTAACTCTGAGGGCTTACAGTGTTGTGGCAACGCCACCACCACCACCACCACCACGAAAGGCCCAATTTTTCAGCCCCTGTTCAAAAGGGGCATGTAATTACAATTCTTGATCTAATAATTCACAGCAGGGCCCATTCCTGCACCCACCAAGAGTAACTTTGAGGGCTTACAGTGTTGTGGCAACACCACCACCACCACCACCACCACGAAAGGCCCAATTTTTCAGCCCCTGTTCAACAGGGGCATGCAATTACAATTCTTGATCTAATAATTCACAGCAGGGCCCATTGCTGCACCCACCAAGAGTAACTGTCAGGGCTTACAGTGTTGTGGCACCAGCACCACCATCAAAGGCCCAATTTTTACTACCACTGTTCAACAATTATATGTAATTAAAATTCCTGATATAATAGTTGACAGCAGGGCGTTCCAGCACCAACCAAGAGTAACTGTGAGTGCTTACAGTGTTGTGCCAACACCAACAACTAAGGGGCCTATTTCTGCAGAGTATATACGGCAGGTCCCTACTTTCAAACATCCAACTTACAAACGACTCCTACTTGCAAACGCAAGAAGACAACAGGAAGTGAGAGGAAATCTACCACTAGGAAGGAAAATTCTCTCCTGTAAGAATAAATATGGGAGAAAGGTGTCTCCTCTGTACTGATGCTTTATCAGCAATCCTTGTTTCAAGAAAAACACCACATTTCAAAAACAGTTGTCATTGGGACGGAAAGTTAGGTGAAATGTTCTGAACAGGGGCACAGACAGCAAAACAAATGTTACAGGGGTGATAACCCTTACCTATGTTTTCCAAAAAGTTTAAAAATAGATTTTTGGGCTGGAGCTACACTTCAACAATGTACCTGTTCAAAATTACAAACAGATTCTACATAAGAACAAACCTACAGTCCCTGTCTTGTATGCACCGCCTGTATACGGCTGTTCAGAGTATATAGGGCCTTTTTTATTTTATGTGCGGGGTTCCCCTTAATATCCATACAAGACCCAAAGGGGCTGGTAATGGGCTGGGGTAGGGGGGGGGGGGGTCATGGGGTAGCTATGCCATTTTTCTTAAAGATTTTCATCCATATTACCGGGACCAGACATTACATTAAAGCCGCAAGCAGTTTTAAATGGCTTTTTTTTCCTTTAGAAGTGTCATTTTGTGCAGGGACAGTTCTAAACACGGGAAACACGTGGCACTTCACAGGCATACTTTAGACACCCCCCAGGTACGATATTTAAAGGAATATTTGACTTTCTTTTTTTCACTTTATGCATCATTAAAATGACTGCTCCCGAAAAACGACCGTTTTTAAAACTTCTTTTTGCATTGATACATGTCCCCTGGTGCAGAACCCGGGTTCCCAAACCCTTTTTAGGACAATAACATGCATAATAGTTGTTATAATTAGCACTTTAGAATTCGAACGTTCGCATCCATTGTATTTAATAGGGTTCTAATGTTCGTACAAACTTTCGGTCCGTTCGCGGGTTCTGGTGCGAACCGAACCCGGGGGTGTTCGGCTCATCACTAGTCCCTACACACAAGGTTTAGCAATATGGTTCAGCACACTAGGTTTAGCAAAGATTATGACACTGACACTCTCGACTGCCTATCCTTGTCTGTCCCTACACACAAGGTTTAGCAATATTGTTCAGCACACTAGGTTTAGCAAAGATTATGACACTGACACTCTCGACTGCCTATCCTTGCCTGTCCCTACACACAAGGTTTAGCAATATGGTTCAGCACACTAGGTTTAGCAAAGAATATGACACTGACACTCTCGACTGCCTATCCTTGTCTGTCCCTACACACAAGGTTTAGCAATATGGTTCAGCACACTAGGTTTAGCAAAGATTATGACACTGACACTCTCGACTGCCTATCCTTGTCTGTCCCTACACACAAGGTTTAGCAATATGGTTCAGCACACTAGGTTTAGCAAAGATTATGACACTGACACTCTCGACTGCCTATCCTTGTCTGTCCCTACACACAAGGTTTAGCAATATGGTTCAGCACACTAGGTTTAGCAAAGATTATGACACTGACACTCTCGACTGCCTATCCTTGTCTGTCCCTACACACATGGTTTAGCAATATGGTTCAGCACACTAGGTTTAGCAAAGATTATGACACTGACACTCTCGACTGCCTTTCCTTGTCTGTCCCTACACACAAGGTTTAGCAATATGGTTCAGCACACTAGGTTTAGCAAAGAATTTGACACTGACACTCTCGACTGCCTATCCTTGTCTGTCCCTACACACAAGGTTTAGCAATATGGTTCAGCACACTAGGTTTAGCAAAGATTATGACACTGACACTCTCGACTGCCTATCCTTGTCTGTCCCTACACACAAGGTTTAGCAATATGGTTCAGCACACTAGGTTTAGCAAAGATTATGACACTGACACTCTCGACTGCCTACCCTTGTCTGTCCCTACACACAAGGTTTAGCAATATGGTTCAGCACACTAGGTTTAGCAAAGATTATGACACTGACACTCTCAACTGCCTATCCTTGTCTGTCCCTACACACAAGGTTTAGCAATATGGTTCAGCACACTAGGTTTAGCAAAGATTATGACACTGACACTCTCAACTGCCTATCCTTGTCTGTCCCTACACACAAGGTTTAGCAATATGGTTCAGCGCACTAGGTTTAGCAAAGATTATGACACTGACACTCTCGACTGCCTATCCTTGTCTGTCCCTACACACAAGGTTTAGCAATATGGTTCAGCGCACTAGGTTTAGCAAAGATTATGACACTGACACTCTCGACTGCCTATCCTTGTCTGTCCCTACACACAAGGTTTAGCAATATGGTTCAGCGCACTAGGTTTAGCAAAGATTATGACACTGACACTCTTGACTGCCTATCCTTGTCTGTCCCTACACACAAGGTTTAGCAATATGGTTCAGCGCACTAGGTTTAGCAAAGATTATGACACTGACACTCTCGACTGCCTATCCTTGTCTGTCCCTACACACAAGGTTTAGCAATATGGTTCAGCGCACTAGGTTTAGCAAAGATTATGACACTGACACTCTCGACTGCCTATCCTTGTCTGTCCCTACACACAAGGTTTAGCAATATCGTTCAGCGCACTAGGTTTAGCAAAGATTATGACACTGACACTCTCGACTGCCTATCCTTGTCTGTCCCTACACACAAGGTTTAGCAATATGGTTCAGCGCACTAGGTTTAGCAAAGATTATGACACTGACACTCTCAACTGCCTATCCTTGTCTGTCCCTACACACAAGGTTTAGCAATATGGTTCAGCACACTAGGTTTAGCAAAGATTATGACACTGACACTCTCGACTGCCTATCCTTGTCTGTCCCTACACACAAGGTTTAGCAATATGGTTCAGCACACTAGGTTTAGCAAAGATTATGACACTGACACTCTCGACTGCCTATCCTTGTCTGTCCCTACACACAAGGTTTAGCAATATGGTTCAGCGCACTAGGTTTAGCAAAGATTATGACACTGACACTCTCGACTGCCTATCCTTGTCTGTCCCTACACACAAGGTTTAGCAATATGGTTCAGCACACAAGGTTTAGCAAAGAATATGACACTGACACTCTCCCTGCCTATCCTTCTCTGTCCCTACAAACAAGGTTTAGCAAAGAATATGACACTGAGGCCTCGTACACACGACCGAGTTTCTCGGCAAGAACCAGCAAGAAACTTGCTGGCAGAGATGTCTTGCCGAGAAATTCGTTCGTGTGTATAGTTTCTCGTCGAGAAAACCGACAAGTAACCTCGACGAGAAAATAGAGAACCTGCTCTCTATTTTCTCGTCGAGATTCTCGTCGGCCTGTTTCTCGACGAGAAAAGTGAGTGTGTGTACACTTACCTGTCCTCCCGGAAGCCCGCGCATGTTCGAAATGAATTTGACGCATGCGCGGTAGCTTCCTAGGCATACGTAGGGTATACCAAAATGGCGGCGACGGCATCGAATGTGACGAGCGCATGCTCGTCGTAGTCGATGACGTCACCGCGTACGCTCCATTCAAAGAACCGCAGGTTCTTTGAATCGAGCGTGTGTACACTCGGCCGGGACAATTTTCTTGTCAAGAATCTCGTCGAAAAAAACGACATGTTTTTTTCAACGAGAATCTCGGCCGTGTGTACGAGGCCTGACACTCTCCCTACCTATCCTTCTCTGGTAAAAAGGGGAGAAATTGGGACTTTGAATGAAGTGTGTGGTCTTAATGCGCACACACTTCCATCCCTGTTGTACATTGGAAAAAGTGGGGAAGTTTGGGACTTTGAATGAGATGCGTGTAGGCAAAAACCAATGGATTAAACGAACAAAGGAGGTTTATTCATAAATACATAGGACATGATGCATAGCAAGTATGACGAGCTGATAGGCATATAGTAGACATATAAAAATTCTATTATAGCACATACTAAATAAAAACAATGGAAAAGTATAATATACAGACATGATTGAAATAAACTGCATGGTAGGCTTGATGCGTTTCGTGGACTCAATTCCACTTCATCAGAAGCAATTTGCAGAATTCATGTCTGTGAGAATATATATCCAAAATTACTCCAATGAATTAAATAAGGATGCAGGAGAAAAAACCCAAAACATCCCAGATTACTTACTTCACAGCTTTAAAAGTAGTCATAAATTGCTAAAGCCTGATGGCTGAGGAAGGCCAAGAACCACTCCCGCCGGGAGCTGGGGGGGCGCGGAATCGCAGGCGACACAGCCGGAAACAACCACAGCCAAGGGGGGGGGGGGCGATGAAAAGTGTCCAGGGTGAGCTGCAGGGGAATACCTGTGGACAGCTCCAATCTATGTGAGATGTAAAATATTGTGGTCAGTGAGGATGTGACTGGAAGAGGGCAAAGAGCCCAAGGAAATGAGAGTGAGGAGGAAGGTGTGTAGAGTCCACCGAAAAAAACTGGCAGCAGGGAAAACAGAGAAGACATGGTAGGGCCTCCTGAAATCACAACAGACCAATACTGTCCAGGGACTCAGGACTGCCCGGGGTGTGAAGGATGAAAAACAAAAAATAAGAGTGTAGTGAGAAAAAAACAAATTCTAAATAAGGGGGAAGCCACAGACACAAACACACATGATGAAATGTCCTGGAACCACCACAGACCAATCCTGTCCAGAGATTCAAGGACCGTGCACGGCAGCGACAGAACCCCCAAGAAGGGGGGAAAAAGAGGGGGAAAAAAAGAGAGGAAAGAAAAATTAAAGTGAGTGTACCTGGTGATTCCAGTGTGGTGACATAACTTCCATGTATGGTCCCGGAAGTATCCAGCATGAAAGGAGAAGAGAGACTGTGCCTGCCCCAAGACTGTGCCACGTACCCGCCAGGGCCGCCGAGACTGACGCCCCCGGTGTCACGCTGAGTGAGTCCAAATGAGGCATTCCCGCCAGAACAGCTGACACGGTACAGCTAGCGTCTAGGGAGATGCTCCACACGCACTGCGATGGCGAGCGCCGCCGCCGCTGAGTCACCCGAGAGTGACGTCATGCGCTGCGGCGCGGGGCGTGACACCGATGCACAGTGGCAACACCCACCCACCCCCCCAGTATCAAATAAGGAGGGGAAGGGAGGCAACAGTGTGCATCGCAGCTCCCGGACCTGAAACAATCCAGCCAAACACAGCCAACAGACTAAATGCCTAGAACAAAATGACCAACCCCCTGTTGAAACAATGTAGAATGAGTGGAAAATTGCCTCACGTAAATATTAATTATATAAAACAAACAAGCGCGGACCAAAACCAATCGGGTCCGCGATCAACCATAAGAATCCATGGTTGACCGTTAATAATAAACACGTGTGGGCAACTGTGTTTCCACTCAAATCACACATCTCCATCCCTTGATTGTGGTAAAAAGGGGAGAAATTGGGACTTTGAATGAAGTGTGTGGTCTTAATGCGCACACACTTCCATCCCTGTTGTACATTGGAAAAAGTGGGGAAGTTTGGGACTTTGAATGAGATGCGTGTAGGCAAAAACCAATGGATTAAACGAACAAAGGAGGTTTATTCATAAATACATAGGACATGATGCATAGCAAGTATGACGAGCTGATAGGCATATAGTAGACATATACAAATTCTATTATAGCACATACTAAATAAAAACAATGGAAAAGTATAATATACAGACATGATTGAAATAAACTGCATGGTAGGCTTGACGCGTTTCATGGACTCAATTCCACTTCATCAGAAGCAATTTGCAGAATTCATGTCTGTGAGAATATATATCCAAAATTACTCCAATGAATTAAATAAGGATGCAGGAGAAAAAAAAAACAAAACATCCCAGATTACTTACTTCACAGCTTTAAAAGTAGTCATAAATTGCTAAAGCCTGATGGCTGAGGAAGGCCAAGAACCACTCCCGCCGGGAGCTGGGGGGGCGCGGAATCGCAGGCGACACAGCCGGAAACAACCACAGCCAAGGGGGGGGGGGGGGTGATGAAAAGTGTCCAGGGTGAGCTGCAGGGGAATACCTGTGGACAGCTCCAATCTATGTGAGATGTAAAATATTGTGGTCAGTGAGGATGTGACTGGAAGAGGGCAAAGAGCCCAAGGAAATGAGAGTGAGGAGGAAGGTGTGTAGAGTCCACCGAAAAAAACTGGCAGCAGGGCAAACAGAGAAGACATGGTAGGGCCTCCTGAAATCACAACAGACCAATACTGTCCAGGGACTCAGGACTGCCCGGGGTGTGAAGGATGAAAAACGAAAAAATAAGAGTGTAGTGAGAAAAAAACAAATTCTAAATAAGGGGGAAGCCACAGACACAAACACACATGATGAAATGTCCTGGAACCACCACAGACCAATCCTGTCCAGAGATTCAAGGACCGTGCACGGCAGCGACAGAACCCCCAAGAAGGGGGGAAAAAGAGGGGGAAAAAAAGAGAGGAAAGAAAAATGAAAGTGAGTGTACCTGGTGATTCCAGTGTGGTGACATAACTTCCATGTATGGTCCCGGAAGTATCCAGCATGAAAGGAGAAGAGAGACTGTGCCTGCCCCAAGACTGTGCCACGTACCCGCCAGGGCCGCCGAGACTGACGCCCCCGGTGTCACGCTGAGTGCGTCCAAATGAGGCATTCCCGCCAGAACAGCTGACACGGTACAGCCAGCGTCTAGGGAGATGCTCCACACGCAGTGCGATGGCGAGCGCCGCCGCCGCTGAGTCACCCGAGAGTGACGTCATGCGCTGCGGCGCGGGGCGTGACACCGATGCACAGTGGCAACACCCACCCACCCCCCCAGTATCAAATAGGGAGGGGAAGGGAGGCAACAGTGTGCATCGCAGCTCCCGGACCTGAAACAATCCAGCCAAACACAGCCAACAGACTAAATGCCTAGAACAAAATGACCAACCCCCTGTTGAAACAATGTAGAATGAGTGGAAAATTGCCTCACGTAAATATTAATTATATAAAACAAACAAGCGCGGACCAAAACCAATCGGGTCCGCGATCAACCATAAGAATCCATGGTTGACCGTTAATAATAAACACGTGTGGGCAACTGTGTTTCCACTCAAATCACACATCTCCATCCCTTGATTGTGGTAAAAAGGGGAGAAATTGGGACTTTGAATGAAGTGTGTGGTCTTAATGCGCACACACTTCCATCCCTGTTGTACATTGGAAAAAGTGGGGAAGTTTGGGACTTTGAATGAGATGCGTGTAGGCAAAAACCAATGGATTAAACGAACAAAGGAGGTTTATTCATAAATACATAGGACATGATGCATAGCAAGTATGACGAGCTGATAGGCATATAGTAGACATATACAAATTCTATTATAGCACATACTAAATAAAAACAATGGAAAAGTATAATATACAGACATGATTGAAATAAACTGCATGGTAGGCTTGACGCGTTTCATGGACTCAATTCCACTTCATCAGAAGCAATTTGCAGAATTCATGTCTGTGAGAATATATATCCAAAATTACTCCAATGAATTAAATAAGGATGCAGGAGAAAAAAAAAAAAAACATCCCAGATTACTTACTTCACAGCTTTAAAAGTAGTCATAAATTGCTAAAGCCTGATGGCTGAGGAAGGCCAAGAACCACTCCCGCCGGGAGCTGGGGGGGCGCGGAATCGCAGGCGACACAGCCGGAAACAACCACAGCCAAGGGGGGGGGGGGTGATGAAAAGTGTCCAGGGTGAGCTGCAGGGGAATACCTGTGGACAGCTCCAATCTATGTGAGATGTAAAATATTGTGGTCAGTGAGGATGTGACTGGAAGAGGGCAAAGAGCCCAAGGAAATGAGAGTGAGGAGGAAGGTGTGTAGAGTCCACCGAAAAAAACTGGCAGCAGGGCAAACAGAGAAGACATGGTAGGGCCTCCTGAAATCACAACAGACCAATACTGTCCAGGGACTCAGGACTGCCCGGGGTGTGAAGGATGAAAAACAAAAAATAAGAGTGTAGTGAGAAAAAAACAAATTCTAAATAAGGGGGAAGCCACAGACACAAACACACATGATGAAATGTCCTGGAACCACCACAGACCAATCCTGTCCAGAGATTCAAGGACCGTGCACGGCAGCGACAGAACCCCCAAGAAGGGGGGAAAAAGAGGGGGAAAAAAAGAGAGGAAAGAAAAATGAATGTGAGTGTACCTGGTGATTCCAGTGTGGTGACATAACTTCCATGTATGGTCCCGGACGTATCCAGCATGAAAGGAGAAGAGAGACTGTGCCTGCCCCAAGACTGTGCCACGTACCCGCCAGGGCCGCCGAGACTGACGCCCCCGGTGTCACACTGAGTGCGTCCAAATGAGGCATTCCCGCCAGAACAGCTGACACGGTACAGCCAGCATCTAGGGAGATGCTCCACACGCACTGCGATGGCGAGCGCCGCCGCCGCTGAGTCACCCGAGAGTAACGTCATGCGCTGTGGCGCGGGGCGTGACACCGATGCACAGTGGCAACACCCACCCACCCCCCCAGTATCAAATAGGGAGGGGAAGGGAGGCAACAGTGTGCATCGCAGCTCCCGGACCTGAAACAATCCAGCCAAACACAGCCAACAGACTACATGCCTAGAACAAAATGACCAACCCCCTGTTGAAACAATGTAGAATGAGTGGAAAATTGCCTCACGTAAATATTCATTATATAAAACAAACAAGCGCGGACCAAAACCAATCGGGTCCGTGATCAACCATAAGAATCCATGGTTGACCGTTAATAATAAACATGTGTGGGCAACTGTGTTTCCACTCAAATCACACATCTCCATCCCTTGATTGTGGTAAAAAGGGGAGAAATTGGGACTTTGAATGAAGTGTGTGGTCTTAATGCGCACACACTTCCATCCCTGTTGTACATTGGGAAAAGTGGGGAAGTTTGGGACTTTGAATGAGATGCGTGTAGGCAAAAACCAATGGATTAAACGAACAAAGGAGGTTTATTCATAAATACATAGGACATGATGCATAGCAAGTATGACGAGCTGATAGGCATATAGTAGACATATAAAAATTCTATTATAGCACATACTAAATAAAAACAATGGAAAAGTATAATATACAGACATGATTGAAATAAACTGCATGGTAGGCTTGACGCGTTTCGTGGACTCAATTCCACTTCATCAGGAGCAATTTGCAGAATTCATGTCTGTGAGAATATATATCCAAAATTACTCCAATGAATTAAATAAGGATGCAGGAGAAAAAAAAACAAAACATCCCAGATTACTTACTTCACAGCTTTAAAAGTAGTCATAAATTCAGGGCCGGCCCTACCATGGGACCCGATGGTACCATTGTAACAGGCGGCACTTACATCTTGTTCCGTCCGCTCTTCTCCCCCACTCCACTTTTCACTGTGAAACAGCAGCAGCGGCATTGTAAAGAATACACTGTGCCTGCGGCTGCGGTGTGTGTTTGGGATTCAAAGCTCCTTTCTGTCTCTCCCCCCTCCCTCCAGTCTCGTGCCATGCGGGGTCCCTGTTATCTCTGACATCAACCTCCCCCCTCCAATCACCAGTGCGGTGTGTTGTGAGAACTGGCGGAGCTCACTGTATCTCCTGTCGGGCTGGCCAGAAGAAAGGAGGAGGTGAGCTGATTTTTTCTGGGAGAAGTTTCCAAGGATGGATAGTAGTTGCTTTCAAGGTGGTTTTTTCTTCAGGAGATGCAGTGAAGGGTTAAGTTGACAGAAGAATCGGAGGAGATAGTGAGTTTGAGTGTGGGGGGAGGGGGGTCTGCACCAGCCCTATCACATTTGACAGATCACTTCTAAGCATTTACAGTCTGTGCAAACATCCTCCAATCCAATTGTTCAGACTAGATAATGTGAAGTCATTTATAACCATTCATGTAACCTGTATATATGTGGTGAGTTCACACCTCTGATTGTCCAGACTCAGAGCCTGGATACCACAGGGTTATATGAATGGTCATACATTACCTTCACATTATCTGGGTATACAGAGTGCTGGGAGCTCCATTACATAGATCTGTAGTACTGTTGTATGATTTATTGTTGTATGTTTTTAGTGGATGAGTTTTTTTTTTTTTATTATATACATCGCTACCTGACCACTTCTCAGCCCCCAGCTTGCATCACTCCCCCAGACCGCTTCATACAGACGTCACTCAGAGCGTCTTCCTACCCCCCCCCCCAGCTGAGGGACATCATTTCATGGTCACTTTCCTTCCCCTATCTTCCCAACATCACTCCCTGGTCACCTCATAGACACCGCAAGAAATCCCTCCCCATTCTGCCACCGCCATACCCTCCGAAGTCCTCTCCTGTACCAACTGCACCCATCATACCCTCCAAACTCCTCCCCTGTACTAACTGCACCCATCATACCCTCCGAACTCCTCTCCTGTATTAACTGCACCCATCATCTCCTGTACATGCTGCCCCCCTCATACCCTCCAAACTCCTCTCCTGTACATACTGCCCCCATCATACCCTCCACACTCCTCTCCTGTACATACTGCCCCCATCATACCCTCCACACTCCTCTCCTGTACATACCGCCCCATCATCCCTTCCGCATTCCTCTCTTATACATACTGCCCCCATCATCCCCTCCACACTCCTCTCCTGTACTAACTGCACCCATCATACCCTCCAAACTCCTCCCCTGTACTAACTGCACCCATCATACCCTCCAAACTCCTCCCCTGTACTGACTTCACCCATCATACCCTCCGAACTCCTCTCCTGTACTGTACTAACTGCACCCATCATACCCTCCGAACTCCTCTCCTGTACTAACTGCACCTATCATACCCTCCGCACTCCTCTCCTGAACATACCACCCCCATCATACCCTCCGCACTCCTCTCCTGAACATACCACCCCCATCATACCCTCCACACTCCTCTCCTGTACATACTGGACACCTCATACCCTCCAAACTCCTCTCCTGTACATACTGCCCCATCATACCCTCCACACTCCTCTCCTGTACTAACTGCACCCATAATACCCTCCGAACTCCTCCCCTGTACTAACTGCACCCATCATACCCTCCGAACCCCTCTCCTGTATTAACTGCACCCATCATACCCTCCACGCTCCTCTCCTGTACATACCGCCCCCCTCATACCCTCCAAACTCCTCTCCTGTACATACTGCCCCATCATACCCTCCACACTCCTCTCCTGTACAAACCGCCCCCCTCATACAATATTAATTGGTGGGAAGGGGGGAGGGGAGGGGGGGAAGGGGGGAAGTAGGAATGGAAGAAAGGGGATCAGTCTGTGTAGAACAGACCGAAAGCGGTTACTATAGGCAACAGATTATAGATCCAGAGGCGGAAATGATTTTAAATTAATCATTTATTCCTGTTATCATTCCAAATAGATGTAAGAGGAAACATATGAAGGTGCAGCATTATTTTCAAAAGGTGAATGATCATGCATTACATGAATTAATTGGAAACATCTAGTAGACAGACAAGACAAACAAATAACTAAAACATATAACAACACACTTGTCCGGACGTATGGTTCAGTCTTATATAAGTATGTGACCCAGTGAAAGATAATATTGTTTTATATATTGATTACCGTCCACCAGGGAATATAGGGTAATCTCGGCCACCTGCTAATAAGTGGATTTATTAATTAAGGTCAAATGGGTTTAACATTTAATATAAGACTGAACCTGATGGGGTGGGAAAGGGGGACCGGGGTAGGAGGGTATTAGCGCTGAGGGCATGCATTAGGACTAGTACAAATCAAAGCCGTTTGCCTGAATGCAGTATTTGCATTGGGTATACTCTGGGAATCCACTAATGGAAAAGTTCTTTGAAGATTGAAAGGGTTAATTGATGTTAGTAAAAGGGCTGTTGTATTGGCACAATGGTAATGAATAAATGTCCTCCAAAAGTTGCTAGCAAAGAAAGTTCATCAATACGGTTATTAGTACAGAAATCTGTGATGCTTTTACAACATAGCTCTGGTTTGCACATGTAGGCAGTGTGTAATTAGTCTCTTTATCATTGTCTGCAGCTCAATTTCAACCTACAAGTCAAAGTACTTTACCATAGGTCCCGGGTTACCTGATATTTGGCAGCTGATTTGAGGGTGTTATTTTGGCTATACCTATTTGTTGTGTTGGCCGTCAACCCGAACGGATATTGTGATAAAAGTCCAGGTCCCCCAAGCGTTACCTGCGCCAGTGTCAAAGTGGGATCCAATGTGGCTGCTTTGCAAATGCCTAGTGTCAGTTGCCGCGGTCGTAGCCGCTATCGTGTGTACTGACTATGGCTTACGAGCTCCGTGCCATGTCGATCCGACCCACTCCATTCAGAACAACGTCACGTGACTGTGTGGGATGTGACGTCAACGCGTTTCGCCGTGCTCTGTGGCGTAGCTTCGTCTGGACGTATCACGTCACTGGACAGGACCCATATTTATGTTTCACTGAAACCAGTGACGCGCATCATTAGGGGGTTGGGTTTTGTGAAAGACAACCCTTAGTTGCGTCCTGTCTGGATTTATTCCAATTTCCTATGTGACATTCACCTGTTTGAGGTTAATCTTCATTGCAACGCGCATAAAGGGGTCAGTTGAATTCTCATTTTTTGTTTGTTTGCTGAGAGTCACTGAACGTATTGACAAGAGGGACTTTATACATTTTCAATTTATTTTACAAAGGAGGAAAACAAGGAGATGGACACTTGGTGCATATATAGAGGAGGTCAATGCTGGTAACGGGCCATATTGAGTACATTTTGGTAAAGGGGGGGGGGAGGGGGAAAAGGGGGAGGGGAAGGGAAGGGGGGGATTTAGGTAAAAGAAAAACCACACATAATGATGATCTAATATTAATCATTTTCCTAAGCTTAATTTGATGTGTTATTAGAAATACTTGAAAGACCCTTATGTATAGGGAATGGCAAGAAAAAAGTAGAAAAAGCAAAAACATAATAATAAATGAACAATGTTTGAATTAATTAATTATATAGTTCAACTATCAAGGAAAGATATTGGTAAGGTAATAGTATTGATGAATATCATCAAGTCACAACATGTAGTGTTAGCAAAGGAAGGGAAAGGGGGGGGGGAAAGGAAGGGTGGAAAAAAAGAAGGTGGGGGGAGGGGAAGGGGAAGCGAAGGAGAAGAAAGAGGGGGGGGGTTTTGGAAAGGAGGAAAAAAAGGGGGGGGAAGGGAAAAGAGGGGAGGGGGGAGAGGAAAGAGGGGTGGAAGGGGAGGGAGGATTTTATTTATGGCCCACCTCTAGGTTGGCAGAAACACCTGCAAATTTAACTCCGTGTTTAGGCCAACAGGAACTAGGGATTTTAGGCGATATACCCACCATTTCTCCTTTTGTAGGAGGATGCGATCGTAGTCGCCTCTTCTGGTGGGAAGCTTAAGGACATATATCCCTTTGACCATCAAGCCCCTAGAGCTACGCCCATGATACTGGGCGAAATGTTTGGCTAGGGGTTTCTCAGGAATTTTTTCTTTGTTATTGATTTCTCTCAAGTGCTCACCGACTCGTATCCTCAGCGATCTCTTGGTCTTGCCCACATAAATCTTAGGGCAAGGACAAGTGATCATGTATATGACACGAGTCGTCGAGCAATTTATAAGATCCCTAATCTGAAAGGATCTAGTACCCAAAGAGTCGGTGAAGGTATTAGTTCGATGGACATAGGGGCAAACCTGGCATCTATTACACGGGAACATCCCTGTTGCCCGTGGGTATTCACTGAGCCAGGTAGTTTGTGGCTCTTTAGTAAACTCTGATTTCACCAGCATGTCTCCAAGATTTTTGGCTCGCCGTGCCACCAAAATAGGTGATTTACCAACAACCCTGGCCAGGTCAGGGGTGTTGGTCAAGATGCCCCAATGCTTTTCCAGTGTTTTTCGTACTGGTTCCCACTGTGACCCAAATGTTGTAATAATCCGTATTGGGTCATTAGTTTGTGGTGTATCCTCATTAGTTACTTGTTTTTTTGGGGCTAGAAGGTCAGAACGCTCTCTACTTGCTGCTCTCTTCCTTGCCTGTTTGATCTGTCTGTGTGAATAACCTCGTTCACGAAATCTAAGGTATAATTCATGACTTTCTCGTCTATAGTCCTCTACACTGGTACAGTTCCGTTTAATACGTAAGAACTGGCCCAGCGGGATCCCGTTTTTTAACCAATGGGGGTGGTGACTTGTAGAATACAGCAGCGTATTGGCCGCTGTATCTTTGCGATATGTGCAAGTTTTTAGTCTACCCTGTTTGAATGTAATTAGGAGGTCAAGGAAGGGCAATTTCTCATAATCAAATGTGTAGGTTAAGTGTATGTTCCGTGTATGTTCCGTTGGTTGATATTAAGTTCCAACATAAATTGATGTAACTGTTCTGGTGTTCCTCGCCATAGCATCAAAACATCGTCGATGTACCGCCACCAGGTCATCACATGGGGACGGTACATCGTCGAGGGGTAAACATCCTCCTCCTCCCACTGTCCAAGATGGATACAGGCATAGGCCGGGGCCCAGGCTGCCCCCATAGAGGTGCCCCTTATCTGATGGTAGAATTTGTTCAAAAATTGAAAAAAATTATTGTGCAGAGCAAAATTCAATAATTCGGTTATGAACTCATTTTGGGGTCCCAGTAGGGGGTAATGTAACTCTAAGAAGTTTTCAACAGCCTGGATACCCACCGAATGGGGAATCGAGGTGTACAGGGACTCCACATCAATTACAACCAGTAACACTTCCTGTGGTTGTTCACAGTAGCCTAAGTCCCCGGCCTATGCCTGTATCCATCTTGGACAGTGGGAGGAGGAGGATGTTTACCCCTCGACGATGTACCGTCCCCATGTGATGACCTGGTGGCGGTACATCGACGATGTTTTGATGCTATGGCGAGGAACACCAGAACAGTTACATCAATTTATGTTGGAACTTAATATCAACCAACGGAACATACACTTAACCTACACATTTGATTATGAGAAATTGCCCTTCCTTGACCTCCTAATTACATTCAAACAGGGTAGACTAAAAACTTGCACATATCGCAAAGATACAGCGGCCAATACGCTGCTGTATTCTACAAGTCACCACCCCCATTGGTTAAAAAACGGGATCCCGCTGGGCCAGTTCTTACGTATTAAACGGAACTATACCAGTGTAGAGGACTATAGATGAGAAAGTCATGAATTATACCTTAGATTTCGTGAACGAGGTTATTCACACAGACAGATCAAACAGGCAAGGAAGAGAGCAGCAAGTAGAGAGCGTTCTGACCTTCTAGCCCCAAAAAAACAAGTAACTAATGAGGATACACCACAAACTAATGACCCAATACGGATTATTACAACATTTGGGTCACAGTGGGAACCAGTACGAAAAACACTGGAAAAGCATTGGGGCATCATGACCAACACCCCTGACCTGGCCAGGGTTGTTGGTAAATCACCTATTTTGGTGGCACGGCGAGCCAAAAATCTTGGAGACATGCTGGTGAAATCAGAGTTTACTAAAGAGCCACAAACTACCTGGCTCAGTGAAAACCCACGGGCAACAGGGATGTTCCCGTGTAATAGATGCCAGGTTTGCCCCTATGTCCATCGAACTAATACCTTCACCGACTCTTTGGGTACTAGATCCTTTCAGATTAGGGATCTTATAAATTGCTCGACGACTCGTGTCATATACATGATCACTTGTCCTTGCCCTAAGATTTATGTGGGCAAGACCAAGAGATCGCTGAGGATACGAGTCGGTGAGCACTTGAGAGAAATCAATAACAAAGAAAAAATTCCTGAGAAACCCCTAGCCAAACATTTCGCCCAGTATCATGGGCGTAGCTCTAGGGGCTTGATGGTCAAAGGGATATATGTCCTTAAGCTTCCCACCAGAAGAGGCGACTACGATTGCATCCTCCTACAAAAGGAGAAATGGTGGGTATATCGCCTAAAATCCCTAGTTCCTGTTGGCCTAAACACGGAGTTAAATTTGCAGGTGTTTCTGCCAACCTAGAGGTGGGCCATAAATAAAATCCTCCCTCCCCTTCCACCCCTCTTTCCTCTCCCCCCCCTCCCCTCTTTTCCCTTCCCCCCCTTTTTTCCACCTTTCCAAACCCCCCCCCCCTCTTTCTTCTCCTTCGCTTCCCCTTCCCCTCCCCCCACCTTCTTTTTTTTCCCCCTTCCTTCCCCCCCCCCCTTTCCCTTCCTTTGCTAACACTACATGTTGTGACTTGATGATATTCATCAATACTATTACCTTACCAATATCTTTCCTTGATAGTTGAACTATATAATTAATTAATTCAAACATTGTTCATTTATTATTATGTTTTTGCTTTTTCTACTTTTTTCTTGCCATTCCCTATACATAAGGGTCTTTCAAGTATTTCTAATAACACATCAAATTAAGCTTAGGAAAATGATTAATATTAGATCATCATTATGTGTGGTTTTTCTTTTACCTAAATCCCCCCCTTCCCTTCCCCTCCCCCTTTCCCCCTCCCCCCCCCCCCCCTTTACCAAAATGTACTCAATATGGCCCGTTACCAGCATTGACCTCCTCTATATATGCACCAAGTGTCCATCTCCTTGTTTTCCTCCTTTGTAAAATACATTGAAAATGTATAAAGTCCCTCTTGTCAATACGTTCAGTGACTCTCAGCAAACAAACAAAAAATGAGAATTCAACTGACCCCTTTATGCGCGTTGCAATGAAGATTAACCTCAAACAGGTGAATGTCACATAGGAAATTGGAATAAATCCAGACAGGACGCAACTAAGGGTTGTCTTTCACAAAACCCAACCCCCTAATGATGCGCGTCACTGGTTTCAGTGAAACATAAATATGGGTCCTGTCCAGTGACGTGATACGTCCAGACGAAGCTACGCCACAGAGCACGGCGAAACGCGTTGACGTCACATCCCACACAGTCACGTGACGTTGTTCTGAATGGAGTGGGCGGATCGACATGGCACGGAGCTCGTAAGCCATAGTCAGTACACACGATAGCGGCTACGACCGCGGCAACTGACACTAGGCATTTGCAAAGCAGCCACATTGGATCCCACTTTGACACCGGCGCAGGTAACGCTTGGGGGACCTGGATTTTTATCACAATATCCGTTCGGGTTGACGGCCAACACAACAAATAGGTATGGCCAAAATAACACCCTCAAATCAGCTGCCAAATATCAGGTAAACCGGGACCTATGGTAAAGTACTTTGACTTGTAGGTTGAAATTGAGCTGCAGACAATGATAAAGAGACTAATTACACACTGCCTACATGTGCAAACCAGAGCTATGTTGTAAAAGCATCACAGATTTCTGTACTAATAACCGTATTGATGAACTTTCTTTGCTAGCAACTTTTGGAGGACATATATTCATTACCATTGTGCCAATACAACAGCCCTTTTACTAACATCAATTAACCCTTTCAATCTTCAAAGAACTTTTCCATTAGTGGATTCCCAGAGTATACCCAATGCAAATACTGCATTCAGGCAAACGGCTTTGATTTGTACTAGTCCTAATGCATGCCCTCAGCGCTAATACCCTCCTCCCCTGGTCCCCCTTTCCCACCCCATCAGGTTCAGTCTTATATTAAATGTTAAACCCATTTGACCTTAATTAATAAATCCACTTATTAGCAGGTGGCCGAGATTACCCTATATTCCCTGGTGGACGGTAATCAATATATAAAACAATATTATCTTTCACTGGGTCACATACTTATATAAGACTGAACCATACGTCCGGACAAGTGTGTTGTTATATGTTTTAGTTATTTGTTTGTCTTGTCTGTCTACTAGATGTTTCCAATTAATTCATGTAATGCATGATCATTCACCTTTTGAAAATAATGCTGCACCTTCATATGTTTCCTCTTACATCTATTTGGAATGATAACAGGAATAAATGATTAATTTAAAATCATTTCCGCCTCTGGATCTATAATCTGTTGCCTATAGTAACCGCTTTCGGTCTGTTCTACACAGACTGATCCCCTTTCTTCCATTCCTACTTCCCCCCTTCCCCCTCCCCTCCCCCCCTTCCCACCAATTAATATTGTATGCTTATATGGTTACAGCAACTATACCTTATCAGGTAAAAACGATCCCCAGTGGGTGACATTTCTTTTCACCCACTTACCAGCGGAACTTGCGCAATTCCCCATCCCCAAACCCTAATATGTTTACCGCCCCCCTCATACCCTCTCAACTCCTCTTCTATACATACTGCTCCATCATACCCTCCACACTTCTCTCTTATGCATACTGCCCCCATCATACCCTCTGCACTCCTCTCCTGTACATACTGCCCCCATCTTACCCTCTGCACTTCTCTTCTACAGAACCCTGTGCATTCAGATATAAAGGGGAACTCTGCGATTCAGATCTAAAGGAGAACTCTGTTGACTCTGATATAAAGGGGGACTCTTGTGATTAACTCCATATGATTAGAAATTTTATTCAATCGCAAAAATATATGTACAGTGTATACTAAATAAAAAAAATTAGCTGTGCATTGCTTTGTACAGAGGTAATGAATTTAATGTACTACAAAAAAATATATATATTGGCGTGCGCTGCTAATGTGTTCGGGTTTGGCTTGACGAAAAGGTGGCAACCCTATGCTGCACTGTGAGGCAAATTGTCGCCAACCCATTCCGCCCGCTTCGCGCTCTACTGTGAGGCAAATTGACGGCCGCCCGCCAGCCAGCCCGCTCCGCTCCCCGCGCGCTCCATTCACCTGGGTGTCGGGCCCAGGTGAATGGAGCATGCGGGCAGAACAGGGGAACAGTCAGCGGGCGGGACAGTCAGCAGGTGAGCGGGCTTGCTGGCCAAACAGCGGGCGGGGGGAGCAGAGAGATGACATCATCTCTCACTGCCCGCCCTGCATCACTGCAGTTCCGCCCCCACTTTGCGGGCAGCAGAGAGATTACATTATCTCTCTGCTGCCTGCCTTTACTCTGGGACACAGCAAGTGGCAATCTGCTACGTGTAGCAGGTGACGTGGCAAGTGACAATCTGCAACATGTGGCAGGTGACGTTGTGGCAAGTGACAATCTGCAATGTGTGGCAGGTGGCGTTGTGGCAAGTGACAATCTGCAACATGTGGCAGGTGACGTTGTGGCAAGTGACAATCCGCAATGTGTGACAGGTGGCGTCGTGGCAAGTGACAATCCACTACGTGTGGCCGGTGACATCGCCCCTGCTGGCCACGCACAGGTCCTTTTATACTCCTATATACATGTATAGAGCCATGACAGGTCCTCTTTATACTCCTACATACATGTATAGAGCCATGACAGGTCCTCTTTATATTTCTATATACCGTATTTTTCCGTGTATAAGACACTTTTTTTTCCTAAAATAATAGCCTGTAAATCGAACAGCGTCTTATACACGGTCAGTCAGCCTGGGAGACAGCCGCGCAGGTGCGTCGCGGCCCATAGCTTGTCAAGCGGCTTCCTCCAATCACGAGCCATATGTTACTGACGTCAGCTAGAGCTGGGGGTGGAGGTGGAGAGTGAGCAGATGCAATCCTGTTGGAAGTGGAGATGCACAGATGCAACAGGGACCGGAGTGTTCTGGGACCAAGATGTCAGAAAATAATAAAAGTAAGTGATTGTCTTACTCTGCCAAATCAAACCAAATGTAGCCAGCTATGCAAAAAAGAGCGTGGGAATAGAGCTGCAGAGAAAACAGTTTGGACTTGCCTCCGCTGAGTATATGATCAGACAGTGGAGAAAACAGGAAGAACAACCGCTGCATAATATTACTA